>OY757314.1:58169781-59369781 GCA_963583905.1 Stenurella melanura | reverse complement strand
TTCTAATTACATAAAATAATTACTAATTTTTTAAGCTTTTAACCCAATGTTACCAATGTTAATAAAGCAATTTTATAAATTCTTATAAACGACAATAAAAGCTACAATAACTTTGTTCCAAATTAAGAAACACATGTAAACAAATCCTATATAAACCCCTGCGGCCATGCCATGCTTGCGTTGTGCCGAAAGGGAAGGAATTATTTACATTTTCATAATTAGTGGTATAAAAAGTTCGGTACAAGTAATCCCATGGAAGTGCCGCACTTATTCCGGTATTACAGTTTTTTACTATTTCTAATATTCAGAACTATAATTCCATTGACCCTCAAATGTTTCAGTTTTTTCCAAAGTGCCCCTAGAGAAAAAGTCATATAGGTGTTTGTTTGTTTAATCGGTCCCTATTGCCAGTTTTTTAATAACATGAACTTAATTACACCATGTATTACTAGAAAATAACCTCTACCACTGTGACTCTTACATCAAAGGAAAATCTAGACAATATTTAACAAAACTTAATCTGCCATTTAAATGGAACGAAATATTTATAATAAAAATTGTGTAACTCCGCATGCTGTATCATATCCATTATCGTTTTTCATATAGTATACCTATCTTCCTATTATCCATCTTTACTTCTTTGCTTAAGTAACAATTCACTTTTTAACGCATAGAAATGATTAAGGGAGCATTTTCCCTAGATATATTATATTGCATCCAGTTCCTTAATTCAAGAAATTATATAATAATGCGGGTACCTTTTCCCTAGTCTACTGCATAATGTTTTAGGGTTGTAGAGGCGTGCGCAACACAAAAGCAACCCACAAGAAGGATCAGGACAATAATAACAGGTAATTATGAGGGCACAAAGTGTATATAAACCTACAAGGTGCCAAGGCGAAGGAAACTTCTTCCCAAAGGGTCACTTTATGTAATGTAAAATATACTGTCATGTAAAATCACGACAAAGTAGAACAAAGCTTTGGGAATAAAGGACGTCCTCTAACATGCAACGAAATTAAGCTAAAGCCTGAGAAGAACTGGCGGCTCTGCATTTAGTTGCGTGCAAAGAAAATGTACGAAATGAAAATAAAGGAATGCAATTTAATGTACTGTTCATTGCAGACATGAAAAGAAAAGGGAAAATACATGAAAGAATTATAAAAAATAGCGCTATAAAAGCATCAAAAGCAGTAATACATATGCTTTAATGTATTTTCCTGGGTATGATGGCAACAATTGCACAACGTAGAGACACTGTTAGAAGTAAGGAAAAACAATGTTGGCATGACACGATAACATTTTTATATGGATGACAAATAGCAGCTACAATAGAATCAAATACTTGAGGTATAATAGAACATAATGAAACACATTCTGTATCTGACTTTGAACTTGATTTATGAGTAGGTGTTCTAGACACTTACGACTCTTTAATGCAATCTAAAACATTTTCAGAGGAATGAAATTGTTGCTTTCCTTCGACTCCTCTGCATTTCTGGTGTTAACCAAAGTAGTACATACACCAAATTTCAAGTTTCTGTACTCTTACCAGCTTGCTTTACTTATTTTCCCCTATTTTACCCCTGTTTTACCCCCACCCCTTCAACGAAATCATCTCAAAATATAATCTAGTTCCAGATGTTGTTATAATACATACGTGTACCAAATTTCAAATGAAAATCTCTATTCTATTTTCTCTACTCTTTTAGTAAGGTAGTGGGTGGTGGAGGGATGAAAAATATAATAAAAAACATGAGGCCTTCGCTCCTAGTATAACCCTTCAACGGAATAATCCCAAAATATAATCTAGTTCCTGATGTCATTATAATATATATGTATACCAAATTTTAAGTGAATATCTCAATTTTATTTTATCAACCCCTTTAATAATGTAGTGGGGTGGTGGTGGGGAGATGGAAAATATTATAAAAAATTTTAAGGCCTTGTCTTCTAGTTCATACACCGAATTTCAAGTTTCTGTACTCCTACCAGCTTGCTTTATTTATTTTCCCCTATTTACCTCTATTTAACCCCCAATCCTTCAACGGAATCATCTCAAAATATAATCTATTTCCAGATGTCGTTATAATACATACATGTCTGTCTGTCTGTCTGTAACTTTTATTGTCCGCACGTTTTCTCCGGAATGGTTTAAGATATTGAAATTTTGTACACATATATATATTATAACGACATCTGGAACTGGATTGTTTTTTGGAAGATATCCGGTGAAGGGTTGGGGGGTAAATAGGGGTAAATAGGGGGAAATATGTAAAGCAAGCTGGTAAGAGTACAGAAACTTGAAATTTGATGTATCTATTACAAGCCAAGGCCTCAAATTTTTTTATAATATTTTTCATCCCCCCACCCCTTCCAATTCATTATTAAAGGGGTTGACAAAATAAAATTGAGATATTCACTTGAAATTTGGTACACGTATGTATTATAACGACATCTGGAACTGGATTATATTTTGAGATGTATCGTTGAAGGGTTGGGGGTTAAATAGGGGAAAATAAGTAAAGCAAGTTTGTAGAAGTACAGTAACTTGAAATTCGGTGCATGTACTAGAAGCCAAAGTCTCAGATTTTAAAAAAATATTTTTCAACTCCCGACCACCCCTACTCCATTATTAAAGGTGTTGATAAAATAAAATTGAGATATTCATTTGAAATTTGATGCACGTATGTATTATAACGACATCCGAAACTAGATTATATTTTGAGATGATTCAGTTGAAGGGTTGGGGGTTAAATAGGGGTAAATGGGGCAATATAAGTAAAGCAAGCTGGTAAGAGTACAGAAACTTGAAATTCGGTGTATGTACTAGTAGCCAAGGTCTCAGATTATATATTTATATTTTTCAACCCCTCACCACCTCCACTCCATTATTGAAGGGGTTGGTAAAATTAAATTGAGATATTCACTTGAAATTTGGTACACGTTTGTATTATAACGACATCTGGAACTAGATTATATTTTGAGATGTTTTCGTTGAAGGGTTGGGGGTTAAATAGGGGTAAATAGGGGAAAATAAGTAAAGCAAGTTCGTAGGAGTACAGTAACTTGAAATTCGGTGCATGTACTAGAAGCCAAAGCCTCAGATTTTTTAATAATATTTTTCAACTCCCGACCACCCCTACTCATTATTAAAGGGGTTGATAAAATAAAATTGAGATATTGATTTGAAATTTGATACACGTATGTATTATAAGGACATCTGGAACTAGATTATATTTTGGGATGATTCAGTTGAAGGGTTGGGGGTTAAATAGGGGTAAATGGGGCAAAAAAGTAAAGCAAGCTGGTAAGAGTACAGAAACTTGAAATTCGGTGTATGTACTAGAAGCCAAGATACCAAATTATTCATAATATTTTTCAACCCCCAGGACCCCTACGCCATTATTAAAGGGCTTAAGAAAATAAAATTGAGATATTCACTTGAAATTTGGTACACATGTGTACCATAACGACATCTGAAACTAGATAATATTTTGAGATGATTCCGTTGAAGGGTTGGAGGTTAAATAGAGCAAAACAAGTAAAGCAAGCTGGTAGGTAAAAGTACAGACACTTGAAATTCGGTGTATGTACTATAAACCAAGGGCTCAGATTTTTTAATAATATTTTTCAACCACCCACCACCTTTACTCCATTATTAAAGGGGTTGGTAAAATAAAATTGAGGTATTAACTTGAAATATGGTAGACGTATATATTATAACGACATCTGGAACTAGATTATATTTTGAGATGATTCCGTTGAAGTGTTGGGGGTTAAATAGGAGTATATAGGGGAAAATAAGTAAATCAAGCTGGTAAGAGTACAGAAATTTGGGATTTGGTATATATACTTGAAACCAAGGCCTCAGATTTCTTTCCAATAATGTCTCGCTTTTGATTTAGTTTATACCTTGCTTCATTATTTTATTTAGCTTAAGGGGTAACTGTAATACTTATAATTATTCTTATTTCATATTACTGGGTGCATGACCTTTGTATATTAGATAGGTTGGTATAACTGAATTGCCCGAATCGACATCTACTTACAATACCTTCCCTAGAAGACATAATATTTCCAAATAGTGATATAGTGATTTATCTATTGAGACACCTAACAATTTAAATGTTACTGCTTGTTCAATGAATTTACTCTTGGTGTAGGAAATTAGAAATGTAAGAAACAATAATATTTTTTAAAGATAATAAATATATTTCTTCTATCTATGATAAGGCGGTTGCTTATACTATGTAGGTACAGTGAAATGTAATTTAGAAATCAGTACTTTAATGCATTTATCTTAGATGGCAATATATACAAAAAACCGCTGCCTAAGGAATCACTACTTCCACATCCACATTTATCATCCAAGTCACTTTAAAGGAAACATCTTGACTAGATTTGCACCCTAGTATGTGGAAATTATTGATCATAGAATTTTAATAATATTTGGGGTAGATGTCATAGAAATATTTGAGGCGTTGGTGTGTACCATATACGTTAAAAATGAAGTTTCAGATGTTTCAAGTGAATATCTCAATTTTATGTTAACAATCCCATTAATAATGGAGTGAAGTTGTTGGGGTTTGAAAAATATTTGAAAGAAATTTAAGGCCCCGGCATCTAATATATACAACAAATCCCAAATTTCAGTACTCTTACCGGCTTGATTTACTTATTTTCCCCTATTTACTCCTATTTAATCCCCAACCCTACAACGGGATCATCCCAAAATATAATCTAGTTCCGAATGTCGTTATAATACATACGTCTACCAAATTTCAAGTGAATATCTCAATTTTATTTTATCAACCCCTTTAATAAGGGAGTAGGGGTGGTGGGGGGTTGAAAATATTATAAACAATCGAAGACATTGGCTTCTAGTACATACACCGAACTTTAAGTTTCTGTACTCTTACCAGCTTGCTATACTTATTTTCCCCCATTTACCCCTATTTAACCCCAATCCGGAATCATCTCAAAACATACACCAGTTCCAGATGGCGTTATAGTACATAGGTGTACCAAATTTCAAATGAATATCTCAATTTTACTTTATCAACCCCTTTAATAATGTAGTAGGGGTGGTGGGGAGGTTGGAAAATATTACAAAAAATTATGGGGCATTGGCTAGTAGTACATACATCAAATTTCAAGTTTCTGTACTCTTACCAGCTTGCTTTTCATATTTCTCCCTATTTACCCCTATTTAACCCCCAACCCTTCACCGGATATCTTCAAAAAACAATCCATTTCCAGATCTCGTTATAATATATACGTGTACAAAATTTCAATATCTTAAACCGTTCCGGAGAAAACGTGCGGACAAAAAAAGTTACAGACAGACCGGCAGACAGACAGACAAACAGACAGACAGACAGACAGACTGACAGACCGACAGACAGACAGAAAATTTTCTTTTGCTAAAATTTAATATCTCGACGTGGATGTGGAAGTAAAATATACAAAAAGTGACCCAAAGGTGACCGCGTCATATACATACAAGGCGTTTCAGGTATACGGTCATTAATTTCTAGGGGTGATTCTACATCAAAGAATATTTTCGCGTATTTTCACCCCTGAAACCACCTTTCATGATCCGTGGGTTCCAAACAATTTTAACAATCGGTAACCATTAACACTTTATTTAATAACTTACGGAAACTACAAAATATTTTCCTTAAATAAAATACTCTTTTACTAAAATAACCATCAACAATGTTTACTACTTTGTATTTCCATCACCTCGGATTTCTAACCTCTCACTTGTCACTTTTCTACTTCTTCCTGCTCCACCGTGAATCGCGCCTTATATATTCAACAGAATAACATCCAGAAAAATTTAGCATAGGCTCTAACCTTTTCGTAAATATACATCTAGAACAATGAATAACTCTACGGCCATCTACAGGCTTCCAGAAGAGATGGCGTGTATTACTGGTTGCCTAACCATTGGTATTTAATTTCAGCTTAGTAATCATGAGCTTAACAGCCTCCACTTTCTACTGGGTGTAATGCATAACAATATGGACCCATAATTATTAGTGAAATTACATTTATTGTTCTCTCGAATAAACTAAGGAAAAACAACAAATTATTGCTTAATTAAAGGACGTTTTAAAGATTAACAAATGAAATTAAATGTTCACAATGGACGCCATTCGATTTAGTTCAGGCAAGAAGAGCGAAGAAGTTCTTTAGGTCTTTCTCGAAACTGGTTGATCCTACGGCGTAACAACAAGATAATCTTTTTTGTATACTTATAGCCATGGAATGATATTCCGATGAGACAATCACAGAAAGTTAACGTTAAAACAATTCGGGGGAGAAGTAAGTCCCTCCTTTTCAATTTTGTGCACCCCTGATTGAAGTTACCCTTGGTGGATAACATCAGATAATGACCTTTATTGATATCGATATCGATATCGATGATATCGAACGTGCAAAAACTAATCACTGCAGATCAAAGGGTTCTTGAGATACTAATTTTATTTAATATCTCAGGCCTTTGATCTATCAATTTTGGGTGCCCCCTTTAGAGGCCCGCAGCGCTCTTAGGAGTGATTTCCGGATCCATGTTTATTTGAACTTTTTTTCATATTCCCTGATGTAGAATCACCCCTAGAATTAATGACCACATACATGAATCACCCTGTATAATAAATCAGTACCAAATAATAGAGTAATGAAGAAGGCGTACTGTCTCCTAGGCACTAACTACAAGAAGATGAATATCAAGTGAGATTATTCTTACAATTTCAAATGCATTAGTGGGTTTTAGGTAATATATTTGCAACATTCAGAAACACTAATTAAAAAATCGGTAAAGGTATTTACACAGAACTTCCCTCTTTATTTGTGCATGGCGGTCACTCTAAAAAATGAATAATTACGAAATGACATTTAAAATAACAATCGGAATATAGTTAGCACTATTATTACAAAGAAAACCTGATAAGTTTTGGTCAGAAAAATATACAGAGTGCTCATCCAATATCAAAAGTTCAATACTAAATAACAAGTGCCACATATGGAAGGCTTGGTGGACATTTGTAAAGGTATTTACCTTTAAAAATGTCCACCAAGACTGAATTATTTCTTGGGGTGACCACCCTGGACATTTTTCAATAAAAGTAGAATAGGTGCATATACCAAATAGTATTGCCATCTGTCACATTTTCAATTCCACATTCACGTAGTGGAGTGGAAGTACAGTGGTGGTTAAAAAATTTCATTTTATTTTTTAAAGTTTTCAAAAATCTTGGTAAAAATATTTTCAATTTTTTTTTGTTCTGAAATAGGTTTAGAATGTCATGAAACGTGAAAATTTAAAATTTGAGGAAAGAAAAAACATATTTTCATCTATTTTAGTGGTAAAAAAAATTTCAAAAATGTTCAAATTAGCAAAAAATTTTTTTCTGAAATAAGTTTAGATTGTCATGAAACGTGAAAATTTTAAATTTGAGCAAAAAGAAACTGTTTCCATCTGTTCTAGTGATAAATTTTTTTTCCAAAATGGTCAAAAAATGTTACAATTTTTTTTTCCGAAATAGGTTTGGAAAGTCATGAAACGTGGAAATTTTAAATTTGAGCAAAACAAATTTTTTCATCTACTCTATGGTAAGTAGTGATAAATATGTTTATAATGCCATGGAAACGTGGAAATTTTAAATTTGAACATAGAAAAGAAATTTTCCATCTACTTTAGTGGTAAAATTGTTTAAGAAATGGTAAAAAAATTTCTATTTTTTTTATAGGTTTAGAACGCTATGAAACGTGGAAATATTAAATTTGAACAAAGAAAAAAAAATTCCATCTATTTTAGTGGTAAAAATGTTTAAAAAATGTTGGTAAAAAAAATCTTTTTTAAATGTTTTTTTGAAATAGGTTTAGAATGCCATGAAACGTGGAAATTTTAAATTTGAACAAAGGAAAAAATGTTTCAAAAATGTTAGTGAAAAAAATTTAATTTTTTTTTTTCTGAAATAGGTTTAGCGTGTCATGAAACGTGGAAATTTTAAATTTGAGCAAAAAAAATTTTTTTTCATTATTTATTACCTTTAGACGGTCCACCCTGTACATTTTCCAGTGAAAGTTTAACCGTTTCTTCGCTGACAGTACCGTCAACTACCTACCAAATTTGACTGCTCTCCGTCAAGTAGTTTTTTTAGTTTATGTACCAACAGACAGACAGGCAGACAGACAGACAGGCAGACTAACGGAATTGAAAAACCTATATTTTCGTAATCTACGTGATCTGAAACGTCAAAATCCGGTATGCGACGGAAGTAAAAAAAAACATTCACAAAATGTTTCCCAGTTACCTTAAAAGTGCTCTTTTCTTCAATTGCTGAAAAACTGTACTCTTTTTATTACTATGTCCATCTTAGTGGAGTGGAAATATAGTAATCGTAAAGAAACTATCAATCTTTTTTGTGTTGAAATAGGTTCAGAATATCATGGAACGTCGAGATTTTAAATTTGTGCCAAAAAAATTCCTGACTGTAATTTTTATTTTATTCGCACGATCACACTAGAACGGTTTAAGATATTAATTTGAAATCTGGTACACATGTATATTCTAACGAGATCTGAAACTAATGAAATTTGAGTTTATTCCGTTGAAAGGTTGAGGGGTAAATAGGGGCAAATAGCGATGAATAAGTAAAGTAAGCCAGTAAGAATCCGGGAACTTTGGATTTGGTGTATACAGGGTTCGCCATTTAAAATGCCCCAGACGCGTAACTTCCTTATTTTTTAAGCTACGACCATGTCGGCACATCGAATTGTAGATATTTTTAAGGCCGTTAAATATGCATACAGAGTGAATTTAAAAAAATTGAAAAATTATTACGAAATGAAATTTAATTTCCTTGAATATTTTTTCCCCACCCTGTACATGAACTGTGTTAATGTTTTCTTATAAAGGTTTTAATTAGCTTCAATTCGTTACTACGTCATATTCGATATTCTCTTTCGTTTTAGAGAAAATGATTAAAAACTGTCCTTTTGTTTCCAAACTGAATTCTCTTAAAGTTAATTTGAAAAGAATGTAACTAATAATTTTAAGCTTTATTTGTAAAGGGCATATAATAAACAATATTTAAAGTAACAAAACAGCAACAGCAAATAAAAGAAACAAATTCTTTTTCTGTTTTGTGATATCACTTGATGAACCTATTGTTATTAAGTACATGTTTTCATGTAATACACATGTCTTACTAATAAAATTAAGCTGCACTTCTAATGGCTCTACAGATATTTAGTTAAAAAATTTTATAATCATGATTCAGTTTCATGAACTGCCTTAGTTTTATTCATTTGATTTTATTCTTTCGACCATAGCTTTGTTATTAGTAATATTTCACATTTTCTAAGTTAGCCATGAAAGTTTTAATATGTCAAATTAAAATAAATCAAAGTAGATATTTTCTGTTGGACAATAATTCGCTCGTCAATCTATTAACAATTCGACATGGTTCAATTTTTAACTTTGGAAAAAAACAGAGTTTTAATTCATTTATGGAGAATATAAACGTAATGTTAGAAAAGCTTGCACAGTCTATTCTCAACGGTTTCCTGGTAGACGCTGTCCTTACCATGAAACCATAAAATCATTACTTGCTAATCTTAAAATCTATGATTCTTTTACCAAACTAAATAGAATCAGATGTAAACCGGTGAGGAATTATATTAATACAAATGAAATTGTCACTGCCGTTAATGAAAATCCACAAACCTCAATATCAGCAATCAGTGCTAAGACAAATATTTCTTCGGCTTCAGCCAGAAGAATCCTCAAAGATAAAAGTTATCATGCTTATAAAATTATTTTAATACAACTTCACCAAGGAGATTATGAACGGCGACTTCATTTTATAGCACGAATGTCCGTACTGAATGAGAGATACAATTTCCTTCATAAAATTCTTTGGGACGATGAGGCGACATTCAATGAAAGTGATGGTGCAAACAAGCACAATATGGACTATTAAAGTGATAGGAATCCTAGATGGACGCGAGAAAGAAATTTTCAAATAAAATATAAAGTCAGTGTGTGGATAGTTGTGCTTGGTGGCAGATAGGGTCACATTTTTCGAAAATAATTTAAATAGCGAAATTTACCTATACTTTTTACGAAATAACTTACCTAATTATTTAGAAAAAAATCCGCTGTTAGAAGAAGCGTATCGTTCCATCAAGATGGTGCTCCTCCACATAATGCCCGTATTGTTTCTAATTACACATGTTTACAAAAAAAAAATTGTCTGGATCTGGGATCACGTCAGAATTTTGAGATATTCTAACCTAAAAATTAGACATATTTGAGGTTATGTAGCTTTGAGATTTTTTTTTTTTCAAGAAACCGTGTATGGGATCTTAAAGTACAAACCTTCCTCTTTAAAATGCCGTAGAGTTTGCTCAAATATCTTTTTTTTTCAATGAGATATCGAATTATTAAAATTGTCTGTTCATATCATATCTTTCCCAATACATTTAATTAGTACGGAAATCTTATGGTCATTATTTAAATGGCAATATCTCGGCAAAAAAAAGATATTTGAGAAAACTCAACGGTATTTTAACGGTGAAGACTTGTACTTTAAGATCCCACACATGGTTTCTTGAGACAAAAAATCTCAAAGCTACATAACCTCAAATTTGTCCAACTTTTAGTTTAGAATATCTCAAAATCCTGACGTGACAGAGCAAAACTAAAAACAGATTCGAATTCAGCGTCGAAAAATACTTAAGAAACGTATGGTCTGAACCCAGATCCAGAAAACTTTTCTTTTTGTAAACCTGTGTTATTTAAATACGATTTTTGGAAACCAGCGGATAGGCAATACCGGACCTGTGCGATAGCTAGCTAGATCACCAGATTTAAATCCGCTGGATTTCTTTTTGTGGGGTTATCTTAAAGGATTTGTGTATAACACCGAACCTCGGAACACTGAGAATTTAAAAAATAAAATAAGAAATGGATGTAATTCTATTCGACGGAATACTTTATTAGGTACAGTGAATGGCGAATTAATAAAAAGATTTAACTACTGCATTCACGTTAATGAGCAAAATTTTGAACAGTATTTGTAAAAAACTTTTAATTCTTTCTTTTCCTGATAAATTTTTTTAAGAAAACATTAATGTTTATTGCAAAATCAACATTGTTTTATCTTTAGTATTCTTGTTAACATAATTAAGAATTATTTTCTTTGACTTTTTTTTAAATAATTTTCCACAATATTTTTATTTTTTAATAAAAATGAGTTTACCAGCTTACAATTTTTTTAAAAGTGTTTTTATTAAAACTTTCATGGCTTAGAAAATGTGAAATATTACTAACAACAAGGCTATCACAACAACTTAAAAGTCGGAAGAATAAAATAAAATGAATAAAAGTAAGGAAGTTCAAGAAACTGAATCATGATTATAAATTTTTTTATTTATTTAAATATCTGTAGAGCCACTAGAAGAGCAATCAAATTTTATTAGTAAGAAATGTGTACTACATGACGACATGCACTTATTAGTAGTGATGAGAAAATTTCCACTTTGTGAAAATTCCCGGAAAGTTTCCGACGAAAACATCGGAAAGTTTCCGAAACTTTCCATTTTTGGTAAAATTATTATTTATTTTAAAAACAAGGAAAATATCCAAAAAAATGTAAAATATTTAAATCTTGGTGTGATTGTTAATATTGAATACATACTGCGAGGCATAAGGCACTTAATTTACTATAAATTTATAAATATATGGTTTTAACTATTAAAATCAAAGATCCAGTAAGTTGAAATTTTCTAACAATCATTAATAGGTGCCTACCTTGAACATTTTAAAAAAATTTTATTTAAAAAAAATTACAACTTTTTTATTTATTGATCGATTTTGCTCAAAAACAATAGGGTTCTTCCTCTAGCTAGCACTAACTTACTGTCTAAATTTCAACGCAATCGAATTTTTCGTTCTTAAGTGATCGTGCTTATAAGAAACGTGACGGACGGACAGACGGACATTTTGAAAGTTGTCCAAAATTCGATCACTAACACAGTGATATGAATTTTTTTTCTCTACAAGCAATATTACCGGTTTTAGAAATGTGCCGATTGAATGCAATATACTCTTCATTTTATATTTGCGAAGAGTATAATAATAAGCAATATATCAAATGCTTAGTAAACCGCCATTATTGTCAATTATTGGCGGGAAATTAAACAAATTTTCGTAAATTTCAGGGGAGTGTTTCCGGAAATATTCTCGGAAACTTTCCGGGAAACATTGGCTGGGAAACTTTCCGAAACCTTATTTATTTCTTCCCGGAATGTTTCCAAAATCGGAAAGTTACCGTAAATGGAAAGTTTCCCCTGCCCATCACTACTTATTAGCAATGGGTTCATCAAGTGATATCATAAAAGAGAGAAAAAAATTGGTTCCTTTTATTTGTTGTTGCTGCTTTGTTACTTTAAATATTGTTTATTATATGCCTTTTACAAATAAAGCTTCAAATTATTATTTACATTCTTTTCAAATTTATTTTAATAGAATTCAGTTTGCAATCAAAAAGAGAGTTTTTAATTTTTTTCTCTAAAACGAAAGAGAATATTGAATATGACGTAATCACATAAATTGAAGCTAATTAAAACTTTTATAAGAAATCATTAACACAGTTCATGTACAGGGTAATGGAAAAAATATTCAAGGAAATTGAGTTTCATTTCGTAATAATTTTTTCAAATATTTTTTTTTAAATCACTGTGTATGCGCGTTTAAAGGCCTTAAAAATATCTACAAATTGATGTGACGAACATCGTCATAGCTTAAAAAATAAGGAAGTTACGAGTCTTGGGAGCTTTACGTGGCGGACCCTGTATACTAGAAGCCAAGTTCTCGAATTTTTTGACATCTGCCATCTGAATTAGTAGGTATTTGTTTATATTGAGGCGTGCCACAAGAAGTATTACTTAAGAAATTCGTGGTACTTTCGGCAAAATTTCTATGAGCATTATTTCCACATACTGGAGTGCAAGAATGGTATCAAAATGTTTTCGTCTAGAGAGATTTGGTTGTGGAGGTGGTGATTCCTTAGGCAATGGTGTTTTTTATGAGTTAAACACGTTTACAGAAATAGTAGAAAAGGTAAAGAGCATTAAAAATCGTGTCATTATTTCACTCTGGAGTATAGACAAATCGTGAGATAAGTTTAGGTAAGGTAGTTGATTATTTAATAATAAAGCTTTGTTGAATTTACTTATTGAAGATATATGTATGGAATGTGTTGTACTGCAACAACAGATGCAAATTCAGGTTTAGATTACCGGTTGGAAACAGCAAACAATTTTAAAATCTTTTGTGTTTTGTAAATAACATAAAGGAGAGAAAAGTTCAAATGAAATAAACTTAATTTACGAAACAGCACGTTTATTTTTATAAAATAATGCTGGTTGGAAAGAAATGAATTACATTTTTATTGCGGGTTTGTAGGTACAGTGACGGAACTTCTAGGGGCGAATTAATTGCATATTTACTAGGTCAAGTTATTGCTTATTTACATATCGATTTTAATAAAATTTTAGATTCAAAGGTTTTTCTCAATGCTCTACTAGAATGCAATAGAGGAAATATTAACAAGCTAACCATTATACTCTTCGCCGATTTACTACACTTGTTATATAATTGTTGCACATTCTATAGGATACTCTTCGCAGTTCTTTTTTGGTAAATGATGTTAGTTTCAAACATTTTTTGTTTAATTACAAAACAATTACAAAAGATTATTTCAAAAATTAATAACTTTTTTATTTATTGATCGATTTTGTTCAAGAACGAGAATGGGGTTCTTCCTCTAGCTAACACTAACTTACTGTCCAAATTTCAATACAATCGGACTTTTCGTTCTTAAGTTATCGTGCTTACAAGAAACGTGACGGACGGACGGACAGATAGACAGACAGACAGACAGACAGACAGACGGAAAGACAGATAGGTGGATGGACATTTTGAAAGTTGTTCAGAATTCGATTACCAACACAGTGATATGAAAATTTTTTCTCTACGAGCAGTGTTACCGGTTTTAGAAATGTGCCGATCGAATGCAATATACTCTTCGTTTTGTATTTGCGAAGAGTATAAAAAATATTAATTATACTTTTAGACTTTTTCTAATTTTTACTACCTACTTGCACGTTTACTCTGGCATCTATAGATAAAGTATTGGCGTCGCAAAAAAAATCCTAATTTCAGATTATGATGAAAATGGACTTATTGAAACCAGAAAATAGAAATTAAAGGGAGAGTCGGGGGGAAAATGTCAAACTCCGGAAGTTACACATACCCTGAGAGCTAACGTCACAGAAATTAGTACTATTTCTAAATGGACAGAATATGCCTTAATAGGTTGTCGATGATCCATTAAATACCCGCCCTATCAGTTTGCCGGGCTGGGAGCGGTGCGTTTGGTGGTGAGCGGCGGTTTAATCAATAACCTGATAGCACAGCGGTACTGTCACAAATGTCAAAAAGGGCGTTTTTGATTCTCTGATGCCCATCCAAATTTCTGATTTTGATATCGCAATTTACGATGCCGACAAAATGCCAATTTTCTTTTTCCGTAGAGACATCACACGAATCTCCACTGAACGTATTTATATAGTTCCTAACGTTTGAAAAATTGATGTTTTTGAAGTCTTCTCCGACGAGATTATAGTCAGTTTTAAGCTTGGGATCCGCCGTAGACGATCGTGCAAAGCGGCGACTACTTTTAAGTGGATTCCCGACTTCGTATCTTGCACAGAGCTACTTTTTTATGTATTTTTTTTGCTTTTTGGCAGATATTTTTCGTTCTATAATTGCTCTTCGCTTATTCCTATGCGACTAAAGCGTTAATATTATATATTTATATCATTTTGCTGATTTTTTGGCAATACATACGGAAATAATCTTTGTAGTTTATCTTCTCTTTTTAAGTAGCTATGGTAGCGTAACGGCTAGAAGTTCGGATTCTCAAACAAGAAATGCGGGTTTGAACAACACGTCCGGCGGTTTTTTTTTACATTTTCAGTCACCATGTGTGATGGTAAATATTACCTATACATCGCATGCCTAAATTTTTCTTTTATTCTTGTATTTGCTTAATTTGAGAGGGTTTCCCGGAGCTTCATTCAGTTTCAAAATAATTTTGTTGGAATTCGATATAAAAAATTGTATGAGAAAATTTATATTTCAAATTCGGATTTTGTGAATCGATAGAAACCGGATCTACAAAAACTTGATGCATTTTTGTCAAACAAAATACAGAGGGTTCGTCAAAATGAAAAAAAAAAAGGAAATTAAAACATCTTATCTTTATGGCCTGATTCGACTGAAATTCGGTATGTGAGGATTAACTCTTTCGCAGATTGAAAATATAGTATCGAAATTTAAAAGCATTCCTATTGCAAAAATTATAAACAAACACTATATTTGCATATTCAAGATGCAAGTAGATGTGCGGTATCGTTTATCAGTTTTAAAAAATCGTAAATGACAAGTTAATATTTGACAATTCAAAGATACGCTAGCCTATTTGTTTATTAAACTTATAAACAGCGATTTGCAAAAAAAAAAATTGTTAATAATGGGTTAAAACGATGTAAGTAATTCGAAAGCAAATCGAAATCGGATTACAACTTTTGGGTTGTTGATTCATGCACTTATATATAGTAAGCACTTCCGGAGTTTGGAACTTTCGTCCATACTCACCCTGTACATCCAAATGAGCATGGAGTGTGGATGTCTGTTTTTGAGAAATACATTTTTCTCGACCATAGCTCAAAGCAGAAACCTAGAATTTAAGACATAGAATCTAACAAACCTCAGGTAGAGGGCTATTGAATAAAAAAATTGATTGAAGGAGCCGTTACTCTGTGGTAGTTAATCATTTTGCACAAATAACTAAATAAAACACACTACTATGTTTTCTGCCACTATGTATTTATAAAAATTGCGACTGCAGTTTCGACTTACAAAGCCATTGACAAGCAGTGAATCAAAAATATCAAATCAAATCAAAAATATTTTCGAATCCGGTTGAAAGAGTTTTATTTTAGTAGTCATTTTTGATTCACTGCTTGACAATGGCTTTGTAAGTCGAAACTGCAGTCGCAATTTTTATAAATACATAGTGGTAGAAAATATAGTAGTGTGTTTTATTTGGCTATTGAATACTTGCGAAATTGGTGTACCAGAGGCGGTTTTAGAGAGAGCCAAACACATTTTAATAATTTTAATAAGAATTGTTTGGAATAGAAAATTGTGAAATGAGTGAGTCTCTTTTAAATGTCTCTTCGGTACACCAGAGAAAGTTCCGCGGGGGGAGTGAGCAAAACCGATTTATGATGAGAACGTGTTGTCAAGGGGCATCTATCTAAGACGACGCGACGTTTGTATGATCACATCTGATTGAGATGATTCCGTTGAAAAGCGGGGGGGGGGGATATGGGAAAATAAGTAAAGTACGCTAATCACAGTTCAGACACTTCATTTTTAGTGCATATCCTAGAAGCCAACGACTCAGATTCTTTTATGACGTCTGTCTCAAATATTATATTATTAAAATTTTATGATCAATTATTTCCACCGTGCAAATATACCTAGTCAAGATGTGCTTTAGTGAGAACAGTAGCTTATCATTTACTCTGCATGGCCGTAGGGGACCATGTGGATACTAGTCTTATAACGAGAATTGTCAAATAGAAAATAGAGTAATTCATTTTAGAATTTTAATTGCTAGCATAACCAGGACGCAAATTATCGAAAGAGTGCAAAGATTGGAAATTGATATTTTTATTAATAGTTTTTCTTTTAGTTCTAATAGATAGTTTTTCTGCTGTTTGTAAAATCCTATAAAGAATATGTTTCATTGCAATTATAAGCAGACAAACAATAATTCACTTTTAAACAAATAAAACTAATTCTAATAATTATTCCGCCACTGTATTCGCAACACGTGTAAAATGTTTGAGAATATATCTGCCTGAGTAATATAATATGTCTAAATTATGCAGTTTTCATTTATGTAATTAGTTTGTAAAATGAAAATATTTTCGAATCCGGTTGAAAGAGTTTTATTAAATAACTAAATTATATATTAGATTACATATGCATAAGTATAAAAATACATGAAATTTCTACTTAAATCACTCCCATAATATGGAACAAGCATAATTAATATTTGCTTGTAGTGAGCTTCATAAATTTATTATAATTAGCACATGAAAGTGTTAAGTAAGTCTTATTATTTTTTATCAGCTTTCCCAGTGCACTGACAGCACATTAAATTAGTATATTAATGTCTGTTTTACCCAAATGTTAATTAAAAGTTGACAATTAATGACGAAATAAGAAATATATGATCCACTAAACAATTAACTTGACAGAAAAATGTAGATTAAGTGAAATTCCTAAACAGGTTTATGTAATTTGTTCATTCATATAGTATAAAAAATAAATTGAAAAACTTATTTTGAAATCGTGTAAATTCTGATGGAACCCAAATGACCTTAGGCCTCAACTTGATTATCGTCCATGCAACACACTGAATTAATATCTTTAACCGAGAAAACAAACGAAAAGAATTTTTATTGAATCGGATCTATCCTTGATGTTATTGTAAATAAGTGTACATGTACAGCTAAGGTCGCTCAAAAAATTAGTCAATATTTTTTTGTCTCACTACCATTTCTTCAAAATCTCAAAAATAATTATCTCTCTCTTTGACAAAAATTGGTATCGAGTAGAGTATGGGGTATTTTTGACGTTTGTATTGTTTATTTACAATTTTCTGCATAAATTATTACTATTTAGTCACATTCTAGTTTATGTTAATATCTTAATGATTTTCAAATTGTTTAAATAATTGTAACTTATTTAAACAATTAATGAGTTAATTTTAGAAGTTATTTATTTAATTTCATTGATTAAGAGTTCTATCATGGAATCTGCAAATTGTTTAAACAATTAACGATTTATACTGAAGAGAGATGGTAAAAAGCTGTAACAAATTATTTGACGAATTATCGATTGGTTGAAAAACATTCTGTATTTTCTAAACATGAGTAGAGATTCATATAAAAATTAAGAATTTAAAAAAAAAACTACTACTATCTAGTTCTTATCTTGAAACTAGATTATAATGACCAACAAATTGTTTAAAGAACTTATAGATTCCATTAGCAAACTCTTAGTCATCAAAATTGAGTAACAGACGTGAAATTAAACAAGACAAAATTTTACAATATAGCAATATCTAATAGTTTCAACGATTCTAAGAAATTAAAATATTAACAAGACTAGAATTGAGCTTCTCTTCTTAGTCACAATGTCTGTCTTTGCAAGCGTTTTGTGATTCATGAAATGTTCCAGCTGCAGTTGGCCTCTCCTTGCGGGATAGTATGGTCGACGCACAGTGGGACAAGCTGTAGGGTTCCACCCATATCAACTTTTAGATCGTGAAATTGAAGATTTTAAGATGCTTTTTAACATTGGAAATGTTAATGTTCGTATATGAGGGCAGAGTTACCAGTTTTTGTTCAAGGTCAAAAGACAACTCTGTCGCGGTCGTATATGCAACGGCTGATATACGTAAATGTAATGTGGGTTGCATATATCACAGGGGGTCAAGCTTTCTATGAAAATAAATAATTTCACTCTTTTAATAGGGAGTACAGTGCAGAGTTTTGTTCAAGTTTATAAAGTTCAAACAATTTCCGTAATAAGTTGTAATAACGCACCCTTTTCATTTAAATACACTGAACTATATCCAACAATGAAAAATAAGCCATTCGGAACCGTATTTTTGAGACTGTCAGCCTATTATACTATTGACTATACAATTTTCTGTCTTATAATCATTATTATACTTCCACATCCACGTAGTGGACAAAACGGGGCTCTTGGTTATTTTTATTTCATTGAGTTCCGACGTTTCAGTATCAACAGTTAGTTTTTTAGTTTGTGTAAATAAAGTGACATATTCCTTCCAACATGCACCAATGGTAAGGCCCTCCTCAAAATGTTATAACTATCGTTGTTATGTTCTTTGCCCCTAAACCATTTTATGGCCCAGCGCCAGAAAATAAATGTTGTATTGTTTTAAAAAAAAAAAAAAAAAAAATTAAATATATTCGACCCTAGTCCATATTAAATAAAAAACAATTAAATAATTTCAATGCCAATTAGTAGAATTGTTTAATAATAAAACACAAATATATATAAACATAACATTGACCGGCATAAAGATTGGCTAAATAAACAAGTATATAAATCGAACAATCAAAACAAACGAGGCCCTTAGCGCTTGGTTCTTTTCATTAATTGAGTTTCGACGTTAGTGTCGACAGTCAGTCTTAGTTTGGGGCCCTCATCCTAGGATGTGGGGCCCAGGCCCTTCAGGCAGTTTAGTGATCTCCGCCCGGGAGATCACAAGTTGAGTTAAGTGAAAGTGACACCTTTTCCTCCCCACTATGTATATTGGTAAGATTGTTTAAATTTTTATGTGTTCTATCTATTTTTGTATTGTTGATTATTTGTATCTGTTGTTTGTTCGTTATCCCCTAAATGAGTTTTATAATAAAACCATGTAAATTCATAGAGTTGCCCCTTATTAACACACGTTTCTCCAAATAACCCCCGTTGAAAAAGTGTGTGTTTTATGTTATGGTGTTATTGTTATTGAAGCAAGTAAAACGATCCATTTGAAAAAATATCCAATTTATTATAAAAGTAAATTCCGACAATAATCCCATGAAAAAATCATATTTGAACCATTAAAAAGTCTTATCACCACCTTTGGCATCATATTAAATCTAAATCTACGTAAAAAATTATTTCACTAAAAATTACCAAAATATTGACAAAAAATTTTCCATCTCCAGGACGACGGTCAATCGCCTTTGGGCTCCGTCGTTCGAATTTACAAAAGTACTCAAAAATTGACAAAAATTTCAAGTTGCACGGAGCGGAAAACCGCTCCGCCCGACGAACTTTTCGAAAGTACCACGAATTTGGTTTTTCGAAAGTACAACGAATAAAATCACACAAGACGGAAAACTGCTCCGTCCAACAAATTTTTCGAAAGTACCACGAATTCGGTTTTTCGAAAGTACACCGAATATAATCGCACGAGACGGAAAACTACTCCGTCCAACAAATTTTTCGAAAGTACAACGAATTTAATTTTTTGAAAATATCAAAAATTTATTTTTATCCTCGAGATGAATTTTTCGAAAGTACCACGAATTTGGTGGTTCACAGATCGAAATCAGTCAGGATGTAGCGAGTAGCTATTTTAAACGTCAAGATTTAGGAAAACATCAATGGGAAGGTTTTTTCAATAAAAACCAAAACCCACATTTAATTATCCTCAAAGTGGGAAAGCATAATCCTTATCCAAACCACTAGAACGTACAAAAAATTTGTCATAAAATTCAAAGTCGAAGGGTCGATTCCAACGAAGCCAAATTGCTTTTTGTCCCGGCTCAGGCGGACAGCGCCATAGTAGTCGCTCAAAGGCGAGTAGACGGAAAAAGGTATATTTGGATTCGATGCCGTTAGTACGTTTATAAAAGCAGGAAAACCATCGAACTCATATAGATAGCTTCTTTAAGCATCCTGACAATTATTTCGATAATTTCAGTGCAAAATTCAAAGTGAATAATTTTCAAAAAATTCAGCATACATTTTATAATCATTACTAACTGGGAGTCAGAATCTTTTTTTACAGTCGATTGTCATAGTTCTCTCGATGCTGGATGAGTTACACTCCTACGGGAGGTAACGGCTTGCCGAGTGGTGGTGCTCTTTGATGTTTGCCTTATACACATTAGCTAAGTATTGAATATTTATATTTTTTACATTTTATGAATTATTTCAATAAATGAAAATATATTTTGAATTCTTATTGATCCACTAATTATAAGATTTGTGACCGACGTGCGATTCTGTGGCGTGAGTCGGACAATTACTTTCTGCGGGTTACCTTTGATCCCGCCACGTCTGTGTACTTGTCCGAATACTCATAGAATCCATCGACGGCCTTAATTCTTAAGAAGCGTTTCTAAGAAAGTACTAATTATAAGATATATTCATTAAAAGTGCACAGCCCGATATAAGAGTTCGACGGAGAGAGCAGACTGTAGCAATCACAGTAAGTATAATTTTGTCTATTTTCGTCTTGGGGAGTCTGAAGAGTAACTTGAATCCCCCTTGTGAGTAGAGTTGAGAAGTATCGTGGGGGCGACAGGGCTCCGGCCTAAATTATGCAAAATCCTTGTCGTGTCCATCAGACCATACGATACTAGGTACATCTGCATTATCATTTCCAATGTCCCGATGGTTGCAAGGATTGCGAAATCTGGGAATTTTTTTAAATGTTCGTTATGAAATTCCCTATCAATACCTCCAGCTACATTTTCGACTTTCATTCCCAATTTTTTATTGTTTTAATCTAAAAATACTAAAAAATATGGATTTTCCAATGAAAATCAGTATCAAGGTCACTTTATAAACATATTCGATTTTATTATTTTAAATTTTTATTAACAAATAAGCAAATGATCAAGTTATTTATTAAGTATTTTCAAAGTTTAAAGTGCTAAAATGTTCATTTCCTATGGATTTTGGATATACTTGACAAGAAATTAATGTCAAATATATTATATATGTTTATGCTTTTGGTAGCTGTCAAATCTCAATCCTGGTTATTAATTTAACAACTTTCTCATCACAAAATTAGGATATCCCTGAAAAGGGCCGATTGATGTTATTGTATTTGACAGTTTTGGAGAGGATCTGACATGGTGATGGAATTTCTGGGATTTTCTGGTGCCCAAACTCTACAATCATGCTTATTCAACTTGCTATTTAAGTGAAATGATGCTTCGTCTGACATGATTAAATTATCAAGAAAATGCGTATCTCTTCTACGTAAATCAAAATTTTTTCTACAAAGTGTACTCGTTTTGGAAAATCAGTTTCCTTTAATTCTTGATGAATCGGAATTTTAGAAGCATTCGGTTTTAGAACATTTTTCATAACAGTATGAACAGTAATTTTCGGAATACCTGTTGCCGAAGAAGAAATTTTTTATTTGTATTTCTTTTTTTACGGTCAATACAACCCTAATTCCAAAAGTTTCTATACCATTTTTTAATTAAATTTTTTGTTGGAGGTTCCTTGTTAAACATAGTTCTAAGTCTTCTTTGTGTTGTTTTGTAAGATTTAGTGTCAGCAAAAAAATTACACATTTAGCTTTTCACTTAAGGTAAATATTTTTTTACAGTAACTCAAGTACCCGACTTATTAATAAACTAGTTTGACATTTATAAGTGTCTTCGTGTCTTTTATTTCCATAATCTACTTTGTGAGTCATTATTTTTTTCGTAGCATTTCGATAAAACGCAGTATTGCGTAAATCAAAATGAAATACGTAATTACACCCCAGATCTAAAAGAAATAAACATGGGCGTAGTCCAAGGGTCCATAATAGGTCCCATTCTCTTCATTTTATATATCAACGATATTATTACACTATCTAATGATGTATGCTTTACTTTGTACGCAGACGATACCCCTATCATCGTATCAGATAAATGCGACATTACCTTAAAAACCAAATGCGTAGACACTCTCGAACACTTAATAAACTGGTTCAACGGTATTCCATATATTTTAACAAGGACAAAACGCAACTGAGCAGATTTCATTCATATCAAAACAAGACATCTATCATCAATTTATCTATTAATAACAAAGACACATTCTGCACTCAAGCTAACGAACACAACTTTAAATTTCTAGGACTATACCTTGAACCCTGTTTGAACTGGAAAACACAATGTAAATTTTTATATTCGAAATTATCTTCTATTTGTTTTTTATTTACAAACCTAAAGTCGATTTTTACAAAGGATCAGTTAATAACATTGTACTATGCTCAGGTAGAAAGTCGATTAAGATATGGAATCTGCTTTTGGGGGGACTCTACCCTTTCACATGACGTGTTTGTTGCTCAGAAACGATTTTTACGATGTATTGCTTGCGTAACCGTCTTTAAGAACAAATACACTCGAACCTGAACTTAAATTGACTATTATGTATCAGAATTTATTTTTATATATAACGTTAAGCCTAATCAACAATTTAACATGTATTTATAAACTTTGTTTACTAAACTTTTAATTTCTTTCCGAATTTTACATTGTTCGTCTCTCCCTAATGTTTTGTCTTATACAATTGTATGTTTTAGTGTATAATACTATACTGGCCATTAGTATAAGTTTTTTTTTATATTATGTATGTAAAATTGTGCCTAAATGACCTGTCCTATATCATGTACATGATCAACAAGGACCAATAAATATTTGTATTTGTATTTTTATTTTGTATTCACTTTAAAACCCTATAAAACCATCACTCTGTATAATTTCCACGATAAATATGGAATTTTTGAAAAGGGGGGAAGCAATAGGCTTTCCAACTGTGAAAATATATACAGGGTGTTTCATTTAAAATAATAAAGTTGTCCGGAAGTGAGCAATAACGGTGGATACTCTGGAGAAACTTATCAAAATTAGAAGAAGACTGGCGAAAGCCGCATTTCATTATCTTAACTACTTCAAAAGCTATAGAGGTATAAAAAGGGCCAAAATATAATGGGGCGCCCGGTATGATGAAACCTCTTTTTACTTCCACATTCACGTAGTGGATTGGAAGTATAGTAATCGCAAAAAAATTCAAATTTCTTTTTTCTTCAAATAGGTTAAGAATGTCATAAAACGTCGAGAATTTAAATTTGAGCGAAAAAAAAAAAAATCTGTCTGTCGGTCTGTCTGTAACTTTTCTTGTCAGCACGTTTTCTCCGGAACGGTTTAAGACATTGACTTGAAATTTAGTACACTTATATACTATAACGAGATCTGTAACTGGATTGTCTTTTGAACATATCCGGTGAAGGGATGGGGGGTAAATAGGGGGAAATAAGTAAAGCAAACTGGTAAGAGTTAGTAGCAGAAACAGAACAGTAACAGAAACTTGAAATTTCGTGTATGTACTAGGAGCCAATGCCTCAACATTTTTTATAATATTTTTCATCCCCCTACCACCCCCCAACTCCATTATTAAAGGGTTTGATAAAATGAAATTGAGATACTCACTTGAAATTTGGTATACGTATATATTATAATGACATCTGGAACTAGATTATATTTTGAGATTATTCCATTCAAGGGTTGGGGGTTAAATAGGGGTAGCGCTGAGCCACCGACTCGGTGGCTCAGCTCTAACACGTTAGGCTTGAGACCACGGAGTCCCGGGTTCGAATCCTGGCTAGGGTATGGATGTTTAGTGGCGTCTTTCACGTGTTGCCAAGACGGTAGCAGTGGGCCAGACTCGATTGTGCGAGATACAACGGCTAGTCGCTGTTATCTATCCCGAGTTCGAGTCTCAGCTGCGGCAGTTGGCAATGTCGCAGGGAATGGTCGTTGTAAAGATGTCTGTGTGTGAGTCTGTCCTGGTTTAGTGGAAGAGTAGCTATAGCTAAACTCCGCCAGGACATTAATACAAATAAGGCAATTAAAAATAGAAATAGGGGAAAATAAGTAAAGCTAACTGGTAAGAGTACAGAAATTTGAAATTCAGTATATGTACTAGAAGCCAAGGCCTCAGATTTTTTCGTAACATTTTTCAACCCCCCACTACCCCTACTTCAATATTAAAGGGGTTGATAAAATAAAATCAAGATATTCACTTGCAATTTGGTACACGTATGTATTATAACGACATCTAGAACTGGATTATATTTTGAGATGAAGGGTTGGGGGTTAAATAGGGGTAAAAAGGGGAAATGAGTAAAGCAAGCTGTTATAGCACAGAAACTTGAAATTGGGTGTATGTACTAGAAGTCAAAGCCTCAGATTATTTTATAATATTTTTTAACCCCCCCACCACCCCTACTCCATTATTAAGGCGGTGATAAAATAAAATTGAGATATTCACTTAAAATTTGGTACACGTATGTATTATAACGGCGTCTGGAACTAGAGTATATTTTGAGACGTTTCAGTTGACGGGTTGGGGGTTAAATAGAGGTAAATAGGGAAAGAGAAGTGAGGCAAGCTGGTAAGGGTACAGAAACTTGAAATTCGGTGTATGTACTTGAAGCCAAGGCCTCAGATTTTTTATAATATTTTTCATCCGTTCTAAGAATCTCTGAAATATACATTTTTTTCTCGCCAAACTGTGTTTATTAATTTAGAATATAACAAGTTTATTATTGAAATTAGATTTAGCCAATAAAACCGGAGTTAAAAAGTTTTGTCAATAAAATTTAACACTGCCAAAATAGATTATTTATTCAATACACTGAAAACAAGCTAACCATTATACTCTTCGCCGATTTACTGCACTTTTTATAGATTTGTTGCACATTCTACAGGATACTCTTCGCAGTTTTTTTTGTAAATAATATTAGTTTTAGACATTCTTAGTTTAATTACAAACATTAGAAAAAAAAATGTTTAAGAAATTAACAACTTTTTTATTTATGGATCGACTTTGTTCAAAAACAATAGGATTCTTCCTCTAGCTAGCACTAACTCACTGTCTAAATGTCAATACAATCGGACTTTTCGTTCTTAAGTTAGCGTGCTTACAAGAAACGCGACGGCAGACAGACAGACGGACAGACAGACATACAGACGGACGGACGGAGATTTTGAGAGTTGTTCAGAATTCGATCACCAACACAGTGCAACACGAACAATATTACCGGTTTTAGAAATGTGCCAATCGAATGCAATATACAGAGAGAAAAATGTGTGTGATATTTTACCACAATTGTAGAAAATTGTACTCCAAATTGGTCTTAAAATGGTGACAGGAACAATTTGTGCAAATAAATAATGCATTCTTGGGGCAATGATTTTGTACAGTTTATGCATTAACATTGTGTGAAATTTTTGTACAAACTTAAAAATCCTTAAAAATCACATAAATTGAATTCTTTACAAATTTGAATTATGGTTGCATAAAAATACATAATTTTATTCCACTTGTGGAACGAATCTCTGAACAGATTAAGTTAGTTTCTACAATTTGTGTGAAATTTTTAAATATATTCTGAAGGTTTCCTAAACAAACGTTCACATCTAAACCTCTTCATTTGTAAAATATATTTACAAAAAATTGTGCTCTTAAGTGACACAATGTTTATAGTTTTTTAAGAGAATTTGTTTTTAGTTTTCCACAATTTCTAAATGAGAAATCCACAAATTGTATGTTTATTTTGTCAACTTTGTAGTTCATTTTGCACAATATATACACTTAATTAAAAGAAGCTGTTATTCAGTAATGTATGAACTGGGGTTAGTTTTGCACAATTTATTACTCTCCAAATTATGTATATATTTTTTGGTTCACCGTGCACCTACTTCACACACTGTATGTATCCACTTCATTTTAATTGTATTATTCTGTAACACAGATTGTGAAATATTATTTCCTAAAGGATTTCAATAAAAAAAATTATTTATGCTTAAAATAAATCCATTTAATAATTCTAATTTGGAAGACTTCCAGTGCTTCTTCTTTTTAGCTTCTATTAACGCAGTTTGTAGTAATAAATCTTATGTCGTAGTCACGTCATATTCTTAAAAAATATATAACATTTATCAGTTCATCACCAAAATCAAATGCATTGCTTACCATCAGAAGTGTTATTTTCGTTTTGAAGCAGTTCTTTTACAAGTTTGCCTTTTGGGTTTAGTAGTTTAGGAACAGCTTTCTGTCGCTTCGCATAAGAAAACGAAATTATTCTCAAGCTGTAAACGAAATCAAGTATTAGAAGATAGGTATCATGCATTCTTCGCATAAAACAAGAAACCATTTTTATGTTTATATATTAACGAAGTTAATTTAAGAGATCATATATGCAAATCTGTAACTCTGTATGAAGTACTTACCTCTGTGAACGCTGGGATTAGATCTAGGAAACCCCACTCGGTTAATAAGTTTTCAACAAATTCCATCACAAATGTAAGTACTTGTATAATTCTGAAGTGTACGTCTTCACTTAGCGAAATATCACCTGGATCTAATGCGTAATTGCCTGCTCGTATATGCGTAGCATGGCCGGCGCGGTCAGTACAATTTGTAACCAATAAACTTTACGTGTAACAAATGAAACTATTATAAAAATATTTAAAACAATATCACCAAACTGATTGTGAATAGTATGTCATTAAATTCTGCAATTTGTGCGGACGGCATAGATTACTATTATTGTTCAGCGAAAATAAATATATTGTTTATAAAATAAAATCACACTTTTATGTTACACAAGTTGTGCAAATCCTTTAAACAATTACTTAAAACTAATTAGAATAGAATGGCAACAAAATATATAGTTTGAAGATAGTATTAACAATTAATTAAGTTAAATTTGCTGTGATTTGTTGAGAAAAAATAAATAAATTTAACTCTAAATTTCGCCAATTTGTTGGTCGAAGTTTCCAATAAATTCATCGTAACTAAATCCTTATATTGAATAAATAAAACGCACAAGAATTATGCACAATTAAAATGTATAAAACTATATAACGTTGTGCCTTAAAATTTTACAATTGTTTAAAAAAATGGAACAAGACGTTGTTCCACAACATTGTACAAAATGTTCCAAAGCGATTTCTCTCTGTGTACTATTCGTTTTGTATTTGCGAAGAGTATAACACACCGTTAGCTAAAATGCGTATTGACTTCAAAACACATTGGTTTCTACTACCGCGCTTCTGTACAAATATTATATATTCTATATTAGTTTGAATAACTCACAAACAGTCAATCAAACTCACAAATATTACATTTCCTGTGTTTGAAACGTATCATTTATGAATTTATTAGTAACCAATTACATGCTCCAGTTGCAGCAATAATAAGCCTGTGCTTGTTTGACTCCAATAAGCAACTTTATTTACAAACAACTTATTCCGTCATGGAGTCTGAATAAAAGCGAAAACACTGAGAATATGCAAGGAGGGTATAATAGAGATAATGATAGGGCCCAAAAATAGAAATTGGCTTCGTAGGAATTGAACGAATAAAGCAAGCAACTTATTTGACATATTAAATACATGTATAGTACCTGAACTGTAGGCAAATAATAATAATAATAATAATAATAATAATAATAGACACCGAGGCATCCACAGCCTACCTGCGAACAGGAAACTTATTCTTGGAAAGTGAAGAGTTCATTGCCGCCTTGCAAGATCAAGTAGTCCCAACTAAAATCTACAGGAGGAATATTCTTAAAGAACGGGTAGAGAACACGAAGTGTCGTATTTGTGGTGAAAAAGATGAATACCTTGATCACATTCTATCAGGTTGCACTGTACTTGCACCAAAAGCATATCTAGATAGACACAACAGAGTATCAGGGATTATCCATCAAAACCTGCGTGTGGAGCACATGAATCTCACAGAAACGACTCCATGTTACCTATATGAGCCGCCACCAGTTTGCGAAGATGAAAATGTACGCCTCTACTGGAACAGGCCAATATTAACTGACAGAACGATACCCAACAATATTCCGGACCTAGTACTGACACTCAAAAATGAAAAGAAGGCATATATAATCGATATTGCCATTCCACTACCTGCCAACATATTGAAGACGCAAGCGGAAAAAATCAACAAATATATGCCGCTGGCAGATGAGATTAAAAAGATGTGGAAAATGGATAGCGTCACCATAGTACCCATAGTCCTAGGAGCGACTGGAGAAATACCACACAAATTAC
The DNA here is from genome assembly GCA_963583905.1 of Stenurella melanura. Lineage (NCBI taxonomy): Eukaryota > Metazoa > Arthropoda > Insecta > Coleoptera > Cerambycidae > Stenurella > Stenurella melanura. The sequence continues at coordinate 59,340,945 of OY757314.1, read as the reverse complement.
ACGAAGGCCTAAACATATTAAAACTACAAAAGAGCCTATACATAGCAATACAAAAATCTGTGCTATTGGATACGTGCAGCATAGTAAGACGAGTACTTGGCCAATAAGTATAGAGGCGTTCTCAACGCATGCAAAAAGTGGAGCATCTTGTCTACGGACCGATGTAAACTGCTTACAAACCAGAGCAATCTGAGAAAAATGGAAGAAGAAAATAATAATAATAATAATAATAATGTGATCAGTTCTTGCAGAAAGCAGTGACAGCTGATCAAAACTATACTGCCTTAAACCTAAATCATGGAGCCAGAAACGCCGACGTTAACCCACCTAACATAAGCTGGCGAGAGAAGACTCTTCATGGGAAATATCCGACAGCATTGCAAAATGAAGTAGTAGATAAAGACGAATCACTTGCCTGGCTGAGAAAGGGTCAACTTCACCCGGAAACAGAGGGATTTGTAATTTCCATCCAAGACCGTGTAGTACGAACAAGAAATTATGAGAAGGTCATTCTGAAAAAGAATATCGTAGATGTGTGCCGAAAATGCAGATTAACCGGAGAAACAATAGAACACGTCACCGCAGGGTGCACGGCTTTTGCCGACACTGCCTATCTGGGTAGACATAACCAAGCTGCGAAAGTTGTTCATATAGAATTGGCCCAAAAGTACAACTTAATGAATGACTTTCCACCGTACTACCGATATTCACCTGAGCCAGTACTGGAGTCCGCAGAGTACCTGCTGTATTGGGATAGACCGATTATAACTGACAGAACTGTGGCTTACAACAGGCCAGATATAGTACTAATTGAAAAACGAAACAAAAAGGCTGTTATAATCGATATAGGATGTCCACTGACACACAATTTGTCGAAGACGGAGAATGAGAAAATTGGGAAGTATGAAGACCTAGCCATTGAAATTAAGCATATATGGAACCTCGGCACTGTGGAAACTATCCCACTAATCATCTCTGTCGAAGGAGTAATGACCAAACAACTTGTCAATAACATCAAACGACTGGGCTTATCAATTAACCTAAGCCACATAATTCAGAAAAGTGTGATTCTCCAAACATGCCATATAACAAGAAAATTTTTAAACACAGTAGGATAAGATGAATTTCTTCCCTACTGATGTAGAATACCAACCAGCAAGACTGTGAAATAAAAATGAAAATAATAATAATAATAATAAATGACTTTATTAAACAAACAGTGTTTGCTTATATATGCGAAGTTCAGGTGACATACCACCTGCTCTTCCACTTAACTGTGACTAGCCTAGAATTACAATACTTATATATCAAATACATTAAACACTTCAATGGAAAAAAGTTCATCAGCACGCTTCCACTCCACTGCGTGGATGTGGAAGTAGTTACAGACTTTACGAAATTGACCAAATTATCAAATCGTCAAAATTAACATAGAAACAAAAGCGAAATAATAAATAAGTACAAAATGTCAGAAAAAGACGAAGCAGTAAAGATGTGAATTAAAATGTTTCGAAGTAATTTTCTTAAATAAAATTTTTAACACCAGTCTTTTTATATCCGGTAGTATTCTTAAGTGGAAATGGTAACTTATTATACACTTTATAAATATTAAAAGAAAAGCTTCGTTCATACAGAGTATTGTAATGTGGCAAAGACGAAATTAAATGTTTAAATCTAATATTGGCATTATGAACATCTGTGTAAATTTTAATTTTATTATACAAATACGGTGAACTGATAAGAATTATAATATTGTCTAAATGTTATTTGTGGCATTATCTTAATTTTTTTTTCCTTCTTCAATTCTTTGGGAATTTCACTGCCACATGTATGTTTTCTTTCTAAGCGGTGCTAGGGAAATCTACAAAATATATCACAATTAACCAGTATGTTACTGGTAAAAAAAACCTCTACGCCCGTGACGTTTACGTCAAAGGATCAGTTAAAGGTTGGTTTTGATAAATAAACAACACAAATAAGTATAAAAACTTGAAAAAATGAAATTCAGAGGTCCAAGATCTGCGAACACGCGTGGGAGAACGGACATAGAATAAACTGGGACTCGGCAAAAATTTTAACAAAAGAGGCAGATAGCAAAAAAAGAAAAATAAAAGAATCCGCGATAATATTATTGAATGAGGATAATTGCGTGTCGAATTGTTCCGTAGATGTCTGTACAACTTGGCTGCCAATGTTAAAAGAAGAACTTCACAAACTTAACATTGTATAGAAACTAAAAAACTGTTAACTATATCAACAGTTCTATGTAAATAGTAAGTATCTATGGATATTGAATATAACAAACATTCTTAGAGCTGTGTATTTGTCATACACAGCAAAAAAGATTTTTCAAAAAAAGCCTTGAGAAAGGAAACAGAATAGATTTCCGAAACGTCGGCGAAATATTTAATTTCAAGTTTTTATACTTATTTGTGTTGTTTATTTATCAAAACCAACCTTTAACTGATCCTTTGACGTAAACGTCACGGGCGTAGAGGTTTTTTTACCAGTAACATACTGGTTAATTGTGATATATTTTGTAGATTTCCCTAGCACCGCTTAGAAAGAAAACATACATGTGGCAGTGAAATTCCCAAAGAATTGAAGAAGGAAAAAAAAAATAAAGAATTATAATTTTATCAAATAACACCAATGAATGCAACAATCGTCTTTCTAATATTGTTAGCCACTTTATTGTCCTTAATTGGGCAGAAGCTCCCCGTCGTCCACGTAAACCACATACGAGGCGAACACAAGAATTCTGAATTAGTTGTATACGTTGACTGTCAAAAATAGTAAAACATGGACCATACGCTACATCGGCGAAATTGAAATGTGACAAGACAGTGCATCACGTAGCATTTTTCTGGCCGAAGAATTCAGTATCTGCCTTTGGGCATAAATGAGTTTTAAGTTTTCAAATGCTACTTTTGTTTTATTTGATATGTGCTTAGAAAATCTTAGATCAGCATCTATTTCAAGTCCTAAATTTTTTGTTGAGTTAGCACACTCCATTTTAATGTCATTTAATGTTATAATTAAATTATTTTTAATTTTTTCTCGCGTTCTCTTTCTTCTAGATAGCATAATCTTAGATGTTAAAGGATTAATAGTAAGACAATGTGCATCTGACATTTTTATCAGTGATCTTAAATCACGGTTGTAACATTCGGAATGCTCGATAGCATCCTTTGTTACACAATCTTCTACGATTTCATAACCTCCCAATGGGATTAAGGATTAAGGCAACCACATGTGACTTTTTAAATCCATGATCATCGGAGAACAGGACCGTATCTAGGAGTTCTCTCCATCAGGATAACAAAATAAAAGATAAGTACTTTTAATTGTTACCAATAAAAGGGACTATTTTCACATGATTGTTGAGTTATAAGAGTTAAAAGTGTCTAAATTTAAAATATTAGATTCAAGCTAAATCTATTATATTTTTGGTTAGATTACATTTAAATCCGTTGTTATCATTAAATCCATTGTTGTATATTAATTCGTAGTTGTTTGTATCTTGAATTCGTTGTCGCAAATACTTCGCCGTAGTATTGTTTCGTAGTTGCTTTTGTCGTACTTCCTTATGATTAATATCTTATTGTAGTACTATAATGCACGTTTGTTAGTGATATCGTAAGTCGTGGTTCAATTTTTGTTGTAACGAGAGTGCTTAAGTTTATGAACTTTGAGATAAGGTTACGGGGCATATCTTTTGTAATATACTTATTTTATCTCTCGTAAAGAATCGCAAGTTCCTAGTTTTATTGTAATATATGATTTTAGTATTGAGGTGAAAGTTACGAGACGTATCTTTTGTACTATATTTTTGGTTCTCGTACACACCTCAGATTTGCCTTGCCGTTGTGCACATTGTAATATAGTAACTTGTAATATAGTATTTTATTATCTTGTAATATATACTTTTGTTTCATAATTGAGACAATTTACTAGTCATCTCTTTTGTAATATATTTAATTTGGCTCTCATAAAAGTCTCAAGCTTATCTTGAACTTACGTTATTGTAATATAGTATTATGTATATATTTCTGGTGATATTTTGCTATACAGTATCGTTGATGCTGTGATAGTTAATTTGTTGTAATATAATATTTTTGTAATATAGTACTATTGTATATATGTAACTTTTGTCTTTTGTTTATCTTTATCTTTAATTTTCTTTGATTACCCTTAGTAATCAATGGCGCCCAAGTCTTGAACTCGACGCCCTTTTGCTCTCCGTATCTTCACTGTACTAGCCAGGTTACACCAGTGACGCTAACCACATCGCTCGTAGGGTGGCCCACACTTGAACACTTGGGCAAACTAAAACCTCACAAAACAACGCCACACGGTTCATTATAACATTTGCCTCTGCAACGTCCTTAATATCGAATGATAAATATAATTGTGTATCGTTTGCATAGAAATGTATCGAGCAGTTTTATACAGCTCATCAAATGAGAAGTGCACATTGTGAAAAACTGGGGACCTAGAATGGAACCCAGTGGCACACCACACTCAATGTCTAGCAGATGACATTTTACCATTAAGTATTACTTTCTGCTTTCTTCCACTTAAATAAGTACTAATTAAAGCTACAGCAGGACTATTAAAACCGAAATAATTCAGAATTGCTAGAAATAGTTTATGATTTAATCTGTCAAAAGCTATAGTATAATCCAAAAGAGTCAGTGCTGTGACTTTATTGCTATCCGCTGCTGTCAATATATCATCCGTTATTTTCAGTAACGCGGAAGTACAACTATACTTTTGTCTAAACCCCGACTGTGTTTTAGGTAGAATAATATTTATCTTTATATGTTCTCTAATATGTTGCTCCAGAATTTTTTCGATAAGTTTTGAAAGAGCGGGAAGTATGCTAATGGGTCTTAGATCTTTATAGTCACCTGGCATTTTCTCTTTTGGTAATGGTAATACATGCGATATTTTCCACATGTAAGGAAAAATACTTTTTTCTCTACAGTAATTTACAAGATAAGTTGAAACTGGTAAAACAAACTGACCGCAATGAAGGAGCATTACGATTCCAATGTCATCATGACCAACATCTTTAGGTTTAATTGAGAGTAAAATCTTATGTATTTCATTTTCGTTAATCATTTTAAATTCAAAGTCGGCTACTAATTACTTCCACCTCCACGTAGTGGATTGGAAGTATAGTAATCGCAAAAAAATTTTCAAAATTTTTTATTCGTGAAATAGGTTTAGAATGTCATGAAACGTCGAGATTTTAAATTTGAGCGAAAAAAATTTTCTGTCTGTCTGTCTGTCGGCCTGTCTGTAACTTTTTTTTTTTTGTCCGCATGTTTTCTCCGGAACGGTTTAAGATATTGACTTGAAATTTTGTACTCGTATATACTATAACGAGATCTGGAACTGGATTGTCTTTTGAGGATATCCGGTGAAGGGTTGGGGGTTAAATAGGGGTAAATATGGGAAAATAAGTAAAGCAAGATTGTAAGAGTACAGAAACTTGAAATTCGGTGTATGTACAAAAAGTTAAGGCCTCAGATTGTTTTATAATATTTTTCAACCCCCCACCACCCCTACCCCATTAATGGGGTTGATAAAATAAAGTTGAGATATTCATTTGAAATTTCATACACGTATGTATTATAACGACGTCTGGAATTAGATTATATTTTGAGATGATTCCATTGAAGGGTTGGGGGTTAATATGGGGTAAATAGGGGAATATAAGTAAAACAAGTTGGTAAGAGTACAGAAACTTGAAATTCGGTGTATGTACTAGAAGCCAAGGCGTCAGATTTTTTTATAATGTTCTTCAACCCCCACCACCCCTACTCCAATATGAAAAGGGTTGATAAAATAAAATTGAGATATTCATTTGAAATTTGGTACAAGTATGTATTATAACGACATCTGAAACTAGATTATAATTTGAGATGATTCCGTTGAAGGGTTGGGGGTTAAATAGGGGTAAATAGGGGAAAATAAGTAAAGCAAGCCGGTAAGACTACAGAAACTTGAAATTCGGTGTATGTACTAGAAGCCAAAGCGTCATATTTTTTTATAGTATTATTCAACACCCACCACCCCTACTCCAATATGAAAAGGGTTGATAAAATAAAATTGAGATATTCATTTGAAATTTGGTACTCGTATGTATTATAACGACATCTGGAACTAGATTATATTTTGAGATGATTCCGTTGAAGGGTTGGGGGTTAAATAGGGGTAAATAGGGGAAAATAAGTAAAGCAAGTTGGTAAGACTACAGAAACTTGAAATTCGGTGTATGTACTAGAAGCCAAGGTCTCAGATTATTTATAATATTTTTCAACCCCCCCCCCCACACCTATTTCATTATTAATAGGGTTGATAAAATAAAAAACAAAATTGAGATATTCATTTGAAATTTGATACACGTATGAATTATAACGACAGCTGGAACTAGATTATATTTTGAGATTCTTCCGTTGAAGGGTTGGGGGTTATTTAGAGGTAAATAGGGGGAAATAAGTAAAGCAAACTGGTATGAACACAGAAAATTGAAATTCGGTGTATGTACTAGAAGCCAAGGCCTCAGATTGTTTAATAATATATTTTAGCCCCCCACCACCCCTACTCCATTATTCAAGGGGTTGATAAAATAAAATTGAGATATTTACATGAAATTTAGTATGCATAATGTATTAAAACGACATCTGGAACTAGATTATATTTTGAGATGATTCCGTTGAAGAATTAGGGGTTAAATAGTGGTAAATAGGGGAAAATAAGTAAAGCACGCTGGTAAGACTACAGAAACTTGAAATTCGGTGTATGTACTAGAAGCCAAGGTCTCAGATTACTTATAATATTTTTCAACCCCCCACCCCACCTATTTCATTATTAAAAGGGTTGATAAAATAAAATTGAGATATTCATTTGAAATTTGGTACACCTATGAATTATAACGACATCTGGAACTAGATTATAATTTGAGATGATTTCGTTGAAGGGTTGGGGGTTAAATAGGGGCATATAGCGGAAAATAAGTAAAGCAAGCTGGTAAAAGTACAGAAATTTGGCATATGGTGTATATACTAGAAGCGAAGGTCTCAGGTTTTTTTATTAGTATTTTCCATCTCCCCACCACCCCACCCCCACTGCCTTATTAAAAGAGTTGATAAAATTAAATTCAAATTTTCACGTGAAATTTGGTACATTTATGTATTATAACTATATCTGAAACTGGATTATATTTTGACATGATTGCGTTGAAGGAGTGGGGGTAAGTAGAGGTAAATAGGGAAAAATAAGTAAAGCAAGCTGGTAAGAGTACTGCAACTTGAAATTAGGTGTATGTCCTAGAAGCCAAGGCCTCAGATTTTTTGATAATGTTTTTCAACCCTTCCACCACCCTACTGCATTATTAAAGGGGTTGATAAAATAAAATTGAGATATTCACTTGTAATTTGGTAGACGTATGTATTATAACGACATCTGGAACTAGATTATATTTTGGGATGATTCCGTAGAAGGGTTGGGGTTAATACGAGTAACTTGGGGAAAATAAGTAAATCAAGCTGGTAAGAGTACAGAAATTTGGGATTCGGTGTATATACTAGAAACCAAGGCCTTAGATTTCTTTCTAATATTTTTTAAACTCCACCACCCCCCCTTCATTATTAATGGGATTGATAACATCAAATTGAGATATTCACTTGAAAGTTATTACACGTATGTATTGTAGTGACAGCCGATTGAGATGACTCCATTGAAGGAGTAGGAGGTGGTAGATTGTGAACAGTGGAAAATAGGTAGGGTAAACTAGAAACTTAATTTTTAACGTATATGGTAGAAACCAACTCCTGAAACTTTTCTATGACATCTGCCCCAAATACTGTTGAAATTCTATGACCAATAATTTCCACATACTAGAGTGCAAATATAGTCAAGATGTTTCCTTTAAATTGACTTGGATGAAGAATCTGGATGTGGAAGTAGTGATTCCTTAGGCAGCTGTTTTTCATGTTATTAGAGTAATATTTTAAGTGTTCTTATCTGGTTTTACATTGGACTGTGTGCTGTCGACAAAATATTTTTTAATTTTCTCAACATCACACAGCTCATTTGGTATAGCACTGTTTGACTTAAAGTATACTCCCAAGTTTTTAAGCACATTCCAGTTTTGTTTCGGATCATTCTTTGATATTATGTATTGGGAATATGCCTTCTTTTCTTCTTTTATACATTTATTTTCAAAATTTCTTAGCTTCTTATAATATTCCCAGTTTTCTGTAGTGTTATTTTTTTGTATTTTTGAAAGGCCTTATCTCATAACGACATATTTAATTTTAAGCTGTTAGCCAGGGAGCTTTCTGCATTTCTGACCAAAAAGTTTACCAAATGAATGGATTATGGAATGGAAACTTTGTGGATTCTGTTCGCTTCGATGTCTAGAGCAGACCCAAAAAAAAAAAAAAATTGGCCGCTATTGCCCCGCAGTTGTTATAAACAATGATTTTGTTGCTAATTTGTTAATCAGCAAAATTGAGGTAAATTAAAAAACAAAAAAAGAACAATTTTCTTTTGTAAAATTGTCGAAGAAATGCGTATTTTTCGAGATACAGCGGTTCGAATTTTTCCAAAAATGGGGGAGAGAGAATAAAGAGTAATGAATCCAGAGAAATTCTGTTGAACGTATTATTAACATACAAAACTTTTTCCTAAAGTGCGCTGCTCTGTCCAAGTTTTTCGGAAAACACGGAAAGGAGGCACTTATCGGAAAATCGAAAATCTCGTGAAGTATGAAATTTAAAAATCTGGAAAAAATTCAGACATGTATGATCACATCTTTAAGATTTTGTTCTCTTGTAACTTTTTCGTAATGTGCATGTTTTTCGTGTATTCAACAATTTTTCACGATCAAGAATATTCCTAAATCTTTTCATATCACAAAATGCATAATCTCTGAAATTATAATTAATTTATATATGCTTTAATAGAAAAATACATAATTTGTAAAGAAAAGAAATGTCAGGCATAATAAGCAATTTTTTTATTGAAAAATAGAACATTTCCTTGGATTTATTGTTATTTTTCTTTATTTGGAATAAATAATTAAGAAACTATTGCATAGAAGTCCAGCACTCTCGAGAATGAGCCGACGACGCACACTGGTACCCGAGAATATGTGACGTATGATATGGAAAAGTACCTCGGGATAAGATAGGTGAAATGCCCCTTGACACGGATTTTGGACTAAACCTGATAGGATCATTCCTTGGGTCTAAAAAATAGGATCAACAGGGTCTCATCGGCACAATCCAGCTTAGGGAGTTTTTATAGGCTAGGATCAAAATTACAAAAGGAAGATGATATAATATTCCCCACAAAGATAAATATGTTTTTAATAATAATAATAACAATAATAATAATAAACAATTTTACTAAAAAATATATGAATGCATAGTACAGTGTTTTCCCAGGCAAAAGTTCAGTTGAAATTGACTGCTCTTCCACTTTGGCCTCAGGTACTTACATTACGAAAATAAATTTAAAGTAGTAAGAAAAAGTAGTGTATAACTAAACGATATAGGTATGCTTCTAACAGAATTTGGGCTATGACATAATTGGGGAAACTTAATACTATATTTTTAAAAATGAATTATTATTTGTTTGCTTATAATTGTATTGAAACATTCTTTATAGGATTTTGCAAACAGCAGAAAAAATAACTATCTATAACTAAAAGAAAAACTTTGTGTGGAAATATTAATGAAATATTTGCATTTTTTCGATAACCTGAATTCTGGTTATGCTAGCAAATTAAAATCCTAAAATGAATTTGTCTAATTTCTTATTTGACAATTCTCATTCTAACACTAGCATCCACACAGTCCCCTACGGCCATGCAGATTAAACTAGTATCCACATAACCCCCTGCGATTATGAAGATTCAGTTAAAAATGAGAACAAAGACCTAAAATGAATTTATTTATCTACCTTGTCTTAAAAAAATGTTCGTTCTAATGGATTACATTTTCATGAAATCTATCATTCTGTTTCCTGGAAATGCTTAGCCTTTGAAACGTTTTTCGCCCTTATTCTGGAGCTCATTAAAAAGACATAAAGCCATTCATAAAGATGTTTCATGCAAAACCAAGACAATTTCTATGAATAAGTGTGAAATAATTATATTTGACATTGACTGATAAAAATAACCTCACCTATCTATTAGCTAACTAATATTGGAGCCTATATACTCTATGCATGTTTAAAAATGAATTATTATTTGTTTGCTTATAATTGTATTGAAACATTCTTTATAGGATTTTGCAAACAGCAGAAAAAATAACTATCTATAACTAAAAGAAAAACTTTGTGTGGAAATATTAATGAAATATTTGCATTTTTTCGATAACCTGAATTCTGGTTATGCTAGCAAATTAAAATCCTGAAATGAATTTGTCTAATTTCTTATTTGACAATTCTCATTCTAACACTAGCATCCACACAGTCCCCTACGGCCATGCAGATTAAACTAGCATAAATTTGCTAGCATAACCAGAATTCAGGTTATCGAAAAAATGCAAATATTTCATTAGTATTTCCACACAAAGTTTTTCTTTTAGTTATAGATAGTTATTTTTTCTGCTGTTTGCAAAATCCTATAAAGAATGTTTCAATACAATTATAAGCAAACAAATAATAATTCATTTTTAAACATGCATAGAGTATATAGGCTCCAATATTAGTTAGCTAATAGATAGGTGAGGTTATTTTTATCAGTCAATGTCAAATATAATTATTTCACACTTATTCATAGAAATTGTCTTGGTTTTGCATGAAACATCTTTATGAATGGCTTTATGTCTTTCTGATGAGCTCCAGAATAAGGGCGAAAAACGTTTCAAAGGCTAAGTATTTCCAGGAAACAGAATGATAGATTTCATGAAAATGTAATCCATTAGAACGAACATTTTTTTAAGACAAGGTAGATAAATAAATTCATTTTAGGTCTTTGTTCTCATTTTTAACTGAATCTTCATAATCGTAGGGGGTTATGTGGATACTAGTTTAATCTGCATGGCCGTAGGGGATTGTGTGGATGCTAGTGTTAGAATGAGAATTGTCAAATAAGAAATTAGACAAATTCATTTTAGGATTTTAATTTGCTAGCATAACCAGAATTCAGGTTATCGAAAAAATGCAAATATTTCATTAATATTTCCACACAAAGATTTTCTTTTAGTTATAGATAGTTATTTTTTCTGCTGTTTGCAAAATCCTATAAAGAATGTTTTAATACTATATGTTACTAGAACAAAAATGAACAGATGTGAACACACAAACACTATTAGTGCGGCTCTTGTTTTATATGTAACAGATTGAGAACAAAGGTACGAAGCCTTTTTACTGATAGAGACACACTCTTTTGGTAACTCATTTAACTGTGCCGCTATATTATATACAAAGGATTTTTGGAACAGCTAGGATTTATGCTGAGGAATAGCTAATGCATCGTTACGTCTAATATTTACATTATGAATATTTATTCTGTATCTTATTTTGTTATGAAGATATGCCGTAGTATGACCAGTTAAAATTGTATGATATAATATATAAGCATGCAATTTTCTACGACTAGCCATGTCCAGCCAATTGGCTTAAGTTTGAGTATGTGATATTCTATCGCATTTACACAAATCATATATAAAACTTAAGCACGAGTTTTGTAAGATTTGTATTCTTTTAGAATCCCTTGATGTAAGACATGGCCCATAAACAAAGTCACAGTAATTGCACTGAGAAAGGACCAGGGAATCGTATAAAATTATTTTTAATTTTCCGTTTAAAGTGTGTCTGTTAGGATCATTTTTAGTTTGCCATAAGATTTTTTTAGTAAATAAGAAACATGATCCGTAAATCTGAGTTGATACCTAAACTTTTTGTTTTAGATACCACCTCTATCATATCCTCTCCCAGTTCAATCACCATGTCTTTTTCCGAGAGGTTACCAAATAATGCAACCGAAGATTTTGTGGAATTGATTTTAAGATTGTGCTGTTTGGAAAGATTTACTAAAGCTTTTATCTCGTTATTAATATTATGACATTCAGTCGTAATACTGTTACGATCAAAAAAGTGATATAGTTGCGTGTCGTCTGCATACATATGAATTAAAGGTATTAAGAACGGAGGGGAAGTTGCATGTATAGATAGTATATAAAAGTGGCCCAATATTGACCCTTGAGTAACCCCTCTGACAGCATCATAACCCTCTGATGTTTCCCCAGATAATATAACCTTTTTTGTCCGACCTTTTAAATAATTTTTGAATAACATTGTAGCGCTTTGCCTTAAAGCTACAAAGTGGAATATTGCAAATAATATGCCATGATTGATCATGTCAAAAGCTTTAGTGTAATCAAGTAGTATTAAGGCTCCAACATTTTTTTGTCCAGTTCTTGAATAATATCATCGGTTATCTTAAGAAGTGCAGTTCCACAGCTATAACCTGGCCGAAAACCTGAATGATTAGGTGGTAAGGAGTTATATTTTATTAAGTGGTTACGTAATTGCCCTTCAATTATCCTTTCTATTACCTTAGATAAATCCGATAGAACAGTAACTGGGCGGAGGTCTTTTATTTCCTTAGGGGAATCTACTTTTGGAATAAGTGTAACCCTACCCCCTTTCCATTGTTTGGGAAATACCGAGTGCTCAAAACAAAAATTTATTATGTGCGTTACTCATGGCAATAGAAATGGACAAGAAAGTTCAATAATTACTATATTTATACCATCTATCCCATAGGCTTTAGATTCAATACTTCTTATAACTTTTAAGACTTCAAGTTCTGTGATCTCGGTTAGTTTGAACAATTTCAGATTATTTGATTTTAGGTTATTATTGTAGAAATCTATTAAATTTTTATTACGTTCTTCTCCAGTAGAACATGCATTTGAAAAATATTCCTTGATTTCGTTAAGGTTAAATTTTGAAATTATTTGGCTTCTATTATTGTTGTTAATATCGAATTGTTTAACTATGATCCATATTAGGTTCTATTGTAATCAAATTGTTTTGTTTTTTACAATAATGTTTCCATATTTCAATGTGCTCTCAAAAACTACTATAATAGATGTTATTTGCTGAAACTTTATTTATATAATAAGAATGTTCAGACTTCAAAGTCTAAACAAGAATGTTTTGTGTTTTTAATATATGCAACCTCCAAGAATACCATCAACTATTGTATGTTGAATGTAGGTATATTTAAAATATTCATGTATATCGCTGCGAAACCACAGAAGTCTATATATAAATATAGAGTTTAGTGGTCTTAATCAGTCTGTAGATGACAGACAATAGTTGTCAATGCAGAGCTCGCTAATTTAATAAGGCTGCAAATATTTTACAAGCTTTTCTTGTGATTATCTGGTATAATCCAGTATACCAACACTACCAAAGAGCAGTAATGTATTTTGAGAGGATTTGCGATAAAATTTGTTAATGTGGTAATGATATTTCATAAATTGTAGAATAAGAACAAAAAATGAAATAGCAGCAAAAATTATGTAAAATAAATTATACTATTCTACAATAATATACCGATCTTACAATCCAACTAGAGATCGGCGTGAGCACTTCACTCGCCTATGATATGATATATGTTGCACACAAAATTAGTGCCATAATCAATAATACTAAAAAACATTAATTGCAATTAATAATAGATGATAATTATAAATGTAACAGCTTCGTGAGCAACAAATATGAAGTCAAACGTAAGTTGACACCTCGGACAGATATTAAATTAAATTCTACCAGATTATAATTATTATACAGCTTCCTTGGAATTAATTTTTCAGAAAATTTCAAAAAGAATAAAGGTAGAAAGCGGTGTGTGGGTATATTCACAATTACCTTAATGCAAAGCATATACCGGTATTTATATTATTACATTTACAACGTTCGATTTGTAGTAAAAAATGATTCCAATATTTACAACCAAATAATCAAGGAAATATGCCTAATTTTAACAAAATGTAAAGGCACCTTTGACATCGAAATGAAATCAGTAGACCATTAAATTAAAATAGCAATTAATTCATGAACATCGATGTTTTTGCATCGTGGATAATTGAGCACAAAGAAAAACACATGTTTTAGTTATTTCAGTACAATAGTTCTTCGCACCCAGTTGTTTAAAAATACCAAACATGACACTACGTGGACAAACACATAATTAGTTTTTAAATAAACTCATGTAAAATTCTTGTTTTTTCCGAACAATTAACTAATTTATATTTACTTTTTCTCTTTTTTTCTTTTGCTTTTTCCTATAACGTAAGTATTATTTTCATTTATAAAAATAATTCTTAATCAATACAGTTAAATGCACGCGCCTCCCTGGCATAGGCCTTCGGGATATCATAAGACTCACCTCCAGGGAGGCCCATAAATACGGGTCCAAAATAGTAATTTTTGGACCCGTATTTATCATAAGAAATGACATACATAGAAGTTACACTTTTCTGCCGCCCCATTCGTCTCCAGGAAGGGCCCTTAAATACGGATCCAAAATAGTAACTTTTGGATCCGTATTTATGGGCCCCCTGGAAGTGAGTGAGGGGGCAGAAAGATGTAACCTTTATGTATGTAATTTTTTATGATATCCCGAAGGCTATGCCAATTTGTACCGTTTTCCGTCGAGAACTTTCCATTTTATAGATGCTTTGTGAAATTTTCAATTTTTGCTTAATTCTGAGTCTAAAATGGCCTTGTTAATTTTTTTTGGACCGTGGGAAAATTGTAACTGTTTGTACATGGTCTCAAATACCTATAACATATGTTTTGCCGCAAAGTAGAAGTGGTATTCATTCGGTTGGATCATGACCAATTTTTAAATTTGCCGTGGTTTTTCCTGTACCAGAAAAAAATTTAAACTTTTTTTAATTTACTCAAAATTATACAGACCATCGTATACTACAGTTGTTAGCAGGTATTCATTCGGTTGAAAAATGTTTTTTATTCCATGGCCCCGGGCCCAAAATCAGACTATTTTGCGGACTTGTGACCCCCGACCTACGGTGATTAGTATAATATATTCTTCAGTATACCACAGTTGTTAGCAGGTATTCGAAATAGTCGATTTTGCACACTGGCTCTTAAGGTATTACACGTTCTCTGAATTAACAGACTTAGTCTTGGCTTTGGAAGAATATTTTGGTAACGCTGCCGCAGCTGTAAAATGTTATGAAGATAAATTCCTGAACAGAAATAATCCTGATACTAAAACTTTTTAAGTACAGAACGTCGACTTAGAGAAACAGGAAGTCTTCAAGTGAAGAACAAAGATGGTGACCGTCTAAAAAACGCAAGAATTATTGACGTTGAAGAAGAAATATTAGACTTTCAAAATAAATGTATGGGCAGAAACCCTAGGCAATCAGGTTGTTGGATACCATATATTTCCTGAAAATTTAAATGGCGATATGTATTATGATTTTTTGAATGCACGAAATATTAAGTAATATTTCAATGCGAAAGAGAAGAATAGCATATTCTACAAGGAGTTATGGAATGCACCATAATTCCACAGGAGCGAATAGTTTGTAGTCCGAGCTGAAGGCTAGGACTACGGTTCACGTGTGTGGAATATGCCATTGCAAACGTGTTGTAGACTATACTATCTGTAACAAGATTTCAGGAACTACACAAAAAAAACTTCAAAACTGTTCACAACGTCAAATCGAAACTAGAAGTAAGTACCTTTTTTCGACGTAACCAGAGCAACCCAACCACTAAATATGGCTTAACGGCTTCTGATTCGTCGAAAGCTGTGCGGTATTATCCCATAACAGTGTGTTGGAATGATCCTTGTTCCGACACAGTTCTTAGCTGTGGAATTTGTAGTTTCTGAAATAGTGTTAGAGAAATATGTTTTTTATGAATGACGGCGCAACACCGCATTATATCAAAACGTGGTTACACACTATCGTAATAGATGGATTGGCCGGGTTGCAGATGTACCGATTAAGTGGCCTGTCTGGTCTCCTGACCTAACTCTACTTGATTTCACTGTTTGGAGTTATCTAAAATATAGTTTATAATACTCAAATTGACACGAATGAACAGTTGAGGAAAAAACCAATCAAGAGTTTACAATGCTACAGAACGATGAAGGAGTTTTACAGGGTGTTCGACGTTCCGTAAAAAAATTCTTTAATTATGTATAAGGGAATTTCAAACAAATTTTGTGATTGATAACTAGTTATTTTCAACATTTCATAATATTTCAAAGCATTCCTTGACATATACAGGGTGGTCGTCCTAACAAATAATTCAACTAAGGTTGAAGTTTGTAAAGGTATTGTTATGCATTACACCTCCTAGAAAGTAAAGACTTATAGGCCCATGACTAATAGTGACTCTCCTGGAAACATGTAGAAAGAGATAGAGTTCTCTGGAGTGTGGTAGAAGAAGATTCTCGATTATGTTTTAGATAACTCTAGAGGCAATTTCAGAGTATATAAGGCGAGATTCCCGGCGGAAGAAGTGGAGAATTGCAAAGTGAGGTTAGAAATCGGAAGTAAATAGAGGGTGTAAATTTTAAGTAATAAATATTGTTTTAGTCCAGTAGAAGTATATTTTAGTTAAGGAAAAGTATTGTGTAGTTCTGAGCAGTTATTAAATAAAGTGTTAGTGGTTACCCCTTGTTAAAATTATTTAGAACCTACGGAAATTTAAGAGGCGGTTTTCCAAAAGGGCGAAAACACGCAACAAATTGGTGTCAGAAGCGGAATTTTATGCAAGGGGAGTCCTAAAGTGTCGGAGAAGATTGGACAGTATATTTTCGGGAATTAGTGGTAACACGGAGGACCAATTTATTGGACATTGCTCGCGGGTTATTTTCGGAGAGGAATACAGTGTTAAGGGAATTTTGGAGATATTGTAAAACGTTTTATTAGGACATTAATGGTAGTAATTAAATCCTTTGAACTGAGAAGTAATAAAGACACTAAACAAGATTTTTCGTGTAGTTAAGTGCATTTTCGTGAAACTTTTCTTTTTGAACATTAGTGGAAGCGACAGACTTTAGATGCTGATGTTGAGCTGTTTCGAGATTTTTCTGGACAGTTCCTGTACCGATATTGACGTGATTGTTAAATTTACTTAATTTTAAAGTAATCATATGCCTGTAATGACAAGAAGCTTGGCATCCGAAAAACAAATACAGTACTTATTCGTACAAAATGCAAAAAATTATGTTACACCAAGACAGGAAACGTCAGGAAGATAAAGAAAAACAAAAAAGAAAACGCCAGGAAGAGAAATATGAACAAAAACGTCAACAAGAGAAAGAAGAACAAGAATAAAAATGCCGAGAAGAATTAAGGAAGATTCGTGAGGATCAAGAGAAACGGCATCAAGAAGAAGAGAAACAACGCCAGGAAGAATTGAGCAAAATCATGCAAGACTTGGCCATAAAACAACAAGAAAAAAAAAGACGAACTAAAGCAAGTTATCGAAACACAACGAAGTGCCATGTCAGTCGCCGAAGAACTTAAAAATAAAGTGGAGCAAGAGGTAAGTTGATTCAAGGGAGAAATACGTGAAGGGAAAGGACAAGTAAACAAGATAGAGGAAAAAGTGGGTGAAGTGAAGAAAAAGTAGACAAGGTCGAAGACAAGATGCACCAGGTAGAAGGAGAAATAGACCAGCTTAAACGACAGTTAAGGGGCAGAGAAAGCCATCAAGTGGTATCACCAGGTGAGCGATTAAAACCTACCTACTTTGGCGGTCAAAGTTCTTGGACAACGCACAAGAAACAGTTTGAGGCAGCAGCGTGTGCAAACAACTAGGATAATGAAGAGAAGGCTATGGAATTGGTACCTGCTTTACGCGGCCAAGCATCAGAGTTGCTCCAGATAATTCCAGTAGAGCAACAAAAGAACTTCAGAGTTTTAGAAGCTGCCTTAGATCTGCGATATGGTGACAAACTCCTTGCCCAAGTATACCAGGCCCACCTGAAATTGTGTGTTCAAAAAGCTGGAGAAAGTCTGCAAGAATTTGAAGCTGCGGTGGAAACACTGGCACACTTTGCATATCCCCTGGAAATGAGAGTTTAGTATTTGCCAAGAATACAGAGGCCCTTACAAAAACATGTATAGTCCAGCATCGGATAAATATTGGTGACTCACCCACTATTCGACAACAACCTAGGAGGCTTCCTCTAGCGCAACAAGAAGAAGCCACTGCAATCATAGATAAGATGGAGTCATTGAGTCAACGAGTCTCTAGCCGTCGCCAGTAGTTTTAGTTGCCAAGAAGGACGGAACGTTAAGATTTTGTGTTGATTACCGGAAATTGAACGATGTCACAAAGAAACACAGTTGTCCATTACCCCGGATTGATGACACGTTAAGCACGTTGGTTTTCTAAGTTAGACCTTACAAGCGGATACTGGCAAGTGGGGCTTCATCCCGATGATAAGGAAAAGACAGCGTTCTCAGCAGGCAGCGGTCTTTATCAATTTAATTTGATGGATTTTGGACTTTGCAATACACCAGATACATTTCGAAGGTTAACGAAATTCGTACTGCGTGGTGCCCGATTTACCTAGACGACGTGCGTGCTTTGGGACGCAACTTTACGGAACATTTGAAAAATCTTCAAGAAGTGTTTGGGCGAGTCAGGAACGCACACCTTAAGTTGAACCCGAAGAAGTGCCTACTGTTAGAGAAAGAAGTCAAATTCCTGGGTCACGTTATGTCTTCGAAGGGAATACAAGCAGACCCCGACAAGATTTCTGCCGTACGAGATTGGCCAAGACCGTCTAACGTTCATGAAGTATGAAGCTTCCTTGGCCTCTGCACTTATTATAGACGCTTTGTGGAAGGGTTTGCAGAAATATCGAAGCCATTATACCAACTAACAGTGAAGAAAGTTTATTACGAGTGGACACCGGAGTGTGAAACGGCATGGAGAAAATTGAGGGCAGCTGTATTCACTGGTCCTGTGCTAGCATACCCACACCGGAATGGACTTTTTACTTTAAATACGGATGCCAGCAATTCTTCGGTTGGTTGTGTGCTGTCCCAAATACGGAACGGAGAGGAAAGCGTGATCGAGTACTTTAGCAAGGTGCTCTCCAAAGCAGAAAGAAACAATTGTGTAACCAGGAAAGAGTTATTGGCCATTGTCAAATTAGTAGACCATTTTCATAAGTATCTCTGTGGATGACATTTCAAAATCCGGACCCACTATGCTGCGTTGAAATGGCTGTTGCAGTTGAAAATCGCGGGAGGTCAACTGGCTCGCTGAATAGAACGGCTGCAACAGTATCACTCCCAAATTGAACATCGACCTGGAAGATCTCACGCAGATGCTTTATCCAGAAGACCGTGCAAGGATGACTGCAAGCACTGCTGCCATGTGGAGAAGCAGCAAGGCATGGGAGTAGTCAACACTATTAAAATAGACGTTCCAGATGATTGAACAACTGAAGTCCTGAGACGAGAACAACTGAGCGATACAGAGAGCGGGGCAATAGTGAGAGCAAATGAAAAAGGAATTCGACCAGAGTGGAAGGATGTTTCGGACAAAGCAGTTGGACTGAAGGCTTTGTGGGTGCAGTAGGACTCACTTAGAGTTATGAACGGGCTGTTGAAGAAAGCTTGCGAAAGCCCGGATGGGAAGCAAGTTGTTATGCGTCTAGTGATTTCCAGGTGAAGTGTATCAAAAGTACTTCATTCAGTGCATAATGGAGCATCCGGTGGACGTTTCGACAATAATAAGACCCTGAATAAAGTCCGAGAACGATTTTACTGGTAAATAGTAGTCAAGATGTGGAAGCTTGGTGTCGTAATTGTAAAAGTTGTGCAGCCAGTAAGGGACCACAGGCTAGAAGTAGGGGTGCAATGAAGCAATATAACGTCGGAGCTCCATTTGAGAGGATTGCGATCGATGTAGCCGTACCATTCCCAGTACCAAGGACAGTAACAAATACATACTGGTTGCCATAGACTATTTTAGTAAGTGGCCGGAAGCCTATTCGATTCCGAACCAGGAAGCGGTCACTATTGCCAAAGTCTTGGTAGATAACTTGGTATGTCGGTTTGGTGTACCCCTAGAGCTGCATTCAGATCAAGGGAGAAACTTTGAGTCAGGGGTATTTCAGCAAATCTACAAGTTATTGGGAATAGACAAAACACCGACAACAGCCCTTCACCCGCAATCAGATGGAATGGTTGAGCGACATAACAAATTATGAAAGAACATCTTTCTAAAGTGGTTCATAAGAATCAACGTGACTGGGATCTCCACATACCGTTTTTCCTCATGGCATATAGAGCTGCTATCCACGAGTCTACAAAACAGACACCAGCCCATGTAGTATTTGGACATGAGATTAGACTGCCGTGTGATTAGATGTTTGGAACACCAGGCGGAGAACGGCTTCCTGTGAACATCTATGTGGATGAAATAAGTGAACGGCTAAGAAATGTCCATGAGCTGGTTAGTGAACAAATCACCATAGCCAGTGACCGAATGAAGGCTCGTTATGACCGTAAGGGTAGTTCAGAAGGGTTCAAGGCAAGAGATCTGGTTTGGCTGTACAACTCACAGCGAAAGAAAGGAAGGTCACCGAAATTTCAATCACCTTGGGTATACTGTTATTACCCGAAATAATGACGTCGTCTATCGGATTCAACGAAGAAGAAGTGGAATAGTGCGAAGTGAGATTAGAAATCGGAAGTAAATAAAGAGTGTAAATTTGAAGTAATAAAAATGGTTTTAGTCCAGTAGAAGTAAGTATTGTGTAATTCTGAGAAGTTATTAAATAAAGTGTTGGTGGTTACCCCCTGTTAAAATTATTTAGAACCTACGGAAATTGAAGGGATGATATGCCAAAAGGGCGGAAACATGCAACAGTATTTACGCAAATCTTCCATATTTGGCACTTTTTATTAATATTTAGTTTTTACTGTCGGATGACCACTCTGTATATTTTTTTGATCAAAT
The DNA here is from genome assembly GCA_963583905.1 of Stenurella melanura. Classification (NCBI taxonomy): domain Eukaryota; kingdom Metazoa; phylum Arthropoda; class Insecta; order Coleoptera; family Cerambycidae; genus Stenurella; species Stenurella melanura. The sequence continues at coordinate 59,319,933 of OY757314.1, read as the reverse complement.
GCTGTGTAAATACCTTTACCAGGTTTTTAAATTAAACTTTAATTATCCGTATCCAAATGTAAAGAAGATAAACTATGTCTAGGCAGAATTATATTTAAGTGAACCATTCCAAACTAATTTATATCGTCTACTATTGTTGCGCAGGTACAAATATGAATAAAATTGAAAAATAATAAATTTTATGTAACATAAATAAGGACAATCTCAAGTAAGAATTTGTCAAATTGGAAGTGTCGTTCAAGTTTCTAATCGTAAGAACCTGAATTTTGTGACATTCATACAAAGTTTCTTCAATTTGAAATTTCGAACAATATTTTTCAAAATATGTGTTTTGAAGACAAAATGCAAGATAATTAAAATCGATGGTGTCACTTTAGAACGAATATAATTCATGTTCAGAAATAGCAGAGAAATTCTTGTTTTCGTAGATACGAATTTTGAAATTGCAAAAGAATTATCATTTTAATTTTTTGTCGGCAAAAGAACTGCTTGTCATTTTAGAAGATCTAATAAAAAAAAATCAAATTCAACAATATTTCCGATAATGAAGTCAAAGCTTGTTTTTTTTTCTAGGGCCAGAGATGGTAAGAGAATATTTTAATTTTGCAACATAAATTGCAACATTTTTCTATATTAATGCAAGTGAAAATTATTCCCAGAATTGTGTTTATGTCTATTAATGTATAACGTATTTTATAATCCTACTGGCGATCTATTTAAATTACAATTACAATAAACTTCCAGAATTACCAGAGAATATCACAGGTAATTAAGCGAACCAAGCACCTCACAGTTACTTTAGTGTATGTGGAGCTGTGGAATATTTTAATTATCTGTATTAAATTGTGTTTAACACCGATATGTATTTAATGCTAAATTTAATATACTATCCTGACACGCAGACTGGCTTAAGTTAAATTACTTTTGAAGCTGGAGATTTTGAAGCTCAATATCAAAATTTAACTACAGAAACTTGAAGCGGAATTTTCTATCTAATCTAACGAAATCGTTCAAGAAGATGACATTCCTTTATGGCGACTTTTATAAAATTCAGCAGCAAACGACAGAGCATTTTCAAAGATTGTAGTAATTGATGAATCGGTAACTTAAGTCAAATAAGAAATATTACAACTTCATTGATTCTTGAATAATTATGAATTTATGAAACTCTCTACAATTGATTGAATTGAAATTTCTGATATACGAAAAACGTATCTCATTTGTAGGCTGCAGATATTTTAACATTGTAGTATATGTTTTGGTACCTGCGGATCTATTCTCGAATCTCTATCAGCAGTACTTTAGGAAAGAACCGAAAATGCAGGGCCCTAAGAATGTGCATTTTAAAATGTTACCTACATTCCACAATTTTCAACAAATGGTTAAGAACCACACATTGTTACTCTCTCGCATACGAATTAATCATAACTAAACTAACCCCGTCCAGATTAGAATGGGAGAGATGGGAGTGGGAAAGCTTGAACATGTATGCCAGAAATTATATTTAAAAGACACACTTTGGAACTTGCAGACACATTTTAAGAAATTTGCGGCATTGATTGAACGTAATGGTCTTAGAGATGTTCTTAGAGAAGTTGATAAAAATAAAGCAGTACCACTCACCCTGCATATTTTTCACAAATATAATAACAGATTTATTCTCTAATAATTGTGTTAAATGTGTCCGAAATATTTGTGTCCTCCATCACATCCTTTTTCGTTAACTTTTTCTTTAGGAACCCTGTGCATTCTTCACTAAAAGTATATTCGATTTTTCTTCGTTGCCAATAGCGTCAACTACCTATCAACTATGATTATTTTCTATTAAATAGTTATGCGGATATAACGTCAACAGATAGACAACAGACCGGCCGACAGACTGATGGAATTCACAGACCTTAGTTTCATAACATACATAGACTGAAACGTGAAATCCAAAGAAGTCTCCTCGGTAATGTATTTTTTCTCAAATAAAATATTTCTCTCAAGCAAGTGAAGGAAATAATACACATCCTTCATCAAATGGTTACGGATTTACTCTGGTTACAAATGTTTCACTGACCATAACCAAACCTTCTTTATTATATTTTTTAGGGGAAAAAAGGAAAGATCTATAGTATCATAAGACCTGACTTTTGTTTTTAGGATTGCGCTTAAGAAATATGTGTTTCATAATGCAAAAAAGTGTAATTTAATTTTTTTTTATGTTTTTCGATGAAATTATTGTTATAATATAAAATTTTTGATAAAAATGTACTTCTACAACTTTACGAAGCACCTCAGAAGATATTTTTACCAACTTAACAAACCCCCCACCCTTTCTTTACCCCTCCTATCCCTAAATAAACTATATGGCCTTTTAATACATATTTTGAATGCCACGAGGTAGGAACCTGTCAAGCAATTAAGTATTATTCATTTAAAATAACTTCCAATGGATTTGGACCCCCCAAAAGTTGATCAGACCCAATAAGCGACCATTATGTAGGTGTCACATAGAGAAAAACCGCTGCCTGAGGAATCACTACTTCCACATCCAGATTTTTCATTCAAGTCACTTTAAAGGAAACAGCTCTTACCAGCTTGATTTATTTATTTTCCCCTATATAGTCCTATTTAACCCCCAACACTTCAACGGAATAATCTCAAAATATAACCTAGTTCCAGATGTCGTTATAATATATACGTCTACCATATTTCAAGTTAATATCTCAATATTATTTTATCAACCCCTTTAATAATGGAGTAAGGGTGGTGGGTGGCTGAAAAATATTATTACAAAATCTGAGACCTTGGCTTCTATGACATACACCGAATATTAAGTTTCTGTACTCTTACCAGCTCGCTTTACTTTTTTCCCTATTTACCTTTACTTACCACCACGCCTTCAACGCAATCATGTCAAAATATAATTTAGTTTCAGATATCGGTATAATACATACTTGTATCCAATTTCAAGTGAAAATTTCAATTTAATTTTATCAACTATTTTAATAAGGGAGTAGTGGTGGTGGGGGATGGAAACAATAAAAAAAACCGGAGACCTTCGCTTCTAGTATATACACCAAGTACCAAATTTTTGTAGTCTTACCAGCTTGCTTTACTTATTTTCCCCTATCCACCCCTATTTAACCTCCAACCCTTCAACGGAATCATCTCGAAATAAAATCAAGTTTCAGATGTCGTTATAATACCTACGTGTACCAAATTTCAGGTGAATATCTCAATTTTATTTTATCAACTTCTTTAATAATGGAGCAGGGGTATGGGGGGGTTGAAAAATATTATGAATAAATCTGAGACCTTGGTTTATAGTACACACACCGAATTTCAAGTGTCTGTACTGTTACCAGCTTGCTTTATTTATTTTCCCCTATTTAACCTCCAACCCTTCAACGGAATCATCTCAAAATATAATCTAGTTCCAGATGTAGTTATGGTATACAAGTGTACCAAATTTCAAGTGAATATCTCAATTTTACTTTATCAACCACATTAATAATGGCGTAGGGGTCCTGGGGGGTTGAAAAATATTATAAATAATTTGATATCTTGACTTCTAGTACATACACCGAATTTCAAGTTTCTGTAGTCTTACCAGCTTGCTTTACTTATTTTGCCCCATATACCCCTATTTAACCCCCAACCCATCAACTGAATCATCTCAAAATATAATCTAGTCCCAGATGTCGTTATAATACATACGTGTATCAAATTTCAAATGAATATCTCAATTTTATTTTATCAACCTCTTTAATAATGGAGTAGGGGTGGTCGGGGGTTGAAAAATATTATTAAAAAATCTGAGGCTTTGGCTGCTAGTACATGCACCGAATTTCAAGTTACTGTATTCCTACCAACTTGCTCTACGTGTTTTCCCCTATTTAACACCCAACTCATCAACAGAAACATCTCAAAGTATAATCTAGTTCCAGATATCGTTATAATACATACGTGTACCAAATTTCAGGTTAATATCTCAATTTTATTTTACCAACCCATTCAATAAAGGAGAAAGGGTGGTGGGGGGTTGAAAAATATTATTAAAAAATCTGAAGCCTTGGCTTCTAGTACATAGACCGAATTTCAAGTTTCTCTCTTTCCAGCTCGCTTTACTTATTTTTCCCTATTTACCCCTATTTAACTCCCAACTTTTAATCAGAATAGTCCTAAAATATAATCTAGTTCCTGATGTCATTATTATATATACGTGTACCAAATTTCAAGTGAATATCTCAATTTTATTTTATCAACCCCTTTAATAATGAATTGGAGTGGGTGGGGGGATGAAAAGTATTATAAAAAAATTTGAGGCCTTGGCTTATAGTAGATACATCTAATTTCAAGTTTCTGTACTCCTACCAGCTTGCTTTACTTATTTCCCCATATTTACCCCTATTTACCCCCCAACCCTTTACTGGATATCTTCAAAAAGCAATCCAGTTCCAGATCTCGTTATAATATATACGTGTACAAAATTTGAAGTCAATATCTTAAACCGTTCCGGAGAAAACGTGCGGACAAAAAAAAAGTTACAGACAGACAGACAGGCAGACCGACAGATAGACAGACAGACACTACGTGGATGTGGAAGTAAGATTAGCTTATTCGCTACATATTTTTAATTTACACTCCATAGACGGTTGGTACCTGGGGGCAAACTATCTGAAACTGATGAGGAATCAAGTACCTACGAACGTCGTCTAACTATTTGAGACCCCCTGAAGTTCGGTTGGGCCCTAAAAAAGGCGCATTTTTGAAATATTGCAATTTTTGTTCAAAATTTTGACTACCCCTTCCTTTAGGAGCTGCATATCTGAGTGAAAATAATTACGCATTTAAGTTCAAAGTATCCTAAACAACTTCCAACAGTTTTGGACGCCCACAAATTGACCTAGCCCAATATGTGACCATTATACATAGCAAGCGTGACATTGTGGTATGTGGACGATTTCTCTCCAGGTTTCGGGTATTTATCTCCCCAAGGGGTAAAATGGTAGAGTTGTCAACTTCTGATTACTATTAACCATTTACAAGCAAAGTCGACCAGACCCAGTATGCGACCATTATATGAGGTATCTCATGAGGTATGTAAACGTTTTCGCTTCATATTTCAGATCTCTCTCTCTATAGTAGCTACATACATGTGGCCAAATAGTTGAAAATTCAACTTCTGATTACTATCAACCATTTCCAACCAATTAGGACCCCCTAGAGTCGGCCAAACTAAGTATGCGACCATTATATTACATATTTTATGTCCGCCATATTGGATCCTCGGCGACCCCAAAAACCTCCGAGTACAGAATTTGGTCTAAATACCTTGATTTTTACAATTTTTAGCATTTTAAGCCTAATCAATATAAATATAATAATAATAATAATTCTTTATTTTCATTAGACTTACAAAGTAAGTATAGAATACAGTCAAACAATATAATCATTTAATAAAATAAGTAATAAAATAAAATAAAATAAGATGACGGATACTACTAACAAGATACAAATCGAAAGTACAAGCAATCAACAATCATAAAATAATCTTAAACTTGGACAATAATACATAATACATATGGGTGAAATATAGACAGACATATTAAAACAATAAGATAAAATATATAAATTAATATTTTTGTCACTTATTCTTCCATATTAGGACATTCCAAGAACTCCGAAACAGAGTAAAAGTTATATTTTAACAGCATAATTTTTACTTTATATTTGAAAATTTTATTGTCATTCAGTAATTTGAGAGATAGTGGTAGTTTATTAAATAATTTAATTGACATGATCATGGGCCCATTAGCCATTAATGATAGTCTATGTTGAGGCACATCGACATTGTACGTTGGTCTTAAGCAATAATTATGAGATTCATTTCTGTTGGTCACGAACTTATGTGGATTGCACTTTAAATAACAGACACACTTTAGTATATATAAACAAGAAATTGTTAGAATGCCTAGCTGTGAGAATAAGTTCCTGCAGGAGTGTCGCGAGTCTTTGTATAACATTGTACGTATTATTCTTTTTTGCAGAGTGAACAGTTCATTAATTTTGCTGCTATTTCCCCAGCACATTATACAATAATTCAGTCTCGATTGAACGTATCCAAAATAATACATTTTAAGTACATCTAAACTAACATGACTTCTTAACTGATATATAGAGAAACATGCGACTTTAATTTTGTTTATTAAAAAGTCAATATGATATCCCCAAGATAGATGGGAGTCGACGGAAAGCCCTAAAAATTTGACATAATTACTTTGTTTTATACTTTGTCCGTCAATTCTGACGAGCAAACTTTCATTAAAGTTTTTTGGTGAAAATAACAGGTAATCTGTTTTTAAGTTATTAAGGGCAAGTCCGTTGTCAATGCAATAGTTTTGAATCGAGAATATAGCTGAATTTACTTGATCTCTAATATCATGAAAATTTTTACCTGAAACAGACGATGTGGTATCATCTGCAAATATTGTAATGTATGTCCCATCAATCATATCAGCTTTAACAATATCATTAATAAATATAATAAATAAAAGAGGACCCAGCACACTGCCCTGAGGTACTCCGGTGTGAGTGGGACTGGGAGAAGATTGAAATAATTTCCCGTTATGCTTTAACTGAACCTCTTGTGATCTATCTTTTAAGTATGATTTAATCCAGCATAGAGGAGAACCTCTTACTCCATACTTGAAAAGCTTGTCAACTAACAAGTTATGGTTTATCGTGTCAAATGCACGACTTAAGTCAAAGAATATGCTTGCTGTTTTTTCTTTTGATTCAAAACTATTCAACACGAAATTGTACAGCGCTAACGCTGCATCCTCTGTAGACAAACCCTTTCTAAAGCCATACTGATTATTTGTAAGTAACTTTTCATCATTTAAGAATTTTGACAATCTGTTATAATATGCTCTTTCATAGACTTTGGAGAAGATGGACAGAAGTACCACACCTCTATAATTAGAAATTTGAGATTTATCGGATTTTTTATGAATTGGTATCACTATAGATTTTTTGAGGACACTAGGGAATGTTCCTTCACAGAAGGATGCATTTATTAGTGTACTTAGAGGACTACAAATATAATCAATTATATGTACTAGTAATGAACCAGTGACATAATCGAATCCGGCCGAATTCTTGGCGGCTACGGCTCTAATAATATCCTTAACTTCATCATCTGTAACTGGTGTTAAGAACAAAGAATGATTATTGAATTCAATGCATTTAGAATTATTTGAGATAACCATATCCTTAGTTAAAGTACTTATCGAGTTTATAAAATAATTATTGAAGCTCTCGGCGGCACTTTTGAAATCTGTTATAGTAGTACCTTCTTTATCTGTAAATGATGATGGTAGATTATAACTTCTTGAGTGGTCATTGTTTTTAATAATATTCCAAGCTGTTTTGCATTTATTTTTGGAATTTAGCATTCGCGAATCATAGTACATTTTTTTGGTGATTTTAATATTTTTTTGGTGATTTTTCTTTAAAATTTTGTAAATTTTCAGTAATTCATCACTGGAAGAAGTTTGACATAATTTATAAATATCTCTAATGAAGATCCCTTGATTAATTAACTCCTCTGAGATCCAAGGGTTTTTATGCTTAGTAGATTTCTTTACTTTTCGCAACTCCAATGGAAATGCTAAGTCTAATTTTTGAGTAAAAATTGAAAAGAAGTTATTGAATTTGGTTTCACTACTGTCATTTGTAGTTAACCATGACCAGTTTTCTACAGATAATAAGTATTTGAAATATTGTATGTTATTATCATGTTTAAATGCCCTGAAGTATGTATAATAAGTACACATGTCTTCGGCATCAGCGTTGTTAATATGGAAATTTACAGCTTGCATACAATGATCTGATATATCAGTGCAAATAACTGTCGGATTAAGTAAGTTTTTGTCAATGTTTGAGAAAATGTTATCAATAATGGTTTTTGAGTTCTTGGATATCCTGGTATAATCACAAATACATTTGTGAAAACCGTAAGTTTCCAAAATATTACATAAATATTTAGCATCATCATTGGATAATTGATCATCAAAATTGGTATTAAAATCCCCACAAAAAAATGTAGGAATATTGGTCTTATAAATATTATTTACTAACAGGTCTATATTATCTACAAAATATGCAAGATCACTTGATATGCCGCCATATTCGATCCGCCATTTTGAAAATAAATATTTTGGCATTGGATTTACATTCAGCGACCCCGAAAACCATTAAATACTTAAAGGGAACCTTCCAATTCAATTTAGTCGCATTTTTAAGTTTATACAAAAAAAGAAGGAAATTTATGAAATAATATAGATCTTTGTATTTGTGGCATTAAAATTATAGTAAAAAAGGTTTCATTCGATTTCAATCTGTTAAAAAGTTTTCTGAAATCAAGGCACTTTTTTGCTTCATTGACTGCACTATATAGAAATCTGATATTTTTCTAAATTTGAAAATACTTTTCTTTCTGGCTAATAAACTCACGAGTTTATTTCTGCGCATATATATTTTTAACTTTGACAGCTTGTGACGTACTTGACGGGAGATTCTCAGCCAGAAGCCGATTTTGTGAATAGTTATCATTCCTAGAACGCCAAAAATATTAGATAAAGCACAGAAAGTCACCCAGCTCCCCTACTAAATTATGAATACACATAAAACATTAAATAAATTACAAGTGATGAAAACGTTCGTACAAATAATTCTCTTTGCTGACTATTATTAAAATAAATCAATTTTCTCATAATGCATAGAAAACTAGTTAGAAACGTATTCCCACACAAGAATTGTAGACGACAATATGTATGTGAACTTCATTGTGCAATCAGTCTATCATTAAACAATATTAATATCGATTCAAAAGAAAGAGAAATTTACTTCCGATCCACATAACCGTTGACCCAACCCAAGATATCAGCATAAAAATTACATGTCGGGATATTCAAAATGAAGACATAATTGGATCAGGTGCTTGGAGCAATATTTTTATTACGTAGAACTGAGACTGCTATACGGTCTTTATCTGTAAACCACTCCTAAAGCAGTATCTAGGCTTTGGGTAACTCAGTTTAAATTAAATGTCATCTAATATATGCAATACATAAAGAGAGATTTAACATATGCAGTGCCGTAGTATGGTTTGTAATAAATGCAATAAATTACATTTTTAATAGAGCTAAAAATATGGTATTTCCACGAATTTGCGCAATCATGAAAAACAAGAGACGCGTAGTTTTTTAATTTTTTTCAAATACGTAAAGGCGCGTTCACACCAAAGTCTTCCACTAAGTTTTCCACAAGTTGCGGCAATTTGTTTCTTTTTCTACAAAATGCAGCAACTTTTTCTGTCTTCCACTTGTGGAGAGACAAATCTTCCACTAAATTTTGGTTTCCCGCGGAGTGTCGGTAAAGATCAAAGAAAGTTGACAACTAAAAGTGGAAGATTTGTTGCTGCGCGCTTTGCGGAAGGAACTTGTAGGAAACTAGAGGAAACTGTTCCCCCTCCACGCGCCCCGGACGCCGGGCGCTAGCATCCCCCCGTCAGCGCACGTATGTACTTCAGCTCAGTGGCGTAACGGACGGACCCGCAGGGCCCGCGGTGCGGGGGGGCCCCAGCTCTTGGGGGCCCCCGAGTCTATAAATTTATGACGCGAAAATATCATCGAAATTAAAAATTACATTCATCTTAAACATCAACATTCAATAGTCAATATTACATATAAATATTTTAATATAATAATGGTTGATAAAAAAGTTATTTCGTACATAATCAATTTTAGCAGTGGCCTCGGATTTGTCAAATAAATGGGGTATAGAACAAGAATTTCAAAAAAAGAGAAAAAGGCGTGTTAAAAAGTTTTTTGATGAATTAGCAGAATATGAACGACTTACAGATTCCTAACATCTTTTAAAGTAGAGGTATTTTATGCCAACCTTGATATTGTTATTCAACAGATTGTTGGCCGATTTTCTGGGATGAGCGAAGTGGTAAAGAGATTTTCCTGTTTGAATCCCAAAACATTATCAAATTTGAATGACGATCAACTTTATTTGGAAGCTAGCAATCTTGCTGAAAATTATTCTGAAGATTTATCGGCAGATTTTCCCAGCAAACTTCTGTTAATAAGAAATGTTTTGAGCAAACAAATAATAGAAATTGCGGATTCTTCGTCTTTTATTTTGCTATATTCCCTATAAAAAATCATAAAACTTTACTGTTAAGTGTTCTAAATGTTTTCATTGCCATAAAATTATTCTTAACACCATCAGTTACTGTTGCTACAGCTGAAAGGTCATTTTCAAAATTAAAGCTTATTAAGACATTTGTACGAAATTCAATGACACAAGAAAGACTGTCGGCATCATGTGTATTAAGTATTGAGAAAGAGAGAGCAAGGAAGTTAGATACTGATCACATCATCGAAGACTTTGCTAAAGAGAATGTACGCCGCTGCCAAAAAACTTTATAATTTAAGTGACTTTTTTATTTTGTGGGGGCCCCTGACCATACACTTTGCGGAGAGGGGGGGCGAGATTTTCAGCTACGCCACTGCTTCAGCTGCAGGTGTTGTCGGTGATTTCGTGTGTGTTTTCGTTGTGTTTGTATCAAGATGGAAGGCTGTAGTGAGAACGAATGGACCTGGACCAGGACCATGTCACTGCCACTGTACCTATCCCTAGCCTTCAACGAGGGTCTTACCCAATATCTTCGGGGACCTCTTGTGCAGTGGCTGGTTATGATGACACAGGCAGCCGCGGCAATAATTGCGTCTTCTTCGTCCGACTTCCTTCACACTACTGCCTAACCTTTCGCGACAATTCTTTGACAACAAGTTTTCCACTTGTTGCTCTAAATTTGAGAAGAGCAACTTTTAGTTTTCTACAAAAAATCTTCCACTTGTTGCACTAATTTGAGAAGAGCAACTTTTAATTGACAACGTATAGTTTTCTACAAACAATCCTTTGTCAACTTTGGTGTAAACGCGCCTTAATAGCAGAAACTCGCAGAAAAGTAAAATCATTTCATTTTTTTTCATTTTCAGACAGTGACATACGTTGCCGTCGATCTCATCGTTTCACAAATTAGGTACCTACTATTGACATACAAGATATCGCATCCCACACTTTGACTTCCAACGTGTCAGTTTATGTTGTCAACTATCAATGACCAATCACAAATAGGAAAGTACAGTGAGCAAACATAGAAGCATCATATACGATGCGGGTTCACAATGTCAAACAATATCTATCAAATAAAGAAAAAGAAGATGACATTCATTTCATTTTCGTCTGTCTTTCGTCATTATATATTTACATTCGATGTGAGTTTCTTTATTTACTATTTAAGCCTATAGTGAATTGATTTAGTCTTACGTACTACTAGGTAATGTGTCCTTGTGTTTTTTAAAGTAAGGGGGCAACAAACCGGAGCAAAAATTGCAATGTCTTGCATGTTTAGGGATTACAAAGACAATATGCACCCGTCCGACAACAGCAATGCAAATAATACTAAAACTACTTTCTCTATATTTGTACGTGAGTGCAACGGCACTTAGTGCCCTAAGGAGGCAGCAGGTACTCAAAGTCAAACCATGCATTTTAGCTTGTCATTTCAGAATTTTGATGTGACCCAATTGAAATCTATCACCAAACTTAGTAAATTCCAACCAAGCGGGACTTCGATTGTACCTTTGAAGTATTGATTGATAGCCATCAAACAAGCAGGATCAGAGCACTGGACAAGAGGTGGTTCATCTTGTACACAGATGAATCGAAGATGGCGGAAGGAGTTAGTGTGGGCGCAGTAAGGCCTAACTGCAGGCTTCTTAAAGCTTTAGGCAGTACCCCAATCATCTTCCAAACAGAAATCTATTCTATAGGTCTATGTACCCGGAAATGCCTAAATAAAGGAATTCGACAGGCAAAGATCATATAGCCAAGTAGCATGAAAAGGTGTCACTTTTCAATTCGATATTGTTTAAGACTGAAGACTATCTGTGAAACAACTGGCAAAATACAATGAGGGTACCTAAATGTGGCTACCAGGACACGAATTCGCTGACAGTTTAGCAAAAAAAGCGTTGAAGCCTCATTTTTTTGGAGTCCAAATTGTCTTATTGCGTATCTAAGTTACAGATACTTAACGCATGAAGTCCTAAGATGGAAAAAAGAATAGAAGAAGTTAGGAGGAATTATCCAGACCAATGTAACGACTAATTTGACAAGGAATGCCATATAGTGCAGTAAAAAAAGCATTTTAATTTGCACAGTCTGGATACAGCAAGATTATGATTTTATCCTGTTTGGGGTATCACTGGGAGTATATTCCTAAGTTTTGGACCTCGAAAACCTTGTGCTACTTTTTTTATAAACAATTGAATTTTTTTTACTGCGTTTTTCGAGCTTAAAATATGAATAACTCCGGTTCTATAAGTTGGATCGGGGCAAACTAAAAATCAATCTCTTCGTAATAAAATTGCCAATAAATTGCCGTTGGTTTCAATTCTCTGAAATACGTACATAACATACAAAACTGAAAAAACGCGAAAAGAACAGTACTTTTTTCATTTTAGTACCCAAGACCGGCAACTAGACCAATTTGCATCAAACTTTCAGAAAATATACTTTTTGATGTAATAAAAAGACACTGAAAAGTTGATGTCAAAATATTGAACCCATTGGCCAAAATTGCATTTGTTATCTAAAATTTGAAATTCCCGCCATTTTATGCCATTAAGTCCAAAATGAAATTTTTTTATTTCAAAATGTAGATCACGATGTCAGCTTTCGAATGCAATTAAAAATAATTTTTTTTTATTGTAATTTTGGCTACTTTTTTTATATTTGTTTATAACTCCAATAACAACAATTACATTTTTTCGGCCATTTTGAAAAACAAATTAAAGTTTTTTATCAGATCTGATAGAGAATTTTGTGTCCTTTAATTAAAAAAAAAGAAAGTTCATTTTTATTAACGTGAACTCGAGATATTTAACTTTTTGCATTTTGGCCAATTGTTAATTACCAAATGCATATTTTGAGCTAAAATTTGGACTGTATCATTCTGAAACGTATTCATTTCATATGATAAATTTAAAAAAAAATTAAGTTTTATAGAAACTTATTTACAAACATTATAATGTAAGTGGCGCAATGCTAAGGCGTTTGGCTTGCGACCACGGGGTCCCGGGTTCGAATCCTGGCTAGGGTATGGATGTTTAGTGGCGTTTTTCATGTATTACTGAGATGGTAGCAGTGTACTAGACCGCTGTTGGGTGGCACAATATGTCTAGTCGCTGATATCTCTCCTGAGTTCGAGTCTCAGCTGCGGTAAATGGCAATATTGCAGGGAATGGTTGTTGTGTTGATGTCTATGTGTACGTGTCCTGGTTGAGTGGTGGAATAGCATTAGCTAAACTCCGCCAGGACGTTAATATAAATAAGACGATTAAAAAGTATTGTTAATTGAGCTAAAAAGTGATTTTTTTGATATTTTCATAAAGCTCAGTTGCAAAATGCAATAACTTCCTTGTTTCTTACAATTCGGCTGACTTCATTTTTTTAAATACGTTATGTTTTCCCTCGCAATGCGATCATCAACTTAGCTTTTTGTTAATAATGCAAATGAGTATTTTTTATTTCCAAATTCATATGTACACATGTACCAACGATTGCTAACGTATAAACCTGTATAATTTTTTTTTAATCTTTCTATATAAATATGAATACTTAGATTAAATTTATATTGTCTTCTAAATATAATGTTTTAAGTTTTATTTAAAAAAGGAAATAGTAAATATTGTAATATAAATACTTGTTAGAAAAAGTTTTAAAGGCGAGGATTAATAATATGGTAAAAACATTTTATTTAAAAATAAACATTTTTATTCTTATAAATTTACAAAATCGTAATTAATGTATTTTATATCTCTTGATTGGTAATGTGTACAATTCAGTTTCACTCTCTCAATCTGTTTCAAATAAAAATTTTTCACCATTTTCTTCTTCATCACGAATTTGAACACGAAGATCCGGTACATTAACTTGCAAGCGTTCGCAGTCGCTTTGGAGTTCCGATTCTGATATATCGGTACAGCTTGAATCTATGTCTGATTCATCTATATTGTCTTCTTCAACTTCACGATTTTCTTCTGCACTGACTACAGTGCATTCTCTACAATTCCTGCAATTAATGTCTCCACAATATTCACACAAACTTGTACATTGTAGTCCGAACTTCCTGCATCGACATCTCAGGTCTTTACAGCCGGCATTACATTCACAAGCGAGAATTTCAAGAATTTCTTGTGGTATTGGCTGTTTTCTCATTGTAATAGGCATTAAACCATTATTTGTATCCTCCCAACCAAACAATCGTGGATCTATTTCTTCATATTCCAGCCATTTGTGTATTTGAAGATACACTCTCAATAAATGTTCATTTGTAGCTACTTCGATCGGAGGAATGTTTTCAAATTACAACCGGTTTTCAATGTAAGTTTTTGGAAACAATGAAATCTTAAATCACCTAAATCCATAGGTTTTATTAGATTACACCCATACAAAACTTTCATGATATTTTAAACACCTAATAATCTCACTTTCACTCGAAGACATTTTTAATTTGTATGTCGGCGGCACCGAAAATAATTTCTCCACGCCTATGATTCTTAGGAACCCTTCACTAGTACTTATGACTGTTTATTATTTTTGTTAATGTAAACATTCAGGTTGACTTATCCCAACCAATAACAGTTTAAGATTCTATGTTTTTCCTTATATGGGCATAGGAACACGCTTAGGGCGAACGAAACGAAATCAGCTAGCCCGGGGCAAAAAGGCATTCTATGATTACCTGTGATAGAGTTAAGATTTGATTATTGCGGGCTAGCGGGTAGCGGATCGTTAGTTCTTTTATTTTACTAAATTTATTCGGTGATATTAAGACTGTATTATTTACTTGCATCATTCGTGGACAATTAGACTTTGTTATTAAATTTGTATGAAGTGTAATATCAGTGTCGTACTTGTTAACATGTCCAAGCGGTCTAACCCTAAACGTGCCCCCTTGGTATCACACATGTATTAAATTAATTTACAGCTTCTCAAATATAAAAATGTAAACAGACAATACTGCAAGGCAACCGATCTAAGCTGTAAGGAATGGAACTGGTGGGGAATAAGAAAGAAAATGTAAACATTTCTCCTCATTTATAAGCAACTATTCGCTCCGCAGGTAAAATAGGTTTGCACATTAGCAAGCGTTGGTTGTATATAAATTTAAAAATATAAAATATTTATTATTATTAACAAAAAGCTAAGTCGATGGTCGCACTGCGAGGGAAAAAATAACGTATGTAAAAAAAAGTCCTCCGAATTTTAAGAAACAAGGAAGTTATTGCATTTTGCAACTGAGCTTTATGAAAAAATTTAAAAAATCACTTTTTAGCTCAATTAACAATACTTGCATTATAATGCTTGGAAATAAGTCTATAAAACTTAAAATTTTTTTGAATTTATCATATGAAATGAATAGGTTTCAAAATGACACATTCCAAATTTTAGCTCAAAATATGCATTTGTTAATTAACAATTGACCAAAATACAAAAAGTTAAATATCTCGAGTTCACGTTAACAAAAATGAACTTTCTTTTTTTTAAATTAAAGGACCCAACATTTTCTACCAGATCTGATAAAAAACTTTAATTTGTTTTTCAAAATGGCCGAAAAAATGCAATTGTTGTTATTTGAGTTATAAACAAATGTAAAGAGAGTAACCAAAATTACATTTAAAAAAATTCTTTTTAATTGGATTAGAAAGCTGGTATCGAGATCTACATTTTTTAAAAAAAAATTTTCATTTTGAACTTAATGGCATAAAATGGCGGGCATTTCAAATTTTAGATAACAAATGCAATTTTGGCCAATGGGTTCAATATTTTGACAACAGCTTTTCAGAGTCTTTTTATTACACCAAAAAGTATATTTTCTGAAAGTTTGATGCAAATTGGTCTAGTTGACGGTCTTGGGCACCAAAATGAAAAAAATACTGTTTTTTTCTCGTTTTTTCAGTTTTGTAGGTTATGTACGTACTTCAGAGAATTGAAGCTAACGTCAATTTATTGGCAATTTTATTACAAAGAGACTGTTTTTTTAATTTCCCCGATTCGACTTATAGAGCCGGAGTTATTCACATTTTAAACTCGAAAAACGCAGTAAAAAAAATTTAATTGTTTATAAAAAAAGTAGCACAAGGTTTTCGAGGTCCAAAACTTAGTAATATACTCCCAGTGATACCCCAAACAGGATAAAATCATAATCTTGCTGTATCCAGACTATACCTATCTTCCCATTTTTTTGGATTTTTTTTACTGCACTAATAATACTTCGAGAACTCGAGGAAGTCTAAATTAAAGCTAATAACAGGACCATTATTAAAGGTTTTAAAAGTTTTTCTTAACCGCTTCTGAATTCACTGAGGTAACTCCTTAAAAATCTAGAATAATTTTGTGGTAGGTAAAGAGAAACGAGGCCCTACAGTTTATTAATGGAGTCCGAACCACTTCTTGGGGATAATTTTATAATCAAAATTATTTCGAGGTGAGCGGGGTTTAAACCTGCTTCGCTAGGTATGTCAGTAGGCAAGTTAGACGCGCTAAACCACTGAGCTACCATTAAACCTTGAAATATCATCTTGGCAACATGAGCAAGTCAGAGAGTGATAAATGCAAATAGTGCAAGACTGAAACACAGGCTGCAAGACATATACTTTGCGTCTGCGATATGTTAATCCGCATTAAACTAAGGTACCTAGAAACAGCGGATTAATGTTTGAACACAGTGAATTAGCTTCCAGAAAAATCACAAACTTTGAAAAATGTGGGAATCCTGGGCAATAAATAATGGTGGAGTAATCTACAAAATATCCGTTAGGTCGAAGTGAAGGAGGACTGAAGGGCCAAGCGATCTCTTAAACAATCTACAATTTACTACTAATATTCGCAGAGTAGGTTTATTATCCAACACTTTCTTAATATTTAGAAGTATTATCATGGCGCTCTCTCTGCGCATTATTAACATTTCTACCGATCTACAGCAAGTTGCTGTGTTCCTACTTCAAACCAAATTTATACACGTCGTCGATGTCAAGTCTGCCTTTAGTGGAGATCTAGGTTTGAAACGGGACTGGCTGTTTATTATTATTACCTTTTTTTTTTATATTTGCGTAGAGTATTGTTGTTCCATGAAATTCGCAAGTTTGTGATGTTAAAACGCAAGGGGTGAAGGATAAATTTTCATTTAAAAATCGATAACTTCTTTTACTTTATAGAAAAACGTTTCAACCAAAATTTTTAGAGGGAGTGAAATTAATAAATAATGTCGTCAAAGGTTTTCCAAAATCAGTTCATTAGATTTTCCGCAAAACGCATTTGAAATAATGTATTCTTCATAGAGAGGGAGACGCAAATGAATTTAACATAACTTTTTCCACAAATGTTCAACAAAGAAAGTAGAAACTAAACGTGTTTATAGGTGAAAAATACGTTTTCGCGACTTTGTCCACTTCTTTTGCATCTTAATATCACAAATTTGCCATCTTTGTGATAATAATCTTCGCGAATATAAGAAAAAATAATTGAAAAAAGATAGTCTCGTTTCTCGCTTTTTTCGGGCTAGATCTGCTCCATTAGTAGGCGAAATTTAATCCCACTCGGGACTACCATCACTACCAACTTAGGCCGTCAACAGCAGCGTGTAACTATCGGCAATTCTGATATTGCACAATCTGTTGGGTTGTGTTCCATTCTCGGTCAGCCTGCTATCCCTCAGTTTTGCAGGTAAAAGTAATATTTGATTGGTTAGTTCTGCAAAGAATCGATTTGAATTATAGCTGTTTCTACTCTAAAATATGGTATCACTTTAGACCAAATAACTTTGATTTAGCTCTAAAATTGTTTATTTCCATAAGTTTCCGTCTGTTGGCCAGCACATACTGGAGCACTCCACGAGTTGCTATCTTTAACGAATCCACTTGAATTTTTTTAAATCCCTACTTCTACTATCAAAATAGAATTGAATTTCATAATGATCTGTTGAGTAGTTTAATTATGGTAAATAATTACACAGCCGTACAAAAAAAATTCAAACCAGCGAACCAGACCCATGTATCAAAACTGTACCTTTGGTACATGTACCAAAATCATTAGCTAGAGCCAAGAACACCCCTAGAATGGCGTGAGAAGAAGATTAAGCTACGAGAATAGTTGTTAACTCTAAATCAATCACATTATACAAATTAAGGTTAAGCAGCAGCGTCCATACAATAGATATAAAACACACCCCCAGAGGCGAAAACTACACCCCCATATATAAAAAAATAAATCGATCCAAGACAGCAATGACTGCTGAAAAAGCTGGAAAGTCTAAATTTTATTAAAGTGATAAGAAACTATATCAGGTCCGACGTAGTCTTCATAAATTGCCCCTATATGGTTGAGAACAACCACCCCTAAGTTTAAAGGACACGAGAAAAATAATTTAAAAAAACGTCAAATCCAATAGGATCTCTATTTTCATAGATGCTATGATTGGCTGAAATTTCGTAGTTCTCTAAAATTGAACTAGAAACTTACGTACCATCAACGTCCTACAGCGTCAACCCTGAGAGGGTGTGAAAACTATCTCTTATGTAAGACTTAACTATAAAAAGTTATAGTAACTTCTATAAAATTTCGTAAAACCTCGAGTTGTGTGGAAATGAGAAGAAACTAGATTATGTGCGGCGCTGTGCTTGAAAACCACCCCCACAGAGTTGCAAGATGCCACCCCTATATCCATAGAATGATGGAAAAATAGAGAGAAACTAACCGGATTTACATTTTTATGGATGCTATGATTGGCAAAAATCGTGTTGTATACTTAGTGTTTGAAACTCATGTCCTATCAGAGTTGTTAAGTAACACCCCTAGAAAATACTACCGTCATTCAAGATGCAACAAAAAAAATGTTGCAGTGACTACTGAAAAAGTTACACTGTTTCTTATAGCATCCATAGAAATATAAATCCGGTTATTTTCTCTCTGTTTTCCCAGCATTTCACGGATATAGGGGTGGCATCTCGCAACCCCGTGGGGATGGTTTTCAAGCATAGCGTCGAACATAGTCTAGTTACTTTTCCTTTCCACACAACGCAGGCGTTTCGAATTTTTATAGAAGTCACTGTAACTTTTTATAGTTAACATAGTGGGTAGTTTTCACATCCCTGAGGGTTTACTCTGTAGAACGTTGATGATACGTAAGTTTCTAGTTCTATTTTAGAGTACTACGCAATTTCACCCAATCATGGCATCCATGAAAATAGAAATACTGTTGGATTTTACGTGTTTCTTGTTTTTCTCGTGTCCTTTAAACTTAGGGTCGGTTGTTCTCAACCATATAGGGGCAGTTTATGAAGATTACGTCGGAGCAGATGCAGTTTAACAAAACTTAGACATTTCGAGCTTTTTCAGCAGTCATCGTTGTTTTGGATCGATTTCTTTATACAGGGTGGACCATTAATAATAGGCCATAGTGCAGGGGTAGATTCTTTTGGGCGAACTATAAGAATATAACAAAATATGCTTTGGTAAAAAGTTTCTGTGGAAAAAGATACAGTGTGTAAAAATTCAAATAATGTTTTCGTTTTCTTGCAATAACTCAACAGCCTCTTGACTGATCTTCCCCAAATTTGCCAGAGGAACTTTTTTTATTCTAAGAAACAATAATTTATGTATTACATTGCGTTAGATCATAGAGGGCGCTGCAGGACCTATATCTGATCATGAATTTTTTTCATTTTTTTTTTTTTTAACGAAACGTTGTTGTACTTCTGACCAGACTATCTGATGAGGGCAGCATTTCCACGTATAAAATGTACACTTGGTAGAACTTGATAACTCCAACCGTTTTCGAGGAAATTGCCATTAAACATTTGAATAATTTAATGAAAAAAGTACAAAACGTAAGGGAAAACAATAACAGTATAAACTCTTTTTCACTTTCTTATGAATTAATGGAATATTTTCATGGTATTGAAATAAATATATAAATCAAAATATTGTGTAAAATAAGGATCTAATCTTATTAGAAGACCAAAAGATAACGTAAAAGTTGACTCAATGACATTAGTATTTATTCTATAAGCTTTCCCCCGATGCAAAACCCCATTGCTGCAACTTAGAGTAAATTTTCGATATGGTCTCCACCTACTTCTATCCATTTTCTAATTCTTTTCATAAATGATTATATTGAAAAATACATTTTCCTGTCCTCTGATAAAATTGGCTGCGTTTTGTATTTTGTCCCACAGTTCTTCTCTTGAATTGATAGTACAGACTAAGGACTTCATATATCCCCACACATAATAATCCAAAGGATTATAATCAGGACTCCTTGGTAGCCAAGCAAACTCACTTCTTCGACCGATCCATCTGTGTGGGAAAGTCTCATCAAGATAATTCCTGACTTCAATGAAAAAAAGAGGGGGAGCTCCACCTTGCATAAACCACATTCTGTTCCGTATGTCTAGCATGGAAGCATCAGCAAGAGTATTTTGAAGAAAAAACAGATAAGACTGTCCATTTCAATTTTGATAACAAATGGTCCCAGCAACTCATCGCCGATAATACCACACCAAACGTTAATCTTAAATTCGTGGTGAAAATGCCTTTCTTTAACGGCATGAAGATTTTTTACTTCTCAGTAATGGGTATTTCTTCAGTTAAAAACGCCTCAACGAGTAAAAGTTGCTTCGTCGATAAATAAAATGTTCTTAACAAAATTTCGATCCCTGTTGTGCTTATTTAGAACAAATTGACAAAATTGTAGCCTTTGTGAAAAATCCCTTCGAAGTAAGTTTTGTACAGGGATGAAGTGATATGGGTCGAAGCGTTATTTGCGTAAGACTCTTAGAAGAGATTGTTTACTCACTCCTGTTGCCGCTGATAAACGACTTGAGCTGACTTTCTAGTTCTTGATCTGGAGTAATTCGTTTCGGTCGTCCTACATAATTTTTATGGCGAAATGAACCCGTTTCTCCCAAACGACGACACATATCTTTGAAAATCTTAGAGTCTGGTCTTTTTTGTACGTAAACACATATCATTTCCACATTTGAAAAATTGTTATGTCGAGGCATTTTAAATAAAGATGTTAAAGAAATTAGCTCGAGTAACACAAGAACAAAATAAAATGATTAAATGACGTACATGACAGAACTAAAACGTAACCACACACTTTTCAATAAATACACAATGTATGTATATGTATATATGTTGTTCATTAAGTTTGAATTTGTCTTTCAAAAAATTCTTGAAATATTTAACGGCAATTTCCTCGAAAATGGTTGGAGTTATCAAGTTCTACCAACTGTACTTTTTATACCTGGAACTGACGCCCTTATCAGATTTTCTGGTCAGAAGTTCCACAACGTTTCATCAAAAAAAAAATATGAAAAGAATTCCTCATCAAATACAGGTCCTGCGGCGCCCTCTATGATCTAATGTGATGCAATACATAAATTGTTGTTTCTTAGAATCAAAAAAGTTCCTCTAGCAAATTTGGTGAAGATCAGTTAAGAGGCTGTTGAGTTATTGAAAAAAAAAACGAAGAAATAATTTGAATTTTGACACCCTGTATATCTTTTCACGGCAACATTTTACCAAAGCATATTTGGTTATATCCTGAATGCTGTTGTTTTACCTTAATTTGTATAAATCGACTGATTAAAATGTAACGACTATTCTCGTAGCTTAATTTTCTTTTTACCTCATTCCAGGGATGTCTTTTGGTACTAGCTAATGATTTTGGGGGTGTACGATTTTCGTAGACCTTGGATTCGGATTCAGCCACCGAAAATACATAAAGATACATGAGTCTGCACAGAGAAAAATGTGTGTGATATTTTACCACAATTGTAAAAAAATTTACTCCAAATTGGTCTTAAAATGATGACAGGAACAATTTGTGCAAATAAATAATACATTTTTGGGGCAATGATTTTGTACAGTTTATGTATTAACACTGTTTGAAATTTTTGTGCAAACTTAAAAATCACATAAATTGAATTCTTTACAAATTTGAATTATGGTTGCATAAAAATACATAATTTTATTCCACTTGTGGAACAAATCTCTGAACAGATTAAGTTAGTTTCTACAATTTGTGTGAAATTTTTAAATATATTCTGAAGGTTTTCCAAACAAACATTCACATCTAAACCTCTTTATTTGTAAAACATATTTACAAAAAATTGTGCTCTTAAGTGACACAATGTTTATAGTTTTTTAAGAGAATGTTAGTTTTCCACAATTTCTAAATGAGAAATCCACAGATTGTATGTTTATTTTGTCAACTTTGTAATTCATTTTGCACAATATATACACTTAATTCAAAAAAGCTGTTGAGTAATGTATGAACTGGGGTTAGTTTTGCACAATTTATTACTCTATAATCTCCAAATTATGTATATATTTTTTGGTTCATCGTGCACTCATTTCACATACTATATGTACCCACTTGATTTTAATTGTATTATTCTGTAACACAGATTGTGAAATATTATTTCCAAAATTGCGGGTATTCCTAAAGGATTTCAATAAAAAAATTAAAGAATAAATATTTTATTTTAACAGAACAACAATACATAAAAGAGCATGCATTTATATATTATCATATGGTAAATGAAAACATTTCTATTTTTTTTAAATACAAATAAATTTTATATGCATAAAGTTCTAGTTGAAAAGAAGTAGGTGACTTACATTTATGCTTAAAATAAATCTATTTAATAATTCTAAATTGGAAGGCTTCCAGTGCTTCTTCTGTTTAGCTTCTATTAACGTAGTTTGTAGTAATAAAGCTTATGTCGCAGTCACGACATATTCTTAAAAAAAAATTACATTTATCAGTTTATCACCAAAATCAAATGTATTGCTTAGCATCAGAAGTGTTATCTTCGTTTTGAAGCAGTTCTTTTACAAGATTGCCTTTTGGGTTTAGTTGTATAGGAACAGCTTTCTGTCGCTTCGCATAAGAAAACGAAATTACTCTCTAGCTGTAAACGAAATCAAGTATTAGAAGATAGGTATCATGCATTCTTCGCATATAAACAAGAAACCATTTTTATATTTATATATTAACGAAGTTAATTTAAGAGAACATATATGCAAATCTGTAACTCTGTGTGAAGTACTTACCTATGTGAATGCTGGAATTAGATCTAGAAACCCCACTCGGTTAATAAGTTTACAACAAATTCCATCACAAATGTAAGTACGTCTTCACTTAACGAAATACCACCTGGATCTGATGCGTAATTGCCTGCGCGTATATGCGTAGCGTGGCCGGCGCGGTCAGTACAATTTTGAACCAATAAACTTTACGTGAAACAAATTAAACAATTATACAAAATTTTAAAACAATATCACCAAACTGATTGTGAGTAGTATGTCATTAAATTGTGCAGTTTGTGCGGGCGGCATAGATTACTATTATTGTTCAGCGGAAATAAATATATTGGGACCCCTATTTTCACAAGTTTGTCAACAAGCGTTTATAAAATAAAATCACATTTTTATGTTACACAAGTTGTGCAAATCCTTTAAACAATTACTTAAAACTAATTGTAAATAGAATGGCAACAGAATATATAGTTTGAGAATACTATTAACAATTAATTAAGTTAAATTTGCTATGATTTGTTGAGAAAAAAGAAATAAATTTAACTCTAAATTTCGTCAATTTGTTGGTCGAAGTTTCCAATAAATTCGTTGTAACTAAATCTTTATATTGGATAAATAAAACGCACAAGAATTATGCACAATTAAAATGTATAAAACTATATAACGTTGTGCCTTAAAATTTTACAATTGTTTTAAAAAATGCAATGTGAGGCTGTTATTTAACACTGAAAGTATCAGTTCCCTCATTCCCAGCATCTATTTAGATATATTTTAGAGGATTTCATTACAATATTTAAAAACTGTTCTTCTATAGTTTTAACGTTAGAGATTGGATTGTAATTCAATCTCTTTTATATTTGATTCTATATATATCAATGAGCTCTGTTTAAATAATGGGTTAAATTTTTACACATGTTTTAAAAATAATCATGGATAAAGCTGCTACTATATTATGCCTTTAAAAGCTTAAGATATTTAGAATTATCTACTGAGATATTAAAGATGGGTATATGTAACTTGAGAATAATTAATACCTAATTCACATAACATTTTTGACTGTTTGTAGCAAGTGAAGCAACAAAATTTAACATGTTTTTTACATAGCTAATTATTATCAACATTATTGAAATCTAAAATTATTATGCCTTTACAAATTTCACATGAAAGCTCCGTTGTAATAACAGCATTAACAGAGAAATCAGGAATGCAACACTTAAAACTTATCTTTCGTAATTTTGTGAGCTTTATGCAGTAGTTATATTCTTTAATGAAATTCTAATTTTGTTTTGGGGCTCAATTTGTATTCAGAGTGTATGTGTTATCTTATATGATATCTAATTACAAATAATACGATAATACCCGATTTCAGAACCTACATTAAGTGTATGGCTCCTAGGTATAGGCAACTCTTTATACAGCTCTATCGATTTATGTCCGGGATTAACCGGAAATTATATCCGTAAACTTTTTATTTCAGCTGACAGTCTGTCGTGTTCTTTTTCCTTTTGATAATCCAAAGAAATTTTTTATATTCATTCCCTTTTTTATCACACTTCGTTTAATAAAAGTTTTGTACGTGAACTCATTTTCAAATTTTATTTCTCTAATAAATAGTGAGTGGAATGGAATCGTTTAAGTATTCACTTAGTAAGTATAGGTCTTAACCATCTCAATCTTTCTTTGCAAGATTTTAAAATACTTTTGTCGCTTATTTCCTAGCTGAAGTTCTAAGTTGTTTAATACTTTCTATTCGAGTAAAAATGTGTCAATATAATAATTTTCAATTTGAAAGATTCATTAACGTAGGCTATAATTATTAAAGAATAAAAATTATTATTATTTTTTACGGTAACGGAAATATTAGATGTCCTTATGAAGAGACTTTCGTCATTTATAAAATTACATATAATTGTCAGAGAAGCATATGCCGATATACATACCTATTCATTTTTGTCAAAAATCTATGGGATTTATTCTTTGCGCACAACTTCACCAATCACCATAGGCAACAGGTCTCTCTGTGATATTTGGTCTATGATGGACAATATTCGCCAAAATACCTATTAGGAGAATCTGCCTGGGGTAAAAAAGAGGTGATTTTACAAATTTTGTATACCATTTGAGTTAGCATCGGATTCTTATAGAAAAAATTCCGCTGAACAAGATTTTCTTATGAAAAATTTTCCTAAACCGCGAGCTTCACGATCAAATAATTTTTTAAACTAATTTTTTTTGGTTTTAATTTAATAAAACAAAAACGGTTTGACGGATCCGAAAAAAATTAGATTCAATCGAAAGATATTTTCATACGCGTCGTTTGGCGTCCGGCACAACTCATTTTGTCAACTTGTTCGTTTGTTATAGCCAGAATAAATTTGATAATGAACAAATTGATTACTCCGAAACTAATGAGGTCAGGATATTGTTTTTTTCAAAATATATGCCTTTTATACCAAAGAATATACTGTATTTTTGTTGGCTCGATATCTTCAATACTTTTTGATTGTTTAAATAATTGGCATAATTTGTTAATTTGCAAATAACTTTTTTTTCGAAAATTTGATCGACTTCAAACCAACTTTAAACGATAAATATTAAAGTCGGGCATAACCCCCATAGAAGACTGCACGAATGCAACTTTTTGCTCTTGTTTATTTAAAGTCTAAACCAATTTTGCAAATTACCAAATGGAATATCTCGGCTCTGGGTAAGCGTATCGAAATGAGGTTTGTGCATATGAAAGTGCTTGCAAAATGGAAAATTTTGAGACAAGAAAGACCTTGATCGAATAACAGGAACCGGAAATAAAAGTGACATTGCGTGAGAAGCACTAATTTGTTTATTAACAACTTTTAGGACAGGAGGTTCGGTGCAAATGAAAGCTACCAAGTTTTTCCATCAATCACAAAAAGTTCTACAAAAAATATTCAATCCCTAAAGAGGTATACGCGTTTTTGACCGTTAAAAAATCTCTACCGCAACGGGCGCAACGTGAAAATAGTAAGTTTTGACGCGTAATGGGGTGGCGGGTTCGATCCTCGGTGTGGGCAAATTTTTGTTGTTGTCAAACTCACTTTTTTGCATGCAATAAAATATTTCCTATAATAAAATAATTTTTAAATTGTAAAAAAAGCTATAAATAATTATTATACTCTTCGCAAATACAAAACGAAGAGTATATTGCATTCGATCGGCATATTTCTAAAACCAATAATATTGCTCGTAGAAAAAAAAATTTCATATCACTGTGTTGGTGATCGAATTCTGAACGAGTTTCAAGATGTTCGTCCGTCTGTCCGTGTGTCTATCTGTCTGTCTGTCCATCCATCCGTCTGTCTGTCCGTCCGTCACGTTTCTTGTAACCACGATAACTAACTAAGAACGAAAAGTCCGATAGTATCGAAATTTGGACAGCAAGTTAGTGTTAGCTCGAGGAAGAACCCTATTGTCTTTTAAAAAAATCGATCAATAAACAAATTTTTAAAATTAAAAAAAAATTATTTTGTAATTAAACCGAAAAATGTTTTAAAGTAATACCATTTACAAAAAAAACTGCGAAGAGTATCCTGTAGAATGTACCACAATTATATAACAAGTGTAGTAAATCGGCGAGGAGTATAATGGTTAGCTTGGTTATTCTTGAGAACTTCATTAAATCCGTAACTCTCGAACTGATGCAGTGCACCTGTTTTGTATGCTCTACATTTCTTATAGTCGAAATCATGGAACGGTGAAATACTTTAATAGTTATTATTTATTTAAAGAAAATTGCAAAAAAAAAATGTTTACAACGCTTTTAAAAGTTTCTCAGAAAGTAAAGACATTTATTATTATAAAAAATACTTGGTTACATGAAAAAAAAATGCAAATTTGACGAAAAAAAAATTTCCCCACATCGAGGATCGAACCCGCCACCTCATTGCGCGTCAAATCTTACTATTTTCACGTTGCGGAAGAGATCTTGTTAAGGGTCAAAAACGCGTATAACTCTTCAGGGATTGAATATTTTTTGTACAACTTTTTGTGGTTGATAGAAAAACTCGTTAGCTTTCATTTGCGCCGAACCTTCTGTCCAAAAAGTTGTTAATAAACATATTAGAGTCTCTCACGCAATGTCACTTTTATTTTCGTTTCTTACTTTCCTTTACTTTAACAGATTTATTAAATATTAAAAGGGTACAAACATTACCTCCTCGGACCGCGATCCGGAGCCAACCAGACAGCCACGGCGCGTGACGTCGTGGCGGACGTTAGGTTGGACGGATCACGACCGGTTCGGTTTAATATAATGGAACAACAAAAAAAAAACAAAAACTAAAACACCTGCCGTCTGTGACGGCTTAAAATTAACATTAAAATTGAACATTGTTTTAAATTAAACATTAAGATAATTAAGAACTAATTTTAAAACCATCACTACCGCACTGCTGATGTTGGCTGTTGACACGGGAAAAACTCAACGAAAAAACCCGTTCGAGACAATTGATTTCCCAACGGTCTGCCCGCCGCGCCGTTTGGGAGAGTATGGAAGTAGAAGTTTATTATTTTTTAAAAATGTTTAGATTTCTTAAATTTGTTGGTCTAAAATATCCCCAAGATGTGTTTCGGACTCCACTATAAACTGTAGTGCCTCGTTTCTCTTTACCTAACACAAAATCATTCTGGATATTCAAGAAGTTACCTCGGTGAATTGAGAAGCGATTAAGAAAACATTTAAGGTACTTATTATAAAAAAGAGACAAATTCAATATGTTATTATTTGGCCGGAAATGTTTATATCGCATTAGCCTCGTTTAATAATTTTTAAGAAGCAAATGCGATAAACAGAAATTTTTCAGTTTGTTGATAAACACAAATTGAGTTATGGTCTATTAAAACTAAATACAATGCAATTAAGCTGAATGTATACCTACTCCTTACTTTTACCTTTATTAATGTAACGGCAACACGGAAATTTTAACTCACTCGAAAAAAAATTTGTCAGCGTGTGAAGCTTATATTCGTCAGCCAGTCGGTATAAAAGACATCTTCCCTAAATATAGACTTGAAGATATCTTCACAGTCCATTAAAATGTTACAAAATTTAGGCATTGCATTTTGGGTAGGACAAAAATTATTTTTTTTGATGTAGGTATACTAAAATCTTCAAGAAAAATATCATTTAAGGGTTAAAACTTTCTTTCTATTGATTTTATTGAAAAAACACATCAGATGTGTAAATCATTTTATTGCGAAGAATTTTCTCTACTCATTTTTTAAATTTCTTTTCTTTGGAGAGGTATTAGGACGCTGCAAAGGGATCAAACCACTCTATTCAAAACGCGCGAAATGGTGCACAAAAGAACACCGGTTTGAAACTACTTTGACTCTACGTTTGTTGGCTCGCCGATTACGAGAATCGGGGTCCCGCAATCCCAAAAGTTGGGGAACACCCCCAAAAACGCCAAAAACATCCCTCTTATAGGGTTTTTCACGGTAATTTAAATCAAAATCAAAAATAATAGGATATTTTTGATTTTTCAATCCCCTTTTTTTAATGTTAATTTGCAGTGGTTGATTTAAACCACATTTAGCTAAATTATATGATTACGGATAACTAGAGATGGTTAAAACGACCCCTATTTGGTAAATTGGTAAAAAAAAATGTTTCTTCTTTTTGCTTCAAATTTGATTGAATGGACATTGCCGGGCAAAAGTAAATTAAACTCATTCCGTAATTACCAACACTCAATGGTTTCACTAAAAACGTTAGCATCAACGGGGCATGATTAGGACTGCATTTTTTTGTTTGGAAACTAATTCTCGAGAGGCCCTCTCCTCATACCCCTCCATTTAAGGGGCGACAATATTTTATTTTTGCCCATAAGAGATCTCATGTATCCAAATTTGAAACTTAAAGTAAAACATATTTCACTAATTTACCAAAAAGAGGTGGTTTTACCCCCTTAAGGGTTGAGAATAATTTGCTTTTGCCCGGTAATGCCCATTCAACCAAATTTGAAGCAAAAAGTAGAAAAAATATTTCTTATCAATTTTTTTAATTTTAGGTCGATATGGGTGTGGTTTTAACCATCTCAGGTTATTCCTAATCTTATAATTTGACTATATTTGGTATAAATCAACCACCTTTGCAAGTTAACTTTAAAAAAGGGGGATTTCATAGGATTCGCTTTCTATTGATTTTTGGCGTTCTTAGGGGTGTTCCCCAACATTTAGGATTGTGGAACGCCGATTTTCGTAATTAGCAACCCAAATAACATATAGTCAAAATAGTTTCAGACCGGTGTTCTTTTGTGCGCCCTTTCGCGCGTTTTGAATGGATTACTTGGTTTGATCCCTTTGCAACGTCCTAACATCTCTCCAAAGACAAGACATTAAAATGAGTAAAGAGAATTGTTCGCAACAAAATGAACTACAAAAAAACATCTGATGTGTTTTTTCAATAAAATCAATAGAAAGAAAGTTATGACCCTTAAATTATACAGGGTGGAATCAGTTTCATGTCACTAAAAAATACTGGTAATGGGGACCGACTAGACAAACAAAAAACCTTTATGACTTTTCCCTCTAGGGGAACTTCGAGAAAAACTGACCTAGGTCAACCTATTTAATTATTTTTTTTTTAATACTAATGTAGAAAATAATTGAGAACCACTGCTTTTCTAGGTCAATGAACTTGTAGTTCCCAATGATACAACTTTCAAATTGTCATAAAAAAGTGCAAAGGCCTTGGATCATCGATCGCCTTTGATGGACCGCCTCAACCGAACTGAGGCAATTATAAAGAGGTGAATAATTCGTTATCTTTTCCTGCACAACTGCAAGCAAATAATGGCCGTAGAAGTTTAAACGGAGCATTTCTTTACATGTGTGTCTTTTAATTTGGAACAAAATATTGGATTAATGTTTATAATTTAGAATATTTAAATGTGATTTATTAACGTTTGTAACATAAATGAGTGTCCTGGGTTAAAAGCTTACCACCTATTATTCGAAATCTGCATCTGCATCAATACACAGTTCGGTACGTCGAATGAAGGACATACGTACTCCGTTTAACACTAAACAATAAAGTATCAACTAACGTTGTCAATAAAGAAAAACAAAAGAAAACTTGGTCGAAAATCCAAAACGGAATACAAAAAGAACGAACGAATAAGTTGTGTCTGTACGTAATCAAGAATTTAACGACTTGAACGGTAAAGTCAATGAAATAAATTTTCACACACCGTTACCCAAAATTCAAAAATAACAAAAACAACGAACGGCGGGGCGGGTTGGACGTGTGTATATAATGAAACACCCACAGAAACTAAAATATTGCACAAGGGAGAGTCAGAGTATAGTTTTCTTCAGATCAGATCTACTAAACACTCAGAAAATGTCGACGTCTTTCACCTTATTTACCGCACCGCTAAAGACCGCCGACATTTTATAGCCATCTACACAAATATTGAGTATCATAGGCAAAGACACGCGGGACGATCTAAACCTACCTCAATATTCCAGCAGTTCTCAAAAGATTTTATTGAAAATATGCGAAATTTTTGTTTATTTTTTTTTTCCAAAACTATAAGCTTTAGACCCCATGTTATATAAGGTTTTTTTGTTTGTCTTGTCATTCCCTACCACCAGTTTTTTTTAATGACATTAAACTAATTACACTCTGTATCTTTATTGAATATGTTAGTATATTTTCAAATATAACTTTTTCATTTTCAATTTTACGATTCAATTCTTTACAAAAAAAAGTCTTAAATATTATTTGTGAGACTTGCGGTTCTCAAGATATCGTGGAAAAACTGTTTACACCTCCTTTTTCAAGATAGCGGCTAAATGGAGGGGCTTTCGATCCCGAAAATCATGTTTTATACTCACACTGACTCCCCTTATACATCAAAAAAAAAACTTGTTCTACCCAAAATGGAAGGTCAATGTAACATTTCAATGGACTTATCAAGTATAATGCGTACTTGATTGCCAACCTTCAGGTTGTTAAGCAACCTTTATTGCAATTAAATATCGCATTTGCCTCCCTTTGTATTTACCCTAATTCCCCTTATATAAGAATTGTAATTTGAAGTATGTTGGACAAGCGAAACGTCCAATTGTAAAATTATTAGATTCAAGTAACATATTATATGAGTTCGATTATATAATCTATTTTAAAAACGGAAAAGTCTACTGTTGAGCAACACCATTGATGACACCCATCACTTTGAGTATGAAGACAGGAACATCTTAAGTTGTACAGGGTGGGCAACTAAGAATGGAGGCCGGCCATATCTCAAAAACCAATCATTGCACAAGCTTAGGGAAGAAATTACTTCAAGTGACCCTGAAAAATTGCTGGAAAATATTTTTGAGTTTCTAAAATGGTCGCTAGGGGGCGTAACAGCTATGATCGAATAGAAAATTAGGTTTCTCTCTGCATTTTGCCTAATTAAGTGGCATTGAAATTGTATGCATCGTAATCATAAGACAATTTCGAATCTTTTCAGTTTTCCATCTTTTTGTAACTTTAAGAATAAGGCGGTGGGGAGATGCCAAATAATCATTTTTTTAAATGTAGATTACTCCGATTGGCCTCAACGGAATTTAATAAACTTGGTCTCATTACAAAGCGCTTATCTTAGTCAATCGGGGGCGCTTTAAGCCGTTTTCATGTGATTATTACCGTTGCCGCTAGAGGGCGTTATTTGACACGTCTACAAATATCTCACTTTTTCTAAAGAAATTTAGATTTAGATTTTATTTTCAGACGATAAAATATAGAATCAAAACCTTCAAATGTCAGTGAAAACCGCAAATTGATAACTTTTTATAACAGTAGACATTAGCAAGCAAGTTGAAATTATTAATTATCGTCCGATCTTGCCGAAAGAATTTGCAAAATAGCTGTTGAAAACAAGTAAGTTGTGAAAATGAAGAAACAACATATATCAAAACTCATTCAATAGAATATACAGGGTGTAATAAGTTTCATGTCATTAAAAGAACTGGTAATGGGGACCGACTAGACAAACAAGAAACCTTTATGACTTTTCCCTCCAGGGGCACTTTGAAAAACACTGATCTAGGTTAACATATTTAATATTACGGTAGACAAGTATTGAGAACCACTGCTTTTCTTGGTCGATAGACTTGTACTTCCCAATTATATAACTTTTAAATTGTCATAAAAAAGTGCTGGATCATCGACCGCCTTTGATGTACCGCCTCAACTGAACTGAGGCAAGTATAAAGAGGTAAATAATTCGTTCTCTCTTCGTGCACAATTGCAAGCAAATAATGGCCATAGAGGTTTAAACAGAGCATTTCTTTACATGTGTGTTTTTTAATTTGGAACAAAATATTGGATTGTTTATAATTTAGAAAATTTAAATGTGGTTTATTAACATTTGTAACATAAATGACTGTCCTGGGTTAAAAGCTTACTACCTACCTAAATGATTCAAAATCTCTGCATCTGTATCAATACACAGTTCGGTAGGTCGAATTTAGTACATACTCACTTCGTTCAACACTAAACACTAAACTATCAACTAACGTTGGCAATAAAGAAAAATAAAATAAAAAGTTGGTACAAAAGCCAAAAAGGAATACAAAAAAAACGAACAAGTAAGTTGTGTCTGTACGTAATCAAGAATTTGACAACTTGAACGGTAAGTCAATAAAATAAATCTTAACTATAAATACACAATGACGCGAAATTCAAAAATAACAAAAACAACGAACGGCGGGTTGGACGTGTGTACATAACGAAACACCAACAGTAACTAAAATATTGCACAAGGGAGTGTTAGACTATAGTTTTCTTCAGATCAGATCTAGATCTAAACCTACCTCAATATTCCAGCAGTTCTCAAAAAATTTTATTGATAATTTGCGAAATTTTTGTTTATTTTTTTTTCTCCAAAGCTATGAGCTTTAGACCCCATGTTATATAAGGA
The DNA here is from genome assembly GCA_963583905.1 of Stenurella melanura. NCBI lineage: Eukaryota > Metazoa > Arthropoda > Insecta > Coleoptera > Cerambycidae > Stenurella > Stenurella melanura. Next base: position 59,286,739 of record OY757314.1, on the reverse strand, counting down.
TTTTTTGTTTGTCTTGTCGTTCCCTACCACCAGTTTTTTTTAATGATATGAAACTAATTACACCCTGTATATTACAGAATATAAAAATTAATAATTAATAACAACAACAACAACACAATAAACAATGTAACAAATGAAACGTCCAAAAAGTAAACGCAAGAACACATTACAACACATTATATCGTCAATATCGTCATAATATCCATTATTGGTCTGAGGCGAATCCACGCTGGATGCGAGACGTCCAATCTCAGGGACGTTGGTCTATAAATGTGTGGTGTGGAATTCTAGGTGGACAAATAATTGGCCCTTTTATTTTCAATGAAACTCTTAATGGAGAAAGTTATCTAAGTTTTTTAAGAAACAAATTGCTACTTCTTTTAGAAGACATACCTCCACTAATTCCTCGTGATATGTCCATCATGATAGATGCTAGACGCATTTCTCTTTGAACGTTGGGGATTTTTTAGACCAGACATATCCTAACACGTGGATAGGACGTAGAAGTCTATTTCATTGGCCAGCCAGGTTTCCAGACTTGACACTTGCCTAGATTTTTATTTGTGGGGGCGAATAAATGATCTTGTTTTTGCCACCAGACTCACTACAAGAGGAGACATGATCGAAAGAGTAAGAAATGCCATTCAAAGTAGATGGTAGAAGTAGAGACTGTTCAATGCACTCGTCAGAGAATGAATTGTTGAATCGAAAATTATGGACGACATTTTGAATATCTAGGGCGCCATTACAGTTACATTCTAAATTTTTTAATGTATTGTAATGTGTTCTTCCGTTTACTTTTTTAGACGTTTAATTTGTTACATTGTATATTCTTATTACTGTTATGAATTACACCCCTTGAAACTGGAGATTGATACGCCTATGCCTAATAGTGACTGACTGGAAACTTGTAGAGTTTTCTAGAGTATGGTATTGTTTGTATAGTCAGTAAATTATTAAATAAAGTGTTAGTGTTTATCTCCTGTTAAAATTATTTAGAACCCACGGATTCATACAGGGTGTTTCCTAAAAGGTGGAAATACGCTACATTACTATTAGATTTGTTGTCATTGTTATTAATTACTAATTCTTATATTATGTAATATATATTCTACTGAATATATTTGATATATGTTGTTACCTCATTGTGTCATTTTTACAGCTTACTTGTTTTCAACTTTGCAAGTTCCGTCGCCAAGATCGGATAATAATTCGTAATTTCAACTTTGTTTGCTAATAACTACTGTTAGAAAAAAGTTATCGAGATGCGGTTTTCACAGACATCTGAAACTTTTAATTTTCCATTTTACAGTGTAAAAATAAATACCTATGCCATTCCACTTAATTTTTTTTAGAAAAAGTGCGATATTTGTTGTCATGTCAAATAAAGCCCTCTAGCGGCGACGATAATGATCAAATGAAAACAGCATAAAGCGTTCTCAATAGACTTAGAAAGGCACTAATGAGACCAAGTTTGTTAAATTCCGATCGACATTTAAAAAAATTATTTTTTAGCATCTCCCCACCACTTTATTCTTGAAGTTAAAAAAAAATTAAAAACTGAAAAGATTAAAAACTATCTTAATGTTATGATACATATACTTTTAATTCCACTTAATGCAATAAAATGCAAAGAAAAACCTAATTTTCTATTTGGTCATGGCTGTTACGCGCCCTAGCGGCCATTTTAGAAACTCGAAAATATTTTCTGATGATTTCTTAGGGTCAGTTTACTTAGGTAATTTTTTTTCCTAAGCTTGTGCGATGATTGGTTTCTGAGATATGGCCGACTTCCATTCCTATTTGCCCACTTTAGCTTTAATCATCACTAGATGAACCATATGGCTGGCAAAGCCGTGTGATAGTATTCTCAAGTGGTTTGATGTTTGTGAATGCTACTACATAGGTACCTTCAGGTTTATTATGAATTCATAGAGGTTTCATCGTATATTTTTTTAAGTGAGAAATGCGTTCTCTTTAAATGACAAAAAATACATGTACAGTAAGAGAAATTGTTTTATTTGAGGCTGGTATCAACGTACTTCGGACAAACCGTAATAGATTTGGTTTTAGAATATAGGGCTGTGATTGCTGCAACAACCGCAACCTTTGACTCTTAACAAAGTTCAGTTAAACTTTGACTGAACCACGTGGATACAACCAGCCCTTAAGGAATAATTTATTTACATACTAATTATATTTACAGTAAAATTAAGAGGTGTGTTGTAATTATAATATTTAACATTTAATTATTTTTGTTAAAACCCGTGGTAGTGTCCTCCATACCCACCATATCCACCATATCCATGATATCCAGAATATAAATATGGATAATACCCATGTCCGAATCCACCATAATAACCATGTCCTAAGCCACCATAATAGCCATGACCAAATCCTTTAGTGTATATGGGTGAGTAATAGTATGAGCTATAAGTTGGATAATGTCCATAACCGTACCCATGACCATACCCATGGCCATATCCGCCGTACCCCCCATAGCCCAGTCCATAACCTATGCCACGTTTCGCAGTTTTTTTAACAACACCTTCCGATATTTCTGCTTCCTCTTCTGCTATCGACAAGGCGGCGAGGGAAATGACGAGGAACATCTAAAAATTAAAACTCACCATGATTATTTAGATACAAAAATGTGGTGCAGTGAGGTTAACCTCAATAAATTTTTGAAAAATGATTAGACAAATTTTGTCTTCCTAGAGTTATGGAATTTTCTTACAAATTAGCTATTGCAATAGCGGTCTACAATGTTAACCAACAGAGAATAATCATCTGTTAGTTAGCATTGTAGACACTGTTCAACTTGATACATAATTCTAGGAAAGACAATTATTGTGCATGCTCAACATATATTTCTATAATTTTCACATATCTCTTGTAATGGAAATTTTTACTAGTAAAAGCTCCTTCAACGGGTCATTAAATTTTCATTAGATATATTATTAATAAGCAACTTGAAGACAACACTAGCATATTATGTAGATATCTAAATGTATATATAATATACAGCGTGTCCGTCTTTAAACTCTCGGAGCCATTTTCTTGATAACCGAGAGAGATATTTGAATTCTGTAAAAAGTATTCAGTAGACTCTATACATGCCTCTAGTTATGAGATACAATGATCATTCTGAAAATTGAGGTATAGATGTCACCATAACTTCAGGAAAATGCATGTAAGAAAATGCTCAAAATAATGTTTTCTCAAATATTTTACGAATATATCGTGTGCCAACTCTATTTAGACAAGCATTATCTGAAGATTACCATTCTTCAGACATAGAAATAAATGTTAAATAGAAAAATTATCCTGTCCAAAAACATGCATTTAATATTTCCGAATCATTAACAGTTTACGATATATCAACGGTTTAATCTTGATTCCGCTATGTGCCATTTTCCGAAATTAATAAGGCTGGCCTTGATTACATTACAAAAGCAGAAATTATTGCTACCAAAGAACCCCAGAAGTTCTAAAGAATTCTTGTACACGAGATCTTTTAAGGAGGTATGAGTTGTGTCAAATAGAATGTGGGCGACAATTTGAGCATCTTTTATAATAATCATAATAGTTACTGTTTTGTGTATTATATTATTCCTTGATTACGTTATTAAAAAGACGTTATCCCAAAAAACTGCTAATATCTGAACAATGGTTAATGGTAGGTATATGACATGGTTAATAAAATTTGTTCGAAAATAAAAGGAGAATTATCAGTCTATGCTAAAACAACAATACCCTATTTCGACCTCGTTCCTGGAACGCAACTCTTCCGAGTCAGAAATGTTAATACAACACTGTATGTATTAGAGTTCGTTTGTAAACAAAAAGAAACGCTGCCTAAGGAATCACTACTTCCACATCCAGATTTCTCGTCAAGTCACTTTAAAGGAAACATCTTGACTACATTTGCAACCTAGTTTGCTTTGTACTCTAGTATGTGAAAATTATTGATCATAGAATTTTAATAATATTTGGGGCAGATATAGAACATTTTTAGACGTTTCTAGCTTGGTCTACTTATTTTGCGCTATTCACAACCTACGACCTCCCACCCCGTCAAAAGAATCATATCATGCATACGTGTAATAACTCTCAAGTAAATATCTCAATTTTGTGTTATCAATACCTTTAATAATGTAGTGGAGGTTGTAGGGGTGGCGGGATAGAAATATATTAGAAAAAAATCTGAGGCCCTGGTTTCTAGTATATACACCAAATCCCAAATTTCTGTACTCTTACCAGCTTGCTTTACTTGTTTTTCCCCATTTACCTCTACTTTCCCCCCAGTCCTTCAACGGAATCATGTCAAAATATAATCTAGTTTTAGATGTCATTATAATATATGTGTATCAAATTTCAAGTGAAACTCTCAATTTAATTTTATCCACTTTTTTAATAAGGAAGTGGGGTTGATGGGGGGATGGAAAATGTTATTATAAAAACCTGAGGCCTTCGCTTGTAGTACACTGAATTTCGAGTTTCTGTACTCTTACCAGCTTGTTTTACTTATTTTCCCCTATTTAACCCCCAAACCTACAACGGAATAATCTCAAAATACAATCCGGTTCCAGATGCCATTCTAATATATATGTATACCAAATTTCAAGTGAATGCCTCAATTTTATTTTATCAACCCCTTTAATAATGGAGTGGAGGGTGGTGGTGGGTTAGAAAATATTATAAAAAAAATTGAGGCCTCGGCTTCTAGTACATACACAAAATTTCAAGTTTATGTATTCTTACCAGCTTGCTTTACTTATTACCCCCTATTTCCCCCTATTTACCCCCCAACCCTTCACCGGATATGTTCAAAAGACGACCCATTTCCAGAACTAGTTATATCATATACGTGTAAAATAATTCAAGTTAATACCATAAATCGCTCCGGAGAAAACTTGCGGACAAAAAAAGTTACAGACGTACAGAAATTTTTTTTTTGCTCAAATTTAAAATACCGACGTTTCATGGCATTCTAAGCATATTTCAAAAAAAAAAATTTGGAAATTTTTTACAACTACTACAAGTACTTCCAACCCACGTGAAAGTAAAAAAATGAAGTTTCTAGCTTGCTCTACTTATTTTGCGCTATTCACAACCTACTACCTCCGACCCCTTCAACGGAATCATCTCAATCAGATGTCATTGCAATACATACGTGTACTAACTTCCAAGTGAATATCTCAATTTTATGAAATCAATCCCCCTTATTTCCCCCTATTTACCCCTATTTAATCCCCAACCCTTCATCTAAATCATCTCAAAATATAATCTAGTGCCAGATGTTGTTATAATACATAATAAGTGTATCAAATTTCAAGTGAATATCTTTATTTTATTTTATCAACCCCTGTATTAATGGAGCAGGGGTGGTGAAGGGTTGAAAAATATTGTAAACAAATCTGACACCTACGCTTCTACTACATACACTGAATTTTAATATTCTGTACTCTTACCGGCTTGCTTTATTTATTTTCCCCTATTTACCCCTAATTTAACCCCCAACCCTTCAAGGGAATAATTCCAAAACATAATCTATATGTTGATGTTAATTTAATATATACGCATACCAAGTTTCAAGTGAATATCCCAATTTTTTTATCAACCCCTTTAATAATAGAGTGGGAGGCGGTGGGAGGATGGAAGATATTATAAAAAATTATGAGGCCTTAGCTTCTAGTACATACACCAAATTTTAAATTTCTGTACACTTACCAGCTTGCTTTACTTATTTCCCCCTATTTACCCCTATTTAACAAATCCAGTTCCAGATCTCGTTACGATATATACGTGTACAAAATTTCAAGTCAATATCTTAAACCGTTCCGGAGAAAACGTGCGTACAGCAAAAAGCTACAGACCGACAGACAGACAGAGAGAATTTTTTTTTTCGCGCAAATTTTCATTCACTACGTGGATGTGGAAGTAATAACTAAATAGAATTGATGTATTATTTCATTGGCAGCCGTAGAATAATAATCATTTTTATTTGATTTCATACACAATACAATACACAAAAATGCATTTTTTTATTTTTGCATTATGTTTAATTTAATTTTTTTTAAACCAAAATTAGATTTATAGTCATTTGGAGCCAAATGCATACCTGTGAAATATTGTAATAGTTAATCTTGTACACATATCCCACAAAGCGTGTTGGCAAAAAAATTGTTGTTTAAAAAGAATTGTAAAAATCATCAAAATCAAAGCAATAAACAATTAAGATTTATTTCCAATTGAAATGAAAGTAGTTTAGTAATCAATTTTAACGATTCCTCATCTACTCAAACTATATCTAACGACATTGAAAAAAAATAAAGTTTGAAAATGTCACCCCGTTCAAAGTTTGAGGTTATAGAAATTACTTTTATGTTGTACACCAGTATGAGAACAGATTATCAATCTACGAAATAGTTAATAACATATGCGCCATTTTGATTCCGTCATTTTGAATTTGAACTCTTTAATATCAAATTCGTAATCAGCGACCCCCAAAACCCCCCTAAAAAAATCAGCCATTTTGAATAATTATTCAGGAAGTTATTCAATTGATAACTTAATTTGTTTATTTAACGATGTTGGAGGTTCGACCGACAAAAAAAAACTCTTAACGTTTGCATGTATGGGCCCAAGAAGATATTTCCAAAGTTTCAAAAAAATCGGTAAAGTATTAAACATTTTTTGGGTTTTTTTAAAATTTCGATACAGCGACTCGACTACAAGTACAAAAATTATTAAAAAGTTGGAGAAATGAAAAATTCTAAAATTATTGCAGTACTTGTTTCGAAAAATTATTAAATTTTACGTATTAATACATATTTTTAATATTCGGTGGTATCCGTAAAATTAAGGGAAGATCGCCCCTAACTATTTGCAAAACTTATTTTCCTATTTTCTTGACAAATAAATTAATATTCCAATGGTAATACTGCACTATAAAATCACTTCACAATAAACAAAACACTCACCGAATATTTGAAATATTTCATGATGGTAAGTACTTGTTATTAGTAATTATGATGAATACTTTATTATAACTGATACCTCTTGGACTACGCCTAGGTTATATATAGATGGGCGGGAATATGCAAAAACAAAAGATGCAGATCCCCAACCACCCCCGGTCAAGGTTTGAGGAAATTACAAAATCAGTTTCAATTCAGTCATAGTTCGAGAGTTCTTGAATTATTTTGGTCTCCGCTACAGTATTATAGTAAAAGTAGCTACATTTTCTCCATTTAGGATAATCCTTAGAATGCCGATTCAGATTTAACAAATAATATAGATCATCAGTCAGTTATAATAGATTAGAGCACCTGGGCTTGAAGATAATGGTACAAATGGTTAATGTTAATCTTTCATTTTTTGTGGAAAATTAATTTTTCAGAAAATTTAACACATTGATGTGATTATTTGATGAATTGACAAATAAGATTTTGTTACAAATATTGAGCGTAGTAGTTCTTCTTTTTGTTAAAAATTAATAATAATAATAACAATATTTATTCAACTTTAAAATTATGATACTTTATGTATCAGATACATCTAAATGTTTATGAATAAATACAGCTTGCATATTACGCCTTATGAAGTATACTCTTGTTGTAAGTCATATATGTAATATACAACATAGAAATAGACCAAAAATTAATTTTAACGATTCCTTATCTACTCAAACTATATCTAACGACATTGAAAAATAAATAAGTTATATTAAACAAATAAATTGAATAATAATGTTTGTATATTTAACAAGTGGTGCCTAAATATGTAAGATTGGCGTAAATATGTTTACAAATTTACATTTACACAGTTAAATTATTTCTTAGGTTGACCACCCTGTGTATTTTTCAGTAAGGGCTGAATAAGTGTATGCCAAATATTATGGCTGTCTGCCACATTTTTTGAATTAATTCTTCTCTTTAGACGGTTCGGCCTATATATTTTCCAGTGAAATTCTGCTCATTTCTTCGCTAGCAATAGCATCAACTGCTTACCAAATTTGAGTGACCTCCGTCAAATAGATTTTAGATATAACGCCAACAGACTGACAGACTCACAGACGGAATTCAAAAACTTCATTTTCATAATCTTCATCTGAAACGTGAAAATTCGAAGAAATCTTGGAGGATGTTTTTTTAAGAATAGAATACTTCTCTTCGGTAAGCCAGGAAAGTAAAAATATATATAAAGTTTCACTCACCTCATTTCCTAACAAATAAAATAGTCCTTTCAATTCGCCTCAATCTGTCGAAAAAATACAAAAGATCTTTCATTTTCATCTGAAATCTTCGGAACAATACTTAGACCAGTCAAAATCACATTACTGTTACAAAATTTTCAGATTAACTGGCACGGTAGCTCAGTCGGCCAAGCGTCTTAGTGGTGAGCGCGCTTGGTCAGACAGCCTGAGGTGTACTGGGTTCGATCTCCAACACCGGCACTGGCAATGTTGGTGGGTAATGGATGTTGTCTACGTTTTTTCAAATGTGTAACTCCCTTCCGGACAGCTGAGAGGCTTTGGATTTGGGGGTTGTCTGCTATGTGTGGTGGTTATGTTATTTTGTTTTTTGTTTTGTTTTAACGTCTTATTTATTTTAACGTCCTGGCGAAGTTTAGCTAAAGCTATTCCACCACTTAACCAGGACGGCGAAATGAGATACGATCACCCATCCAAGTAACGGACTCTCCCGGCGTTTCTTAACTTCGCCGATCGAGTTCTCGCCACTTAAACTGGCACCGTACCTCGCCTCACTTATATTATATACATTTTATACGGCATTTTAATATTATATTCGATAGATTATATAACAAAGGATTCACTCTATTAAAGACGCTATGTCTAGTACAAGATGAGCAAAAGTTGGAACAAAGTTTCTTTAAGGAGATTTTAGTGAATGCGCTAGTTAATGAAAAACTGATATTATTCTGTGGTTGTTCTATAGTTTCACTATAGTTTCCTCATCAAATTATGACCAGTGGTGAGTTTGATAATTCAGTCCATTGGGCTGAACTAGAAAGAAAATTAGAAACAATTGAAATTTCGTCGAAATTGCTTTAAAATTGGCAGTTAGATATTTTTATAAAATTTGATATCGAATTCTCAGATAACTAGTCTGATGTTAAATCTTATAAGCATTGAAAACAAAGAATGTTTCCCTTTACTATGTAGAAGCTAGTGAAAAGACCACTGAAAGGAGTAAAATAGGATTGAAACGCTGAATAAAGAACAGTCACTAAAAATTACAAAGCAAAATGTCGCCGTCGCACAGTGTTCCCAAATCGAGATTTTTGGTTAAAAAATGGCTAGAGAGTGCAAATACCGTCGGAAATAAACAATTTTTGTTTCAAATTAAAGTTTACCGAAATTCCAACAAATCCAACGAAGCCCGAATTATGAATAAAAATAATGTTTTACTATTTTAAGTTACGGGCTAAGTATAATTTTTTAAATAATTTTTCACATAATATACTGAATAACTTCATACGTCAAATTCTTCTTTATTTAAATTAAAATAGCGGCCATTTGGAAATTTGGCAGCCCAGCTGAATTCTCCATTGACATATTTTATTCAATTTGACATCTTGTTCGAATTTAGTAACGCCAAAAACCTGAGAGCAACAAGTTTTGTAATAATATTTTGGAATATAAGTCAAATGTCAATTTGGAAGCTGTCAGTTGACACTTCTTTTGTCTAATTTGCTGATTTTGCTTTACTTTATTTTCTAACTAGCTTTAATTATTGAAAAAACTTCTAAGCAACTGTTTTTGTCTGCAAACTGTACTTGTTTCTTTGGCCTTTAACTTAAAAAAATAAAAAATACTTTTTTTTTCAAAATTCGTGTTCAGAGAATTTGTTTTAATTTCGGTAAGCCTTAATTTAAAAAAATGTTTACCTCCGACAAAATTTGCGCTCTCTAGCCACTTTTGAACCAAAAAAACTCGATTTGGTACCACTGTGCGTCGCCTGGTTAAATGAACCGTATTTCTCTATTACTGAAGTCAGTGCAAAAATTAACAAATGATAAAATCAATAGTGACCGTGTTTCCTTGAGGGCAATTTAATTGTATATTTCTTAAATTATTATTAATGGATCAACTATGTTTTGAAGTATATCGTAATATCTTCCTACAATTACATTTTCAAGAGTTTTGTGCTGTCCTCGTCCACACATTTCAGTCCAGATTATGTCGAAACGGAATTGTGTGCAGAAATATTTTCCTTATTTCTGTTATTTTCTCTATATGGTTTTCACATGTATGTGGTTTATCTTATAACTGATTAGCTAACTTAAGTTGGTACCACAATTTTTTGCAGTTAAAGAACGCTGTCAGTTTAATACTTATGATTTGTAGGAGTGACTCCTGTACTTTTAGTATTTTCGTGTCAAATTTTAAAGTTGAAGATGACTGATTTGAAAACGAAAAAATAATGAAACATATTCTTTATAGGATTTTGCAAGCAGCTAAAAAATCTATCTATGAGAACTAAAAGAAAAACTGTGTGTAAGAAATATTAATGAAATCTTTGCCTTTTTACATATAGTTTTTTTTTAGTTCTCATAGATAGTTCTTTTCCGCTGGTTGCAAAATCCTATAAAGAATATGTTTCATTACTATAAGCAAACAAGTAATAAACAATTCACTTAAAAAAAAAATAATAATGCCCTAAAATTATTTATAATTCCTGTTCTATTCTGTTGAGGTTAAAACGAAGGAAGTTTTACTTATTTTCATTGTTCTTCAGTTTACCGACACATGTACTTGCGTGCAGTGGTTCAAATAATTACATGGCTCTTGTGCTATTTCTTAATATTTTTATTTTTACTAAATATATAATAGTTGACTATATCATTCACTAGCGTTGACAATTAATTGGGATTTTGCAATTATATAAGTACCCAATAATTTTCTAATTATACGTACATTAAAAGTTGCGCACATAATCTAACGAGGTTGCTAATTAAAAGTAATTTGAAATACTAGAAGAGCAATTTTATTCGACATAATTCGCGTTTGTGAAAATCGATGTAACATCATTGTCAAGAAATTTGATTTGAATTTTTGGTTGAAAGTAGTTATCATTATTGTGTTACATTCGCTACACGAATTCAATAATTAAAACGAACATGTATGTAATGCTAAACTATGTTCATTGGCAGTATGTTACCGAAAAATATTCATAGAAAAATCTACCTGTGATGTAAATATTATAAAAAAGTTGACATTCTTTAATTGATCTTAACCATCTGAAATTAAACAATAATCAAATAAAATCAAACATAAATGTTGAATTGCCTTTGCTAATTTACAGAATTTATTGTATTACATTTTGGGACGTCATTTACAAAAATATCACATTAACCCTTTCAGGTACGGTAAATTTATTAAAAAAATGACCTGAGCTGCACGCATTTTCTCTTCCGGTATAATAATGGTAGAAACTAATTGGAACAAATAAATCAAATGAAATTAGATTCTTTCAATAACAAAAACTGGGAAAATCAATATTTAGATATGAGAAAATAGCCGGTACACCGTATGTACCACCGTACACTTCATACTTGATTGTCGATAACATGGTGCTTTTTGGTATTATAAGCTTAACAGTAAATCTGAGTATAATGTACAAACAATATTTATGAGTAGCATTTATAAAAGTAATTTATTTATAATGATATGAGGAAACTCCATTTCTGTCTTATAAACACAAAGGAACACTGCATGTACTTCATTTCCATTCGGTTCGTACTTGATGGTTCTGATTACTACATCTTGTGCTGTGTTCAGGGTGAGGTGAGAATTCTTTCACCGAATTGTTTGTGAAACAAATGGATTATGATTCTTGATTTCATTAGATGAGGAACTTCTGCTTCTCTTTTTTTCGTGAAATAATTGTATCAGATACAGATACTGCTTTTTTCTGACATCTTTGAGGATTAGACAAGCAAATTCACGATTGATATCTGCTATTTTATTATATTTTAAGAAGCTACTGACAACACACGCAACAATGACATAAGAAAATATACGACTCCACCATTTATGACTTTTTGTATTGATCTCGTAGGATACTTTCAGTCAATCAAAATCGACAACATAAATGTATTCTAGTCCCTCATGACTTCAGGGCATGCGACTTTTATGATTTGTAATTAGAAATCATGTCCACTGTTCTTTTATCCTTCCATTTTAGTGCTGAAATTATGTATAAAGTGATGTATGTAAAGTAATACGTCTTTTTCGTGACGAGGCATGAGGAACTACCAGAAGCAGCACGGTGGTACAAATAACGGATGCCTCCAAATGTAGGGTGATAAAATAAAAACAGCTTTAACTAAACTTTAAAAATTTAGTACCTATCAATGTTTGGGTATTTAGTAACCCAAGTATTCACTAGTTTAACTTAAATTTCACTTTTGAGCAAGAAAATTTCATGATTTATACAGGCTATGTACACGGCGGCATGAATGCTTCCATTCATTTCTAGAAAACACACATTAAATAATAGTAAGTAAGTAACAGGTTGATGTATCTAGTGGTCAATGTCTGAACAATTCTGAACTCATTAGGTTGATTACTTTGTAGAAAACCATGCTGGTGGTAATACATGAGACTACAAATAGTGTACCACCATGCAGCAACGGGCGTAAAAGCAACGTAAAAAATGCGGTACAAACGTCCTACGTGCTTGAAAGGGTTAAAAGAATTTCGCAACATATATTTTCAAATCGTGGTAGGTCATTGTTTAAAACCCGATTAAGTTTTGATCGAATAAAGCCATTTTTACGTTTTTTGCTTGTCTTTTTTCCCTTTGATCCCACAGAAAAATGTTTCAATATTAATTACCTCGCATACCGAAGGGAAGTATTGTATTCGAGAAAAGCGCAAACTCCGAGATGTTTTCGGATTACGAAACTATAGGTTTTTCAAGTCCGTCAGTCTGTATGTCTGTCTGGCTGTCCGTCCGTGCATCTGCCCATCTGCCTATCTGTCTGTTGGTGCATTAACTAAAAAGCTACTTGACGGAGAACAGTCAAATGACTGACGCTACTGCCAGCGAAAAGATGGTTAAACTTTCACTGGAAAATATACAGGGTGACCGTTTAAAAATGGGAAAACATTTTTACCATTAGAATAGATGGAATTTTTTTTTATCAAAAAAATTTCCACGCTTCATGGCATTCTAAACCTATTTAAAAAAATATATATACTTTTTTTACCACTACAGAATAAATGAAAAATTTTTTTTGTTTAAATTTAAAATTTCCACGTTTCATGACATTCTAAGCCTATTTCAGAGAAAAAATGTTTTTTAGCATTTTGGAAAAAAATTTTACCACTAGAATAAATTGAAAAAAACTGTTTTGCTCAAATTTATAATTTCCACGTTTCATAGCATTCTAAATCTATTAAAAACATACGAGAAATAATGATTTGCTCTATGCTAATACTTTTTATTCAAACTACAATAGTCATTGTCCTGTTGCAAAAGTCGTATCGGCTATTAATAATTACTTTTTCGTCTTTAGTCTTTAAATTATATGTGTTATTTTATAATATATACATTGTCAATATTTTGTCTCTATACAATATAGCATTATATTGGGATTCTATCCTGTAGATGTTTGGAGTAAATAAATAAATACAGCTTTATTGAAAAATGTACAGGGTGGTCATCCCTAGAAATAATTCAACCATGGTGGACATTTGTAAAGGTATTTGCGTAAGCCTTTCATATTTGGCACATGTTATTTAGTATGGAATTTTTGCTGTCGGATGACCACTCTATATATTCTTTTGACCAAAAGTAATCAGGTTCTCTTTGTAATAATAGTGATAACTATATTCCGATTATTATTCTCAATGTAATTTCGCAATTAATAATTTTATAGAGTGACCGCCAAGCACAAATAAAGAGGTAAGTTCTGTGTAAATATCTTTACCGATTTTTTTTGTTAGTTTTCAATAGATCTACAAAACAGGTTTATAAACTATAAAATAAACAATTTGAAATCTACCACGTTTCCGACATTTTTTAATAACTTATCTTTATATCCCGTTGAAATTTTTGAAAAATCGCAATTTTCGCCGAATTTATTATGTTTTCTACGCGTGAATCTTTTTATGAGCAACATAAATAAACACTTTTAATAAGAAGCTTTTACGAAAGTTTTTCAATACTGTTAAACACAATCAAGGTCTGAAATATTTTATTATTGAAAGTACTCGTTTTAAGATTCAACCTCTGTAAATTTGATCACTGTATGACGTATAGTACACCCTCACGTATTAAAAAAAAATACCTCAGAATCTGCGTATGCCAGGACAATTAAAAAAATAGCAACTTCTTGGATATGCAAGATATTCTAAAGTTAAAATATAACAACATATTTGTTAATTTATGAAGGGCATAACAAGGTTAACGAGTAGAAAACCTCATAAAATCGACCAAAATTGGGATTATATAATTTATCAATAGTTTTTTAATTTTTTAAATATGTTTCCCGATTATAGATGGATTTTATAAAAAAATGGCACAATTGATAATTAAGGATTTAAAAAAGAATAGATCGTTAATTACTCAAAAAAAAACCGATCTTGCTGAAAATTTTAAACATTATCACGACAACATAGACACCATGTTTAAAAGTGAATTATTTTTTGTTTATTTATAACTTATAGTGAAACATATTCTTTACAGGATTTTGCAAACAGCGGAAAAAACTATCTATGCGAACTAAAATAAAAACTAACTAAAACTAAAAACTAAAAACCAAATTCGTAATCAACACGTGCAAACAGTGGTTGAAGTTGAAGCCGATGTCAAGTTAATTAAGAAAGATTTAAGCTGATTTTACAGCAAACTTGTTACACGTTGGAACGAGGCTAAACGAAATAAAGAATAATTTTTGAAAAAGAACAAGACGTGGTTAGACCAAACAATTAGTTTGAAAGTGTTTACCACAACTTCTGATGACGACATCGATTCGGACAGTAGTGATTAGGTAGACAAGAATGTATTTTTAATAGGTCTTACTTTATTTATTATTTCAGTACAAATATCAATAATAAATTTAACTTTTGAATTGCTTCTATCTGTTTAATAAGTCTTACTTTATTTATTGTTTCTGTACAAATATCAATAATAAATTTAACTTTTGAATTCCTTCTATCTATTTTTATTCCACAATGTTAAAAATATATAATTTTTTTGAATCTTTTTCTAAAAACATTGATTAAACAATTTTTTGAACTCTTACATATCACTCCCAAGTATTTAAAAATATTTTTCTCAAAAATACCTAAGTGCAATCAACACGTATGCCAAGTTTGAAAAAAATCGAGGAATATTTATATTCTCAACCCTTATAACTCATTCCAAGGGGATCATATTTTTTTCCCTTATTTTTCTCATAGAAATTTAGGTATCGAAAGTACGTAAACTGAGTTTCAAAAATATCGAAGGTTGCTTATATTTTCAACCCCTATATCTCACTCCCAGAGGGTTTCAATTTCTTTTAGTATTTTTCCCTTAAAGACCTATGCACAGTAAGTACATTGCAGAGTTTCAGAATTTTGGCCAGAAATTTTGGATTCTGGCCCACTGTGCCATGGACCAAAAATTTATTTTTTAGCATTCTCTTCTTCCTGCCGTCTAGCCTATTTACATATTCTACCTGACTAACTGGCGATACTAACTTAACATTTTGACCATTTGACTAATTCTTTTATTCACAATCATACAGTAATAATCAAATTGGTGGACATGTCAAAAGTAAGAAAGTATGACGTTTCTAATTTGATTCGACTATGACATTTCGGGTTGGAAAGTCATATTACAGGTTGGAAAGTGATATGTCGGGTTGGAATGCAATATCTCGGGTTGGAAAGTGGTAATTTTCCAATCTGAATATTAAAAACGACGCGACGTCACTTTCATCATTGTGAATAAAACAGTATACAAACCTTGGTGAAAAGTTTCATTGCTGTCTCGAGAATTAGTTGACCTCGCTGCTTCGCGCCTCAGTCACAGTAGAAAAATATACAGTAGACTCACTCCTTATCTAATCTATGTAGAAAACATGGGACTTGGTTTCGTTTTTTATGCTCTAGACCAGACCAGATCAGACGGAGTGCGCAAGACCACGTGCACAGAGGGGAATGGCGCCAGTTTTAAAATCGAGTACCGAACTCTCCTATTCGCGCGCTGTAACCGAGAACTAACTTGAGTGTAGCCCACGCGTCTATGGCAAGAGTGGGGGTCATGGACAAATATGAGGGGAAGTGACCCAACTGTATATTATTAAAGTGTAACCTCAGTCAACTGTCTCAATCTCTCGACAACAATAAAACATTTTCCAGTTCGGTATGTAATATACTATTATCTACTCGTTATAATTATATATTAATTACTCAACTGCTTTTGAACAAGTAACAATATCCAGACAAATAGCGTGATTTACAATAACACACAATAACAAGTGTTTTATTGTGACTCACTGCATACACCCAATCACATTTTAACTTCATGCCTAGCCTATCCAATCGATATAACGCGCAAAATAAAATCTAATTATCCATTATTCTTGTTCTTGAGGGGAGGCAGGTGATTTGACATCTTTGAATAGTTAGGACGTTGTCGAATCAAGTTAAGGAATAATTGTGCCAAAAATGATGGAATGAAGCTAAACTAATATGTTAATATTTATTGTTATAATCGTAGATAACGCATAGTATTCAACTTTTGATAATCGTAATAACACAGTTGAGGATTTACAGCACTCGCCTACGGCCTATTGTTAATTATTTTAAACACAGCAAATAACATTTTAGAGATACATCTTATGAAAATTATTATTATACGAAAGGGGTGGACAATAGACGTATTTAAAATAAACAGCTTGTACGTGAATAAGTTCAAGGATTTTTTTTTGTTAAGTTGGTGAAATAAAACTTTCGTCAGAAATGATAATGATAGTGACGGTGACCTACAAAAAGTAGCATAAAGCTTGCATGACAGTGTCAAATTATACGCGAAATTTAATGCCAAGTACAGGACGACAACGTAAGTCACAACTTCTCAAGCTTTTCAAAACAATTGCGATGTTGTCAATGAAATTGTCATCCATATTTCGGTTAAATTTTTTTTAAAGACATCATGTCTTGCAGGTATGGAAAATCGTTGAAAAGAAGAGACGATGGTATTAATATTCTTTCATTAATGACGAATAATAACCATCATACTCTAATATACTTAATAAGAAAATAAGTAGGTACCACTTAGTTTTACTTCCACATCCACGTAGCGGATTGGAAGTATAGTAATCGCAAACAAATTTTCAAATTTTTTTTTTTCTTGAAATGGGTTTAGAATGTCATGAAACGTCGAGATTTTAAATTTTAGCGGAAAAAAAATGTCTCTCTGTCTGTCTGTCGGTCTGTCTGTTTGTAACTTTTTTTTTGTCCGCATCTTTTCTCCGGAACGGCTTAAGATATTGACTTGAAATTTTGTACACGTATATATTATAACGAGATCTGGAACTTGATTTTTGAGGATATCCGGTAAAGGGTTGGGGGTTAAATAGGGGGAAATAAGTAAAGCAAGCTGGTGAGAGTAGAGAAACTTGAAATTCGGTGTATGTACTAGAAGTTAAGGCCTCAGATTATTTTATAATATTTTTCAAACCCCTACCACCCCTACCCCATTATTAAAGGGGTTGATAAAATAAAATTGAGATATTCAATTGAAATTTCATACACGTATGTATTATAACGACGTCTGGAATTAAATCATATTTTGAGATGATTCCGTTGAAGAGTTGGGGGTTATTTAGGGGTAAATAGGGGAGTATAAGTAAAACAAGTTGGTAAAAGTACAGAAAATTGAACTTCGGTGTATGTACTAGAAGCCAAGGCCTCAGATTTGTTCATAATATTTTTCAACCCTTCCACTACCCTTACTCCATTATTAAAATAAATTAAGATATTTACTTGTAATTTGTTAGACGTATGTATTATAACGACATCTGGAACTAGATTATATTTTGGGATGATTCCGTTGAAGGGTTGGGGATTAATAGGAGTAAATAGGGGAAAATAAGTAAATCAATCTGGTAAGAGTACAGAAATTTACGATTTGGTGTATACACTAGAAACCAAGGCTTCAGATTTCTTTCTAATATTTTTCAAACTCCACCACCTCCGCTCCATAATTAATGGGATTGATGACATAAAATTGAGATATTCACTTGAAAGTTAGTACACGTATGTATTGTAGTGACATCTGATTAAGATGACTCCATTGAAGGGGTGGGAGGTGGTAGGTTGTGAAAAATATGTAGGGTAAACTAGAAACTTCATTTTTAACGTATATGGTAGAAACCAACTCCTCAAACTTTTCTATGACAACTACCCCAAATATTATTAAAATTCTGTAACCAATAATTTCCACATACTAGAGTGCAAATATAGCCAAGATGTTTCCTTTAAAGTGACCTGGATGAAAAATCTGGATGTGGAAGTAGTGATTCCTTAGGCAGCGGTTTTTATTATATCATGTTGCAGGAAATCATGAACGCTACTGCTTTGCATTATGGTATTTTCCCAAGTTTTTGTTATCTTAAACAGGTATTGTTATAGGTTTCGCATGAGTAAGTATCATAATAAGAAAAATAACCTTTCTTTATTAGCCGTGACAGAATTAATGAAGATCAGATTTGTTCTTATATGTTTATTTTCACACTTGAAGATGTACTTTAATAATAACTGCGAATTATTATGAATGTCTGCATCAAATATACAAGGTATCTCAAAAGCATGGGATAAAATTTTTGGGAAGAAAAATAAGTACTGTGAATTTTCTACCTAATAGTCCAAACGCCCATAACACAAAATATCTCATAAAACACCAAAAATTAAACATATGACAATGATAGGGAAATCAGTTAAAAAAAAAATTAAGACCGTCAGACTACGTTTCATTTCTTATTTTCTATTTTTTTTTAAGTTTTGAAATTGATGAAAATAAAATACATTTACAAATAAAAGCACCAAATTGAAAGGTTTACTATTCATTGACAAGAATATACAGTTTTTGAAAAACCGTGTCAGACCGACCGGATTTGTTAATTAACACCTGTCAGATCTCTTTTTATCCCTTAATTTTTCCACGAGAAATACATCTCATAACAACATTTTTTGTTTGTTTTTTTAAAGAAGCTAAAATCTCCTATATTTAATGAGATAATAATGCATTTGGCCTACAATTGCATTGTTTTACTTTCCCCATAAATAATTAACATGTCCACTTTTTCATCTTTTGTATAAATTTGCGGCATTTTGAACACAATTAACAAGAATTTTAAACAATGTTTAATGACACAATAAAGACACCGTTAAACCAACAAATGTTTGACAAGCTAAATATTTCATTGTTTTCAAAGCCACCTTAGTTCTTAACATTTAATTAGAATAAAATGGTATTTTCCTATTTTCTGTTAGCTGCAATTTTGTTTGTATTTATCGCACATTTTAGTACAACATATGAATAAATTCCTTATTAATAGTAGTAATAAATGGTACCTTGGTACCGATATGGTTAAATTTGAAAATATTTAGTTTTGCCCCAAAAACAATTTCGGTGAATTTTATTTGCTCGTAAATCACGTAATTTAGTGTTTTTAAGGGGACTTCGATTTTTGTAGCATTACACGGGTCATATAGAATAAATCGGAACAGCCATGGTACACTTAAATGGAAAAATAAAAACCGCTGCCTAAGGATTCACTACTTCCACATCCAGATTTTTCATCCAAGTCACTTTAAAGGAAACATTTTGACTGTATTTGCACTAGTATGTGTGGAAATTATTGGTCATAGAATTTTAATAATATTTGGAGTAGATGTCATAAAAAAGTTTGAGGAGTTGATTTCTACCATATACGTTAAAAATGAAATTTCTAGTTTACCCTACTTAATTTCCCCTATTCACAACCTACCACCTCCTACCCCTTCAATGCAGTAATCTCAATCAGATGTCACTAAATACATACTTGTACTAACTTTCAAGTGAATATCTCAATTTTATGTTATCAATTTCATTAATAATGGAGCGGAGGTGGTGGAGTTTGAAAAATATTAGAAAGAAATCTGAGGCCTTGGTTTCTAGTATATACACCAAATCCCAAATTTCTGTACTCTTACCAGCTTGATTTGCTTATTTTCCCCTATTTACTCCTATTAACCCCAACCCTTCAACGAAATCATCCCAAAATATAATCTAGTTCCAGATGTCCTTATAATACACACGTCTACCAAATTACAAGTGAATATCTCAATTTTATTTTACTAACCCCGTTAATAATGGAGTAAGGATAGTGGAAGGGTTGAAAAATCTGAGGCCTTGGTTTCTAGGACATACACCGAATTTCAAGTTTCTGTACTCTTACCAGCTTGCTTTACTTATTTTCCCCTATTTATCCCTATTTAACCCCCAACCCTTCACCGAATATCCTCAAAAAACAAACCTGTTCCAGATCTCGTTATAATATATACGTGTACAAAATTTCAAGTCAATATTTTAAACCGTTCCGGAGAAAACGTGCGTACAAAAAAAAAGTTACAGACAGACAGAGATAATTTTTTTTTTTGCCCAAATTTAAAATCTCGACGTTTCATGACATTTTAAACCTATTTCAAGAAAAAAAAAATATTTTTTTTTGCGATTACTGTATTTCCAATCCACTACGAGGGTGTGGAAGTAAAATTATATTATAAGAAAAAAATTTTGTTTGAAATGTCACTTATTTGGCATCGCTGGATTCATAAATTTATGCAGAATTCAGAAATGCAATAATATGTAGAGTGTTCTATTTAACTATCGAAAGTTATTGTCACTTTCGGCGAAACGAGAAGTGAACAAAAAATCAAATGTATTGTTATGAATTACACCCCCTTGGAACTGGAGATGATACGCCTATGCCTACTGATAGTGACTTGAAGGACTCTAGAAAGAGCCAAGGACTTTTCTAGAGTGTGGTGGAAGAAGATTCTGGTTCAATCTAGAGGTAATTTCAGAGTATATAAGGCGCGATTACCAGCGCGGAGGAGGAAGTTTTATTAAGAAGGCAGTTTATAAAAGTGAACAAGTTGAAAAGTGAAAAGTGAGGTTAGATATCAAGTAAATAAAGTGAATTTGAAGTATTGTATAGTCAGTAAATTGTTAAATAAAGTGTTAGTGTTTAATCTCTTGTTAAAATTATTTAGAACCCACGGATTCATACAGGGTGTTTCCAAAAGGTGAATAAACGCAACACTGGTGTCACACGCGGAATTTTGACAAGAGGATTTTTCGGAAGTGTTGAGAAGACTGGGACAGTATTCTCGAAGTTAGTGCTAACACAGGAAGGACTAATATACTGGACATTGTTCTAGGACTATTTTCGAACAGAAAAATAGTGTTAAGTGCATTTTTGAGACATTTTTGTTGGACATTAGTGGTTAAGTGACAGACTCTAGATAAGACTTTTTTTGTGCCGTTTTGAGGTTTTTCTGGACAGTTCCATTAACGATATTGACGTGATTATTAAATTTTGTTGATAATTATATGCCAATAACAACCAGAAGCATGGCATCCGAAAAACAAATGCAGGACTTTATAGCACAAATGCAAAAGATGATGATGGACCAAGAAAGAAAGCGCCAGGAAGAGAAAGAAGAACGGGAAAGAAAACGACAAGAAAAAGAACAAAAACGCCTACAGGAAAAAGAAGAACAAGAACAAAAACGTCAAGAAGAATTAAGAAAAATTTTTGAGGATAAAGAACGAAGACGTCAAGAGGAAAAACAAGAAGAAGAGAAACGACATCAAGACGAACAGAAACGACGTCAGGAAGAATTGAGAAAAATCATGCAAGACTTGGACATTAAACAACAAGAAGAAAGAGACGAACTAAGGAAAATTATAGAAGGCCAACAGAGTGCCATATTTGCCGTCACTGAAGAACTTAAAAATAAAGTCGAGCAAGAAGTAAGCGAAGTGAAAGAAAAAGTAGACAAGGTTGAAGAGAAAATGCACCAGGTAGAAGGAGAAATAGACCAACTTAAACAACAGTTGAGGGATAGAGGAAACCAGCAAGTGGTATCATCAGGCCAGCGATTAAAAATTCCCTCCTTTGATGGTCAAAGTCCCTGGATGACTTACAAGACACAGTTGAAGGCATCGTAGCTTTAAGAGGCCAAGCATTGGAATTGCTCCAGACAATTCCGATAGACCAACAACGGAACTTTAAAGTTTTAGAAGCTGCCTTAGATCTACGATATGGTGATCAACACCTTACTCAAGTATACCAGACCCAGCTGAAATTGCGCGTTCAGAAAGCTGGAGAGAGTCTGCAAGAATTTGAAGCTGCGGTGGAACGACTGGCACATTTAGCATATCCTAATGCGCCAAGAGTATTCAAAGAGCAATTGGCAGTGGAGGCATTCCTAGACGGGATAACGGACGAGGAGATCAGGCGAGTCCTCCGGCTATCCCAACATAAAAGTAGTAGTGAAGCCTTGGTGCATGCACTAGAGGTAGAAGCTGTCTATAGGGATACTCCAAAGTCAAGAGTGCGGGCTATGACTCTTGAAGAATCGCAGCTAGAAGAGAGAGACCAAAACCCTATCTTGAACGCGATTCTCAAAACTAATAAAATGATCAGTCAATTACTGGCTCAATCGAATCCTCCAAGAAGACAGGAAAACCAACAAAATAGAGAAAGGCCAAGTGGAGGTATTAAATGTTACAACTGTGGCAGAGCAGGGCATATCAAGCGAGACTGTCGATATCAGAACTCGAGGAAAGTGAATGTTAGAAACATGGAAGGGACACAGAATAAACAAAGTAGTGGAAGGCCAAGTGGACGACGGAGTATGAAATGTTACAGGTGCGGAGAACTAGGACATATCCAGCTTGAATGTCCACGGAGAAGTTTGGAGAAAGTAAAGGCCGGAGAAGATGTGAAGCTGAGGGGAACATCAGAGGAAGCTGGTACCAGAGAGACTGTGACAGATAGGGAACGTGATACCCTGAGAGAAGTAAAGATTTCCCAGCTTCGAAGCATTTCGAGAAGTTCACTACTACCAGGATGTGGAAGTAAAGTGAAACCCCAGAAAATTGCAGATATTTCATCCGGAAGAAGGTGCAAGGAAGATTGCAAGTACTACCACCAGGAGAAACTACAGGTCACGGGAGCAGTCAACACTGTCAAGGTGGAGGTGCCGGATGACAGGACAGATGAGGCGCTCAGACAAGAGCAATTGAATGATGTGGAAATTGGACCTATATTGAGAGCCAAAGAAAGGGAACTCGTCCAAAATGGAAGGATGTTTCGGACAAAAGAGTGGGACTGAAAGCACTATGGGCGCAGTGGGACTCACTGAAAGTGAGGAACGGGCGGTTGCGGAGAGCATGGGAAAGCCCGGATGGAAAGCAGGCGGTTATGCGTCTAGTGATTCCCAGGTGTCGAGTAGCGAAGGTGCTTCAGGAAGTGCACAATGGAACATCCGATGGACACTTCGGTGTTAACAAGACCCTGAAGAAAATACGAGAACGATTTTATTGGATAAGAAGTCGTCAGGATGTGGAGGCTTGGTGTCGCAAATGCAAGATTTGTGCAGCCAGTAAGGGACCACAGACTGGAAGAAAGGATGAAAAAAAGCAGTTCAGCGCCAGAGCTCCTTTCAAGAGGATGGCTAACGATATCATCACCAGCCAGTGACCGAATGAAGGCTCGATATGACCGTAAGGGTAGTTCAGAATGGTTCAAGGCGGGAGATCTGGTTTGGCTGTACAACCCACAGCGGAAGAAAGGAAGGTCACCGAAACTTCAACCGCCTTGGGATGGACCGTATACTGTTATTACCCGAATTAATGATGTCATCTATCGAATTCAACGAAGCAAAAGGTCCAAGATGAAGATCATGCATTTGGACAGGCTGGCGAAATACATCGATGATTCTGAGTTGCCTGATCGGGACGATCAGGCTTAAGGAGGGGGCAGTGTTATGAATTACACCCCCTTGGAACTGGAGATGATACGCCTATGCCTACTGATAGTGACTGGAAAGACTCTAGAAAGAGCCAAGGACTTTTCTAGAGTGTGGTGGAAGAAGATTCTGGTTCAATCTAGAGGTAATTTCAGAGTATATAAGGCGCGATTACCAGCGCGGAGGAGGAAGTTTTATTAAGAAGGCAGTTTATAAAAGTGAACAAGTTGGAAAGTGAAAAGTGAGGTTAGATATCAAGTAAATAAAGTGAATTTGAAGTATTGTATAGTCAGTAAATTGTTAAATAAGGTGTTAGTGTTTAATCTCTTGTTAAAATTATTTAGAACCCACGGATTCATACAGGGTGTTTCCAAAAGGTGAATAAACGCAACAGAATGTCAAAAAGTGCCGCTTCTTATGCATGTAGTATATCCTAAATTTCAATCAATTATCTTCAAAACTAAAGGGGAAAAGGAGATATGCCATGATCCTGTTACACCCGGTGTATTAGCTTTTCGAAGCAAATTCATCCTGACGAATGATAGAATCATATATACAAGCAAACCAAGGCGATCCAAAATGTTCAGTGCATAATTTTCAGAAAGTCCAACATATATTTTACTAACGTGTCTAATTGGAAGTCTGAATCTTTTTGTGCAGTCAATTGTTACTAATAGTCTTGCCGTTGTATGAGTTGCGATTCCTTGGGGCGTAACGTCTTGCCACGAGTGGTGCTCTCTGACAAGTTGTTTTGTATACAATTAGCTTAGACTTGAATATTTGTATTTTTTGTATTTGTTGAAGTTTGCCCTCGGCAAATGAAAATACATGTTCAACTCAACTATTTTTTTATCCACTGGATCTGAGATTAACGACCTGCGCGCGACTCTGAGGCGTGAATCGAATGTTTTTCCAGGATCGACTTCGATCCCGTCAAGTTGTGCAGTGTTCCGACTACTCACAGAGTCTATCCATGATCATTATAGTCTAAGAAATGTTTCTCAATTGCCAGTTTATGAGATCTGATCAGTAGTGAACCGCTAGATGACAAGATACGACAGAAGGCAAATAGGAGTTATGCCACACAAAATACTGAACATTTTTTGTTTTTTGTTGTTACCTTTCAAACAGAAAATGATTTTTTTTTAACATTTTGGTCAGATTAAATTTTTGTTTAACTAACCAATTCAAACATACCTTTGCGGCGCGGCGGTCACACCAGGAAATTATTAATTAGGAAACGACATATGACAATAAAAATCTGAATATTGTTATGGCAACTATTGCAAGGAAAACCTGATAGCTTTTGGTTAAAAAAATATACAGAGTGGTCATCGAGCAGCAAAAAATAAATATGAAATAAAAAGTGGCAACTATGAAAGGTTTACGTAAACACCTTTACAAATTTCCACTACAGTTGAATTATTTTTTAGGATGACCACCCTGTATATTTTTCAATAAAATAGGTGACTTCCTTGTCAATTGTTTGGTCTCTTCCATTTCCATTTGAATATGAACTACCTTAATCATCATAGCGTGTCACTGTCGGTATAATAATTGAAAATTTGATGCTTTTTATAGAAAGCTGCTATTGGTTATTAATGTATACGAGTCATTTATATAAATTGCCTACATGAAAAACACCAAAAAACATTCAATGTATTCCCTAGTTATACATAATTTCACAAAGATATTATCTCGTTAACGCACATTATGCCTTCTCTATTCGCACTATGATAATAAATTTGTCTTATCTCTGTGTACACAAATACATGGTAATAACTTTATCTTTGTTTGCGTCCACCATATTATCTCCTTATACCTGACCCAAGATATTCCTTTGCATTGCACAGTAACCTGGCCTCGTTAAACTTTTAAACTAATTATTCTCAGATTAAATTATACGTGATTATTTTTCACATTTGCATCATTTTCAAAGGATATATCAGCATAATTTGTTTGTAGATGAAGTCAAAATAACTTGTAATAAAATCTTCAGTGAACATTTCATTATTAGAACCCTAAAAATGTGTTCATTAGAATGTTTGTTTTATTTCAGATTTTTCCCATTTTAGGAGAAACATGACTAATATACCGGAACGGTCTCATGGCTAAAAAACCGCTGCCTAAGGAATCGCTACTTCCACATTCAGATTTTTCATCCAAGTCACTTTAAAGGAAACATCTTGTCTAGATTTGTACTCTGGTATGTGGAAATTATTGGTCATAGAATTTTAATAATATTTGGAGCAGATGCCAGAAAAGTTTGAGGCGTCGGTTTCTACCATGTACGTTAAAAAATAAGTTTTTAGTTTACCCTCCTTATTTTCCCCTATTCACAACCTACCACGTCTCACCCCTTCAATGGAATCATCTCAATCAGATGTCATTACAATACATACGTGTAGTAACTTTCAAGTAAATATCTCAATTTTATGTTATCACACCCATTAATAATGGGAGCGGGGAAGGTGGTGTTTGAAAAACACTAGAAAGAAATCTGACGCCTTGGTTTCTAGTATATACACCAAATCCCACATGTCTGTACTCTTACCAGCTTGATTTACTTATTTCCCCCTAATTGCTCCTATTTAACCCTCAACCCTTCAACGGAATCATCTCAAAATACAATCTAGTTCCAGATGTCGTTATAGTACATACGCGTACCAAATTTCAAATGAATATCTCAACTTTATTTTACCAACCCCTTTAATAATGGAGTAGGGGTGGTGGGAATATTATAAAAAAACTTGAGGCTTTGGCTTCTAGTATATACACCGAATTTGAAGTTTCTGTATTCGTACCAGCTTGATTTACTTATTTTCCCCTATTAACCCCTATTTAACCCCCAACCCTTCAACGGAATCATCTCAAAATATAATCCATTTAGAGATGCCGTTATAATATATACGTGTACCAAATTTCAAATGAGTATCTCAATTTTATTTTATCAACCCCTTCAATAATGGACTAGGGGTAGTAGGGGGTTGAAAAATATTACAAGAAAAATCTGAGGCCTTGGCTTGTAGTACATACATCAAATTTCAAGTTTCTGTACTCTTACCAGCTTGCTTTACATATTTCCCCATATTTACCCCTATTTACTCCCCAACCCTTCACCGGATATCTTCAAGAAACAATCCAATTGCAGATCTCGTTATAATATATACGAGTACAAAATTTTAAGTCAATATCTTAAACCGTTCCGGAGAAAGCGTGCGGACAAAAAAAAAGTTACAGACAGACAGACCGACAGACAGACAGAAATTTTTTGTCGCTCAAATTTAAAATCTCGGCGTTTCATGATATTCTAAAAAAAAAAAGAGATTTTGAAAATTGGTTTACTGTTACTATACTTCCAATCCACTACTTGGATGTGGAAGTAATTACAAAAAGGAAAATTCTAAAACTGAACCACTACAAAAAAACTGTCGCTAATATGCAAGAAAGTTTCGTGTTTGCTCGGTTAATCAATCCTTATTATACTTGACTACAGATATTGAGGGGAGAGCAGAGCATGCTAATTCCCGAGCTAATTCCTCTATAATATTAAATAATAATTATTACGTATTGCTTAATATTATAGAACATCATTATTCTAATATAAGGTATGTCTGGAATGCTTAAAATAAGAAGTTATCTAGAAAACACACCTATTTCAATTATAGTTTTAAATTATTTTGATATATCTACCCGACTCGCTCCTACGAAAAATGTTTTACGTGGTAACAGGCAGGTAAACTCTATCCGCGACAGAGTCGAACTTAATATTGGCAGCGTATCATCCAATATCGAATTCAGTAGAGGGTACATGCCTTCGAAAGCCTTCCCCACAAGAACAAAGTATGTTTTTTTTTTAAAGTCTAGAAATCGAGAAATGTATAAAGTATCGAGCAAATTTTTATTGCAAAAACTTTATTGATCTCCAGACCATATTTCTATTCCTTGCTATAGTATACACAAAATTCAAACATTTAATATAATTGCCCGCACGTCGAAATTTTTTAAACACACAAATTTCGTTCTTGTGATTTTGAACTTATTTAGACAAAGATCGTAAGTGATTTAGAAATTCTATCAACACAGATAGATGCGCTCATGTCAGTAGTATATAGATGTAGAAAATCAGATTAATATCGCATATAGTTTTCTAGCGAGAGGTATACGTTTAAAAACACGAACTCTTGATATAACATTCCGCCATCTTTTTTTCTCAAGCAGAAGTTGTGCAACTGCCAACAAGAATCCAGCAAACCATTTCTGATGTCTCTAAGCATCCTCTTTCTGATTGGGTCATTTCAATTTTTAAAGCTTTGGACCCCTTACTAATTCTTCAATGTTCCACAAATATACAGGGTTTCCCAGAATTAAGTTCCCGGGGAGAACCTGTGATTCCTGAGTTCATATTGGGCCCATGTAACCCAAACTTACCTTAGTCCAAAAATGCATACCTGAGAAAGTACATCCTCTTAAAGTCAGGCAGAATATTTTTTTCCAATAATTAGGAGCTAAAACCCGATAGTAAAAAACATAAAAGTACCTCCGTACACTGGAATTTAATGTTGACATTCGGTCGGGGCCGAATGCCTTTAACACTACAAATGTAAAAACCGCTGCGTAAGGAATCAGTACTTCCACATCCAGATTTTTCATCCATGTCGCTTTAAAGGAAACATCTTGACTAGATTTGCACTCTAGTATGTGGAAATTATTGGTCATAGAGTTTTAATAATATTTGGAGCAGATATCATAGAAAAGTTTGAGGCGTTGGTTTCTACGATATACATTAAAAATGAAGTTGTTAGTTTACCCTACCTATTTTCCCCTATTCACAACCTACCACGTCCCACCCCTTCAATGGAATCATCTCAATCAGGTGTCATTACAATACAAACGTTTACTAACTTTCAAGTAAATGTCTCAATTTTATGTTATCAAACCCATTAATAATGGAGCGGAGATGGTGGTGTTTGAAATATATTAGGAAGAAATCTGAGGCCTTGGTTTCTAGTATATACAACAAATTCCAGATTTCTGTACTCTTGCCAGCTTGATTTACTTATTTTCCCCTATTTACTCCTATTTAACCCACAGCACTTCAACGGAATCATCTCAAAACATAACATAGTTCCAGATGTCGTTATAATACATATGTGTCCCTAACATCAAGTGAATGTCTCAATTTTATTTTATCAACCCCTTTGATAATGGATTTAGGGTGGTGAGGGGTTGAAAAATATTACTAAAAAATATGAGGCTTTGGCTTCTAGGACATACACCGAATTTCAACTTTCTGTACTATTGCCAGTTGCGTACTTATCTTTCCCTATTTACCACCAATTACCCCCACTCCTTCAACGCAATCATGTCAAAATATAATCTTAAGATATCGTTATACGTGTACCAAATTTCATGTGAAAATCTAAAGTTAATTTGATCAACTCTTTTAATAAGAGAGTGGGGGTGGTGGGGGGATGGAAAATATTATAAAAAAACCTGAGGTCATCGCTTCTATTATATACACCAGATCAAAAATTTCTATACTCTTACCAGCTTGCTTTACTTATTTTCCCCTACCTAGCACTATTTAACCCCTAACCCTTCAAGGGAATCATCTCAAAATATAATTTAGTTCCAGATGTAGTTATAATACATACGTGTACCAAATTTCAAGTGAATATTTCAATTTTATATTATATTTAATAATGGAGTAGAGGTGGCGGGGGGTTGAAAAATATTATGAAAAAATTTGGGGTCTTTGGCTTCTAGTACATGCACCGAATTTCAAGTTTCTGTACTCTTATCAGCTTGCTTTACTTATTTTCCCCTTATTTACCCCTATTCAACCCCCAACCCTTCAACGGAATCAACTCAAAATACAATCCAGTTCCATATGTCATTATAATACATACGTGTACCAAATTTCAAATGAATATCTCAATTTTATTTTATCAGCCCCTTTAATAATGGAGTAGGGGTGGTGGGGAGTTGAAAAATATAATAAAAAAATATGAGTATTCAGCTTCTAGTACATATACAGAATTTCAAGTTTCTGTACCCTTACCAACTTGCTTTACTTATATTCCTCTATTTACCCCTATTTAACCCCCAACCCTTCAACGGAATCATCTCAAAATATAATCTAGTTCCAGATGTCGTTATGGTACATACGTGTACCAAATTTCAAATGAGTATCTCAATTTTATTTTATCAACCCCTTTAATAATGGAGTAGGGGTGATGGGGGGTTGAAAAATATTTCTTAAAAACTTGAAGCTTTGGCTCCTAGTACATACTCCGAATTTCAAGTTTCTGTATTCGTACCAGCTTGCCTCACTTATTTTCCGCTATTTACCCCTATTTAACCCCCAACCATTCAACGGAATCATCTCAAAATACAATCCAGTTCTAGATGCCGTTATAATACATACGTGTACCAAATTTCAAATGAATATCTCAATTTTATTTTATTAACCCCTTTAATAATGGAGTAGGGGTAATGGGGGTTTAAAAATATCATAAAAAAATCTGAGGTCTCGGATTTTAGTACATACCTACATCAAATTTCAAGTTTCTGTACTCTTACCAGCTTGATTTACATATTTCCCTATATTTACCCCTATTTACCCCAAACCTTCACCGGATATCTTAAAAAAACAATCCGGTTCGAGATTTTGTTATAACATATACGTAAACAAAATTTCAAGTCGATATCTTAAACCGTTCCGGAGCAAGCGTGCGGAAAAAAAAAAAGTTACGGACAGACCGACAGACAGACAGACCGACAGTCAGACAGAAACTTTTTTTTTTCGCTTAAATTTAAAATTTCGACGTTTCATGACATTCTAAACCTACTTCAAAAAAAAAAAATTTTTTTTTTTTTACGATTACTATACTTCCAATCAACTATGTTTTAAATAAAATTCACTTTATCACGTGATGCACACCGTACATGGCAGTTTTATGCCATAAATCTTTAACTTTATTTCTTATGTATGATTTAATATTATATGAAAATGGTTTATTTTAATGAGAAATTTTTTTTATGTTGCCAGCAGTTAATTGGGTTTCATATTTAATTATTAGTCCCTTCAAATTAGAAGAAAAATCACTGATTTTGGGAAATTTTTCCTACAGCTAAGCCACCCGTATAGAAAGTTGTCCTGGGGTTGTGTTAACATATTTTTCACCAAGCGCATGAAAAAAAAGGGTTGTTTTTTAGATATAGATACATATATATGTCTTTTTGGCCATTTTGGCGGTTTTTTGCGTTTTACTACAAAACTATGCATTTTTGAGAAAATATGACCTAATATGATATTGTAGATCTAGCGATTCTCCACAATTTTTGTTCTCTTCATTTTTTTCAAATTCCTTTTAGTTACGCCGCTAAAGCGCGCTGAAGTTTATGTAAATGCATACATTTTTTTGGTGTTTGATTTTAAGCCAAAATTAGTAGTTGTAGATAAAAAATTTTCGACAAATTTTGTCCTTTGTTTTATTTTCAGTCGCGCGGTTTTGCCGCTAGAGCTCGAGAACATTTTTTCAATACTCTTTGAGAGGAAAAAAAAATATAGCGCATATATTTTTGATATACAGGCAAAACTATGCATTTTTTTTGGAGTACTTTGAAGAGCAAAAAAAAATAATTTTTTTTTTTGAAACCCATCGTTCATTTCTTACAACAGTATTTTTGTAATCCATGAAAAGTTCGTATATAATTATCATGTAAAATACGCCAAAGATAACTTACTGCATGTTTTATTATCCTGAATTCAATTATCTTTAATTCCACATAATTTTATAGACGTACCTTTAGAAAGTTGGTTGTATATCATTTTTAAAATTCTACTTTGAGTTAAAATTAACTTAAAACTATGAAACTTTATTTTACTTTTCATGAAATTTCCTCCAAGATGTTATTATGCAATTAGAACGTAAATGTAATTCATTGCATATTTTTTATTAGTTGTATACAGTGTGTCTCACTTAAGAGTATAACAGCGTAATAATTATTTTGTTTTTTTGTCCAATTTGAATCAAACTGATGCTAAAAGATAGAGGTTACCAATGATTATTTACGACCACAAAATCACTTTTCATATTTAAATGCAAGGCCATCTACAATACCAAATTGTATGAAGAAAATCAAAACATTTGTTAACAAAACTTGTTCGAAATTCATACAAAAACCCTGAATCCAGAATTTAGTTAAATTCTGAAAAGTTATGAACAAAAACAGAAAGCGAATGGAGACATAGGGGTGATGGAGGTTAGCTAGAAGAAAATATTTAATTATTTTGGTTATATTTATTATTCTTTTGTGTAAATTGTTAAAAAAAAAGTATTTAGAAATAATTTTTTATTTACATGCCTCAAAAGGATTTTTTTCATCTAGACCTCATTTTTTTAGAATATAGCTAAACTTCTGATTCGGAGTTTTTGAATGATTTCGAAGTTTGTTAACAACATTTTTCTATTAAAAAGGCCTACTATGATTATTGATTTTTTCATACAATATAATATAGTAGATGGCTTTGCATTTAAAGATGGAAAGTGATTTTGTGGTCTTAAATAGACCTTGGTGACCTCCGTCTTGTAAGATCAGTTTGATTCAAATCGGACATAAAACAAGAGAATTGTTACGTGTTTCCGCCCCCTTTAGGAAACACCCTGTATGAATCCGTGGATTCTAAATAATTTTAACAAGGGGTAAACCACTAAACACCAAACGCTTTATTTAATAATTTACTGACTGAAACTAACTGAAACTAACTTTTACAATGTTTGTATTTACTCTTCGAATATATAACCTCACTTTCGCTATTAACTTTACTTTAGTAAAACTTCCTCTCCTGCGCCGGTAATCGCGCCTTATGTACTCTGAAATTGCCTCTAGATCTATCCAGAACACAATCAAGAATTTTCTCTCACCGCACTCTAGAAAACTCTATCTCTTTCAACAAGTTTCCAGTCAGTCACTATTAGGCATAGGCGTATCAATCTCCAGTTTCAAGGGGGTGTAGTACATAACAGAATTGTTACGCTGTTACACTCTTAAGGGAGACACAATGTACCTATTGTGGAGTATGTTTTATATTTTTGATATTCATCAAATTTTGGAAATAAAATATTAACAACTAGGATCTATTCGTGTTAAGAAACAAGATTATTACCACAAAAATATTGTTGTTATATCTGGATGGTGGAGTAAAGTGTATAATATGACAAATTTAGGAATAAGGACTATAATTATCGTTTACCGTCTTGTCCACAAGATAATCCAGGATACTATTAATGCAATAATTGAATGAAGTCAGCAAAAAAATGAACACTTGCAGATGAAGAAGGATAAATTCTTAATAGCTTAAAAGCTGAATGGGCATAGTGTGTTTAATTTCAATATTTTAGGGGTGCATATGTAATAAAAAATTTTGGTTCCTGACGTACAACAGACTGAACGACTTCAAGTTTCATATTATGCACTGGCAGATACACAGCTTCTGTATGGGATAATAGCTTGAAATGGGGCTACAAACTATTATATGAATAAGTTACAAATTATCAGAAGTGCATACTAAATTTTGTACAACATAAACTAGGTAATTTCCCAACTAATTTTAGACCAGACATTTAATACACTCTAGTTCGCAGAAAATCTGGTAGTTATGAATTTTTGATATGTTGTTAGGATTCATGTCACCTGCATAAAATCAAGTTTGCAGCTTCGTGGTGGGGGAAAAACCACGATATTTTTGGACTTTTCTTTTGTTTTTGGGTTATAACTCGTAAATAATGGATCCTACGTAAAAAAATCTCAGGTTTTTTCAATCCGATAAAATGTCCTTCATTTAGAGATTAAGTGCAGTTTTGTACGACCAATAGGTTTTGAGATACAAGACTTCAAAAACTTGTTTTTTTCTTCCGAGCAAAACATCAAGCCGTAGAGGTGAATCAGGTTGTCTGCAGTTATCCTCTACATCACTCAAACGCAAGGAGCTGCCGCTACCCCTCGGATTTGAACTATTCCTGCACGCATTCATCGGTTCATCATCTTCTGCTCTTTTCTGGCACGGAAAAATGAAGATGCAAGGCGTTGTTAGAAAACATCCACAGCCAGTTCATGTAGTTACCATTTTCCTGCAATCTGATTCTACCCCTAAAGAAATAAGCTCGGCTGGAAATAAGCTTCTTGTGGCTATGTATGGAGGAAGAACCGACAGAACACTACACGACCTCTGTTACGAAATCTTTGTTCGACAAGCTGCCAACGCCAAGGTCCACCTGAATCGTCTGCCGCCAATTGCAGAGGCTGCTGCTCAACATTCTTATCGCACATATTACCAGGTAGAATATTCTGTAAATGGTTAATCCGCGTATAATATACATTGTTTATTTATTTGTAGGTGCAGATGTGGTTCGGAAGAGAAAAAGAACCTATCAACTGGGGCTGGATTAAAAGCCCACAGGGATTGGTACCCGTGACATCCACCATCCACTTCACAAGCCCTCCTTAAACTGCTTTCATGTAAATGCCGCAAAGGGTGCAGTGGAAGAGGGTGCACATGCCAAAATGCAGGCCTTAAATGTTCTGCTCTTTGCAAGTCATTTCGATGTATGTCATGTCAAAATGTCCCAACAATTGAGATAAAGGAGTCCGACAACGAGGAGGACATTAATAAAGCTGTACCTGATGAGATACTGCCACAAGAGCCCATTGTGACCCCGCTGGGACCATCAGGCCCACCAAAGCCGGGACCATACAAACGGTTCAAATTTTAAATTTTTAATAAAAAATTTTGGTTCCAGATGTACAACAGACTGAACGACTTAAAGTTTCATATTATGCACTGGCAGATACACAGCTTCTATATGGGATAATAGCTTGAAGTGGGGCTACAAACTGTTAATGAATAAGTTACAAATTATTCTGAAGTGCATACTAAAATTTGTACAACATAAACTAGGAATTTCCGAACTACACATTTGTACATACACCACACTCATAAGACAATATAGAAACAAAAGTAAATTGGTACATTTTAGTCTAAAAGCGTTTGTATATCTAGTATTAAAATTAAACAAGTTGTTGTCCCCATAAATAAAAAGAATTAACGTATTCCCTTTATATATAAACAAAGTTAAATCGTTGCATCTCATTGCAAGAATAGAAATTCATATAATGGACCAGAAAAACAGTTATAACCTATCATAACACTAATATTTTAATAAAAAAAATAATTCCAAAGAAATTGGCTACTTCCACATACAGATTTCCCATTGAAGTAGGTTAATACTCTATCATTCATACTCTAGAATGTGGAAATAGTATAATATTGAACGTGGTCATAGGGATGACTAATGTTAAATATTGTTTAAAGGACTATTGTTCTCGTACACACACGGAATCACAATTATATTTTCTTTACTCCTTTAATAATTGAGCAGGGATGGTGGTTTTGATGGAAGAAGTCAGGAAGAAATTTGAGACTTTGGCTTCTAGTATACAGGGTGGGGCAATAGTGCGTCGTACCTCGATATCTCGAGTTGTACGATAGCTAGAAATTAAAAAAAAACTGCAAGTAAACTAGATAAAAAAATCTATAACTGGAAATTATTTTCGAACATACAGGGCGAGCCAAGGCGAAATTACAGGATCAAGTGTTTTTTTTAATGGAATGCTATGTATATCAGGACATTTTTTGAAGCCTCTTTCTAGGCTCTATTCACTCCTATATTAGCGTTGAATATCGCCCAACCACTTGGAGGTAATAATTTTTTTTGTTGAAATAATGCAATCTGCAGACGGATATTAAAAAAATCACCACAGTCACAATTATGAGTTTTAAGAAAAACTTATATGAATACCAGTTACGAGACATCTAATTAATATTACTGAATCATTTTCATTTCCTAAACTGTACAGGGTGGCCAAAAATTATTTCTCAATTAAGAACTTTTTAAATTGAATTTTTTCAATTATTTCAAATGGAATATATATTTATCAACGATGTGATGTAGGAATGAAGAACGAACATTTTTTGTAAGTACTTCCCTATGGCTAATTGCAACCATTTTCGTTTTATAAATAAATAAGTGTCAAATTTAAAAATACACTTAAAAAAGAGGTTCCCTTAAATAATTCATTAGAAAAATTTATAATAGGTGTTCGACGTGTTGCCCTTTTTGATTGACAATTCAATACAATTTGTATTGAATTTAAAATATTTGAAATTTTACAATATGAATTTTTATAATGCGGAACTTGTAGACATGACTTTTGTTTTGGGCGAGTTAGACAGAAATTGTTTACTTGCCAATAGAATTTATCACCAACGTTATCCTGAAAGAAGGATTCCTGATGTTAGCAGCTTCCAAAAACTTCTCGATAGATTTCTGAAAACTGTAAATGTAGATAAAAGAAGTGAAAGAATTAAAGGTGTTGTGAACGAAAAAAATAAGTTTTCTGTGGTGCTGGCGGTGGCTGAGAATCCCCATGCTAGTTAAAGAGATGTGAGCTCATTAGTAGAAATAAGTAGACGGTCTGTGGATCAAATCTTAAAAACAAATAAGTTGCATGCATATCATGTTCAAATGCACCAGAAATTATCTGAGGATGATTTTCACAATCGCCGACAATTTTGTAATTGGGCCAGAGGTAAAATGCAAGATGATGTCAACTTCTTCAATAATGTTTTATTCACTGATGAGGCAACTTTTCATAAAAATGGATTTGTTAATAGCCACTTTTCATTATTATGCTTCGGTAAATCCTCATTTTTTATGCAAATTGATAACCAACACAGATGGTCTATAAAGGTTTGGGGAGGAATTATTGGAGAATATGTAATAGGACCACATTTCTTTGATGGTAAATTGACCGGAGCTATATTTATCTTCATTTTTTGGAAAACCGTGTGCTACAATTATTGGTAAATCTCCTTGAAAGAATTCGAAATAGGATGTGGTTTCAGCAAGATGGTGCTCCACCACATTATTTACATGCAGTTAAAGACCACTTAAATAATACCTACCCTCATCAATGGATTGGAACCAATGGACCCGCTAAATGGCCTGCTAAATCCCCATATCTTACAAAAATGGATTTCCTTTTATGGGGATACGTGAAGGAAATTGTTTATAGATACACACCTTCTCAAGGCGATGGAAAAGCTATGTGAGCGATACTTGAGGGATGTTGCAATCACTGCTAATCCTACACATCCCAATCAGCATGCATACACCCCGGGCAGATCCACCGACACCGCCCTTCATGCGGTTAGTGGTCGGATTGAAAAGTCTTTGGACAATAAAGAGTCCACCCTGGGTGTCTTCATAGACATAGAAGGCGCTTTTGATAAAACCACCTTTCCAAAAATTACAGCAGCCCTCACGAGCAGGAACGTTTCTCCGATCGTAAGTGGCTGGATATCCAACATGCTCTGAAAAAGAGCGGTACAGATTAACATGGGAGACATCGCTGTTAGAGGAATGGTTGCAAGAGGCTGTCCTCAGGGGGGTATCTTATCACCTCTTCTATGGAACTTAGTTCTTGACAGCCTCCTGCGCCGCCTCAACTCCGAGGGATTCCACACAATTGCATACGCAGGTGATCTAACGATACTGCTTAGTGGCAAATTCGAAGGAGTCCTCTGTGATCGAATGCAGATGGCCCTGAGAATAATCGAAAGATGGTGCAGAGAACACTCTCTGTCGGTCAACCCCAGGAAGACAGAGCTGGTCCTCTTCACAAGGAAAAGGAAATTGGGGCCAATGACGGCCCCCGTTCTCCTAAATACCACACTAAATTTCGCATCAGAAGTAAAATACCTTGGAGTAACTTTTGATGCCAAACTAACCTGGAATCTTCATTTAGACAGAAGACTAAAGAAGGCTTACATCTCTTTTGAGCAGTGCCGCAGAACCATAGGGAACACCTGGGGAATGAAACCCAAAGTGGATATGTGGATTTACACTGCTATAATAAGACCAATGATAGCCTATGGAGCCATCGTCTGGTGGCCTAAGAGTCAGCAGACTGTAGCGAAACGTAAGCTCAGCCAGGTACAACGAGTAGCCTGTTTAAACACAATTGGAGCTATGAGAACGACACAAACAAGAGCAATGGAAGTGATGCTGTGCCTGCCACCACTAGACATATATCTAGAAGAGGTGGCCCTAACTACTATGGCACGTCTCAAATCCGTGGCATACAGCCAAACATAGGATGTGGGGTGACCAGATGCCGGCTGTGGAATGAGGCAATTAAACAAATGCCACTTCTGCAGGTACGTGCAGATGGTATTTCTCCACAGTTCATCTTTGATAGACCCTATGAAATACACACCAACAGTAGCAATGAGGCTGTCAGTGAAGGAACAGTTAACATCTTCACAGACGGATCGAAAAAGAAAGAAGGAACAGGTTGTGGGGTATACTCCAGGAACCTGCAAATTCAAATTAAATGGGCTATGGACAAACAAGCCAGTATAATACAAACAGAACTGGCGGGAATAACCATAGCCGCAAAAGAAATTTCCCGTAGACAAATAACGGGAAAAACAATAAGAATCTACACTGATAGTAGACAATCACTACTGGCCCTACAGAGACACAAAATAACAACAGGGTCAGTATGGGAATGCCATCAGGCACTCGTGGGCGCCTCCAGCATGAACAGTCTCATTCTATGCTGGGTCAAAGGACACGCACAGTGCAGAGGCAACAGGGAAGCTGACAGTCTGGCTAGGAAGGCAGCCAGTCTAAGTATACTTGGACCTGGCCCTTCCAACATACTGCCGACCTCAGCAATAATGCTAATGATTAAAGAAGACACCCACAGAAAATTTAAAAAACTGTGGGATGAAACTCATAGTTGTCAGTTGGCCAGGGATCTGCTTAGATACCCTGACAAGGATACAACCTGGGAATGTCCAGTAAGAACCTGCGCTTCGCGACAGGAATTCTTACTGGTCATTGCCAGCTGAGGAAGCACCTTTACAATATGAAGTTAAATGACACACCCCTATGCAGAGGTTGTGAACAAGAAGACGAGACTGTCCAACACGTACTCTGTGAGTGCCCGGCAGTCTCCTCTAGCAGAGAATCCATTTTGGGAGAACGTTGGCCTACTTTGGCCGACTTGAGGGATATTCCCCTAGGCAGCATCACCACCTTCTTCACAAGATTAGGATAGTTGGAGGCCTAGGTGGAATCCTGTATCCCTCGGGAGGACGTACAAGGGGCCCAATGGGGCCTAGGTGCTGCGGTCACCTAAATGTGACTGCCCTCCCACAAACTCCAAACTCCAACTAGATACACACCAACAACAGTACAAAATATGAAGGAAAGAATAATAATTGCCTTTAGATCTATCGCACCGGCAGTTTTAGGAACAGTGAGAACCTCATTACAAAAGCACATAGAAATGTGTGCTAATCAATATGGGCAACATGTGGAACATTTGTTATGATTTTTTCTACTGAGTTACTTGAAGAAACCTCTTTTTTTAAGTTTACTTTTGAATGTTGTAATTATTGCTCAATAAAACGAAATTGGTTGGAATTAGCCCTAGGGAAGTACTTACGAAAATGTTCGTTTTTCATTTCTACATCACATCGTTGAAAAATAATCATTTGAAAAAATTGAGAAAATTCAATTTAAAAAGTTCTTAATTGAAAAATAATGTTTGGCCACCCTGTACAGTTTTGGGAAACGAAAATGATTCAAAAACATTAATTAGAATGTCTCGTAACTGGTATTCACATAGGTTTTTCTTAAAACTCATAATTGCGGCTGTGGTGATTTTTTTAACATTCATCTGCAAATTGCGTTCTTTCAACAAAAAAATTCATTACATCCAAGTGGTTAGGAGATATTCAATGCTAATATAGGAACGAATAGAATATAGAAAGAGACTTCAAAAATTGTACTGATATACATAGCTTTCCATTTGAAAAAAAGTCACTTGGTCCTGTAATTTCGTCTTGGCTCGCCCTTAGTGTTTGAACATAATTTCCAGTTATAGACTTTTTTATCTAGTTTACTCGCATTTTTTTTTATTTAGATATCGTAGAACTCAAGATATCGAGGTCTGACGCACTAGTGCCCCACTCTGCATACACCAAATTCCAAATTACTTTTGCTGTCTCGATTTACTTATTTACCCCACATCCCTTCAACGGGATGGGCTTAAAATATAATTTAGTTCCAGATCTCATTATGACAAATACGTGTACCAATCTTCAGATCAATATCTAACTTTACTTTTTAATCCCTTTAATAATGGTGGTGGGACGGTTGTGGAGGAGAAAAAAATTAAAATATGATTTACCTCCAGATCTCGTTATAATACATATAAGTAACTACCAAATTTCAAGCCGATATCTTAAACCGTTCCAGAGTAATCGTAGAGATAAAAAAGATAACCGATAGACAGAATTTATCTTAGCTTAAATTTAAAATCTTGACGTTTCATGACATTCCAAGAGGAGAAAAGGTTACTGCCTAAGGAATCAATATTTCCACATCCGGATTTCCCATCCAAATTTTTTTAAAGATAAATATCTTCACCATATTTGCACACTAATATGGAAAAATAATTGGTCACAGAATTTTAATGATGTAATATTTGAGGCAGATGTCATAAATAAATTTTAGGTGGTGGCTCCTAGCACGTACCTTAAAAATAAAGTTTCTGAACTCCTATCAGTTTGCTTTACTCATTTTTCCCTATGTACCTCCACCACCCCTTCAACGAAATCATCTCAACCAGATGTCATTACAATACACATGTGTACCAAATTTCTAGTGAATATCTCAATTTTATATTATCTACCCCCTTAAAATGGACTGGAGATGGTAGGGAGTTGAAAATATTATAAAGAAGTCTAAGGCCCTAGCTTCTAGTGTATACACCAAATCCCAAGTTTCTGTACTCTTACCAGAATTGTATTCTTTTATCTATGATTTGATGATTTTATCATATACTATTTACACATTTTTTTGTACCATTTGTATTATTTAGCAGAGCCAATAAGAATGCACTTACTTACTTACTTACTTACTTACTTACTTTCTTACTTACTCCCTCCCTTCCTTCCGTAACTACCCTCTGCTCCCTCCCTTCATCCCCATCTTTATCAACCCCTTTAATAATTGAGTGAGGATGACTGACCAGACAGACTGACAGACAGAAAAATTTTTTTTCGCTCAAATTTAAAATCTCTTGTTTTATGACATTCTAAACCTATTTCTACAAAAAATAAATATATTTTTTTTTTACGATTACCATACTTCCCCTCCACTACGTGGATATGGACGTAATAAATAAAAGAATAAAATAATGAAAACGCACCTAAATATTATGTTTTATACCTTAATCTTTAAATAAAAAGGGTACATACAACGAATCAGTATGGTCGATCCTGATTCCTTTGAAACTAAACAGATGGATGAAAAGACCTAAACTATACCTTAACTATGTCCGTTGTCATTGTTTATCCCACAATCACGGGACTACTTATTAGGTGTATTACTTTCTCTACTATCAATGTAACTTTTGCAACAGTTATGTATCTGATGTGTACTTTTCTGTAACCTAAATGTGTTATGATTATTCTAGGCAGAAATTGAAATCCTGCTCAAATACTACGTTTTTCCAGGACGTCTTGTATCATGAATGAATATTTAAATTGTAATTACACTCAGGCTATTCTAATATACAATTTGTGTACATTTTCTATCGAATCAATTTTATGAAATCCTTATAAGTACTTATAACATACTATAATAAAACCATTATTTAATTTTTTTTTAAGAACACGCATAAAAATGTATCAGAATTTTGACTATTCACTTTGCTTTACTCAAAATGAGATAATGTTCAAATTGTTTGGATTTTGGAAGCCTGACGAAAACATGAGATATAAAAAACTA
Organism: Stenurella melanura; assembly: GCA_963583905.1. NCBI lineage: Eukaryota > Metazoa > Arthropoda > Insecta > Coleoptera > Cerambycidae > Stenurella > Stenurella melanura. The sequence goes on along the minus strand of OY757314.1, from coordinate 59,244,751 downwards.
TACATTTGTTATACCCTAACATGTACAGTAATATGGGTAACATTCGTGGCATCTCAACTGATCTATATCTATATTAACTTTAACAATGTTGAAGAAATAACAGCTACTTTATACGTAACAGTGGAGTTTGCAATAGATTTATTGAAAATGTTTGTGGTTTATCAAAATATGCATGAGATAAAATTACTAATAAAAAATCTAAACAATCCTCACTTTCAAGTAAAATGCAAGAATCATTACGAAATTGCTAGCGGAGCGAAGAAAATGAGTAAGCAAGTGTTTAATTTTTGCCTTTATCTTGGCATACAAACGGATTTGTTTTGGGCATGTGTGCCATTTTTGGGTGAAAAAAGAATAAACATAGCACGAGGATGGTTCCCTTACGATACAAGTAAGCCATTTAACTATGAATTGACTTACATTTTCCAAAACGCTGTCTCAATTTGGAATACAATGATGTGCATAAATATGGATATTTATATAATTATTCTACTTATTCAAGTAGGACTTCAGTGTGATTTGTTATGTTTTACGTTAAATTCCTTGGACGATTTTTACGTTGAAGACGGAGTATTGTATGAAAATGATACTGAAAGTAAACTGTCACTCAAACTAGATGCTAAGAAGTTTTCGGAAGCTATGACTAAAAATTTAATTTTTTGTATCGAACATCATAGAAAAATTATGTTGTAAGTTCCTTTTTAAATACTATTAAATTTTCTAAATATTCATTTATTCGGCAACTCTTTTGATGTATTACATCAAATTAGATTAGACTACAGAAATATGTAGTCTCGTTGAGAGATACCATTACTTCAACTTAAGAAAATCATTTGCATCCACAAGTAACGATTCAGTTCTAGAATTAAACCCGACTAAGTTAGATTTTTTACTTCCCTCTCACTGAGAGGAAGAATCGTATTCGTGAAAGAGTCGACCTTCGAGATTTCTCGGACTTTCACATTTCAGATTACGAGAATAAAGATCTCTCAATTCCACCACTCTGTCTGTCTGTCTGTTCGCACTTTGTCTAAATAGTATATTGTAATACAAGTGTATATGTATAAGTAAGCCTTTAAAGCACGCACGGGTTTACGACGAGCGTAGCGAGGAGGGTCCTAAAGGAGTAAGTGATTTAAAGGCTATTTACATACGTGTATTTAGTTTTTAGTTTCAAAAGCAGAGATTATAATTCAGGTATAATAGAAAAACTATATAACAGAGAACAGTCAAAGGTAGGTAGTTGACATTACTGCCAGCGAAGAAATTGGTAGAATATCACTGGAAAATATACATGGTGGACCGTCTAAAGAGAATATATGTACAGGGCGTTTCAGGTATGCGGTCATTAATTTCTATAGGTGATTCTACATGAAAGAAGTTCATATAAACATGGGTCCGTAAATCCCTCCTAAGTAAGGACGCTATAGGCCCTTTGAGTTACAGTGACTAGTTTTGCACGTGATTTGATATCAATAAAGGTCATTATTTGATATTATCCACCAAGGGTGGATCGCTCGAGTCGATGTCCTGCTAAGTTTGAAAACTCTTTATTTTATGATTACTTAGGTCTACTGGATCACCGAATGGCATCTTGGCATTTAATATCTTGATCAGTGTAGAAATAAGCAACTAGCAAAATCGATCTCAATGATTGACATTAGGTAATAAGGCTCAATTGTCCGAACAACCGTGGCGGTGAAATTAAATCGTTTTTATAATGGCTGTTCAACAATTTTCTAAAATGTTTATATTAAACTATTACTCCTTAATATTTTAAGTTAGTTAGATGTTTGAAATTATTATTAATAAAGAATTGTTTTCCGAAATTGGTTACATGTTGAATAAAAAACTCGATCGTTGATCTTATGACGTTTATACAAACCACTCTCGAAGTTATGGGTAATCAAATGTAAGTGGACGCTGTCTACACCGATTTTCCCAAAATGTTTAGAAAATGCATAATCCAACATCACACAATAGACTCGAAAACTTCGGTATGTAGGACAAACTACATAATTGGATACAACCTTATTTACCATCAGTAAAGGTGCTTAAAGATGAGCAACTTTTTGATACCCGAAATATCACAAGAGTCCTACTTAGCACCTCTCCTGATTGTTTGCTGATCTACAATAGATCTTGTTTTAGACACGAAGTGCAATTTATTTGTCTATGTGCAGAAGGTATCTAGACTTATTGATATCCTAGTTGATTGTGTTCAGCTTTATTGAGATTTGTCTCGGTGTATATTTATTAGGTGTATCTTGTCTTGTAGCCATTACTATACACGTTTAATATATTTTAAAAAATGTCATAAATTGGCGTATTGCATGTTTCTGCTTACTAAAAATTTTTTTTTACAAAAATGTATATTAACAATTTATCCAATATGATACATTGGTTCCGTTTCTGCTATTTATAATTTTAAATAATAACACCAGTATATTCTAGGTTGGCTAAAAATATTGAAAAACTTATATGGATAATTGTATTTATCCTCTTCATGGGTGGATCATTTACAATATGTAGCTGTTTATTTCAACTTTCTATGAAGGTATGCTTTATAAACTAATGTTTCATTTAACTGTTGATATGTACAAAGGCTTTCAATTATTAGGCTACTGAATATGTAAAATTAAATTTGCAATCGAAGTGGTACTTTATAAAGTCAAGAAACTTTTTTTTAACAACATAAGTCGAAAAAACTATTTAGAAAAAGTGATAAATTTGAATTCTTTGTTTTTTTTTTAATTTCTGTGTATAACTTTCAACTGTGTGGATTTAGATATATGCATTGGTTCGCAAAAAAGAAAGCTGACGTAATTCATTCTCGTCAAAATGGTGACCGATAAAAGTGTTTGTGATAAAAATTTGCTGAAATACAGTCGTTCAAAGTTATCTACTTTTTTACGATTTTAACACTTCTTACATTGTGTTATTTTTAATTTTTACACGAAAAAATCAATTTGTATTCAATACAAAAATTATTTTCGGTTTATCAATGATAATGATAATGGTATTTGTTTAAAATTTTGATATTGGTATTATCCTAGACATAAAAAGAACTTTAATGTTGTACTAATTTATAGCCCTTTCAAAGATACTTTTTTGAAAATTACATGTCTATCATATTTATAAATAAAGGTAAAAGTCGTAAAAACTTTGAACGACTGTGTCTCAGCCAATTTTTATCAGAAATGCTTTTATCGGTCACCATTTTGACGGGAATTACGTCAACTTTCTTTTTTGTGAACCAAGGCCTATACCTAAATTCACTCAGAAAAAGTTATACACAAAAATTACGAAAAATAACAAAAAAATTGAAATTTTTCGTTTTCTTAATAGTGTTTTCACTTTAAAAGCGCCATTTCGATTGCAAAAAACACCGCACACTTCTATAGGTGAAATTGGCTTCTCGTCAAATTGTATAAATTTTTGATATGTTGTAGCCCGAGTCATTCTGATCCAAAATCATTAAAAAGTTACTATCCTCTACAGGCTAATTTCGGCGCTAGAGGGCGCCGAAGAAAAAAAATATTTTTGAGAAAAATATCATTATATTATATTAGTAAATATGTTTAGGTTTAGATTAAGGTTCAATATGCAATCTACATGATAGTTATATAGGGTCAGCCAACAAAATGATGCCACAATTACACAACTTAGTATAACCTAATATAAGCATGGAAACGACACTATATAATGGGTAATACATAAGTAGGTACATATATACAATGTACTTAACCATAATATTATTATACAATAACAGGCCCTTGGTTCTCTTGGTTCGAATTATGTATATTTGCAGCATCAGTAATGTCGAACAGCAGGTGTGTTGAAGGACACTTTACATTTTCTTCATGGCGAGCTATATGCGAACATGTACCCAATGTATGACTTCCAGGTTTGCAATTACAGTAGTAAGAGCTTATTACTTCGTCTTTATCATTGACATCGTAGTGAATCCAAAGCTGATACTTAATAGCGTTGCGATGTCTTGATTTTATTCTGATTCTTAAGAGTCCTGGTTCACTTATGCGATCGTCAAATTGAAATAAAATGTTCCCTATATAACAATAATAATAATAATAAAACGTCTTTATTAAGGTGAAGTTTAGCCATGGGCTGTTGTCTTGTACATAGCATGAGGCAAGTTTTATCTGGAAAATCCCGAATGTTAGATCTTTCAGACATTCCAATGTAAGACGTGGAAAATCAAGCACCTGATTTTCCTCTGTAGGGAGCCGTCTACCCTGTCTTTGGAGGAGTCTCGCTTCTTCCACTCTAACTTGAGGAGCATTAATTTCATTTGCCCGGTCTAACATTCTACGAGCCAGCACAGCATTTGCTCCGTCCATATTAATTGGCTCACGATATCTATTAATTTTTATTGCACATGTTATTCTGATGTAATCTCTCATATGAGGGACTTGTGGCATTCGTACTGCACCTCTGAAGAATTTAAAAATATTCTTAATATGGCCGTGTCTTGCTTTCACCATCCATCCGGTCTTTGTGACCAACTGGGATGAATTCACCACGCTATTGCTGTTCGATTTAATGGTTCAGGATTGTAATTGTAACTGTTTGCGAAATCTGTTACATCTTTTGCAACGTATTGGTCCCTGGTTACGTGCTTACAGCTAGGCGACTGGAGTGAGAGAACATCCCCATCAAAAAATTATCTGAAAGTACTTGTCGTAATTTGCACAAGAAACATATTAAATCCTTTTTGGTTATTAACCTATTTTCTTGGAAAATATTAACGCGATCGCAAAATTCAGAAAGTTCCCTGAACCGTCTTTGTTTACTGGAGTTAAAGCTTCAAACTCTGGATCGGAAAAACTATTTTCACTTTCAAATATATAGATTTATATTTCATGGCAGTGTTCCGCACTATATTTAGAAAATGTTTTAAATCACTTCCTTTTAAATTGAATTGTCTCTAAGTCCATTGAATAATGGTGGCAAGAGAAGGCCTTCATCGGCCAAATGACTTTCACAATTTCTTACACCTGCAGGTATAAAGATGCCAGTCTTCAAAAAGATATCAACTTTACCTTCTAAAGAAAATCTGATGAGATGTTCAAGTCCACCTCATATGAAACATAAATTTCGAGTTTCTCCAGGCAATATTTTGAGTACAGTTGGATCCGGATCCTCTGCGTAAGCTTGAACTTCAGCATCTATACTCAAATCACAGTTGTGGCAAATCTTTGTTTGTTCCGTAATTGGTATTTGAGGCAATTGCAATTCGATTCGACAATGTTCAGCAATGCCCCTTTTTTCTTCGCCCAAACGCACCATTTGTCGCGGTAATCCATTATATTCACAGATGAAACACTCTATTCTTACTGCAAAATTATATGCCATATTCAGTTGGTACATGCACTGTGCTGAAAGCTCAGTTCAAAAAAGAAGAAAACAAGATTAAAGAAGTTACAGATACTAACATTTCAACTAACCACTGTCGCTCGGTAACCGTTGTTAGAGTTGCATACTTTTTGAATTATAGAAAACTAAAAAATGGACAAAATTACTCTGTTCTTAAAAATCCAAGCCTAAACTTAATAGCACTGTGTGGATTTCTCATTTTTTGAACATATGAAACAATAAAAAAACCTTTAACGAATTACCCCTGTTTTTTTTCGACATAGTCAATAGCCTGTATCTAGATATTAATAAAAACGGATTTTTTTACAGTTACTTTACAATAAATTATAAATAACATAAGAGCAAAACGTATAGTATAATATCATCATCACCAATATTTTGTTCATAAAAATATAACTTGTCTTTTATTTCTAGGACAGAATTGACGATATTGAATTTGTCATGTTACTATTTTATTTAATTTGTATGTTTACTGAACAAACTGTATTTTGTTGGTTTGGAAATGAAGTGATATATAAGGTAAGTCTTAAGGCTTTAATTAAAGGTTATCATTTTGTCGCTTAGTTAGAAATACTTGATTTACTTCACTTGCATATTAATGACACAAGGGCCCAAGTATTTGTTCCCGAAAATGGCAACTTCCTAATAGTTTTCTCCAATATTTTCTGAATAAAACAAAAATCTTTAAATAGCCAACTACACGTTGCGTTGTTGGATATGTGAAGGAACTGATAAAAAAAAATGTTTTCAGAGTGGCTTGATTTTACAATCGACATTTAACACTCCTTGGCTAAACTGTGACCTTAAGTTCCAGAAAATTTTACTTCAATTCATGACTCAAGTTGAACACCCGATTAGTGTGAAGGTTGGAGGACTTTTCCAAATGTCTATATCCGTTCTTATATCAGTAAGTTATTTGTTTCTATAAGTAAACACTAGGTAGCATGCAGTGCAGCACGTTGCTAATAACAACTGGAACTGGAAACTACTTCAGAGGGAGTGACACTCCCTCTGAAGTAGTTTCCAGAAACACTGAAACTCTTAAACAAAACACTGAAACACGCCGGTGCTGTGTGACGCGCGAGTGTTGACTCGATGCGCGTTTTACCAACAATGGATAGCTCCATCGCGATATGATCAACACTAAAGTACAATTATTAGTAACACAGCCCCACAAAAAAAAAATCAAGCAGACCAACGAACCAAACCCATGTATCCCTATGTATTTTCGGTCGCTGAGGCGCAGGTACATCGGACCTGATGCGTTTTCTTTTCACTTTAACAGACATTTAGAGCTTTTTCAGCAGTCATTGCTGTTTTGGATCGACTATTTTATGCTCGTATATGGGGGGGGGGTAGTTTTCACCCCACCCTGTGGGTGTGTTTCATATTTATTGTGTGTACGCTGCTGTTTAACCTTAATTTGTATAATTCGATTGAGTAAGATGTAACAACCCAAGATCCATTGGTCTGGTTCGTTGGTCTGAAGTTTTATTTTCTTTGTGGGGCTGTATAATATGCCTCTTGCCTATATACAGCGTGGATCAATAGGGGTCGGACTTCGATATCTCGAGTTCCAGAAATTTAAAAAAAAATTGCAAGTAAACTGGATAACTGGAAATTATTTTCGAACATACAGGGCGAAGTCGAAATTACAGGACCAAGTGACTTTTCTTTTAATGGAAATGCTATGTATATCAGTACTTTTTTTAAGACTCTTTCTAGGCTCTATTCATTCCTATATTAGCATTGAATATCTCCCAACCACTTGGAAGTACTGAATTCCTATATTGAAATAATGCAATCTGCAGATGGATATTAAAAGAACCACCACAGTCACAATTATGGGTTTTCAGAAAAACTTATGTGAATGCCAGTTCCGAGACTTCTAATCAATGTTTTTGAATGTTTTTCATTCCCTAAAACTGTACAGGGTGGCCAAGAATTATTTCTCAATTAAGAACTTTTTAAATTGAATTTTCTCAGTGTTTTCAAATTGAACACCCTGTATATTTTTCAACAATGTGATGTAGAAATGAAAAAGGAACATTTTTTGTAAGTACTTCCCTATGGCTAATTGGAACCATTTTCGTTTTATAAATAAATAAGTGTCAAATTCAAGAACAAACTGTAAAAAAAGAGGTTCCCTCACATGATTCATTAGAGAAATTTATAATAAGTGTTCGACGTGTTGTCCATTTTGATTGACACACGTCTTTATGCAATTTCGAAATGAGGCCATTTAGTGGGACCATTTCTTCCAATCCATTGAAATTAGCAAATAGTATTTTACAGATCCTTTACTGTAATGTTTTACTTCCCTCGCATACCGAAGGGAAGTATTGTATTCGAGAAAAAATCACCCTCCGAGATTTTTTCGGATTTTGACTTTTCAGATCACGTAGATTACGAAAATATAGGTTTTTCAATTCCGTCAGTCTGTCTGTCTGTCAGTCTGTTGGTGCATTTACTAAAAAAACTGCTTGACGGAGAGCAGTCAAATTTGGTAGATAGTTGACCCTACTGTCAGCGAAGAAATGGCAAAACTTTCACTGGAAAATATACAGGGTGGACCGTCTAAAGGGAATAAACAATGAAAAAAATTTTCTTTGCTCAAATTTAAAACTTCTACATTTCATGGCACGCTAAACCTATTTCAGAAAAAAAAATGTTTGAACATTTTTTTCACAAACATTGAAAAATTTTTTAGCACTAAAATAGATGAAAAATTTTTTTCTTTGTCCAAATTTAAAATTTTCACGTTTCATGGCATTCTAAAACTATTTAAAAGAATTTTTTTAAAATTTTTTTTTACCGACATTTCTAAAAATTTTACCACTAAAATGGTTGGATTTTTTTTCTTTCAAATTTCAAATTTCCACGTATCCATGCCATTCTAAACCTATTCAAACAAATTATAATTTTTTTTTTTGAAATGTTTACAAATTTTTTTCAAAAAATTTTTGATTTATCACTACTTACTATAGAATAAATGAAATTTTTTTCTTTGCTCAACTTTGAAATTTCCACGTTTCATGACATTCCAAACCCATTTCGGTTTAAAAAATTCAACATTTTTAAAAAATTCAACATTTTTTTACCACTTTGGAAAAAAATTTTAAGACTAGAATAGATACAAAAAATTTTTTTTGCTCAAATTTAAAATTTTCACGTTTCATGACATTCTAAACCTATTTCAGAAAGAGAAATTTTGAAATTTTTTTTACCAACATTTTTGAAAAATTTTTTACCACTGAAATAGATGGAAACATATTTTTTCTTTGCCCAAATTTTAAATTTTCACGTTTCATCGCATTCTAAACCTATTTCAAAGAAAAGCATTTTTTACCACTACTATAGAATAGAAGGAAACTCCTTTGTGCTCATATTTAAAATTTCCACGTTTCATGACATTCTAAACCTATTTCAGAAGAACAGAATTTTGAAAAAAAATTTACAGACATTTTTGAAAAATTTCAAAAAACTGCCACTATACTTCCACTCCACTACGCGAATGTGGAATTGAAACTGTAACAGATGACAATAATATTTGGCATATGCACCTATTATACTTTTATTGAAGAATATACAAAGTGGCCATCCCAAGAAATAATTCAACCATTGTGGACATTTGTAAAGGTATTTGCGCAAGCCTTCCATATTTGGCACCTGTTATTTGGTATTAAATTTTTGCTGTTGGATGAGCACTCTGTATATTCTTTATAATAATAGTGATAACTATATTCCGATTATTATTTTCAATGTCATTTCATAATTATTAATTTCTTAGAGTGGCCGCCATGCACAAATAAAGAGGGAAGTTCTGTGTAAATACCTTTACCGATTTTTTTTGTACGCTTTTTGCCGTTTTCGTTATTCGACAAGCAATAAAACCTCAGTTTGGCATAAATCGTCGTGTACAATAGAGCATTTATCGCACTTATCGGTCGTTAGTTACAATTTGTATTGAATTTAAAATATTTGGAATTTTACAATATGAATTTTAATAAAGCGGAACTTGTAGACATGATCTTTGTTTTGGACGAGTCAGACAAAAATTGTTCAATTGCCAATAGAATTCATTACCAACGTTATCCTGAAAGAAGCATTCCTGATGTTTGCAGCTTCCAAAACCTTGTCGATAGATTTCTGGAAACTGGAAATGTCGAATATAAAAAAAGTGAAAGAACAAAATGTGTTGTGAACAAAGAAAATGAGTTCTCTGTGGTGCTGGCAACGATTGAGAATACCCATGTTAGTCAAAGAGAAGTGAGCTCATTAGTAGGAATAAGTAGACGGTCTGTGGGTCGAATCTTAAAAAAAAAATAAGTTTCATGCATATCATATTCAAATGCACCACAAATTATCTGATGACGATTTTTAAAAGCGCCTACAATTTTGTAATTGGGCCAGAGGTAAAATGCAAGATGATGTCAACTTCTTCTATAATGTTTTATCACTGATGAGGAAACTTTTCATAAAAATGGATTTGGTAATAGGTACAATTTCCATTATTATGCTTCGCAAAAATCCTCACTTTCTTATGCAAGTTGATGACCAACACAGTTGGTCTATAAAAGTTTGGGGAGGAATCATTGGAGAACATGTAATAAGGCCACATTATTTTGATGGTACATTGACTGGAGCTATTTTTTGGAAAACTATCTACCACAATTATTGATAAATCGTCGTACGTTCTTAGTCAAGTAACGACATAAACTAAAATATTGCCTAAGAATATCACAAGACGGGACGACGATACAGCCTACTCCAATATGCCAGCAGTTCTCAAACAATATTATTAAATCATTTTGAAATTTAAAAAAAAAAATGTTTCCAAAACTATGGGCCTTAGACCCCATGTTATATACGGTTCATTTTTGTCCAGTCATTCCCCACCACCAGTTTTTTTAATAACATGAAACTAATTACACCCTGTATTGAAGAGCAAATTTTAAAAAGGGAATAACTCACTATAATTTTGCAATTGAACTACAGACGCTGATGGGTTCTTTGACTTAAATTATATCTGTATAAAATATGTGACGGTCACAAAGAGATTCATGTGAGAAAGAGACAAGTTGATTTATTTTCAAAGGGGAATAATTCCGATTTGTTTTGATTTTCAACAGGGAAGAAATTCCTTTTTCTTCATCAAAGGGGAATTACAAACTAATTCAGTATAATAAAATGCAGTGATTCAGTTATAATACTCATTCTTACCGTCATTTTAAGTGGTTTAAACAATTCAGTTACTATGGAACTTAGTGAAGGAGACCTTAGTGTGGGTGAAGCGAATACCGAAGAACGAGGATCATGAAAAAGACAAATAAATCTATCTAAACGTGACGAAAATAAAAGGATAATGTTAGGTTGAGCTCTTAATTATCGCATGCTATATATACTAATTTTGTTCCTTATTTTTAAAAACAGATATACTTGCCATCTGCCTAGTTTCGCAGAATTTCAAAAACCATGCAAACATGGGAGCAATGCATACCACTGTGGTAAAATAAGGAGTTCAGTAGCTGTAGCACATCGTAAATTCATCAATCGCCCTAATAAAGTCTCCTAAGACACTAGAATCTCACATGCTTAATACTAAAACTCCTAAGAGGCGTCGCCCTTCTGGTGAGGGAATCGGAAAACCCCACCATAATTTCAAGTTATATGCAAAATTTGGGCGCGCCAAAAATCCAGAAGAGTTTGCAAACATGGAAAAAATATAATGATGAGCAGGTGGGAAATACACGCATTTGATTCAAAAATTTTATAAAAATCTTTTAATATTGGTTTTGGAAGTCCTGCTAGCGATGTATGCAGCATGTGTTGTCGCCTGAAAAAATTGATTAAATCGGCTAAAACTGCTCATGAAAAACAAAATTATATCACTGAACAGAGTTCACTAATTAAGGGCGAAACAATTTTCTAAAATGATAAAAGAAACTCTACTAAATAGCGTGCGTTATATTTTGAGATGCAACAAGTGCAACCTCTTCCAAAATTGCCCAGTTCGGAAGCATTCTACATTTTTTTCAGCGTACAAAACCTACGAAGAAAAGATTCAAGCGACTTACATGTGTGAATGCTGAGGCTTTTATTGTTAATAATACCAGTGAGTGGGAAAGTTTTTTGAAAGAACTGATTTAATGTGAATACTTTGTTCAGCGTTTTTTCTAAAGCAGTAAGACCGCTTGAGGGTGAGGTTTTGGTATATTCGTTCTGCACAATACTCTTTATTCTTCCAGAGTAAAAGGTGGATATTAATGTACTTCTTAGTGGACAGAGTGTTGCTAAAAAAATTAGAAAATTGAATTAAAAACAAGAACAAAATGTAGGAGTAACATCAAATAGGTACCATAATATCTGAACAGTAAGGTGATCAAAAAAATAATGTAAGCAGTAATTCGTCTTTAAATTCTGTCAAAAGTTGAAGTATTTTGGGAATAAGAAATAGTTCACCATCTGTTGACATTTTTGGCATGTGATCTGATGATATTTATCACTTTACTATCTTTCAATCTAGCTTTATTTTATTCATTATGATCTTCTGAATACGAAAATATCCAAGAATTGTGTTTAGAACTTTTGATCTCGTACACGCATTAAATAATACAAACATAAGTTTCCTATTATAATATTGGATTTGTCGATTTGGAAGATTCCAAATCATACACATGGATTGAGGACCAAGGTAAAAGAGGGGCGGCTGAGGTCAGTTCAGCCTTATTGGATTTTTTGAAAAATCAGGAATTTCCCGAAGATTGCAAAACTCTGAGGCTTTTTTCAGAGGGGTGTGGAGGACAAAACAACAATTAAAATGTTATTCATGCTCTTGACTATTGGTTGCTGCACAATATTTGGAGGAGATATTGATAGTGTATCCCGTTCGAGGACACTCGTATCTTCCAGCAGATAGGTTGTTTGGCAAAATCGAAAAGGAACTGCGTGTACATAGTACAATCATACATAAAGATGGCTACATCAAACTGCACCAGAATTATGCAACAGTAAGGAAACTTGGAGACGATTGGAATTTATGGGAGATCAAGGAACTTTTAAACAAAATGAAGACATCACATGACATATTGTCCATGAAAAGAATTTTTCTAAAAAGGGGTAAAGAAGTGAAAAATTATGAAATGAAATTTCACCTTGAGGAGGATTCGGCCGACACAAGGAATACCTGCGAAGAAACTGAATACATTAATCTCTCTCATGGATGCTTATAACGCCGATTGGAAAGAAGCCGGATAATATGCGTAGTAGCAAAAAGTTCTGTGTAATAATAGTGATGAAAACGAAGACAATAAAAATGGAAACGATGAGTTCGAAAATGAAAATGTAGACGACGAAATTGCGGCATTTTCCACACATATATTTCAGGCAACCAATTACACTTTCATTTAATATATTGAGTTTCAAGTTATCATTTCATAGTTTTATAATTCAATTTGTGTAAAATTGGGTAAATGACAATTTGCTCCTCGTATATCCTAGTTATACCATATAAAACGCTGTAGGCTCTACCTCCCAAGCTGTAATTCTGTTCTTAAAATTAATTAAAAATGTTTGTTTCATACAATTTTGTCTTGTCGACAATTGACATTTTATGCTAGACAATGAGAAAATATCGAAGCAAACTGAAATAGCCGTGTTGTAGAAAATGTTATTCTCTTTCAATTTAATTGAACACATTCTTTACGTAAAATTAACAATTTCCGAGTTAATTGGAAAACATTGGCCAACTTTTATGAGTCGTTTAGGAAAATAATTACGAGAGTCCTGTTAAAAAACAGTTATTATTAATTTTGTCAGCAGGGACATAATATATGAAACATAACTAACTCTCTTGCAGGATCATTTATAGAATAGAAATAAAATATTTTATTTATTTTTCAGGTTCTACGTACAGCGTACTCTTATTTCACATTATTGCAAGGAATTAACGACAAATAGAATAGCGTAGACTGAAGCACAAATAGATCTCTTTTACAAACTTCACAATTTTTGACCACCAGCAAATTAAAATTGAGAGAAGTTTATTGCAACTTATTAACATCTTCGTTGACCACTGACAAATACTGATTGTAGATATTTGTATAATAGTATATTCAACGAGCATTAATGATGGCTATTATTCACGAGGGCGAAATTTAAGGCACAAGCCGCACGCGAGTGTTGTAAACCACGAGAGTGAATAGTAGCGATTATATGCAAGCAGAATACTATATTTTATCCACGACTATTAAATATTTAATATTTATTTAATTAATTTCCATTTCATTTCTCCCATTTAAGAAAGGTTCATGTGCCATCATATGTATATAATTGTATCGATTCTTCGGGCAATAAGTTTAATGAGGCGATTTCCGCAGCTTCCTTTACCTCACACGTGTCAAGGAAATCTAGTGCCAGTATCCATTTATTTAATTATATTACTCATTTTGAGTTTAAATCGCACAAATTTTGACGTTTCAAATCAATAACAAAATTACGCTTTAACACGTTGTCATGGCTTGCTAATAAAATAATACAGTTTTTAGGCACGTAGGTAAATAATTTCAGAAGCAATGTTGGAGATTGCCGCGTGTTGAATAGATGATGCTTTGAAAAAATTACAAATGTAGTTTTTGAGTGTTCACTAAAGTACCTCTTTGGCATGTACCATTTGAGTAGTTCCTAAAAAACATAGAGAGACAACAGGTTTCTTTTGGTTGCTACAATTTTGACATTTTAAATATTCAGCAAAAAGTCACTAACGTGACTTATTATAAGAAATTGACTCTCCTCATTATTCACTAGTGGGTAATGAAATCATTATTCACTGCATTGAATATTGGATAGCATTATCCTTGAGGAAATACATACATATTGAGTACATTATTTCATAGTCGTGGACAAAATCGTATTATTAAACAGCACTTCACTCGAGTATTCACATATAAGAAGAATATATCGTATTTTATATCAGTGCACATACAAGATTACATTAATAATTAAATAATCACATCAACAAATGAAATGGATTCTTTAAAATAATGTATAGTTTTTAGAGCAGGAAAGATATATATTGTAAGGAGTCGTAACACTGCTGACAGTGGTTTGATAAACTGCCACCAAAGAGCAACATATACAAACTGGTATTTTTTCCAGAAACAGCTTCATAATACAATTAATGAGTGCAATGGATATTAATTTGACAAACTGGGCATACAGTGAGTCTGAAAAGTATGAAATAAATTCATTGGAATGGAAGTGTTTTGCGCATTGCATTTTAAAAAATGTGGAAATAAGTTGGGTGATGTGATAATTAAAAATAAAAATTAACGTGTCAGTCAAATACTTTTCCTTTTACTATTAATGAAGCTATCACTTGAATATTTCTGAGGATGAATGTATGCCTGCTGGAATTCCGTTAATTTATTTAGAATACGTACCTTTATTATTAGTGCTACATAAAATATACGTAAACTTTTTATTTGTTTTTCAGTTACCTGTGTGATAAAAAATAATACGTAATGAATTGGGTAGGTATATTTATAGAAGATAACACCCAGCTAGATGCAAATACAACAAAACATTTATTTCAAAAACATACAAATAATTTTCCTACATCATTACTTAGGAGGACTTTCATAGACAGTGTGAACCTGAAGAAACGCACAAAATTCATAACTTTGGTACTTATGTCATTTTTCAAAAAAATCCTCGAACCGGTCGATTTTAGTTTTGTAAATGCTACATTGCTTCTCATTATCATTGCATGCCCACGAACATAATTAAGTAAATAATAGGCCTGCAGCTAATTTAACTAGGTAAAGTGAAATTACCTGCAAGGCGTTACTCCCTTCCATTTTTTTTTCGCTGCGATTTTTACAGTAGTTTACGGAATATGATACCATCATGTACATTACATAATTTACAATAAATCACTTATATTTTGGAAAATTTCATTCTGCTCTCTACCGTTTGCGTGCCACCAACGCAATGGCGTCTACACCGCTTTAGGCACAACTTGTTTGCGTGGCGATTATGCGCTGTTAGCAGTCCTCACCATCTACCTTCCCTAGTCTAAGGTATAGTTACACTCCTCAGAAATGATTGTAGAAATTCATACAGTCATCAAATAATTACAGTTTGTCCTGCGTATTTGCTTGTCACTTTTAGACCAAGAGGACGACAGCTAAAATTAAGAAGCTAGAAGCGAAATATTGTCGAAAAGGAGAAGTGCATACGATATATCCACATTCTTGGTTAACATGCAGCTTCTTGCAAAGTCGATCAATACCTCTGTGAATTTGTCAAAAATACACATTTTCTCTGGCATGAATGTTTTTTTTCCGGTGGATTCCAAGAATTATAAAACTAACTCAGTATAAATGTTAGGTTTCGTGGCATCATTGGAGGATATTAGGCGCAAACATTATTAACTTACCTGAAGAGAATAATAAGGCTAACAATATCTATTTCAAATTAAAATACAAACTAAACCAACGGTTTACGAGAGCTCATTTTAGTTCTATCTAAATAGTAGGACAATGTATCTCTCTGCTCTAACAGCGAAATTATTTATAAGTGTGCTAAGGAATTATGTAGGAAATAAAAGATAGGAGAAGCTACTCGAGTTCTACTCTTGTGAAAATCATTTTGAGGTGAGCTTGATAACATATACTTATTTATAATGTTTATGAAATTGTTTTAGCATAGTAATATCAGCAGTACCAACTATCATTATCTTCATTATTATAGTGATCTGTGAACAGCATTAATGAAATTATTTTAAAACGATGGTAACAAGTAGCATGTTAAAATCAAAGGTAGTATCCCATAAATATATTGAATTGCGACAAGAATTCTCAACAAAGAACCAGATTACCAATAAATTTGAATGGATAAGCGGCAAAGCGGGAAATTGGTTAAATCAGCAGATAAACACAGATAAGAAAATTGTATAAAACACAATACAATAAAGAAATTTGAGATTACCCAAATTTTTTAAATACGATTTTTAAATGTTTGTTATTTAATAATACAAGATGTTGTCTCTTCTAACCTAATAACATTCGAAAAAATTAAGCGAATAGTAATTTATCATTCAAATTTTGCCAATATTAGCATCATTAACAGATCAAATTTATTTTATTTGAGAGTGGTTTTTCTTTTTTAAACGTGAAGTCGTGGAGTGTATTCAAAATTACTATTAGTACAATAATGGGATTTTGAAAAAAAATAACATTTGATTTCCAAAATCTTTAATTTCTGAATAATATTTAGGTACATTGAGATTTTCTTCTATATGAATCCTAAAATGTTCCAATGGTAACGGTGGTGAATAGATTTATTTCATTTGCGAAATGTTTAAAAAGCCGGTCCCATATTTCAGCTTAAACTAAAAAGATCTGTAAAACATTAAAAAATCGACTTAATTACCTACGTATTCATTTCACATTTTACAAATAAATAAGTTGCAAATATCATCAGAGAAAATAATGTAATAATATATTTGTGCACCCTACATTTATATTACCTCAATAGGATATTAGATACTTATATACAAGAGTATAAAGGGCATCTTTTATCGAAAAATAGTCATGTAACCTACTAAACGACTATATTACGCTTTCAAATCGAACACCGACAATTTCAAAAAATTGCTAATATTCGTGGAACAATCAATTTTTAATTAAAGTTTCAGTCGGTGAATTCTTGAAATTCAATATTAAAATTTTAGTGTTGTGTATTTATCAATTTTAGATATAGGTTACGTTGATCTTGGGTATTGCTGTAGCATACAAAGGGAATGTATTCTTCAATTTGACCATACGTGAGGTTGAAGATATAGATTGGTCAATAGTGTTTCATAGAAAAAATACTGAAACTGGAATAAACTGAACAGTAATTGTGAAAAATCAGAAGATGATGTAGTTGCACATGCAGAAATGTGCATGAAATATATGACTTTGAAAAATGAATACATAGCATTTACCTTTTTTTCTACAATTTAAGAATAATAATCATACTTTCACACCAATTAAGAAAAACGCATTTGGAAAGCTGCCACCAAAGAACAATTTCTTTCCTAAATCTTCCATAACTACGTACACGGATTACTATGTTAGACGTACATCTGAATCTTTGTTAGGTGCTGTGGTAGCAGATATAAATATCCTCAACTGTCATGATGGTTGGAAGTTCTCAGCTGTAGCCAAGGGGTATGTTGAAAAATTAATTAATAATTGGAAACATAAGCTGACATGTTTTGGTGTGTTGTTTATGTTTTAAAAATGGCTCCGAGAACGACTGTAGTGAACAGACATCTTCCGTCACGATCTCTCGTCGTCATCCGTCATCCGAGTTCGGAAACGGATGTAGTGGACAAATCGCCTTACGCTGGCAAATCAAGCAGTCAACAACGACTGCTCGTACGCATTGGTGAACATGTGTACTGTTGTACGAGCAGTCGTAGTTGTTCATAATTTTTTTTTCAGTGTAATGCGTACGAAAAAATATAACTTCAGATGGTAAAGAGTCTGACATATAGACTCCATTTCGAATTTTTCCAAAAAGTTAATTATAAAAGTCTCAACAGTGCCTCATGGGTAGTACTAACCAAACCATGTAACTTCCAACAAGAAATCATGTTAAAAAAGTGCCTCGATCCAAAGATATAAGCAAATTACATTTTTATTGCAAATCATCATATTTTGCAAAATTTTGCACTTATGGTAAAACGGACACCGGAAGTCTATTTGGTAGCCATTGAAGTGCATACAAAAAATATGTGACCAATCTAACTGAAGAATTCGTATAATTATGCAACTTTGAATACGGCACTCAAAATTTGCAAAAATTCTTCAGTTCTTGTTATGTAAAAACAGTATTTATTATTCATAATGGAACCAATTTTGTTTAAAAGTACATGTGTTCCCGAGTAAAATGAGCATTGCAAAGTTCAAATCGGACGATTAGAACGGCTTATAAGCAATTATAAATTTTGCGGTAATTTTGCAAGAACAAATTTAATTTATTTTATGGCCTGAAATCACTGGTCTCTACCCCATATCGCAATAAAGAAGAATCAAAAAATTTCAGATTTAACAAATTTATTTTCGTTAATATCACGATACAGAAAAAGAACTATAATCTGAAATACAAACAAGCGGTATATTCTTCTGAACTTTCGTTTAAATATGTGTATTATTATTAAAATTATCATCAGTTGTTTAAAAATGGCCATTCTTAAATGTTTTTATGTTTTGAAACTTTCTTTATGAAAATAATGTTTCTTTTTCTTTATTGTGACACGGGTTATACAACCAGAAATATTTAAGAAATAATGCGAAAAAGTGTAATTTTGAAGCATGTTTTTTAAAAACAAAAGCACAGATTTAATTAAAAAAAATTACTACACTTGTTGTAATGCCTTCAAGTTAAGACAAATAATAATAAGACAGTTCCCTAAAAAATCAATTTTACTTCACATGTTTTGAAGATATAATAAATAAATAAATCAACGAAAAAGCTTGTTTTCTTCAAAATTATTAGGGCTGAAAATAATGTGTTACTTTGTAAGAGATAAGTTTGGAATATGAATATAATATTATCATAATGGAACATGTAAAGAAGAAGGGTGAATTTATTTCCACATATGCCTATGTCATATTACGCATTTACGTAAAAAATCGGGGAAGCGATACCAATAGGTCAATTCCAGGACAAGGCGCCAAGCGAGGCATGAAATCCTGCGGGTCCCGTAAAGATACTTCCCAGTCATGTTACATAAACAATGAATGCTTCAACAAGTAGCAAAGTGGAAACTTCCCTGCCACAAAAATCGAAATTAGCCTCGTAAAGAATATCTCCAACTGTGAAGGAAAATTTCAGTCTCCTGCTGATTTTGAAGCAGAAATATTTGCGGACAGTTGCAGAAAAAATACTTTATTACTAAATTACCTGTTTTAAAAATATTAAATGTAGCGGCTTTATGAATTGAAAATTATTTGATATCCATGTCCTGCTCCCTGGCCTCCAGTGTAAGAACCCAGTCCATAACCTCCGTAGTGCCTAGGATAAAAATCATAAAGACTTTCTGTTGGTTTCACTATTAGTGTTTCGAAAGTCCTAGTTATAATAAGGGGCAGGTAGATATGATGAAGGTGAGCTGGTATGAAGGAGTGATGTCTAATTTGTCCTAAAATTTAAAAGAGGAATACATTATGTTTTTAAACGAATATTTTGTGTATATAAAAAGAATGAGCTATGTCTATAGGATTAATTTCTGGAATTCGATTAGTGATCGCAGCAACACAGGTCACATATGGCATTTAGAAGGATGACCGTGTATCTAATTTAATAGCCTTAGTCCGTAGGCTATTAATTGAGATATTCTAGGATGTCCGTTAAACGGCTGAGAAGGCGAGAGACAAGGGGTTGGTTACCCCTGTGGCAATAAGACTCAATTATGCATTATTAGTCCCTTCAAATTAGTCAAAACATCGCTGTTTTATGGAAAACTTCCCACAGCTATGAAACCTGTAAAAAGTGGAGCATATTGGTTGTCTATACATAATTTTCACCCCACGCAGTACTAAAAAGGGGTGGTTTTTGAAAAATATATATACATATATGAATTTTGGCGCTTTTTCGCCTTTCTCTCTATTTTGAAGAAAGACTATGCGTTTTGGTGAAAAGTTGTACACCATAAAATTTTCTGCAAATTTTGTTTCAACGTTTTGGCCGAATTCCGCATGGTTTCATCGCTAGAGGGCACGAAAGAAATATACAAAGAGACTTTTGCGCCTTTTTTAGATTTTTTGGAAGTTCGTGAGGTGAAAATCATGTTTAGACAACCCGCATGCTTCACTTTTTACAAATCGCATAGCTGTAGGAAGATTTCTTTAATTTTTCCTAATTTAAAGGGACTATATCTTATTCACTCAACTTTCCACAATTTTGCACTGTTTCAAAATTTTACATACAGTAACATTAGCTAGCGCTCACGGTCGTTGTATCGAAAAATGTCTTTCATCCTTTACTTAGCACCAAAATTCCTATTTTTTTCTGTCGTTTAAATGTCTCTAGTTTTCATAATTTACACACACTCAGCTTAGTTCCTATGGCTTCCTGTTCCGATTTATTCAGGATTTCTCCATGGGCTCATTTAATATATTTTACTTCCACATCCACGTAGTGGATTGGAAGTATAGTAATCGCAAAAAAATTTTCAAAAATTTTTATTCGTGAAATAGGTTTAGAATGTCATGAAACGTCGAGATTTTAAATTTGAGCGAAAAAAAATTTCTGTCTGTCGGTCTGTCTGTCTGTAACTTTTTTTTTTTGTCCGCACGTTTTCTCCGGAACGGTTTAAGATATTGACTTGAAATTTTGTACACGTATATATTATAACAAGGTCTGGAACTGGATTGTTTTTTGAGGATATCCGGTGAAGGGTTGGGGGTTAAATAGGGGTAAATAGGGGAAAATAAGTAAAGCAAGCTTGTAAGAGTACAGAAACTTGAAATTCGGTGTATGTACTAGAAGTTAAGGCCTCATATTTTTTTATATTATTTTTCAACCCTTCCACTACCCTTACTACATTATTAGAGGGGTTGATAAAATAAAATTGAGATATTCACTTGTAATTTGGTAGACGTATGTATTATAACGACAACTGGAACTAGATTATATTTTGGCATGATTCCGTACAAGGGTTGGGGTTAACAGGAGGACTAGGGGAAAATAAGTAAATCAAGCTGGTAAGAGTACAGAAATTTGGGATTCGGTGTATATACTAGAAACCAAGGCCTCAGATTTCTTTCTAATATATTTCAAACTCCACCACCTCCGCTTCATTATTAATGGGATTGATAACATCAAATTGAGATATTCACTTGAAAGTTAGTACACGTATGTATTGTAGTGACATCTGATTGAGATGACTGCATTGAAGGGGTGGGAGGTGGTAGGTTGTGAATAGTGGAAAATAAGTAGGGTAAACTAGAAGCTTCAGTTCTAACGTATATGATAGAAACTAATTACTCAAACTTTCCTATGACATCTGCCCCAAATATAAAAATTCTATGACCAATAATTTCCACATACTAGAGTTCAAATATAGTCAAGATATTTCCTTTAAAGTGACTTGGATGAAGAATCTGGATGTGGAAGTAGTGATTCCGTAGGCAGTGGTTTTTTTATTATATTTTCTGAAAGATCTTTTGATTTTAGAGCGAAATGCAAAAAACCAGAATTTTCTACAAACTCCATAGACTTCAAAATTAACCAAGAACGCGTTCTCATATTAACAGCTGTGTGACGTAATTTACTCCTATGGTAATTTAATAAATTTCAAAATGTGCTTTTGTTAATAACTGATATAAATGAAATGTAAAGCAACACGAATCGTTTGAATAATGTTAACTGCTATGCATATGATTTAATAATGTTAGAATGTTATTTTCTTATGAAATTTACTCTCCATGTGTTAATGTTTTTTTTGCAGCTTATTCATTATACAGCTTTATGATTGCTTGTCATTATTAATCAGATATATGTATTGATGGGTGAAGTCTGCTTTTAAACAATCGGATTTGCATATTAATCGTATCTTCGAGACAAATTTTGGGAGTAAATGACGTCAGAATTTCCTGCGCATCGGTTCATGTTTAAACCAGTATATTTCTTCTTCTACTTAACAAATTGACTTCGAATTTTCAGTGTTGTAGATAATCGACGATTACCTCATATGCACGTGCCAAAAAATGTAATATGATATTTAACTAAATGTGTAAGCCATCTCTTATTCCGCGACTGATTTGTCCAATACGACTTAAAGGACTTAAGGTATAGTATGTTCCTATCAAACGTACTATTTTATTTCAATGTTTCGTTTCGAATTTAAGGTTTCATTTTATTACCTTGCTTGATTATTTTCAAATTAAAGAACGTTTTTGAATCTTTGTCTTTAATAGTAATAGAAATTTGTTACCTTAATTTCCGTTTTCCCTATCAATAGCCGTAAATGTTTCGTAGTTTAATTTCATAATGTGGGAAGATAATTAGTAAGTTATATTAAGTTGTTTAAGAATAGATGGTATATATAATTGAATAATCGTAGCATGATACCGCGGGCAAGAAGCTGAGTGTGAGTAGAGTTTGATTTAAATTATAATTTTTGGGCATGCCGTGGGCACTAATGTAAACATGTGCAAAATTTGATGTAGAGTATACTACTATGCGAAATTGAACGATATAGAAGTCATAAAAGTAATAAGGAACCTTGTGAAAATTTCATGTTGTCATGTCGCGCATCGGCGTTGCGCCGCGCTTGTCGAGGGCGCTGAAAATAGTCCGGGAGCTAGGTGTCTTTTCCGGCACGTTATCGTTTTATTCTCTATGAGACATTCTTACGTCTTTATGAATAATAATAACAGTTCACACAATTGCCAGGTAATCGCTACAAGGTTTTATTTAGATTAAGAATATTTATCTAAACGTTTTGAATACAGAAAGTTATTCCCGAAAAGAAATTCCTGTCAGTTAATTAGTCAAAGAAAAAGATTTTTATTCTCTATATTTTATTACAGAATTCTGAACTCATCGTTTCTCTTTTTTGAAACGTAAATACATGCTCCATTATCAACAAAATAACCTTCCCAGAAAGTTACAGTTGTAAACAAAAGTACATATTATATGCTTTTATAACAAAGCAAATTATAAAAAATTTAGAACAAAAAAAAATTGACACTTGCAATAACTTCTATTTTCGCGGCTTACTTAGGTCTTTGTTGAAGATGATTTGTTAGAAAAATGCAAATGGTAGGTAGAATTTTTGCCTTATTAAATACATGTTTATTTTTCTTACTTTTTATTTGGTGTTTTTGCCACTGAAAAATATGAAGAAAATGTTAATGAAAAAACCTCTGCGCCAAATGGATCTGACACTGGATCTGAATACATGATTGTTATAAATTGTCTCACACCTAAAAAAACCGTTGCCTAAGGAATCACTACTTCCACATTCAGATTTTCCATCCAAGTGTCCGTAAAGGAAAACATTTTGAGTATATTTGCAATCTAGTATGTGAAAATAATTGGTCATAGAATTTTAATAATAGTTGAAGCAAATGTCATAAAAAAGTTTCAGGTATTGGTTTTTAGCATATGCATCAAATGAAATTTCTGGACTTTTATTATCGTACTCTACTTATTTCCCAGGTACACCCCCCCCCCTTTCATCTCAATCAGATATCATTATAATATATACGTCTACCAAATTTAAAGTAAATATTGTTACAGTCTATTTTCGTATCTGTACAATTAAATTTAAATATCGTAATATGTTATCGTTTTAGTCGAGTCTATATATACTATAACTGGTTGCCTACCGTTCGTGCTCCATGAGAGCCACGCATAGTGTTGCTGGTCATGGCAACGCGTTGCTAGCAACGCACAGTAACTGTACCTAATTTCTTAGGAAGCGAGTTTCGAACGTCTCGATTATAACCTTTTCAAGACCGTTATTATCAATTAAACTTATTGTTTTGTTAATGGAATTACGAAATACTGTATTATGTGTGGAATATAGACGTCATTAAGGGAGACATCAGATTTGTGGGTTATGTTGTATAGTGTTCATTCGGAACGTACCAATGGACAGAGTTTTAGTCATTCTCGGATTTTGACAGAGGTTTCCGTCTTGGCCATTTTTGTGGATTTTTTCCGCTTGCCTGCCGAAGATAAGTTGTGTCACTGAGCACGTGGATAGCATTTTGTGAATTTGCTCCTTTAATGGGATATGGTGCTGTAGTGACAAATTTAGCAGTATTTTATTTTGACATTTTCATTATTTTCTGTTGGGAAGTACTGCTACGGAATTTTCCTGATAAACCAACTTGCTGGAAGCACATGGCAAAGGAATTCTGTAAGCCTACTCAACATCTAGGGTATACCTCTGAAATCTCTTTAGAAAATAGATTTGTAACATTCGTTATTTCTTTATTGCAGGGCTTTTTGTTCTTTTTGTTCCTTTTGTTCTTTTGGTTTCATTTTCATTTTATTTTGGACTTTTACTGGTATCGTATCCTGTATGTTTGACCCTACGTCTTACCTTTTGGGTGATTTGTACATCTGTATGTGAACTTTGGTTTTACTGAAACTTGGTTGGCAAGCTGTTCGTCGAATTTGGAATCCTGAGTTGTATCGGTGAGACTCTCCTGCCTGGTTCCATTGGAAGCTACGCTCTCCTGGTAGGCCTAGTGGTTACCTGCTGGAGGTAAGCGTCTTTAAATAGCCTAAAGAGGGACCTGATATCACATCCCACCTTCTACGTGAGGCATAGAGAGCCCGTCAGTTTTCTTACGGTACTAATTACACATTAAATGTAAATTGTCAGTAAATATTTTGCATACGACCAATTAAATTTTAGTAGTTTTGAACACCACGCTTGCAAATTTCTCACATTAGTCAATTTAACCTATCGTCACTAACTAGTTCACATTATTTTGTTCATTTTATGTTATTTTAACGTAATCATCTAAGCCAGTATATTTTGGGAGGTCATATTTTGCCTATTATTAGTTAAGATTTTATTAGTTTTAAGTTGTCGTATATTTTGTGTTAGGTTAAGTGTGGGCCACACATCTAAGTATACTGATTGTGTGTAATGTTATTTCTGTGGGATTTGGCTGTAAGCGTACCTAAATATAATAATTAAATCTGTCATAGTAAGACGCGTATTTGTTTTCACCAGCATACATCTAAAGCCCCAATTTGTCGAATCCACTCCCCAGGGACTTGTCTAGTCGGCCGTGCGAGCCTCTTTCGCCACCAATTAAACGCATAGAGGGGACTGTACGTAAAACATAAAAATTTTGTACCAGCCTACCCTGCTGTATTGCTGATGCATCAGGCTCTAAAGTAAATTTTTATATATTCCCCTTTTATCTGGGAGCCCAGCAACAACATATTTTACTTTATCGACCCCTTTAATAATGCAGTGGAGGTGGTGGAGGGTTTGAAAAATATGATAAAGGAATCTATGACCCTGGATTCTAGTATACCTATACACCAAATCACAAGATTCTGTACATTTATCAGCCTGCTTCACTCATTTTCCCCTATTTACCTCTACTTACCCCTCACCCCTTCAACGAAATCATCTCAAATTATAATCCAGTTCCAGATGTCGTTATAATACATACATGTACCACGTTTCAAATGAATATCTCAATTTAATTTTATCAGCCTCTTTAATAATGGGGTGGTGGAGGAGTTGAAAAAAATATTATAAAAAAATATGAAACTTTGGCTTCTAGTGTATACTTACACCAAATCTCAAGTTTCTGTACTCTTACCAGCTTGCTTTACTTACTTTCCCCTCTTTGCCCCTATTTACCCCCACCCTTCATGGGATGTCTTAAAAAACAATCCAGTTCCAGATCTCGTTATAATACGTATGTCCACAAAATTTCACGTCAATATCTTAAACCGTTCCAGAGAAAACGTTCGCACAAAAAAAAAAGTTACAGACCGACAGATAGACAGACAGACCGACAGACAGACAGAAAAATTGTTTCCTCTCAAATTTAAAACCTCGACGTTTCATGACATTCTAACAGATGGTTTCACAATCGTAACTTAACTTTCATGTCAGTTGACTCTTACTTTCAGATTAACTATAACTTTACCGACACGCGTTTTTCAATATAAAGTTAAGTGATGATTTGTAAATAAGAGGTTGTGAATGAAATTTATAATATTGGTACTGGAAAAATGAGTAATATACATAAAATGTATGACTTTTTGTCAACGTCACGTCACTTGCTATCAAATATAAATATCAGAAGCAATTTATAAGTTAGTGCTCTATTATTAAGTAAGTAGGTAGTATTTAGTCTAGATCTATTTAAAAAAACTCTTCTGTCGTATTCTTCGAAAAAGTTAGTTCTATACCGGATTTCCTTGACTCCCCATCACTGCTATATGCATTTACTTCGTACCTATCCATTTTTAAGTGAAATATCAAAGAATTATTTTGTGACGATTATTTTATAGGTTATAGATTACCAGTAAACTGCCCACTTCTAATTTACGCATACCTCATCTCCTAGTAAAGTTAACTACTAGATAACTACAACATTGAAAATGATCAGCTATTGTAAAACCGAGTTTCTATAATAACCTGAAAGTTAATTCTGACTGGAAGTTAAGCAGCGATTGTAAAACCAGCTGTAAATCTATTTCGGCAAAAAAAATTTGAAATTTTTTTTACGATACTTCCAGTTCACTACATGGATATGGAAGTAATATATAAACTAGAACAACGTTATAAACTAAAAACTGAAAATGAAAACTAATGACCGGTAACGTTTCAAAAGATTATCTACTTCCATTCTCAAAACATTTTTGGTCGTCAACCATGGCAGTTCATTTTTTATGTATTTCCATAGTCACGTGAGACATTGAATTATATTTATTTTATTTTTACTTACTTCATCTCTAAAGATGGGCATTATGGGCAACCAACGAGTACAAATATCTACTGAATAATTTGATAAGCGGATTCGTTAAGTTTCCTTTTAATTCCGTTACTACCTTTGTTCATAAGCTTCGCCGAGTCCCATTGGATCGATCCTGAGATTATTATCCTACGCGTGTTCACAAATTTTTGATTTTTCAAATACTCCTCTTCTAGCGTAATTTCTATGTTCACCAAACCTTCCTTTGCAAGGTGTAGATGTCTCACCTACTCATTGTTTTCCACCCTCACAAGGAACACTATAAACAGAATTTTTAGAATTTTGACCATTTAGAGGTTTGGTTTTTGATGAAACCGATTTTAGCGCGGAGCCGTTTGAAAAACCGTTCGTACAGAAAACCTGTTCTCATTTCTTCGTAGTAAACAACGAACTGTCATGGTCAGAGGCGCGTTTAGGCCTAGGCGCGCGCCTAGGGCCCCACTTTTCCAGGGGCCCCCATTTCCCGATTTATGGATGTAAAAAAGCGATACAAACATTTTACTTCTTTGTTATGTCGTTATTTATTTTCGCTTTTCCGATAGCAATAATGATAATTAAAACTATCATGAAATACATTTCTTCCCTTTTCCATATCATCCTCATCAGATCTCAGTTGCAACAAAAATAACAAAGTAAGAATGGTTCATGCGAGTATGTGTTCACGAACGTTTGTCGTTTATTTACATTTTATATCATTTGAATTTGAAATCATTTTATAGTTCTTCCTTTCGATTTCAATATTTTTCATATTTCAATGTAGAAGTCTATAGGAATTTATTGTTTGTGTTTATCGTGTTTGAATATTCTTGAATATTCATTTTTTTAATCTTTATTTACTGCATCACACTGAAAAAAATATGTTCGTAATATTAATGAATCGATTCATCGACTGAAAACTGGTGAATCCGGTTATTAATATAATGTCGTTTACATAGTAACAATAAATGTGTACATTGTCTTAATGAACATATACATCATATCAATAAACAGATTCATAAATTCTCAATGAACTTTCATTGATTGATTTCTCGAACATATTTTTTTCAGTGCATTAAAAAAGATGCAATCAATTAACAGACCAATTTGGCAATTCCTCAGACGTTACTATTTAAGTTTCGGCAGTTGGCGCGTGCCAGATGACGAATCAGCTTTTCGGTATATTTCACATTAATGAAAATAAATCTACTGATAATGATGATGCGAAAATTCAAGAACCTGAAACATATCAATCTAGAAAACCCAAGAAAACAACTGAGAAAATTTTGATTTTGAAACCAGGGATGAGGACTGCGAAAAGGAAGAACCATTAGGAAACGAATCTACTGAATCTGGCGATGATGAACAAATAGAACAAGAATCTGAAAATAAAGAAAATTTGGAAAAAGAGTATGACGATGCAAAACAAGCTAATAATCAGTGCACTATAATAATCAATGCATTAGTATCGACCTATAGAGGCGACATAGATTCCGAGTTATCTCCAGATAAATTGCATCCATTTTTGATACATGCCGGCTTAAGTCGCCTGCTGAAATGTATAAAGGACCCCGCAGTCTTTTATAGTAAAAATGTGTTTCTGTCGATAGTTCTGAAACTTGGGAAAAATGTTGTCTTGGGCCCCCTGATTAAAATTCCTTTTGACCACCAGTTCGACCGAATTCGATTTTTTTATTTAGAGATGATTGAAACTGTGAACATCTGCGAAGGTCTGCTTAAATGTTCCATAAAAATTCTGAAAATATTCATACTAATTTTTTGGAGAAAGATAAACATCTTTTGATTCTTGGTGTTTTTTTTTTCAAAATGCTTCCTTCTCCCGGAAAAAAATAACAAAGAGAAAAAAAAGTTTTTTTGCAATTTTTTACGGGAAAAGGAAGCACTTTGAAGAAAAAGTTGAAGAGGCGTAAGCTTATTATTTTTACCTAAAGAACGTGCCTGAATATTTTGGGATCTTTCTGAAGTAGAAAAAAATAAAATTTTAGGGAAATTCTTGGTCGAAATTATTTTTGTCTAAGAAATTCTGAAAACTGGTAGGTAGGCGTGTTCTTTGAACAAAAATAAGCATCTTTTGGCTCTTGGTGTTTATCTTCAAAGTGCTTTCTTTTCCCGTAAAAAAAATTACAAAAAATATGTTTGCTTGTTTGTTATTTTTTTTCCGGGAGAAGGAAGCACTTTGAAAAAAAATGTCAAGGAACAAAAGATGCTTATTTCTCTTCAAGAAATGAGCATGAATATTTTCAGAATTTTTATGGAACATTTACGCAGACCTTCGAAGATGTTCACAGTTTCAGTCGCCTCTAGACCAAAAAATCGAATCAGGGGGTCCAGGAGAATATTTTCCCCAAGTTTCAGAACAATCGACTGAAACCTATTCTTACTATAAAGAACTGCTGAGTCCTTTATTCTCAATGTGTTGCAGGCGACATTCTTTAATGTTGAAACCCTTCTGTGTATTTACATGACCATTCCGGTCAGTAATCCCTCATGTAAACGCACTTTTTCGGCGCTCAAAAGAATTAATAACTACCTACGAAGTACTTCGGGGCTACAGTATTCAACAACCAATATCTATTTAATCCATTGGCGCAGAGATTTTTTTATCAAAATTTCTAAATATTTTTCAGTGGCAAAATACCAAATAAAAAGTAAGAACAACTGAATAAGCCACAAATAAACAGTTATAGACAATATATAATTGTTTTGTTGTAAAATTAATTCAAACTAGTATAATACGTTATTCTGAACAAGAAATGAGGAATACATTTTTTCATTTGAGAATCCATCTTTAGTTGAAAAAATAATTTTTTTGACGGCCCCTATCTGAAACATCTTTGATCCACTACGATGTAATCTTGTACAAAGGGGTTTCTAAAGGTGCTGACTATGACTATCTTGCTAGCCTTCTTCTAATACGCTTTTTTGAAAATCGGCCCTCTTTCTCTATCTTAGAATCGGACGCCTCTAACTAAAATCAAATGTGGTTACATCTAAAGACTCACTTTACCACCACCACCAAAATATCAAAATATTCCGATATCAGATGAGTGGGACATCGGGGTGTCTTCATCTTAAGTGAGTCACACTTATAGAGATAAGTATTTTTTTATTCGTCTTAAAATTGTGGTAAAATAATTCAGTGTATTTACATCCAATGAAGTTGAGCGACAAAGGCTAAGGAGGTCGAGTTTGACAACACGTTATAATACCCAGAATCTGTTAGTGTAGTATATATGATCTCAATTGGGCCAGCATAAAACCGAAAACTCGGAGTAAAGTCGACATCTCCTTTATGGGACATGGGCGGCGGCGGCAGAAATGTAAAAATGCTTTAAATACTAAATAATTATTTTTTTGTTGTTAAAGAAAGGGATTTCTATAATACCTTTATTCAATAGAAGTGGTTAATGGAAAAATATGTTTATCACATTTATAAGTCGCATAAATGATGTATTAAAGCTAAGTCTATTGTCTAGTGACCTACCTCTCGTTCTCCTATCTTCTAGCGGCAAAGTTATTTAATCTTAGGCGGGAGTTGCATAGATGGTATAATCCATCCGAAGGAGTGTAAAGAAGCGACTGTCTTGTTTATTAAATGTTAGGCTACGATACTATGAACTTTGCAGTATCATGATGTTAGGCTGGCAGAAAATTTCTAATATTCTATGAAAGAAGGACTCGGCAAAATTTTAAAGGGGGAACTCGTTTCCGGGCATCGGTAATTGGTCTCAGTAGCGGAAATAGGTCGACGTTAAATAAACAAATTTCAAAAAAGCTTTGTCTATGAACTTTAAATAAACAATATTTCATTTGTCACTATCCGTGTTTTCAGAACTTGAACCGGTATTTACACTAATTATAATTGGATTGATAGGTGGTAATACAGAATATTCGTTTTCCTTTTTTTACCACATGAGATATACACTTCGTCCATATATCGCTGTTGCCTATTTTGTCTACTATTTTCTTTATATTTTTTAAGACAGACTCATTTAATGGTGTGGATTGATTACATGGATGTAGTCTTGTTTTTACATCAGCCCACACCATTTCAATGGGGTTGAAAACGAAATAATATGGAGTCAGGCGGAAAATAGTATGATCGTGTGCTTCAAAAATTTTTCAACGGCATATTTCTTTTTAAAATTTTGCTTTCCAATCAGTTCTTATAAAGTTTTTTTGTGTTTTTTTCTGGTATTTTCAAGCCTTTATCTTTCATAAATTCAATGATATCGCCTTTTCTTGTGTTGGTGTTCGGAATTTTTCTGTGTTGCAGCGAATTATATGACGCATTGTCCATAACAATTACAGAATTTGGTGGGATATTTGGTAACAGCTGTTCCTTTGCCCACTTCTCAAATAATTCGGCTGTCATATCCTCGTGGTAGTCGGCAGAGGATTGCTCGATATTTTTAAGAGACAACAACAACGCATTTGGAATAAAACCGTTTTTACTTCCAGCATGCAGAATTATAATTCTTTTTGTCCTAGAACATGGAGCACTTAAATTACACGTTTTGGTGTTATCTACCCAACCGTATTGAACTACATCATGGGTGTCTAAACATGTTTCGTCAAGATAAATTGTGTCTCTATTTGCATCTCGGTATTCTTTTATTTTACGATGGTACTCGTGTCGATGATCAACGATGCGTGCTGATTTCATAACTACCATTCGTGTGTCCAATTTTTTGCACCTAAAACCGCAATTGAGAAAAACGTTTCGCAAAGTATCTAATGATTCACAGTTATAATCTGGATAGTCGCGTAACTTATCCCTAATCATTTCTAATGTGGGCACCTTCTGTTCGTCGTAAAAGTCATACACAAATTGACGAATGACATCTTTGGACGCGTTATCAAGTATTTTTAAGTTTTTGTCGATCTCTTTTCCGTTTAATAGAATGATACCAACTACATTCCCAGCTCTAATAACCCTATAAATTGTAGTACGGCTTATGGTTAATTCACAACTCCTCTTCGCAATTTGATTATATGAAGAATCAAGTTATTTAATTATTACTTCCCTCGCATACCGAAGGGAAGTATTGTATTCGATAAAAAATCACCCTCCCAGATTTTTTCGGATTCTGACGTTTCAGATCACGGAGATTACGAAAATATAGGTTTTTCAATTCCGTCAGTCGGTCTGTCTGTCTGTCTGTCTGTTGGTGCATTTACTAAAAAACTACTTGACGGAGAGCAGTCAAATTTGGTAGGTAGTTGACGCTACTGTCAGCGCAGAAATGGTAGAAATTTCACTGGAAAATATACAGGGTGGGCCGTCTAAACGGAATAAATAGTGAAACAATTTTTTTTTCTCTCAAATTTAAAATTTCCACGTTTCATGACGCGCTAATCCTATTTCGGGGAAAAAAAAATTTGAAATTTTTGAAAAAATTTTTACCAAGATGAAAAAAATTTTTTTTGTTCAAATTTAAAATTTCTACGTTTCATGACACGCTTAACCCATCTCAGGAAAATGAAAATTTTTTCACCAATATATTTGAAACATTTTTTACCAAGATGAAAAAAATTTTTTTTCTTCAAATTTAAAATTTGCACGATTCATGGCATTCTAAAATTATTAAAAAAATATGTATATTTTTTTTACCAACATTTTTGAAAAAATTTTTACCACTAAAATAGATGGAACATTTTTTTTCTTTGTTCAAATTTAAAATTTCCACGTTTCCATGGCATTCTATATCTATTGAACAAAAAGAAATTTAAATATATTTTTGAAAAATTTTTAAAAAATTTTGAAAATATATAATAAATGAAAAATTTGTTTTTGCTCAGAATTAAAATTTCCATGTTTCATGCAATTCCAAACCTATTTCGGAAAAAAATATTGCAACATTTTTTTACCATCTTGGAAAAATATTTTACCACTAGAATAGATCGTAAAAATTTCTTTTTGCACAAATTTAAAATTTCCACCTTTCATCACATTCTAAACATATTTCAGAAGAACAATATTATGAATTTTTTTTTACCAAGTGTTTTGAAAAATTTAAAACAAAAAAAATTTTGTAACCACCGCTATACTTCCACTCCACGTAAATGAGGAATTGAAAGTGTGACAGATGGCAATAATATTTGGCATATGCACCTATTATACTTTTGTTGAAAAATGTACAGGGTGGTCATCCCAAGAAATAATTCACTGGAAAATATACAGGGTGGGCCGTCTAAACGGAATAAATAGTGAAACAATTTTTTTTTCTCTCAAATTTAAAATTTCCACGTTTCATGACGCGCTAATCCTATTTCGGGAAAAAAAAAATTTGAAATTTTTGAAAAAATTTTTACCAAGATGAAAAAAATTTTTTTTGCTCTAATTTAAAATTTCTACGTTTCATCACACGCTTAACCCATCTCAGGAAAATGAAAATTTTTTCACCAATATATTTGAAACAATTTTTACCAAGATGAAAAAAATTTTTCTTTCTTCAAATTTAAAATTTGCACGATTCATGGCATTCTAAAATTATTTAAAAAATATGTATATTTTTTTTACCAACGTTTTTGAAAAAATTTTTACCACTAAAATAGATGGAACATTTTTTTTCTTTGTTCAAATTTAAAATTTCCACGTTTCCATGGCATTCTATATCTATTGAACAAAAACAAATTTAAATATATTTTTGAAAAATTTTTAAAAAATTTTGAAAATATATAATAAATGAAAAATTTGTTTTTGCTCAGAATTAAAATTTACATGTTTCATGACATTCCAAACCTATTTCTGAAAAAAATATTGCAACATTTTTTTACCATCTTGGAAAAATATTTTACCACTAGAATAGATGGTAAAAATTTCTTTTTGCACAAATTTAAAATTTCCACCTTTCATGACATTCTAAACATATTTCAGAAGAACAATATTATGAATTTTTTTTTACCAAGAGTTTTGAAAAATTTAAAACAAAAAAAAAATTGTAACCACCGCTATACTTCCACTCCACGTAAATGAGGAATTGAAAGTGTGACAGATGGCAATAATATTTGGCATATGCACCTATTATACTTTTGTTGAAAAATGAACAGGATGGTCATCCCAAGAAATAATTCAACTGTGGTGGACACTTGTAAAGGTATTTGCACAACCCTTCCATATTTGGCACCTGTCATTTAGTATTGGACTTTTGTTGTTGGATGAGCACTTTGTATATTTTTTTGACCAAAGCTTATCAGGTTTTCTTTGTAATAAGAGTGATAACTATATTCCGATTATATTATTATTTTGAGTATCATTTCGTAATTATTAATTTTTTAGAGTGACCGCCATCTACAAATAAAGAGGGAAGTTCTGTGTAAACACCTTTACCGATTTTTTTTACTTTATTGTAAATTAGTTTAGTTTTAGAAAAAACATTTTTGACACACACTGTGCATTTCCGAATGCGATGAATTTAAGGTTGTTTGGAGAACGAGAGCGATCCTAATTGGGATCCCTATAGGTATACCCCATAATTATCGTTGTGGCCTAGGAGCAAAGGTAACTCTTGTGAGAATAATAAGAGAATTTGAAAGTGTTGAAGCAATTAAATATTTTTATAACTTCTTACAATATATACATCTCTCTTGTTGAATTGTAGATGATTATAGACTCATCTATTATCAACATCGTGTAATAAGTTATTAGGTCTCATTAGCAAAAATATCTATAAATAGGTTTTTTCCTCTATATAATCGCCAATTGTCATTCAACTTAGGCTAATAATATTTTCAGAGGAAAAATTCTATTCACACGGACTATTTTTTCTTTAAATTAATTTACCAAAGTAAGGGGAAAAGGTCTTAAATATTTATTATTTTACCTGGTATCCATTCATGTGTATGAGATATTTTGTTGGTTGTGACAGGTACAGAAAGGTCAACGCTATTTTTTTCCATATCCATCTCAGTATTGGTTTTATTAAAGATGACAAGACCCCTATGCTTCCCTATTTCATTAGGAAATGTAACGTATCCAAGCTCTAGTGGTGATCTTTTTATTATAAAGCTTTGTGTTTGTAACATGATCTGATAACATAAAGCCCATACAGATATTTTCTAAAAAATAGTTATGCTCTCTGAAAGTACGTAAAATTTAACAAAATACAATTTTAAAAGAAAGTTCACGACACACATATACTAGGAAATATAAAATATAAGCAGTTAAATAAATTGAAAATGCAATACGCCACACTTTGTACAATGTGTCCCAGTGACTGAGACAGAAGAAGTAACCCAGACGGCTAAAGAAAGATAATAATAATGATTACAAACGTTTTGAAAATCGTTATAGGTGTTCGTTTAGGCCTGCTAATGAAGGTCTAAAAAGTCCTGAAAAATTGAATGTGAGTTATTATTGACATTTTAGAAAATATGTGCACTTTTCCGCTTTTTTTATACGTGGCGCAAATTATTGATGTTATTGAAAAGCACCGATTTCGTATTATCACCCTTACCAAACAACAACGTTCATTGTGATATACAATGAGGTCCATAAATAATGGATGAATTCATTATCTATGTAATTTACAATTTATGAACAGCGGGGGGACCGTAGCTCAGTAGTTTAGCGCGTCTAGCTTGCATACTGGCAACCTAGCGAAGCAGGTTCAATCCCTGCTCACCGCGAAAAAATTTTTATTATAAAATGACTCAGACTCCATTATAAACTGTAGGGCCTCGTTTCTCTTTACCTAACACAAAATCATTCTGGATTTTTAGGGAGTTACCTTGGTGACTTGAGGAGCGGCTAAGAAAACAAATATTTGAAAACAATCCTCAGCATGTCAATTTTAACTTCTAAAACGACATTATTTGAGCTTAATTTTATACCTCCCCCGTCATCCCCCTTGGAGTGACAGCAACCTTATTAAAAATGTTTAATGGAACGAGGGTGCGTGTGACAGCTCATTTGGAAGGGTTTTAATTCTCTGTCCAGCAATGTAAGGTTATTTGAATTTTGTATATTCTTCACCAAGAAAATTAAATTTGAACATTTTAGAATGTATTTGAAATGTATCCTAAACTACTTATACCAAATATCTGCCAAATGTGACTTTTCTGATTAATTTTGTGGCATGTTATAACATTTAAATTAATGCAGGTGGCCAAATGCCCAAGAAAGAAGTAAAAAAGGTTTCTTTTCACATATCAGAAGAAATTATAATTATTTTATTTGTTACATCTGTGCAAAATTATAATTCTAGTTACTTATCATAATTGTCAAGTTGATCATTGTTTACCCAAAGAATTGAAAGAATTTTGATATTATTAGGATGTCGTGATAAAATAAGAACACAGATGCAGGTATGCGAAATATCCTGACCGTCGTATTTCTCAGTCCACGGTTAGTAGAGTAGAAAACAAATTTCGTGAATTTGGAAATGCCACAGATATTCCAAAATCTGATAGGAAACACATTTCAGACTATGAGAAGAAATATTTCATATGTAACATGATAGAAGGTAAATTAGCATCACATGGTACCATACGTTACCTTCACAGTAGCAATCTTAAGTATTTCATCATTCTATATATAAACTTAGAGCTCAATTTATAGTTGCAAGATTGTGGTATAGTTTACTTTAATATTTGAACAAAAAAATCACTACAATAATTTCCCTAAAAATATACAGTGTGGCTACACTTTCGTGGACACAAGCCTGTATCTATGTTATTACTTGACGGATCGTTTTCTAATTTGGGCAGGCCACATATACCATGGGAGTGCATATTTAGAACCTAATAGACTACATTTTAATCGTGCGTTGCAGGACATAAATAAAGGGGCAAATTTTTACGATTTTTTATTAGCGAATCAGATAGAAAAAAACGATGTCATATTCTTATTTATCACCCTCGAAAACATACCTGAAACAAGTTTCATCCAAATCCTATACAGGGTTGCTCAGAAAATAAAGAAATATGTTTTCTCCCGTATGTAATTTCATGTTAACATTGTGTCCCATTTACTTCTTCTTTATGGCATGCGTACTACAGAAAAAAATAACACTCAGAAAAATCACATAAATGTAATAACAGTAAACAATTGACATTAAGAATACATTTGTGGTAATGTTAAATTGTTAAAGGAATTATATGAAATAATGGAATTTTTATTCTTTTCATTTGTCATCATAATTTAATCAATTAATTATTGTACTAATGAATTCTTCTACCTTCAACATAACCGCCATCCAATGTGATACATGCTTCTACCCTTTTTCTAACATGACGAATCACTTTTATCAGTTCGTGAGTTGTGATACTTTGACATGCCTCTGTAATTCGTTGCCGCAATTCTTCCACAGTACGAGGCCGATTAACGTATACTTTATTTTTTATGTTACCCCAAAAATAGAAATCCATCGGGGTGAGATCCGAGGATCTTGGAGGAAACTCATGTAATGGGCTACGGGGACCAATCCACTTCATAGGAAAATTGGTGTCAAGCCAATCTCTAACCATACGAGAACTATGTGCTGGGGCACCGTCTAACAAAAAGTAAAGGTTTTCTGACACGTTTAATGGTAAGTTATCAAGAAAGTCCATAATTTCTGTTTCTAGAAAATTCTGAAAATTTTGATCAGTCAAGTTCTGAATATAAAAAGGCCCAATAATTTGTTGATTTAGAATAGTACACCAAACATTCACTTTGAATAAGTATTGAGTTTTACTGTTAATTATCCAATGTGGGTTTTCTGATTCCCAGTATCTCATATTTTGGGTGGATCTTACATCATTTGATGTAAAAGTAGATTCGTCACAATAGATTATATTTTTCAAAAAATCTCTGTTGTTCAAAAATTCACCCTGCATCCAAAGTGCATAATCCAATCTTCTTTCAATATCCCCTTCTAAGAGTGTGTGTAATGTTTTAGGCTTAAATGGTTTTATGTTATTTTTTTTAGATATCTTCTTATTATTTCTTTGTTTAGATTTAAGTTCAAAGAAGCTTGTCTTATACTTAATTTTGGATTATTACGAAATGCTTGCAAAATTCTGTTTTCATTTAAATTATTCCGATTATAATTTGTTGGTCTTAATACTGTAACGTCTCCAGTTTGATTAAAAATTCGATTAATCTTAGCTATTGTGCTAAATCTTACTGGAGGCCGGTTAGGATGTCGGCCATTAAAAGTTCTTGCTGCTTCTCTTGCTGCGATATTTTCTCCTACAATTCTAATAATCTCAACTTTTTCAGCAACTGATAAACGAATTTCTGGCATTGTATTAGAAATCACAATTATTTGAAGTCTAAATTCAACACTAAAATGTAAACTACTTAGCTTATGTCACAATATGACATTTCGACAAATAAAGCCATTCCATAGCACCATTGGACTTTGCATTATAATTGCAAGCAGTAAAAATTGATAAATTATTGTTTTCTTATTTTTAGAATTCCCTTTTAATTTGCTCTTACATTGTGTACTAAGTATATTAGTTGCTAAAAAATCTCATGACAATTCTTATGATTAGAGCAAAAAAGCAGCGAGAGTTCTTAATCACCGATATGCTTAACCGTCCTTCTAGTTAGTTTTAACAAATTATCTAAAAAGGGAATAACGAAAGAAAATTTAAATATCTCTTTATTTTCTGAGCAACCCTGTATAGGATTTGGATGAAAGTTGTTTTAGGTATGTTTTCGAGGGTGATAAATAAGAATATGATATCGCTTTTTTTCTATCCGATTCGCTAATAAAAAATCGTAAAAATTTGCCCCTTTATTTATTTCCTGCAACGCACTCCTATGAATAAAATGTAGTCTATTAGGTTCTAAATATACACTACCATGGTATATGTGGCCTCCCCAAATTAGAAAACGACCCGTCAAGTAATAACATAGATACAGGCTTGTGTCCACGAAATTGTAGCCACACTGTATATCCAAAATGAAACAAAAAACCTGATTAGAGCCTTGGCATTGTCTATGACCACTGCAGTGTGAACTGTCACCACTTCCTGCACATTCCAGCCATTACTACAACCATAAATGTATGCCGGACACTAGACTGCTTGCAGTAAATCTCTTAGAGACTACTGCGAACAACTCTCCAAGCCAAAACTTCTCTAGACGTCAGCAAAACCCATACGTAACTAAACTTCTGAGCAACAAATTTCCTTCTGATACTGCTCTTCCAAATACTAGGCCCCCATAACCAAAATTACCGCACCAAACACCTGGGCTCTTACATAGACTGCTAAATTGCCTGACCCACACATCGGCCTATCCAAACAAATTGTCTCTGGCCTCACCCAAGCATCCAGACATTCTGTAATAATTAAAACAAATAAGAACTTTTCTAAGACAAAACTCAAAATAAAAGGCTTACCTCATATAGAGAGTATTACATAATCTCACGAAACACGTGGCGTCAGAACTTCAAAAAGCCAAACGAAATCCTTCCTGGAACTAACAAAACGCTCAGGGCAAATCTGTGAAGATCGCTGGGTACATCAAATCGTGTCTCCTATATATATTGTTAGATGTTCTAGATGATCCACATAAACCTTCAAGACAAGTTGTCACCGTTAATGATGTTAGTGAAACGTCCATATTGCGCCTTCTAAAAAATGAAAAATACCGCCCATATAAAATGTATTCGGTTCAAGAACTTAACGAGGATGACCCTGATCGGCGATTGGAATTTTGCCAAATCATGGAAAATAGATGATCCGTTATTTATTAAAAAAAACACTCTTTTTTCTGATGAAATAACAGTCGTCTTAAATGGAACAGTCAACAAACAGAAATGTAGATACTGGAGTACAGAGAATCAACATTGGATGATGGAGGCCTATACTCAATAACCTGAGAAGGTGAGTTTTTGGGGTGGAATTGTAAATTCTCAAATTATCGGACCATGTTTCTTTGATAGCACATTAACTGGTGCACGTTGCTTGGATTTTTTTGCAAAATTTCTTACTTTCAGAGTTAAGAATACTTTTACCTGACAACCTTAATGAAATTGATAGAAATATTTGGTATCGACAGGACGGAGCTACACCACATATTGCATTGAAACTAAGAGAGTTTTTCCAATACTTAATAGAGATAGGCTCTTACTTTCAATGCAAAATGTGTTGTAGACGCGCTGAAATTGAGTAGCCTGCCCGTTCTCCTCATTTGACCCCGCTTGGGCTGCTTGACTGTTTTTTATGGGGTTACTTAAAATCGAGAGTCTGCTTCAACATACCAAATAACATCGATGATTTAAGAGACAGAATAAGGCAAGAAATTAATCAAATCACCGCGGAAACGATACAAAATGTTTCAGAAAAATTTTAGCAACTCCTCCATTATTGTCAAGCAGCAACGGGCGCCCAGTTTGAACATTTCAGTTAAACTAGTTCATGTTCTTTTGTTTACTTAGTAGCATTAAAAATGTAATATTTTTCAATAAGAAAATTAGAGAAATTCGGAAAATCTTATAAAGCTGGATAGAGAATTAAAAACCCTTTCAAAGCAGATATCACACGCACCCTCGTTCCATTTAAAAATTATAAAGGTGTAGGAGCTGTCACTCCAAGGAGCTTGAAGGAGGAGGTATAAAATTATGCTCAAAATATTTCATTTATTACTAAAAATTGACGTGTTTTAGGATTTTACCCATACATCGTAAATTACATAGAAAAACAAGTGTTTAACTTTCTTTTTTTAACGTTCGTTTAAAAATTAAAGAAAAAGTGATTTTCTACAACTGTAATAGTTCTTATAAATTTTTCGAAAAAACGAACAGGAGCCATTCGCGTTTTCCAAGATGGCGACCGAAAGCCATCAGGTACAGTCCCGAGTTTTTGGTTTTAAACTCTACCCATGTCCCCCTTCAACTTGGGGCAAAAATCTCGATTCGCGCATTTTTTCAAAAATTTTACTATGTTCTCTGTCTAAATAGGCTGGACTATACAGGGTGTCTCATCTGGAACTGAATCGATCGATATAGAGAAAAGTACGCATTAGGAATTTTTGAATATTTAGATAGGTACTAATGTTGGTGTGGCCAATCCAACTAAAATAATTAGAAGCGGTTATACCAACTTGCTTATTTTAAATGGAACATCCTATATATTTTCAACTTTTCGAGATGACAGTAAAATTCTGAGTTCAGGCATGTAAGCACAAGCTATATCTAAACCTAGTAGTTTCGAAGATATTTGACATTTTATAAAAAATTTGACAGGTGCAACGGGTTGCAACAACCGTTGTAACTTTTTCTGTGTAGGACATCCTCATTTGCTCTTTGGCACGGAGAAAGAACACAAGGAGAACTACGTTCCACAACTGAAATAAATTCAATAATATCAACAAGTGTTCCGTTTCTCGCGTTACATTTTATCAACTTCAAACCGCGAAAACTTGTTTAGGTCAAATGGAACACCCTGTATTTTTTTACGTCAAGTTGTGTAAAATTGACTTCCCTTTTTTCTGATTTTAGCATTGAGGGGTTAAAATTTTCATCTTTTTGAAACATTTGCGATTTTATTAGAAATTCATGAATTGTTGTAATCATTTCATCAAAATAGCCATGATTAGAAACAATCAGTCATTTATCTTATGTCAAAAAATGCCAGCACGTTTAAGTTACAACCACAACCAAGACGTTTTAAATTTGTTTATTATTTATGGAGAATGTGATAAGGTAATATTAAGAACTTGCAGCACATTTGCTACTCGCTATCCACAAAAACGGAAAATAACACTAACACTGTAACATGCGTATTAATCGAATTGAAGATATGGCATGAACTAAAATAGCAGAGATAAGATAAATTTAAAACATGATTCCATTTTAATTCAATAATTGCTCAAAAATCTGCCCTCGAACCTCGACAAATTTTTCGCACCTTCGGATTAGTTCGTCATGGTAGGCTCTTCTAATTGAATCCTGTGATATGCTTTGAAATGCATTTCTTACTCTCTGCATACAATCTTCAATGATTGTTGATGGGCTCTCATTAACTTTATTTTTAAAAGTTCCTCAAATAAAATAATCCAGAACTGATAAGTCGGGCGAGCGAGGAGGCCATAAGAAAGGTCCATTATTGGCAATCCATTGATAATAAAAAGTTTCTTGTAAATAATTATTAATTAAATATGCGTTATGTGGGGGAGCACCGTCGTGCTGATAAAAAAATGTTTCTATGTTCGGCGAGAGGTAAATTTTCTAAATAGTTATTATTCAAATTTTGTAAGATATTCAGATATCTTTCACCTAAAAAAAAAAAAAAAAAAAAAAAAACAAAAATTTACCTATACATATTAGCAGAAGAGAAAATTTAATTTACCGTTTAAATTTTCCTGATAAAATTGTAATGCCACCACTCTATCGTTTCTTATGGCACAGTAAACATTGAACTGCCAACTTTCCTGAAAGTTTCGCTCTCTGAACATATGAGGATTTGAGTCACTCCAATAATGCGAATTGTGTCTATTATAAAGTCCATCTTTAGTAAATTTTGCTTCATCTGTCCATATAATATTTCCCAAATAAGAATCGTCACCCTTAGACCTTATTAAAATAAACTCACAAAAATTCTGTCTTCTTAGGAAATCTGTTTCTTTTAATCATTGAACCACATAGAATGAAAACGGGTGAAACTTATGTTTTAATAAGATTCTGTGAATTGAATCATTGCATAGTCCCGATTCCAGAGCAGCTTGTCTTAATGACATCCTTGGAAAGGCATGAAAATATCCCAGAATGACTATTTCAATGTTTTCGTCATCAACAATAGGCTTTCTTCTTTGCATCTTTGCCTTGACAGGGCCATAATTTTTAAAATTTTCCAGTATGCGTTTTACAGTGTTTGGTGACGGTTTCCGTCTTTCTGGATATCGAGTAGCAAATGTGCTGCAAGTTCTTGATATTACTTTATCACATTCTCCATAAATAATAAACAAATTTAAAAAGTCTTCGTGGGTGTAATTTAAACGTGGTGGCATTTTTTGACATAAGATGGTGACTGATTGTTTCTGATCGTGGCTATTTTGATGAAATGA
This sequence comes from Stenurella melanura, assembly GCA_963583905.1. Lineage (NCBI taxonomy): Eukaryota > Metazoa > Arthropoda > Insecta > Coleoptera > Cerambycidae > Stenurella > Stenurella melanura. The sequence continues at coordinate 59,201,830 of OY757314.1, read as the reverse complement.
TTACAATTCTAATAAAATCGCATATATTTCAAAAAGTTGAAAATTTTAACCCCTCAGTGCTAATATCAGAAAAACGGGAATTCAATTTTACACAACTTGATGTAAAAAAATACAGGGTGTTCAATTTGACCTAAACAAGTTTTCGCGGTGTGAAGTTGACAAAATGTAACGCGAAAAACGGAACACTTGGTATGATATTATTGAATTTATTTCAGCTGTAGAACGTATAGTTCTCCATGTGTTCTTTCGCCGGCGCCGTGCCAAAGAGCAAATAAGGATGTCCTACACAGAAAAAGTTATAACGGTTCTTGCAAACCGTTGCACCTGTTAAATTTCTTATAAAATCTCAAATATCTTCGAAACTACTGGGTTTAGATATAGAGTGTGCTACAGGCCTGAACTCAGAATTTTCTTGTCATCTCGAAAAGTCGAAAATATATAGGGCGTTCTATTTAAAATAAGCAAGTACCCCATGCTTCTAATCATTTATCTAAATTTTCAAAAATTTCTAACGCGTAGGTACTTGTCTCTATATCGATCGATTCAGTTCCCGGTGAGACATCCTGTATAGCGACGCACCGCGATACGTACACCTAATGGGCAACCGGGACTGATGGCGTAATGCCGTCAGATGTGCTATACAGTAAACGTAAGCTAACTAAAATAATGCAAGATCTCAAAACGTACTGCAAAACGTTGCGAATAAGAAGTAAAAGAAGCAACGAACTGCCAAAAATGAAGTTGATAGCTCACCTTCAATTATTCAGGACTTTCTAGATGTTCGTTGGTAGGCCTAAATGCACATTTCTATCAAGTTCAAAACTTTCGGAATTATTATTTTTATTTGCTTAAGACGGCCCTACGTAGGCTCGGCAAAAGTGAAATAACTATAATTTCATATAAAAAATGTTTCTACAGCGTTTCCCTATTGGCCCTAAGAATTAAAAATTAAATCAATTTTTTCCAATAAAATTTCATTATAGTGACATAATTTTTGATAACATTTGGATTGTAAGAAATAAAGAAATAGGATTTCCTGTAAAAAGATATGTTTTTTAGCTCATATTATGAAGATTAATTAAGAATTTTACCCGTGTCGAATTTTGCTACATACATGCCTAGATATGTCTAATAAAATAGTAGTTTTTTTACTTATCAGAAGATGAAAATAATTCACACACAATTTTTATGTCATCTAGCCCATCTAACTACGTAGTCAAAGACCTAAATATCCACTAACTATGAGAAAAAGTAATTATCTGCTGACAATATTTGTGTGGTGGTTACTGACCATGAGCCGTGTACTTACACACATATTAATTGGTAAACTAATTGTGAGAATGATAGTAGTAATTAAAATTAAAATTACATTAATAATATACAATATTATATAAGTATGATTGTATACCTGTATAACTGAAGCACACATATTTTATCTAAAGTTGGTTTGCACTGTGTACTGTTTTCTTTACCCACTATAGCACAGAGAATATAAATATTCAGATAAATCTATAAATGGTTTATTAACCTGAATATTTACTTAGTGTTGCACAATGGATAATACAGCTCAGAACTACATTCTATTTTTTCATTAATTCTTATCGACAGCAGAATCAACCAAAACAATTTGAGTTGCTACTGTGTAATTATATATAAATTATAAAGTGCATCTCTGGGTAATATTAAATCGTCTACACTATCTAAGTAACATAATGTAAATAATGTACTAACGTTGGCGCAGGTTTTATTATGCATTACCTTTTGTTTATATTGAAACCGCAATCTAAATTTTCAAACTACTTACCTACCCATAATTTATTTTAAAAAAATGCACTTAATTTTCAGGATATATACAGAGTGTTCTCAATTTGTCAGCGCCAATATGAATTAGTATCACATAGAATCAAATGATAATTTTAATTAGACACTAAGACAAATAAACATCTAGTGTAGCCACCACATTACATTCACCTACTGGATACAGTAAGTGCTCCATCTAGCTCATATGCAAGTAATAATTGCTCCTTTCTAATTCACACCAGTAAATATACGATAAACGTGTGCTGATGATTTGCCATTACCAGGAAAAATATTTATTTAGACAAAATATGAGGTAAACATTCCATTAAAAAATATCTGCTCTCGGACTTTATGTTGGTAGCGAGATAGTTTCTCTCCAGGCAAATCCTTGCCACTCCAACAACTTCTAATGCAACGCGGCCAGAATAAATCTGCCTTAGGTATTTATATTTTTAAATTTGATGCTGTCGTTTTTCAAATAAGTTTTCGACGGGCATCTGCGAACCCGTAACCAACTAGAGCTCTCGGGAACCATTCAAGTTGACTTCCTATAGTTACGCCACTGCTGACAGACTGCATGTAAGGAGCCCTGTGGAAACTATACTACCATAATCTAAAGAAAACAAATGATATCCAAGTCTGAAAATATTAGCCGGCCAGCTGGGTTACCTTACCTTATTCTACTTGACTTTTTTTAGAAACGCCTAAGAAGTAAAGCATAGGTCAATACCAATATAACAAAATGATATGCAATGTACATACATTGTATATTCAATCTATGGATATGTATATCTACAAGATGGAGAAAGTATATATAATGTACATCTAATGGATGTGGAATTCACATTTCTATCATGTACATTTGTCGCCGACTTCCATATCTATTCAATATTCAAGTGAATGTACATAAACATATACAATGTACATTCAGTGGATATGAAACGCACTTCATATACACAATCAGTTATTTTAAGAATATACATTACATGTCTCAAAAGTAGTTTCCACGGACGTCAAAACACTTATTGAACACTGCACTCGACGCGTGTTGCCCCAGTCATGTTGGCATCGTCGGGAGATACCATCGATGATACCAACACGATTGATGCAGCACGCATCGAATGGAAGTGTTCAAGTGTTTTGATGTTCGTGGGAACTACTTCAGGAGGTATCCATATAAGAGGTAATAAAACACAGATAGTTTAACAAGAAATTTATTTTATATAACTAATTTAAACATAGGTACGCAAACTTTACAAAATAACCTAACTTATTACATAATATTTAAAATTTTCATTATTTACGCATACTACTTTTTTACCTCCCGGTAGTTTAACAAATTGTAAACATATGTATAATACTATAGTTACTCATGTCCTACATATGTGTTTAAAACATTCTCAATCATGAGTAAGTTATATAATATGAACGTATGTAATTTTTATTCACTATGTTTATAAAATACATATCCAATATGACTTGACATAACAGCAAATTTTTAGACCTCTGTCACTTTGCGCCATCTTACTTAACACACACCTGCCACAATAAGTTAACTACGAAACTTACAAATTTTTTAACCCTGAAAGAGTATTTATTTACAAATTTAAAGAATTGCATTATAATAAATATACTCTTAAAGTGAACTTCATATTTCTAAGTCAAATAAAAAATTCCCGACAAAGGAGTGAACACGGCGCGAGAAACCCAAAAAAAGCCATAAAACTCGGCCATAAAAGTGTCAAAGCCGACGTAATTAATTTAATAAAATAATAAATAAATAGTTATTTGTTACAGTGATAATGATAAATTAAAAAAAAATATTCTGTTTTGCTTGTGTTAAGATAGGAATAATATTTTATATATTGGTGGAGCATTGATGAATTTTATTAGTCTAAATTAAAATTATACCGAATATTCTTTTGTTGCTCAGTTTCGCCAATAATAATTTAATATACCTATCGAATTATTATTGTTGCCCAGCAAGGATCACGAGGAGGTACGAGCAATTCCTTGCCAAAAAATGTGGGTTCAGAGTTAAGGTTGTCGATATTATTAAAATAGGTCAAAGAAATAAAGTAAGTTTTTAAATTCATTAAATAAAGAAAATATTGAATTTATGTCAATAACCCGTAATCTGATTAACCCAGATTAAATAAATAAATAAAATTCTAGAAAACAAACAAATAATTGAAATAAATAAATTCAATTCTGGACAGCAAATAAATAACTATAAAATAAATAAATACAGTTCTGAAAAAGAAACAAATAAATAATTATCAAATAAAATATGTATACATATAATATAATAAATAAAAATCACGTTATATTGCATTTGCGCGTATGTAAAACACTAATGAAACGATAAATTCACAATGTACACTAAATCAAATCACATATACTTAACCTTTTATTTAAAACTCTAATCATTACACTCACTCAACACTTCACAACCACTTTCTAAATCGGTATCATCGTTGGTATCTGAATCTACAGATATTATTAAACGGTCTTGATTAGGGCTGATGCTTTTTTCTAACTTAATAAATTCATCTTCAATGTTAATGACATGCTGAATACACTTTTTCCAATTACTTGGTGTTATTTCTCCCACTTTAGCTTTAATAAGGTCGACTACTTTGGCACCAAATTTGGGGAAGGTGTTATTTTTGCGAATACTTCTTTTCAGCTGACTCCATATTAGTTTTATCGAGTTAAAAATGCAAAAATATGGGGTTAACCGTAAAACTGTATGTCCTTGAGCTTTAGCCATGCTATCAATCACATATTGTTTTGGGAAGTTTTGCTTCTTCCCTTTCGCTTCTTCCCTTTCGCTTCTTCCCTTTCCAAAAGATCTTTCTTCCTAAAATTTTCTTCAAATTCCAAATTAGGTTTTCGGAGAAATTCTTGAATATCTTTTTTCTTTGTTCTCGTTTTTGTTATTTTCTCAATTTGTCGCGAATGATACGAAGCATTGTCTAAAATAATTACGCTGTTTTCTTCTATATTTGGTAGCAATGAAGTCTGAAACCATGCTTCAAAAATATCCGCAGTCATGTTTTGGTGATAGCCAACGTTCCATTCTTCCATTTTTTTCCACTTAATTTGAGACCATTATGCACCCATCCATTTTCTGATCCACAATGTACAATTACTAATCTGGTTCCTTTATTTGTAGGCATATCAATTTTACATTTCTTTGAACTATCTATCCAGCCTTTTTTCACTGTATCATGGGTATCATACCAAGTTTCATCTAAATAATAAATAGGTCGTTGTTCACTTCGATTTTTTTTTATATTTTCCAAATATTCATTACGCCACTACACAATTCTGAAGCTTTCCATAATACCTGCCCTTTTATTAATAATCTTGAACCTAAATCCTATCTTTATTGTCCAGCGCCGAAGTGTTGCTTGACTAACTGACACTGCACCATTTGTTTTCAGTTCCATATGTATTGATTCCACCGTTGGTACCTCATTTTCCATATACTTGCTATAAGTTAAATCTCTTAACAATTTCACCATAGACGAATCTAATGCTCGTGCTGCTGCTTTATCCGATCTAACTTTTCGATTAGGTACCACATCATTAATTATTCTATAGGTAGACCGTTCTGAAATTTCTGTTAAGTAGGCCGTTTTTTCCACGGCTCCTTTTTCACCTTCACTTTCTTTTATATTTTTATGAACGTTTAAAACTACTTTTTTAGTATGTTCGCATAAATATTGTCTAGAACTTTTCTCTGTAACTTGCGAGCGATTACCATTTCCCATATCTTCGTTCAATTCTCTGCTGGTGCTAGGATCTTCCCAAGGCCTGAACATCATCACAATATTATTTTATCACAGCCACTAAAAAATGAAAAACACTCGAATATTTCACCATCCGCCGGAATATTTTTACATAACTACATAAAATACGCTTAAAAAAATAGCAATTTCACTAGGCACTTACAATCAAAATAAAATGTAAACAGGGAACCACATACTGTATTATTGTATGAAGCACATAACCTATATATTCTAAATATAATAAAACTCGTTCGAAATATCGCGGAAGACTGTGGTCCGTCTCTGCTTAATACTTGTGCCGTTCTGCTTGCCCTTTTACAGCATTATGTATGTGTGTAAAAAATTAAGTAAACAGTAGTGACCGTTCGATCGTAAAATATTTTAGGAGTGAGCGGCGTAAATTATAACTGATACTGGCGAGTTTCCCTTAATTTCTTATTTTAATCCATGCCCCGCTCTATCCTAGTGGTAATAGGCGGCAAAGCTTTGAAATTTTTTAACTGACTTAGAAATGTGAAGTTTACTTTACATCATTTGGAGCTTCATGCAAATGTAACAGCATAATATAGCAATAAGCAAATATAAAAACCAAAGAATGAGAAAGAGTTAACTTCCATCATACATAAGCAACCATGGTAGGTACGTTAATAATCGGAAAGCCCGGAAGAACAGGGAGATTTTAGGCCCTTTATTTACCGCCCGCCTACGTTTCCCTCCCCGGCAGCGACTTCTGGTTGCAGAGCTATGTGCTTGTCAGCTAGTAAGGAGGCTTTTTGCATAACAATTTTCACTGCACCTTACCTTTTTTAATTTCCTTAGACTATAACTGAATGAGCCAATCAATGTAAAGTTCGAATCTAAGAGACACACATTTGCGATATCTTGTAAGTACATCTTCCAAAACCCTTATAATAAAATAATTCGCTCTAAAAGTTATAAGTAAATATAGTTATTTACATAAGACACATTGTGTACACGAATCTATGGATGTGCATTGGCCCAATTTCAATAAAAAATATTCTATAACATTACTTATTCTACATATTTGAACTAAAATTTTGAGATCTATGTAAGAGAAGTAGTTTAAACACCATATATATGTATTATCATTCGGCAACGCCCGGCCCCAATTTCCATTCCTTTCGTAATAGTCTTAGTGCAGATGCATCAGAAATATTTTAAGCTAAACTCATATAATATGATCTTCTGTTCTGCGTAAAGTTCATCCGAATTTTAGATAAACACTGTATGTTGCAGACTATATTTTATACAATTCGTCAAGTTTTTATTATACTGTACTGTAGCGAATGCGGTAAGTACGAGTAACCATACAATACTGATATTTTGAAATTTAAACTCCTCCCGCTTTAAGAGCCCAGTATAACCAACACGCTAGTTCCAGTTGTAAATTTCCCCAATAACATCTGACATCGTAATGATAATTTCGTAATTTCCCTGCCCTAACCTCCAATATTGTGAAGTGAAAACAGAACTTTCATCTAGTTTTTCAGTTCAGTTGAATTAAGTATGCATTCGGAAATATATCGAGTATTAAATACTAAATGGATTTATCGCATTTCAGGCAAATATGGCAAATTTTCTGAAGCATTTAATAAGGAAAATACCTCAGTCGACATCTATAGTTTCAAAAGTCATCGAGAATAAACCTCTTGTGGATATTACTTCTGTATTAAGCAACAAGTTATCATGCCTTACAATACAAGGTAATCTGTCTAAATATCTTGAGTAGGATGCTTAGTTCTTAAACAGTTAAATCAAGGATTGAAGTGTGTAATCGGTGACTAAACTAAGTAGTATTTAATAGTGGCTACGTAGGTAAATACTTATGCATGTACTTAGTTACCCATTTTTGTTGTTAAGAAATTGTATGTGCCACACTATGCGTTAATTTAAACTACACTTCCACTCCACTATGTAGATGTGGAAGTAAAAAATATGTGTCGAAGATGATCGTTACAGTCCTTTGACTAATATCTTAATCCTCACAAGCACATAGGTAGATATTACAAATAGCATTTGTAATTTTACATTTTTTCTGCACACTAAGTAGGAATTTACTTATTTTAGTGCATCTCTCTATAGATATGTGTGTTTTGTATATGGTTGTAAGTTTCCATAACTAACTTAAAAGTGATATTAGTCTGATCGGCAGACGCATAACTGAACTGTTGATGTTATGGCCTGGCAGTCTTCTCGCAGTGGGTTACACTGCTACTAGCACTAGGTGTAGCGTTGTAGTTTATTAATATAAGAGGAATAATAGTGTATGTTTAACATATAATACATGTAAATAGAGGCCTAGATGCTGATAATCTGAATTTGTTTAACCTATAGCTATTCCTATATCTATTTATGGCATATATATTTTCAAATGTCTTCGTTAGGTACATATTTTATTTAAATGTAAAACTAAATATTTGTAGAAAATTGCTTAATTTAATGATTTGAATCTTGACATTAATTGTTTGAATTAAATTTTCTCAACATAACAGTACACCAATAAACAAACAACATGCTGTAATAGTAACTTAATTTTTTTAAGTGGTTATGCTGTTACAAATGAAATTAAAGCTATTCGTTTATAGCTGAACATAATTTTATACCAAGTACTAATTTATTTATTAAATATTTTGAGCCTTATTAAGTAAGAAGAAATCACAGCAACATATAAGCAAGTATATCCAAGTGATAAATTGAAAAATGTTCTGTACTTAGATGTTATTAGTTATTAGCGAAGAATTATATTTAAACAATAGAGCAGTTCGGTGAAGAAAGGAATAACTAATAAAATACAAATCAAGTGTTAATTAGGTAATTGGTAACTCTTTTTAATTTTTTACACATTTGTTCAGTTGCTTTGCTCATTTTAAAATACTAGAATACTTGCTATAAACATAAAGAAGTTCTTTATTTTGGTATTGCATAGAAAGGTTGATTTTTAACACAATAAAATATTTAACAGTAAAATGTTCCGAGAAGTTGGTGTATACCTGGTTGCATATAGTTCAGGTCAGCCTTAACACAACAATCATTACAGAATAGCCAAATTTTTTTTATCTGCTCAGCTCTAATAGCTCTATCAAGTGCAGTTGTTTAGGGTAGGTAAAATACGTAGTTTTGACGATATATGTTTTCTTTTTCAGCAGTTGATACATGATGGGTTGTTTATTTTTGTACAGATAGACCAGTGACTTTGATTTATAAAAGTGTTGTTTGTTGTTGCTCTTAGTGGCACGCCGATTTTTTTTTTTTTTTTTTGTAAAAATAGTAAAAAATTACCCATATAGAAAAATACTCTTGATGTAATTCACCCGCCGCTAAATTTGTTATTGCAAAATTATCGCAAAATTCATAATTGTTTATAAACCTTTTTCTTTATAACATTCGTTCTAATAGTCCGATTTGAACTTTCCAAAGCTCATTTTACTCATGAATACTTGTACTTTTAAAGGAAATTGGTTCCATTATGTTTCAATAATAAATACTAAAAAGAACTGGCGAATTTTTGCGAATTTTGAGTTCTGTATACAAAGTTGCATAACTTTACGAATTTTTTAGTTAGATAGCTCAATTTTTTTTGTATACCGTTTTGTCATAAGTGAAAAATTTTTCAAAATATGACGTTTTGGAAAAAAAAATTAATTTGCTCATAACTTTGGAACAAGGCACTTTTTTGTCATGAATTTTGTGGGAAATTTTATCGTCCAGTACGGTGGCCTGCCAGGTCTCCGGACTTAACCTGTTTGGATTTTTATTTATGGGGATATCTCAAGGATAAAGTGAACGGGATACCAGTTTTGACATTAGAAAATCTAGAAAATAGAATAAGAGCTGCATTCAATGCCATAACGCCTGAAATATTGGAAAAGTCATTCGAGAGATAGAACATCGAGCAAGAGAGTGTATAGCTCGTGGGGAGGCCACTTTGAACAATACTTGTAATTTTTGCTAATTGTAAATATTTTAATTTTGATTCAGTTTTCTTACAATGTGTTGTTATTTAAAAATTTTGATTTAGAATTTTAAATAATACGTTTTTTTTCTTTAAAATGCAAAGGTAACTTGATGCGAAATTTTTTGATAGCCGTATAATAATAACTGTAGATTTAAAATACCACAAGCACAATCTGTTTTTACAGTTTTTTAAATAAATGTTAATAAAAACCCAAGCATAGTGATATCAAAGGATTCGTAGAAAAGGGCAATTTAATGGATATAAGGAGCCACCACCGTCCCATTTGAAAAAAAGAGTTATTTCAAAAAAACTGAATTATTTTCTGTACAATCTAAAATGACAAAGTACGTATTTTTTTATTTTATAGCAGTCTAAATTAAAATTATAATTGCTATAAAAAACATTTTGCCATAAGTTTTTAAAAATCACCACACATGTTCAAAAATTCATTCTGAATCCAAAAATGTAATAATATACAGGCTGTTCCATTTGAACATCAGAAGTTAGGGTTATTTCCTGCGAAACCAGAAGTGGTATTAAATTACTTCATGTCAAAAAATGCAGTTTTCTGTATGACCCTAGCCCTCCTAGTTTCATTTTGATATGTTCAAAAATAAAAAAGTTATAGGGTTGAGCCACTACTTTGTGTAGATTTTTTATTTTTAAACAAATTAAATAAAATATAGAAAAACAAATAGCATAGATTTGAAATGGATATCAATGAATTCAGAAAAAAATCTATAATTTATTGAACACAATGAGCCACCACCTTCCCATTTGAAAAAAAAAGTTTTCGATAAAAAAGCGATATGTTCAACTTTGGAGGCTTCGTAAATGGTTATTAATGAAATTAAATGAAAAATTATATTTTTCCCTTGGACTTTACATGCCGTAGAACAAATTTTGGTATTCCAAAGCACTCTAGACGAATATCTTAAAATGATTTAAAAAACTGAACATCGACTCAAACATCCACGAAATTCTCATGGTATACTCAGAATGTTGTCTTGAATCCAAATATGTAAAAATATACAGGGTGTTCCATTTAAAATTCGAAAGTTGCGGTCATTTCCGGGTAAATCGGAAATGGTCTCATACCATTTTTCATGTCCAAAAATCCATTTTTACAGGTAGTCTATGCGCTCTAAATTTCAAGTGAATAGATTAAAAAATAAAGGGAATATAAGGGTATAGCTTTTTAAATAGAAGTAATTCCCACAAGGATGGCGTTTGAATTTTTTAGTTCGTTGTTGGTATCTTTTTGACATAGGTACCAAAAGTCTAGCATATTTTGAGTGTGCAAAATGCGTTTTTTGGCCGCCATCTTGAATTTTTTTTTTAAATCATAAAATATGTATAGTATCAAATTACAGAAAACTTCATGAGAAAAAGATTATGATGTTGATTTTAAAAAATAAAAATAAATATCACACTAAAAGTGTATATTGTCAATTTTTCCACAAAAAAGGATTCGACCTTGCAAAAGGTCATGTAGTTCTAATTTTTTAAATGTTGTTAGGACCTATGCCAATAGTAATAAACCAAGTTTGCAACTTCGAGAGATCTGTGCGAGCTGCGCAATACCCAGAAAACAGTGAAATTTTTGCACCTGTTTCTGTTTTTTCTCAGTATGTCCTAAAGTATGCATTGCACATAAAGTGTTATTACTCCTTTTTAGAAGTGGATCTTTGCTATAATTGAGCCCAAGTAGAGTTCTGTATACCCAGAACTTTGTGAGATACAGCTCTTCCAAAATTGGCAATTATCTCCACAAAGTGAAAAAATTTCGGTTGGTCGTGTATCTTACCACGATAACCACGAACTAAAAAATTCAAACCGTCTTGGTGAAAATTAGTTTCACCTGTCACCTATTTTTTGCATCATATATCTACTTTACTATAGATTCTTATTATAAACATAAAGAAGTTTTTTATTTTGGTATTGCATAGAAAAGTTGATTTTTAATACAATAAAATATTTAAAAGTAAAATGTAGAGCAAGTCCTGATGTAAATTTTATTATGAAGTTGGTGTATATCTGGTTGCATATAGTTCAGGTCAGCTTTGGCACAACAACTACTATAGATATTTAGTCAAAATTACGTACTTTTACCACATCCACCTACCATAACCAACTGCACTTGATAAAATTGGGCAGCCAAAAAGAATTTATTTATTTATTTATATAATTGCCTTATTTATATTAACGTCCTGGCAGAGTTCAGCTATTGCTGTTCTACCATTCAACCAGGACACAATTTGTCTAATGAGTTTTAATATATTCTAGTAGTACTTACATAATTTTTTGACAATAATTCTCAAACTTTATTTATATACAGAGTGTCCCATAAAAATGGTAGACAGAACTACAGTAGATTCCTTAGTTGAAAATAATGCGATTCTGACAAACTTACCTTAGATCAAAACTTGATATTGACCGGGATACAGGGTATCTGTGATTTTTTTTTTTAAATTAACTTCTAAAAGATTTAAATATTTTAACAAAATTTGGTGATCTTGGTTTATTTGAGGCGAGGAATTCAAATCTAGGTATTCATAGTTTTGCTGTAATTTGTGGAGGGTGCTACCTACGCATTTTACGTGTCGAAGTCGGAAAATTATATACGCTAAATCAATCTTTCAACATAAGTAACCCTCCCAAAAAAATATTGCTGAAAGTCTCCTCTTTCGAAGTCTACACTTATTACGCTTATTTTACTTCCACATCCACGTAGTGGATTGGAAGTATAGTAATCGTAAAAAAAAATTCAACTTTTTTAAAAATAGGTTTTAGAATGTCATAAAACGTCGAGATTTTAATTTGAGCGAAAAAATAATTTCTCTGTCTGTCGGTCTCTGTCTGTAACTTTTTTTTTTGTCCGCAAGTTTTCTCCGGAACGGTTTAAGATATTGACTTGAAATTTTGTACACGTATATATTATAACGAGATCTGGAACTGGATTGTTTTTTGAAGATATCCGGTGAAGGGTTGGGAGGGTAAATAGGGGGAAATATGTAAAGCAAGCTGGTAAGAGTACATAAACTTGAAATTTGATGTATCTACTACAAGCCAAGGACTCAAAATTTGTTATAATATTTTTCATCCCCCCCCCCCCAATTCATTATTAAAGGGGTTGACAAAATAAAATTGAGATATTCACTTGAAATTTGATACACGTATATATAATAATGACATCAGGAACTAGATTGTATTTTGGGATTATTCTGATGAAAGGTTGGGGGTTAAATAGGGGTAAATAGGGAACAATAAGTAAAGCAAGCTGGAAACAGTACAGAAACTTGAAATTCGGTGTATGTACAGAAGCCAAGCCTTCAGATTTTTTAATATTTTTCAACCCCCCACCACCCTTACTCCATTATTGAAGGGGTTGGTAAACTATAATTGAGATATTTACTTGAAATTTGGTACACGTACGTATTATAACATCTGGAATTATATTAGATTATATTTTTATTATATATATATATTTAGATTATATTTTGAGATGATACCGTTGAACGATTGGGGGTTAAATAGGGAAAATAATAAAGCAAGTTGGTAGGAGTACAGTAACTCGAAATTCGGTGTATGTGCTAGAAGCCAAAGCCTCAGATTTTTTAATAAATATTCCACCATCTCCGCTCCATTTTTAATGGGTTTAATAGCATAAAATTGAGATATTTACTTGAAAGTTAGTACACGTATGTATTGTAATGGCATCTGATTGAGATGATCGAGATGATAAATAAATAAATAAATAAATAAATTCCATTGAAGGGGTGGGACGTGGTAGGTTGCGAATAGGGGAAAATAAGCAGGGTATACTAAAAACTTCATATTTAACGTATATGGTAGAAACCAACGCCTCAAACTTTTCTATGACATTTGCTCCAAGTTTTATTAAAATTCTATGACCAATATTTCACACATACTGGAATGTAAATCTAGTCAAGATGTTTCCTTTAAAGTGACTTGGATGAAAAATCTGGATGTGGAAGTAGTGATTCCTTAGGCAGCGGTTTTTTTAAGTATGGCGCACTGCTTCTAAAAATTTGAAGAAAATTGACAATAAACCATCATAGCAGTGTGCTTTTGATAAATATTCTGTGTACGCGAATCATTATTTTCTTTAATAAATAATTTGATTTCTTCAATATTTTTCTTTATACGAAACGGACAGCAATATCAGCAATTTTTTTTCCTAAGATGTACTTAAATCACGTCTGTATTCTCCATTTTTTTTCATAATAACAGCCCCACAAAAAAAATTTTTTTTGGAACTGCTATCGAGACAACTGTATCCCTATGTAATTTTCGACGCAGAATCCGAATCCGCGGTCAGAAAAAATCGTACACCCCCAAAATCAACCCCTAGCGCTAAAAAACACTCCCAGGTCAAAATGACTTAACCCTCCACGAATAGTCTTAAATCTCAATAAATCGAATTAAATATATTGTCAGTATTGTTATGAATTACACCCCCCTTGGAAAAGGAGATGGCACGCCTATGCCTCTGATGGTGACTGGAAAGGCTCTAGAAAGAGCCAAGGACTTTTCTAGATTATGGTTGAAGAAGATTCTGGATTGATCTAGAGCTAATTTCGGAGTATATAAGGCGCGATTACAAGCGCGGGAGGGGAAGTTTATTTTAGAAGTGACACGTTCGGTGAAAAGTGAGGTTAACGATTAAGTAAACAAGTATTGTACAGTCAGTAAATTGTTAAATAAAGTGTTAGTAGTGTTTAATCTCTTGTTAAAATTATTTAGAACCCACGAATTCATACAGGGTGTTTCCTAAAAGGTGGAAATCCGTAACATTTTGGTGTCGGAAGCGGAATTTTAACAAGAGGATTTTCCGGAAGTGTTGAGAAGACTGGGACAGTATTCTCGGAGTTTGTGCTAACACAGGGAGGACTAATTTACTGGACATTGTTCGAGGATTAATTTCGAACAGGAAAATAGTGTCAAGTGCGTTTTTAGACATTGTAGAACATTTTTGTTGGACATTAGTGGTTAAGTGATAAAGACTCTGAACAAGACTTTCGTGTAGTTATTAAGTGCATTTTCGTGAACTTTCTAGAACTTTTCTATTTGGACAGTAGTTTAAATAAAAGACTTTCTCGTACTGTTTTGCGATTTCTCTGGACAGTTCCATTACCGATATTGACGTGATTTATAAATTTTGTTGATTTTATCATAATTATATGCCGGTAACAACCAGAAGCATGGCATCCGAACAACAAATGCAGGACTTTATGGCCCAAATGCAAAAGATGATGATGGATCAGGAAAGGAAGCGCCAGGAAGAGAAAGAAGAACAGGAAAGAAAGCGCCAGGAAGAGAAAGAAGAACGGGAAAGAAAACGACAAGAAAAAGACCAAAAACGTCAAGAAGAATTAAGAAAAATGTTTGAGGATCAACAGAGAAGACGTCAAGAGGAAAAACAAGAAGAGGAGAAACGCCGTCAAAAGGAAAATGACGACTTAAAAAAAGTTATAGAGACGCAACAGAATGCCTTGTTTACAGTCGTTGAAGAAATAAAAAATGAGATTAAGGAAGATATGGGTAGCGTAAAGACGAAAGTTAATGAGGTCGAAGTAAAAATGGACAAAGTCGAGGAAAAAGTAGACAAGGTTGAAGAGAAAATGCATCAGGTTGAAGGAGAAATAGACCAACTTAAACAACAGTTGAGGACAAGAGGAAACCAGCAAGTGGTGTCATCAGGCCAGCAATTAAAAATTCCCTCCTTTGATGGTCAAAATTCCTGGATGACTTACAAGACACAGTTTGAGGCAGCAGCGAGTGCTAACAACTGGAATGACGAAGAGAAGGCTAAGGCATTAATCGTGGCTTTAAGAGGCCAAGCGTTGGAGTTGCTCCAGACAATTCCGGCAGACCAACAACGGAATTTTAGAGTTTTAGAAGCTGCCTTAGATCTACGATATGGAGATCAACACCTTGCTCAAGTATACCAGACCCAGCTGAAAGTGCGCGTTCAGAAAGCTGGAGAGAGTCTGCAAGAATTTGAAGCTGCGGTGGAAAGACTGGCACACTTAGCATACCCTAATGCGCCAAAAGAATTTAAAGAGCAATTGGCAGTGGGGGCATTCCTAGATGGGATAAGGGACGAGGAAATCAGACGAGTCCTCAGGCTATCCCGACATAAAAGTAGTAGTGAAGCCTTGGTGCATGCACTCGAGGTGGAAGCTGTCCTTCAGGATACCCCGAGTCCAAGAGTACAAGCTATGAGTCTCGAAAGATCGCAGTCGGAAAAGGAGAACCAGAACGCTATGTTGTCCGACATACATAAGATGTTCAATCAGTTAATGGCTCAAGTGGATACTGCAGAAAGACAAGGCAAGCCAAGCGGGGGTATTAAATGTTACAACTGTGGCAGAGCAGGACATATCAAACGAGACTGTCGACAGCGGAACTCGAGGAAAGTGAATGCTGGAAACGGGGCAGAGACACAGAATAAACAAAGTAGTGGAAGGCCAAGTGGACGGCGTATGAAATGCTACAGGTGCGGGGAACTAGGACATATCCAGCTTGAATGTCCACAGAGGAGCTTGGAGAGAGTGAAGGCCGGAGATGCTGTGAAGCCAAGGGGAAAACCAGAGGAAGCCGGTACCAGAGAGGCTGTGACAGATAACGAACGTGGTGCCCCTAGACAAGTAAAGATTTCCCAGCTTCGGAGCATTACAAAAAGGCCACCACTACAAGGATATGACGATAAAACGAAACCTGAGAGAAATGCAAACATTTCATCCGGAAGAAGGTACAAGGAAGGTTGCAAGTACTACCACCAGGAGAAACTGCAGGTCAAGGGAGCAGTCGACACTGTCAAGGTGGAAGTGCCGGATGATAGGGCAGATGAAGCGCTCAGACAAGAGCAACTAAACGATGTGGAAATTGGGCCTATATTGAGAGCCAAAGAAAGGGGAACTCGTCCAAAATGGAAGGATGTTTCGGACAAAAGAGTGGGACTGAAGGCACTATGGGCGCAGTGGGACTCACTGAGTGTCAGGAACGGGCTGTTGCGGAGAGCATGGGAAAGCCCGGATGGAAAAAAGGTGGTTATGCGTCTAGTGATTCCCAGGTGTCGAGTAGCGAAGGTGCTTCAGGAAGTGCACAATGGGGCATCCGATGGACACTTCGGTGTGAACAAGACCCTGAAGAAAATACGAGAACGATTTTATTGGATAAGAAGTCGTCAGGATGTGGAGGCTTGGTGTCGCAAATGCAAGATTTGTGCAGCCAGTAAGGGACCACAGACTGGAAGTAAGGGTGAAAAGAAGCAGTTCAACACCGGAGCTCCTTTCAAGAGGTTGGCTAACGATATAGCGGAACCATCATCAGCCAGTGACCGAATGAAGGCTCGATACGACCGGAAGGGTAGTTCAGAAGGATTCAAGGCAGGAGACCTGGAAGGTCACCGAAACTTCAACCGCCTTGGGATGGACCGTATACTGTTATTACCCGAATTAATGATGTCGTCTATCGGATTCAAAGAAGCAAAAAGTCCAAGATGAAGATCGTGCATTTGGACAGGCTGGCGAACTACATCGATGATTCTGAGTTGCCTGATCGGGACGATCTAGGCTTAAGGAGGGGGCAGTGTTATGAATTACACCCCCCTTGGAAAAGGAGATGGCACGCCTATGCCTCTGATGGTGACTGGAAAGGCTCTAGAAAGAGCCAAGGACTTTTCTAGATTATGGTTGAAGAAGATTCTGGATTGATCTAGAGCTAATTTCGGAGTATATAAGGCGCGATTACAAGCGCGGGAGGGGAAGTTTATTTTAGAAGTGACACGTTCGGTGAAAAGTGAGGTTAACGATTAAGTAAACAAGTATTGTACAGTCAGTAAATTGTTAAATAAAGTGTTAGTAGTGTTTAATCTCTTGTTAAAATTATTTAGAACCCACGAATTCATACAGGGTGTTTCCTAAAAGGTGGAAATCCGTAACAGTATTATAACTTTCTTCTGAATGAATTGAAATTGTTTTTCAATACATCGAATTCATTATAAATATGCTGATTTTTCTTGTTATTTGCATTATTGACATTTTCATCAGTACCCTAGTAGCTTCCCTATAAAGAAAATTTGCATATTAGACATACGACACTACAAAAGTAATTGTCGGTTTTAGAAATTTTGTTGAAATCAATGGTTTATGTACAAACAAATCCAAGATATTTTTATCTGGAAGGACAAAATCTTATGTAACGTCTCAAACAACAACAAAAATAGTTAACGCTTTTTAAAAAACTTTCTCCTGCCTTGCTAATTCTCATATCATCGGGTTCGGTGAAAGGGCCAGAATATTAAGAAACAGCACATTTTTAACGCCCCCTAAAAATAAAAATCAAACTAGAAAAACAAACACGAGCGAGCTTTTAATTTGTTTGGTCGGTATTTTTCTCAGAAGTTAAAATATATATTTTGGATAAGTCAGTATTTTGAGTAAAATGTTAATAAATTTTAAAAATATATTGAGAAACATGTCAACATATTGGGAAAAAGCCAATATAAGTATTAAGTTTTCAAGATAAAAGTTATTACTAACACCAGGAATCTTTCGTATAGCTCAATAATGGTGGTCAAATGTTTACTGATCCTGTGGTTATTGTTTGAGGTAGTTGTATTTCTATTCTTTTTTCATTTCAAACAGTTGTTATGAAGAAGGCTTAAAAGAGTTTTTTTTATTTGCACTTTGGATCAAGTCACACGTAGGTTTGGTTACTTTTGTTGGTTTTATTTACGAGTAAACAAAGGAAAAACGGAAGATAAATTATGAGACCAGGTACAAGTTAAGTTAACTCATCTATCGAATAATTTTAACATCCTCTGTCTCGTTAACGAAACATTGTATATAAGATTTTGAACTTAATTTTGCAAAAGCAATCATTTTTCAAGTCCCATAGTCAAGAATTATCCTGTAGATGTGCTGTATCAAATAATGTAAAGAAATTACAACTTTGACAACCATTACCATTAGCCATTAAAATATGTTTATTTTATTTAACTATCAATACGTTTCAAATAGGTATTTGATTTAACTCATTCATATTTTATTTCATACAATTCAGAATATGATTTTGTTTATAGAGGGTCTCAATCCCCCCAATTTGTTTCCAAATCCGAAAAAAGTAAGCACAGTCGTGAGCAAAAAAAAATCGGATCGAACTTCCCTCTTTATTTGTGCATTGAGCAAACAGGAAAGTTTCCTTCTATTCTATAGTAGTGGTAATTTTTTTTAAATGGTTTTAGAATGCGATGAAACGTGAAAATTTTAAATTTAAGCAAAGAAAAAAATTTTTACATCTATTTTAGTTGTAAAAATTTTTTCAAAAACGGTGAAAGAAAATTCCAAATTTTTTTTTTTCTGAAATTGGTTTAGAATGCCATAACGTGAAAATTTTAAATTTGAACAAAAAAAATTTTTTTTCCTGGTGTGGTACAATTTTTTCCAAAATAGTAAAACATTGTTGCAATTTTTTTTTTTCAAAATAGGTTTGGAATGTCATGAAACGTAGAAATTTTAAATTTGAGCAAAAAAAATTTTTTCATCTAGGTATTCTATTAGTGATGAAAAAAAAATTTAAGTTTTTCAAAAAAAATTTTAAATTTATTTGAATAGGTTTAGAATGCCATGGAAACGTGAAAATTTTAAATTTGAACAGAGAAAAAAATTTTCCATCTATTTTAGTGGTAAAATTTTTTCAAAAATGGTAAAAAAAAATTCAATTTTTTTTTTAATAGGTTTAGAACGCTATGAAACGAGGACATTTTAAATTTGAATAAAGAAAAAAAAAACGATCTATTTTAGTGGTAAATTTTTTTTCAAAAATGTTAATAAAAAAAAATTTCAAAAAAGTTTTTTTTTTTAAATTGCTTTAGAATGCCATGAAACGTGGAAATTTTAAATTTGAACAAAGAAAAAGAATTTTTTCATCTATTTTAGTGCTAAAAAATTTTTCAAGAATGGTGAAAAAAATGTTCAAAATTTTTTATTCTGAAATAGGTTTAGTGTGTCATGAAACGTGGAAATTTTAAATTTATTCCCTTTAGACGGTTCACCCTGTATATTTTCCAGTGAAAGTTTAACCATTTCTTCGCTGACAGTAGCGTCAAGTACCTACCAAATTTGGCTGCTCTCCGTCAAGTAGTTTTTTTAGTTAATCCACCAACAGACAGACAGATAAACAGAAAAACCTATATTTTCTTAATCTACATAATCTGAAACGTCAAAATCCGAAAGAATCTCGGAGGGTGATTTTTTCTCGAATACAATACTTCCCTTCGGTATGCGAGGGAAATAAAAAGACAAGGATTTTTTTCTAACGTCTGTCTCTATCCATCCATTCGATGGATAAACGACATTTCAATAAAATTTTTAAAGTCAAGATTTCGGAGTAAAGACCAAATGATTAAAAATTTTCATGATTTCAAGTCATTCAACAAAAATTTCTGCTGATTGTAAAGCTTTCTTTTCATGCACTCAAAATAAATTACAAGTTGTTCGATATCTTTGCACTACTGCTCCAAAATATGCACAAGTAAAAGAAGACTGCGAGATGTTTTGTCATATCTTTCACGCAGTAAGAATTCAATCTGTTCATGTTATTATCCTCAATGATGATACAAATTAATGTATTGATCTTGGCGATTTTACTGGAAAATCTAGCAAATATTGGTTATCTAGGTCTACGATTCGACGGTTCTTCTAAAAAGAAACATCTTCTAGGATGTCATTTAGCTATTAAATCCCTTGGTGAAAGCATTTGTAATATTTTGCCAGCATTATATTCCGTAAGTGGTTCCGATACTACCAGTAGAATGGACAGTAAAATACAATGTTTGAAAACTGCATGGGCGGATTTTGTACAAACAGCCCTTGTATTGGGAAACCTTGGTCTAAATACTGAATAATTAAAACAGTTAGAAATAGTTTGCACATATGTTTTTCAACAAAAGAAAATTAACATCTGATAAACTCTGATATAAACTGATTTCCCAAAACATATATTTCGGCTTTAATTTAATGAAAGTGCATGTCAGATGCTTTGCATTTACATTTGTTAAGGGCTACAGTACATTTATTTGGAAAATGCTCATCAAACGCAATTGGAGCCCATTGATTTTTCTTTATTTGACTATGAAGAACACAAGGGTGACTTACGTCCACCACAAATGACAAAACCGCCCTTGCCAGAGCCATTTTTTCAGCCCTGTAAATGTACGTCCAATTGTCGAACAATGCCTTGCAGTTGCAAAAAGTCAGAATCACTTTGTATTTCATTATGTAAATGTATAACTAATGATTGCCTAAATAAAAATGACCAATTATTTGTATTGCTTTCATATATTTCTATTTGGATTCGCTGTGTCATGTGTATATATTTTTAATTAATAATAACAACAATCATCACTTTCATCATAAGAGAAAACTGTAAATTATGACTAAAATATTCATTAAAATGACTCGACTGCATGTACTCCGTCGATTCCCTTTATAGACAAGAGGAAGAGGGGATACAAAAAATGGAGCAAGAAAGGAACCGGCAAGATTCGAGTGATTAATCTTTGCGCTATTCTCGGCTAATATCTATTGATAAAATGCGGTCCTCACATTTTGCATACTCACTTCCTTCTAGCTCCGGTCTATGGCATGACAGTCTATTATTTGTAAGTGACATTCATATAATTTTCAAATACGTTCCAATTGTTTAAACAATCTAGCATGAAAAAAAATTTTGCAATGTATTCTTGGACCACCCTAAGTACACTTACACTTACTGCATTGTTTATATAATTGTTCCACATTCTATAGGATACTCGTCGAGTCTTTTTTTGTAAATAATATTAGTTTTAGACATTTTTTATTTAATTATGAAATATACAATAATTTTTTTTTAGTTAAATAATTAATAACTTTTTTATTTATTGATCGATATTGTTAAAAAACAATAGGGTTCTTCCTCTAGCTAACACTGACTTACTGCCGAAATTTCAATACAATCGGACTTTTCGTGCTTACAAGAAACGTGGCGGACGGACAGACAGATGGACGGATAGACAGACAGACGGACATTTTGAAAGTTGTTCAGAATTCGATCGCCAACACAGTGATATGAAAATTTTTTCTCTACGAGCAATATTACCGGTTTTAGAAATGTGCCGAATGCAATATACTCTTTGTTTTGTATTTGCAAAGAGTATAATATGACAACCATCACTATTTGAATTTCTGTTATTTATGTTATATTTTTTTACTTTTCAACTGATTCGTATTCTTCCACAGCTTATCCTAATGTAAATAAGAAATTAATTAATTAGAGCAAATGCTAAGATTTTTCATAAATAGTATTTGAAATATCTATCAACAGATATTCACTTACTCCATCATCAATTAGCCTGTATCTCATATAATAAGACCTTTTTTTATAACGATGTGTTATTGATGTTGACCCTAATATGGTTTTGAAATTTGTATTAAAAATAGAATAACCCGGTATAATAAATTGGATGAATGTAGTCAAAGACAAAATACAGCTATTAGGATTGATCTTGAATATTATGCCCCCGTGTTAAGTTCTATGTTTGTATTGGATCCATTTAAATTCATCAGTAGCTATTTTAACAATGAAATTGAAATTAAGCATTGTCAGCTATTTTCATAAATTTTTTAGAGTCCCCTAACTCAAGAAATTACCTACCTAACCCGTTAGAAAGAGAAATACAGAAAATATGAATGGGGAGATTAAAAAATCTCAATTTATAAAAATTGGCAGGCTGTGAGAATACGATGAGACAGCACATCCAAAGAATTGTGACAGTTCAATACAATCTAGTCAAATGCAATAAGTAAATCTGCAAGATTATGATCTAGCCACACCACCAATCTATTGTCATTCATGCTGGACATTAGGCAGGATCGTATCTAAATCCTAAGAGATATTCTGAGATTTCCGTAAAAAATTATTGAAGTAGAAGTAGTGGAGCATGAGAGGTGCGAATTTGCGTATGCACATATTTGCACCTTATACCTCAGGTACAAAATATGTTATGAAAATTGCGTCATTAAATAATTTTTGTTAGAGGAAATAATAGACAATTATTATTATAAACGATATTTTATCTATAAAACGTCATACACAACATAATACCAGTAAAACCCGGAGTCGAACGAAGCCGAAGCTCCCGCGCCGGTACCTGAATACAGTGCTTTGAATTATACAGGGTGTTTGGTAAAGCGATGCCGATCAGGAGCAGGGTGGTAGAGGGGTCATTTGACATCTGTACGAACCAAACATAGCTAGCTTGAAGAATGCTACTGTTTTTTTATATTGCCGATTTTGTACTTTAAAAAAATCTCCTTTTTCATAATTTATGTCAATATTGCGTACTAAAGGTATTTCAGAATATCAAAAGTTTAATTTAGTGCGTAATACTTACATACATGATGAAGAGGGGGATTTTCTAAAAATACAAAATCGGCAATATAAAGAAAACAGTAGCTTTTTTCATATAGGTATGTTTGGTTCATATAGATGTCAAATGACCCCTCTACCACCCTGTTTCAGGTCGGCACCAATCACCCTGTATACATAGACAAATGTATCTTTCCACTATGTTCTATGTATATGTGACACTCTTGTCTACTTATTCTGTGAGTATCAGTATTTATATTATATTTCTTAGCGAACTACATTCCCGAGACTGTAAATATCGGTATTTCTGCTTATCACGAGATGCACTGAAGATTTAGAAAAACATGTGGAATTACATAATTTTTTCTTTGAATATTTGAAGAGCTGGTATCTTTCACTTTATAACTGAATTTGTTTTATGTATCCAAGTTATTTTTTCTCTAAGTTCCGATAACATGTATAACATATATATTTGTTCCACAAATTCTGAAATTACGAATAATTTCAGAAGTAGTGTTTGTTTAAACTACATTAACTAACACAAATGTCAGTTAATGAAGTTCAAACTAACATTTCTCGAAAGTTTTCCGTAGATCAAAAAAAAGTTTCGAACGTTTCCTACGGATCAATCATAAATATACAAAAATGATGTCATATCCGAAATATAATGTGTATATTGATGATTTGCTTCTATATATTAGCCTTATATTAATATACAATTATATGCATAAGAAAGGTGAGACTTTACGCAATGCTTAACATCCAAAGAACTCATTAAGGAAAAATCATTCGCCTCCGATTTGTTTCGAGGCGAGATATTTACCTCGAAACAAATCGGAGGCGAATGACTGGGCTAGCATCTATAGCCTGTTTTTAAACCAGGAGGAGCTCATACATCTGTGATTGTATAATCCTTTGCCAGTTTTACACAAAGCAATAGTCGTAAATTTTGACATGTTGTAAAAAATTTAATTTCATGTTATAAATTATTTTATTTCAATTTCTATTTTATCCTTTGCACATTAGATATCAGTTTTTAATCCCTTTTGTATAAATCTGAAGGTAAAAGTGGCTAATAACTTGGTGCCTTTATATTGCATAAATGATATGGATGCTGTATAAATACGTAGAGATCATCATCATCAAACAATTTATTAAAATTCAACAATACATTGCCTTCCAAGAAATTGATTGAGGAAGCCGTTACTCTGTGGTAATCCATAATTATAACGAAATTGAGTAAAACACTACTATGTTTTTTACCACTATATTTGCACAAAACGTGACTGCAGTTTCAACCCTTTAGGTCATTTTCAAACGATGATTCAACTAAGAATGACATACAAAAGATTTGGTCCCTAAAATGTGTTTCTAGAAATAAACAGATTAGAGAATTATGAAAGTATACAGGTCGTTTATGATATCCTAACTATCTAAGGGTGGGGTTTCTCAGAAATATTAATTACATCTTGGTAGCAGTAAAAAGAGGTGAGTACATAATATTTAATTGAACATTTAACAAAATTAAATCATCCTTATTATTGTATTAGTATATTTCCAATGCTTCTAACAAATTAAGTTTCAAACCTTTGCTGGCATAGTGTAGGATTTCCATATTATTAATATCTGGGAAGTTATGTCCACTCTCTAATATATGATTAGAGAAAGCAGAATCTGTTTTTTGTAGTCTGACGGACTATCATGATCGAGGTATCTGGTTTTAAAATTACGCCCGGTCTGTCCTATATATATATGCTATTGCACTCTGAGCAATTTAACCTATAGACTCCAGATTTTTCGTATCTATTTGTTTTATCCTTGGCGTTGTAAATTAAATTTGCGACTTGCGACTGTGATGTCAGACTTTGGTTGATATAATAAATTACACTTAGAATCCAGTACTACATGGCTAAACATATTTTAGATATGATTTCCTTTGCTTATTGTTTTAAGTTATATTTTAGAGAAAACGCGAATGCAAAAGTTATTGTTTATTTCATATTTTAAGTATATTTTTTGTGTCAAAGAACTTATTGAATTTTGTAAAAAAAAAATAATTGAAGAAAAACAACGCTCAGTGAAACCGACTTGAAAATCAATTACCAAAAAACTGTCTTAAACTTTTAAGGGAGTGGAGTTGAGATCATTATTTTTTTAAGTTATTTCAAATATCCCGCAAAAATGATCGAATTTGACAAATAAATGCTCTAAAACATAGAAAGTGGAAAAACCACATATTTTGATTTTGATCTGGTCAAAAACCACCAGGTTTTTTACAATATGCCTTTTCCTGCCAACCCCGTATAAACATATTTATAAAAATATTTTCTTTATTTTCTAACAAGTAGCTCAACAGATATGCGAATATTTTTAGTACATTTAGGTACATAAGACGAATCTTAAAGTTTTTACTCGATATTAGATTTAATTTTGGCCCCTTGAATTCTCCGATCCAGGCCTGTGCTAATTCCTCCTACAGTGCACACTTCACCCTTTGGGGACTGCAAGCAGGCAGGTGACGTATCTTTGATATGGACATTGTCCATTGACAGATGAATGCAACCGCACCACAATGCATTGCTCACATTCACGCTGTATTACACTAGGAAATGGGAAAATACGGAAACAGGATTATTGTTGGTGGCCACTGGACACGAATGACCACACGCATTTTTATGTACGTAATATTTCTGCTACTGCATGGCTAATATATGGTCAGACATACAAGAAAAAGGCTTAGGTATAATATATTGTCGCAAGTGAAATTTGTAAGCTTTTTCAATTTGTTTTGGTTTGTTGGTCATTCTCGTGGGAAAACATTTTCTGCTAATAGTGGTAATATATTATATTTATTATACCAGGTGCAGCCATCATTACCGAAAATTTACTTTGGATTTGGAATTTGCTAAACAATTAATAACTCTAGTTTTAATCCTTTTTCATTGCTTCCCAATATCCTATAAGCTATAAATTTATATTTGGTAGTTTTCGAATTTCCTGAAAATATTTAAATAAGAACACAATATCTAATATATACTATTCAACAAATAACTACTTGAAGTATCTATCAGACAGGATTAGTTTAATTTACTTATTGCTGTAACATACAAAATTCGTCAAAAATCAACATTTGTAACTAGATTTTTTCGTAGACGTGTCCTAAAGTACTTATTCTTCTTGAAATTGATGAGTTTCGAGAAATTATACGTTGCCTTTGTAGGTAAAAGTGGTCTCCTATTTACCTTCTACATATATGGTAACAGAAAATATCTATTTTTTGGCTTTGATACCAGACTTGGTCCTCCTTCATTTGTTTCAATTCCTCTTTCTCTTGCCGTTCTTTTGTATTGTTCCCCTTCCATCAGTTTTCGGAATTCTGTAAATAAGTCCTGTATTTCGACATATGTCAAATAAATCTAACAATCGCGTCAGTATTTGTAATGGAACTGTCTAGAAAAATCTCGATATAGCACGAAATAATCTTATTTAAGTTTTGATCAGTTCCCAATAGAAATGGTTTAATTATCTCCACTAATTTCCAAATAGAATGTTCTGGCAATTTCTCGAAAATGCACTTAACAACACGAAAAAGCCTCAATTGGAGTCTTTATCACTTCCGATTTGAAAGAATTGAATTATCACCGCTAATGTCGGAATAGAATATTCTAGACATTTTACGAAAATGCACTTTTCCTCGTTGGAAAATATCCCTCGAACAATGTCCAGTAAATTAAATATCCGTGTTATCACTAATTCCCGAGAAGAATACTATCCAACTTCCTCGAATACTCGCGAAATGCGTTTGTTATAGTTCCTCTTCTGACACAAATTGTTACGTGTTTACAATCCACCCCCTGGTAAACACCCCCCAAACCATGGGTTCGGTAATTATATACACGAGATATCACTAACACTATTTGTTAACTTACCATTAGCATTGATGTTTCACTTCTAGGTCACTTGGGATCACTCCGAACTTATCTGATCTTAACTGCCACCTTCGCCGCTAATTTGGTTCTTATATACCTCACAAATGTCTCCTGGAATAGAATAATCCAAACTTCTATAGAATGCAGATTTCGATTTTGTTTCTATCAGAAACCATTCCATCTCAGATGGGAGGACTGAACTCCAGTACGGGCTTCTAAGGAGTACAGTAGCCTTCCACCCCTACTATTTAAATTCTCATAGTTTGGAAAATAAAGGGACGATACATAGGTACATCATATTCAGGATGGTATTTTAAAGCAATTCTATTTTTTATTATTAATTGTAGGGGGTGGTATGGGTTGAATGGTTCAACCTTGCATCAATAAGCGCAGATGTCACTTGAATTTATTTAATAAGCGCAAGTTTAATAAAGCTTCGAAAGATACATGGGGTACAAATTAAATATTAACTATTTGTCAATATCTGAAAATTCCCAAAGTCCATTCTTAACTATAGATCATCACAGAGCCAGACTGAATTTTGCCAGGAGACTCGTTCGCTGCTAATTGGGAACAAGTCCTGATTTTGTCTGCGTAATTGTGAAGGACATGTCGGTATACCGACGCGCCGTCCGATGACGGGATGCTCAGTGTACCTTTTGATTATCACTTTATTTGATCAGTTTTGCGTCTTATATCGGTCTAAATATTTGCTCAAGCATAGTAACCCAAATATCACCTTGGAGAGTTTGGCATGAACCATTGCATGGCCAGCACGAATTAACTCGAATGAACTTAAACTCGATTGAACCCCTCTGGGACGCAGTTGAGGGACCTTCAAGGCCAACTGAACAACTTGGATTAATAGGCCATTAAAATTAAGTGAAATATACCGTAAATTCGGAACAAATTTGTAACAAGCTGTTTGTTGCGTTAAAATGTTGGGGAGGAGGTATTAAATATGACAATAAAAATCCCAACAAATACGAGTATCGGAACACACACAAAATTGTCCGCCATCTTGAAATTCGCGATATTTTTCATTTAAAGCCAAATAACTTTATTATCTTAGCCGTTATCAAAAATTATGAAAATAGGAAAATTCGAGAAAACTTCAAAATCTATAAACTGACGTTTGTGATAGCTGAAAAATTCAAAGAGTTAGAGCTTAATAGAGCCATAATAATAAAAAATTTCTATAAGAGTTGTTTATTCTGTTGTGGTGCCTTAATTTATATACACAGTGTTGCATTCGTGCATAATGCATAATTTTGAAGTTTGTTTTGCAGTTGCAAAACAAAATATTTAATATAAATTAAGGGGCACACTTTTGTGACATTTTTTCTGGTTCTAGACAATTTTTATTTTTAATCCAACCCCAATTTTCAGGATTGACATTATTTCCTAGCCATTATTGAACTTGAAAATACACGCGTTTTATATGAAGCTTGGCTGCGTCAGAAGTCGGAGGTAAAACTTCCAATTCAAAATTATTAAATAGATTTTGGCGGGCAACAAGTTGGATATATTTAATGTATCTAAATGAGTTCAAATTTTTGCTTTTACGACCTCCATATCACTATAAAATCAATTTCTCACTCAACTCTTCAAGTTGTGACTCATTAGCATATGGATATGGATTTTTAAAATGTTCCAAATGCTTTGAGATTTCCTTATCATTTTTTAATGTAGTTAGTGCTGTTTTTTTCCTTCTTATAGAACACTGACGTGTCGCAGCCTAAAATTGCACGTAAAAATAAAATATTTTTGGTCACTGTTTCACCTAATATCGACTGAAGTTGGTTTATATTGGTTAATTTATCAGATTTTCCCGCTCAATCAGGTCTTAACATGTACAAATTTTCTTTTTTACAATGTTCTACAAGTAAAACCATTACATCGGTATCCTGACGTACTAAAATAACCCAGGCTTCACTAGTAGAGGAATATTGTGTAGCAGTTACCACTATTAGATAATCTCCGTCAGATATTGCATGTTTAACTGGGATGCCCAATATTACGAAATTCTGGTGTTTTAAGAGATTTATTAACTTCTTTTTATTAGCAGGATGTGTTAAAAATTCTTTCTGAGAAATCTTCCGTGCTTTAATTGTAAAGTTTACTTCCTGCTGAATATTTTTTGCTCTTCTCTGATGTTCAAAGCCCCTTTTTGATATTTTTGGATCATTATACCCATCAAAAAGTATGGTACAGTTTTTATCATAGTGGTATTGTACATATTTAAGATATTGATTAATAATATCTTTAAATAGTGCCACACAACTTTTCATAAAAGAAACTCATGATGAAATGTTTATTATCTTCTGGTAAAACATTAGTTGGAGCAAGTTTAGTATCGAAATATTGTAACAATGTTGATTTTGGAGTTTTCCTCAAAGAAATGTCATCAAAAATACTAACATGCCACTGCGCAAACTCATATCGAAAACATTCTTTAAGGTCCTCAGGAGTTTTAGTGGCACAAATTATACGACCAAATATAATAATATACAATAAAATTAGTATGCTAATTATAATAAAAAAACATTGTTTTCTAATGTTAAAGTTGAAATTGTCTAATTTAATGCATAGTACCCAAACTTTAGTCGCCATTATCTCAGTTATTTATTAACCCATTTAAAAAAACTTAATCTCTATAATTTTTGTACGATTCATTTCTTTGATGAAATCGATATGGTGAGATGAACTACCATTCAAGTGAAAAACTAAAAGTGCCTAATTTCAAGATGGCGGCCCAATTTTTGAGGGGTTCCGCCACCTGGATTTTTGGGATTTTTTCCTGTTAAATAAAACATCTTCCACTACATATTCCCCCTAAAATTAGCTTGTTACAAATTTGTTCCGAATTAAATGCTAGTTTTACTGGATTATAAGCAGGGTACAACCTTGTGCAAATCTGGGAGGACTAGACGAAAATGATATATGGTTACTGATTTTAGTAATAATTCGGGTTAGGGGAGGAAATTTAGGTAGGTACTGAGATTTTCCCTTCTATGTTCTCGTTTCTGAATTTTTTCATATTTTTTTTCATTTTATCTTATTTTGCCTTATTTATGTCAACGTCTTGACGAAGTTTAACAATAGGTATTCCACACTCAACCAGGACACATAGACAACAACCATTTCCTGCAACATTGTCATCTGCCGCAGCTGAGATTCGATCTCAGGTGAGATAACAGCGACTGACCGTGTTGGGCCACTCGATTTCAATTTAGCCCAAAACTCCACAAAACATTCATACCCCAGGCAGGGACTCGAGCCTCGCCGCACAGTGGGCCATTTGCAACTTCTAGTTAGACAAAATTCTACAAATTTCTAAATGAGCTTAAAATAGTTCTTAGAAGACCGGAATAATAGTGAAAAAATTCTAGGCATTAACGGGTTGGTTTTTGAGGGTTGAAAAATAAATTTGCTTCTAAAGTGCTGAAACTCTGTGAATATGATAATATGACATCTGTGAGTATATCAAAAATGATTAAAACATTATAAATAGTAGAGGTATTGTTTTTGGGGGGGTTGAAAGATAAATTTTATCTTAAAATTCTGAAACTTTGTGGACATGATAACATTATGTCCGTAAATTCGCTAAAAATAGTAAAAAAAATCTAAGCAATAAGGGGTTGGATTTGAGAGGATTGAAAAATAAATATACTTTAAAACTATATGTAAGAAAGTTTCAGCAAATTTTGCTGTCGTCGAGGCCTTTTAATTATAATTGTTTAACAGAGGAGGGTAAAAATTAGTAATAAACCTAGAGACGCAACTTCCCAGCAAAGAGTATTTATTCTTCGAATGTTATAAACATCAAAAACATCAACATTGTGTGAGGAAACATTCAAACTCTTTTAATAATAATAAACTATCTCAAAATTATCTAATGTCAATCATACTACCGATTATTTATTACAGACTCCCCCTCTGGATTGTCACAACGTCCTCGTAGACGATCCAGGACGAATGGCGGATTTCTTTTTCGTAGGTATTCCTCTCTTCCTTATCGGGAACACTGCAGTCGGAGGATTACTTTCATCTGAGGCAATATACGGGGTAAGATCGGATACATGATACGTAACCAAAGGAACCTCGTCGGCTTGTCTGAGGATGGGCGCAGAAACTAGGGCTGACTTAAATTTTTCAATCGCAGCTTGTTGGTCTTGACCCCACTCCCATGTTGCATTCTTTTTTGTAAGTTTGGTAAGCGGTCTGGCAACCTCCGAAAAGTTTGAAACGAACCGACGAAACCACGAACAAGTTTGTTTAAAAGCTAACAAATGTTTGATGTTTCTTGGAGAAGGCATGTCTTCAATAGCGGATATCTTGTTATGATCTGCTTGAATTCCATGTGGAATGATCAAATGTCCCAAAAAGTTGACCTGCGTAGATACAAGCACGCATTTTTCAGGTTTCGCGCGAAGTTTAAATTTTCTCAGTCTCTCGAAAAAGGATTTAAGATCTCGTAAACGTTCTTCAAAATCACCGGATATCACTATCAGATCGTCAAGATATGCAAAAGTAATGTCTCTTAGTCTACCTCGAAAGCGATCGATTAAACGCTGAAACGTAGCACCCGAATTTTTCATACCAAAAGGCATACGTTTATACTTAAAAGTCCCAAATGGCATAGTGAGAGCAGTTTTGTCGCGCTCACTGACCTGCCAATAATCGGATCTTAAATCCATCGTTGTCATATAAAAAGTTTGTTTAGCAAGATGCAAAAGTTCTTCAATGCGCGGCATTAGGTAACTATCGCCGACAGTCACCGAGTTTGAACGACGGTAATCGACGCACACACGTATGGAATTGTCTTTTCTGGATACCAGAACTACTGCTGCGGCCCAGGACGATTCACATTCTTCGATGATGTCATCGTTCAGCATGCTATCCAGTTCCTTTTCCAATATTCCTTTTTTTGCGCAGACATTTTGTAAGGAGGCACTGTGGTCGGAGCATGGCCACCTGTTTCAATTCTGTGCTCGGCAAATGGTGTTAGCTCTCCCCCTTGCGAAAAGATATCCGACTTCTTTGCAATGAAAATGTTTAATTGGTCATTATGTTCTTCTATCAAGGACGTTCCTTCATCCGCTCGGAGTACAAGTGTACTTATGAGATTTAAGTTCAATGTTTTGTCTCCTTCACTTGTTTCTTCGAGTTTTAATTCATGGATGTTGGTTTCGTTAGCGAAGTGCCATGTGCAGTGTGGAATATTTAAAACTAACTGCGCATCCTCGACAAAATCTATTCCAAATAGTGTGACATTGTTGCCTGATTCCGGAAAATGATAAAAGTGGTTGTAATAATACGCTCTTGAAGTACAACGTCAACCTTGGTTATTAATATATTTTTCTGACTGCTGACCATCAGCTAAAGTCACGTGCAAAAGTGATTCTTCGAATGTATTATTTTTTCTAATCAAAACTTGATAAAGTGAGTAGCTTGCGATACTTTGTCTAGCCGCAGTGTCCACGTATCTCGTTCCTTTTTCACCACAAATTGTAACGTCTATTATAGGTCTCTACCTGAGTGAGAAACAAATATTTGTGTCCAGGGAATAAAATTCGGATTTTTCTTAATTTTCTGATTTTAATTTGCATTTTGGGCAATCTCTTCTGATGTAACCAGGGTTACCACAACCAAAACAAGAAATAGTCGGCAATTTTTTTTGAAAATATTTTTCTGTTGTGACGGAAGCTGAAACTTCCTCAGAAACAGTAGAATTATTTTTAAAATGACCCTGTTCCTTTTTCTTCTTTTGCAAGCGACGGCAATCCTCGACCACGTGTCCGAAAGCTTTGCAATATTTACAGTTAGGCCTATTTTGATTTGTACTGTTCTTAGGAGTTAACGAATCAATGTCATTTTCAAAAATATTTTCTTCTACAATTCGAGCTAAATCTAGAAGTTCTGAAAACGAATGGATTTTTTCGCGTGAAACCTCTCTTCTTATCCTAAGCGATAATAAACCATACACCATGTCTATCTGTGTGTTTTCGGTTAGAGTATCTTTGGGTAGCTGTGCTAACAACGAGCGACACTGGCACACGAAAGTGTCTGTGAGGGTTTAATCATCGCGTTCTAAAGTAAACAGTTCACGATAAATGTAATATGGCGGTTTTTTGGGACCATAAGTACGGTTAAGTAGAACCAAAGCATCGTTCCAATCTGCTACTGTTGCTTTAACACCTTGCCACTACGTAGCTGCTAAATCTGACAACAAAATCGGCAAGCCTTTTACCGCGAGATCGTCAGAAATGTGCGTGCATTCTTTATAGGTCTCTATAGTGTCAATAAATGCATTCACGTCGGAATTATTTTTACCATCAACACGACTTGTGCACTTCGCGAAGCTCCCCGATATATTTAAAGTCGATGCGGGAGTTGGAGCGCAAGCTTGTGCAAGCGTTTCCTTCATTGTCTATATGAGAGTCATAAATTGTTCATTTGACATAGAAAATTGGTTTATATTACCTTGATCCGCGTTTGCCATTTTACCTGACTGTACCTTTGTCTGTTTCAAAAAGGCGCGTGTCGCCGGTCTAACAGTTGTTGGATTCGTTGCGAGGAAATTCGATGCGCACACTTGACAAAAATCACGGCAAATGTTGCAGCACAACTCCAGCACTGTGGTAATGGATGTTTTAATATTCAAAACTAAAACACAATGTTTTTGTAAGTTCTTACCACACAAACGAAAAGTTTTAAACGTCCTTTAAGGAAATCGGCCCCACGTTGGGCGCCAGTTTTAACACAGGAGGTTAAAAATTAGTAATAAACGTAGATACGCAACTTCCCAGTAAAGATTTATTCTTCGAATGTTATAAAGATCAAAAACATCAACATTGTGTGAGGAAACATTAAAACTCCTTGAATAATAATAAACTATCTCAAAATTATCTAATGTCAATCATCAAAACTATCATCCTTCCCCCAATGCCACACACCTCCCTCGATCTCGAAGTAGGGTGCGCTTCACAAATACACTTGCGGAGACCTACTACCGATTATTTGTTACAGTTGCTCTTTTAGGAGAAGCTGAAGACAATTCCTTGACAATATTAGCAGCATCTCTTTTACCTTCTGAACGTAGAGAAACTGCTGCATAAGTTAACTCTGCAGAAGTACTTGATTCCAACAGATGCTGAACTTCTCCCCTCTTGGATCTTTCGCTACACTCCTCAAACTTTTATATGGGTCGTCCATCTGATATCCCAACAGAGGTTGCTAACTGTATATTATAGGTAATTGTCACAAAATCTATGTCGCTACCATCTAGCCAGTCCTTATATTTATTTAGAAAAACTTCCAGTTTTCGAGAACAATTATCCCACCGCACCGTTCAGAAATTTCGTAATATCGCAAATGTTGTTATTTGTAAAAGTTACTTTGACCATACCTTCCATATATCTAAAAGTATGAATAATTAAAATGTGAAGTTAACAGGGTAATAATTTATAGTTATTACTAATTAATAATTAAATTTTAATTAGTTATGGCGCAACTTGGCACATTAGCTATTAAGCAATCATAAGTAACCACTGTGTAGAAAAGAAAAATAAAATAGGGAAATATCCCCTCGTATATATAATATGAAAGAGGTAACGAACATTACTTTTATATTAAACGACAAATATTTGATTTGCGCTTTACAAGTGTTAATATTACTAAAATTGTGCGTTAGCAGTGATTACAACTTTTTGATATTTAACTCTGTGTGCAAGATTTTCAAGTGGAGAAATTAGTCTTTTCAAATTAATTAACGACTAAATATGGGAATAGGCAAGCTTCCATCAACATTTAGTTTGTACTGAAATTCCAATGCTTTTACATGAAATTTATTTAAATCAAATTTAGAATTATTCAGTAGGGTTCATCAGAATGAACAAAGTTTTTTTAAGGACTTTATCGAAACCCAGAAATCCTGAATAATATTACTTTGTACAGAAATCATTTTAATCATAGATAATGTATGCGAAAAACGTTTTGTTGTATAATCCTCGCAGGTCTACGAATATACAAAAATATGCAGATATATTAGAGGCGTCCTGATGGATAAATATCATTAAAGTCTCTTGCTTCAAGCCTAAGAATGAATTCAGTTTTTAGTAAAGTGTAAAATTTAGTTTTTAAAATTTCGCCTGTCTGTTAATTGCTATCACTAGTAGATATTGACAAATATTGATTCTGTCACGGATTTTGATAAATGTTTACAACACAAACATTAATTAAAACATGTTTTTTTCCTTTCGTCTTTCGCCTACCAGATATGAAGCTTTAGAATTTCTTTCTCCAAAATAGAGAATGAAACTAAAACTATTCACTGAATCATTTTACTAGGTAGGTATTGACATAAAATAATTATGAATGTTTCCACCCTCTTTAAACCTCCCTTAATCCGCGGATTCGAAAATTATAACACGAGATAACCTGTTAATACATGATTTATTCAATAACTTGCTGAAAACTTTTATACATACACAAAATTATCAATTTCGGGTCATTTCTAAAATTATTTAGGTATATGGTTTCGGATTCTTGAAATTCAGATTCTGCAAATGAAAAATCATCATATATTATTATATTGATGAACTTCCAGTGAGTTGTATAGGAAATAACAGAATCTAGATTCTGCTTTTATAGGCTTTTCACAGTTTTTACAGGTTTTTGACAGCTGTCATGTTTCAAGAATAAGGTGGATTGCAATTTTCGTAGTTATCCATTAAAGTGCTCAGCATTACGAAAATTTTGAGACCAAATTGATTGATTTTGGTTGAATTGCAAAGGAGGAGTCCAATTTTGACCTAAAAAACTCGTAAATGCCACACCGTGCTTGCGACGTGGCCATGCACTTACTCGTACTAGAGGACTTATATCTACAATTGGATGAGTCACCCATTAATAATTCCAGTGTAGTTCGCATCTGATTAAACAAATAATTTCCACTGCACTGTATAGGATGCAGCAACTAGTACACTGACTGCCCCGATTTCTAGATCTGACGCCACTGGATTTTTATTTACGGGGATTTCTGATGCAAAACGTGTACAGAAATGTTCATAACAATGGAAAT
This sequence comes from Stenurella melanura, assembly GCA_963583905.1. Lineage (NCBI taxonomy): Eukaryota > Metazoa > Arthropoda > Insecta > Coleoptera > Cerambycidae > Stenurella > Stenurella melanura. Next base: position 59,165,806 of record OY757314.1, on the reverse strand, counting down.
GAACTAGGCACCAATATTCGGCAAGCATTCCAAGAAACTACTCCCCAAGAACTGAAAAGAAAAGTTATTGATCATGTGAAAAAGCGCCTCGATGAGTGCATTATGTTGGATGGTGGTTTAGATTTAGATTTAGGAAGGAGCAGCTGGCTTATTGGTCTTGACCACCGTGACCCTCATGGATCTATTGTGGTGCTCCTATTTGTTTTGCTTAGAGCTCCTTATCCAGCTTTGTCCTTTGTACCAGTCTCCTCAACCTTGAAAAGGGCCCATTAGTATAGCTGTCAGTTCTTGGTTTTTCCTCGCCAAGTAGTTGAAATCTCAGTCCAGCAAGGTCTTCACAATGGCACAATACATGGACTGAGATTTCCTCTGCCTCTTGGCAGAATCTGCATGTTGCGTCCTCTACCAGATCCATTAGAGTCGGATGTCTATTAAGTCGGCAGTGAACGGTTAGAAGACCCACTATTATTCTAATGGCCTTCTAATGGATGCTCATATGCATGGCTTGGCCACACCGCAAAAGAGTTCGGGTTCTATAAGGGCCTTACTCGCGCCTTCTCTGGCCAATTCATCAGCCGTGTCCCTTGTGTCCTGGTACCCACGCCACGGCCACTTTATTCTAACTTCCTAGGTCTATAAGGACATTTCCCATACAAGTGGAGTCCCATACAAGTCTTGATTCGATTAGTATGGAACCGATTACTTTTAGCGCAGCCTCAGTATGGGAAAAAATTGCAATCGGCTGATTAACAATTCCTCGCCTTTGCACACCACTGTATTGCGGCCACTTCAGCCTGAAATACTGTGACGTATTTTTCTAGGCTTATTAAGATTTTCGTTTTTGACCTTACCCCGTAAATCCCAGCTCCGACTCCCTGTTCTGTCTTAGAACCGTGTGTATACCACACTGTTTGGGCTGGTATTGGAGAACCATTTGGCCGGCCTTCCCTTTCTGGTATTTTAATTTTGCAATTCTTATTTATTCAAATTATACTTTGGGACTGTAATGTCCGTGGGCATTCCTAGAATGGGATCCGCCTTCAGCTCTAAGTATGACTTCAGCTGCTCTGTTCCGTGCTGCTGTATTATTGGTGTAGGGCTCTGCATTATCCTATGCACCACTGAACGAGCTTCTCCTTGGATAAATATGTATAGTGGTGCAAGTCCAGAAGGGCTTCCAATGCAGCTGTTATGTTAGAGCAGTTATTTAGGTTAAATTTTATTAATTTCTTGTTACTAGTACACTTGTAAAAATGACTAATTGATATTTTAGCTACTTACATAAATAAATGACTAAAAGTGAATATTTTTTCCAAAAATTTTTAACTATATAGGCTAAATTTGCAATTCTGAACATTTTTCATAATGAAATTTAAACAAACCCTATGTTTTCCAAATGCTCATATTTTTTAACCTTTCTCGACGAAGTAATTTTTCTTAGGCAAAAAAAAATCAATTTTACTGACTGCATAACTGACAAAAATTTGAGGTTGATCTGAAAAGAACTGAGGAAGATGCGAGGGTGGATAGGCGAGAGGTGATCTCTCAATGTCATAGATGAGATGTTTGCATTGAAAAGAAATCTGTTTTCAATAAATTCGGTGGGTTCTAAATTAAGTACCGTTGGTAGAGTGCAAAACAATTTCTATCTTTCCCCCCGTTGGCACTTTTAAAAGTGTAAAATGTATGACATTGCCACATATGTGGCTTATGCCCTGTAGATTAGGAATCCGCTTGTCGTCAAAAAAACGTCATGAATATAAGGGCACAAATCAAAATTTTCTAACTAACCACAGCACCTGATAGAACCAATCATGAAGCATATTTTATATAAAAATCATTAAATTCTCTGTAGAATTTCTATTTTTAAAATAAATAAAGAAACGAACTTTTGCATATGCTTATATGGAAGTAAAAATCAAAAACCCTCATTATCTCAGTTTGACTACAGCTGAAAATTAATTATTTTCGTCTACTTTTCCGTTCCCACGATGGTATCTCTCAAACTATTATATTTATCAAAAAAATATATTGTTTAAAAAATATACTCTAGGTTTTCCACGTTTCATGATTGGCAGCCTATCACGTAGTGTGGTTAGTTAGAAAATTTTGGTTTGTGCCCTTATATTCGTGACGATTTTTCGACAAGTGGATTTTATGCCACACATCTGGCAATGTCATAAACTTTACTCTAAAAGTGCCAACGGGATCAAAGACTAAGCGACTTGTCAACGGGAGCACTCTACTACGTTGCAATTTTGCCAATTTTCAGGGGCTTCATCGTCTCCGATACGTTTTTGTCTAAAATTTAGATACAAACAAGTCTTAAACCTTGGAAGTAAAACCCAACGTTGCAGTAACCTTAATAATCTACTTCTTACTTAATTTGATTATGACGAAAATATTCATTAATTGAGGAAATAAAATAAAACAAATCGATTTATTAGCCCCATTCTTCCTCCTGTGCTGAGCATTATGCATTCTGATTTGGGCTATGGTACGTGTTAGCGGACTATCACCCAATTGAAAGGAGTAGAGTTTTTGGGAAATTTCCCGGAGGTAGTCCGCTAGTTGCATTATGTCGTTGCATGAATTTTATCCGGTGTATTCCATTATAAAAGTTTTTTTTACAATGGACCCCCAGTTTATTTATTTTTTATTATTTTCAGAAAGAACAATGGCTTCCCTATACCAAATGCACAGGAAAGGACCACACATTAAGAAAAGAAAAAATCGTAATCCATTCGACGGCAATCCTTTAATGAAGGGAGTGGTGTTGAGAACTTTAATAAAAAAGCCGAAAAAGCCAAATTCTGCAAACAGAAAATGCGTTTTAGTGAGGCTATCAAATGGTAAGGAAATGGTTGCCTACGTTCCAGGAATTGGACATAATTTGCAGGTAAACATCAGACAGTGCAATAATTACTAGTCATATTTATTGAGTGCATCACCTAAGAATGAACATTAATAGTGAGTAACAGGAAACTTTTCTAACTAATGTTAAATGTAACAGAATTTGATATACACGGTGGTCACAAGACAATGTACGCCCCCAATTTTTTGGTTGTTTTTAATTTAAAAATTTCGTTTTTCGTACACATGAATTAGACAAAAGTGAGTTACTTTTGGACTGACACGAACAAAAATAACATTTCCGGTTCAACCGGAAGTGAAATCAACTTTTTTTCTTGACTGTATTTTTTTGATGGTGTCTCATTAAGCTTAAAATTCTAAGTACAACAGTTCTTTCCGATTAAGGAAATTCCAAAACATAAATCAGATTTTTTTCAAAATGGCAGCGTCAGATGAACGTGACGCACAGTGGAAAATTATGGACTTTTTTAGAGATAATTCTCCCGACAACTGAATTTGCAGCGAGAGCTAGTTTTTTTTAATTACATAAAAAAGTTCAGAGGTCCCATTTGTCGTAAAATCATAAAATGTCATAAATGATTATTTTGTCATAAAAATCATAAATAATAGACAGAGTACGTTTTTCATACTTGCAATTAATTAGATTTCTTCAGTCAAATCAGTTGTTCAATTAAAGTTCGCGTGTAAAATTGAATTGGAACTTCTCATATTTATTCTATTGGGCTGGCGTCACAACCTAACCTACAATATGCGTGATATTGTGGCGCATTCCAATGCTATAAATCAGAGAAGGAACGGACATTTTTAAAAAAGCAGGGTAATTTGAAGAGAAAGCAAACAGAAGAATTGGATGAAATTCTAAACGTTATAGCGAAAAAGGAATCTGTATTTAAATTAACTAACGGTCTTATATCAGAAGGAAACCTCCAATTAGAAAAAGTGTTGAAGAAGAGCACATTAATTTAAAGGGGAGGATGTATTGGAGGCACAAGCAATGATAAGCATGGGAAATTTTGCCTCGATTTATTTGTTTTGTTTCGTTTACATTTATTACCATTTTCATTTAGTGTTTATTTAATTATTTATGTTTCAGTTTCAGAAAAGTATTTTTTGATATATTTCAAAAATTATTTATATATTAATGTATGTACCGCCTAAGAATATTGTACTCTTCTTTGTACTTATATAATTAAATATTATACATTAAGAAAATATTGTTAATGAAGTTAATGTTATAAAAACAATAAACAACAAAAAATGAGTGTATCAAATTTTGGAAAGTGTCATAAAATCATAAAAAAAAACATGAAATGTTCTGGAACCGGAGAAAGTTGTCGCTACAACATGGTACTGCTATATAGTGAGTAAAATTAAATCTGACCTGCAAACTCTTAATACGTTTGACGTTTTTATCAAAATATTTCAAATAGAACTTATATTTATTACAAAATCCAACGAAATTATATATTTTTTGGGCCACTGATTACGAATGTAATAAATATTTTGACCAAATTTGGATTGGACACATTTCGAGATATTGGCCATTTCTGGGCATTTTTTGACGTTTTTATCAAGTTATTTCAAATATAACATCTTTACCTCCAAATTCAATGGATTTGTATGTTTTGTGGGTTCCCGATTACGAATATATAAACATTTTGTGCGAAAGTGGACCAGTTTTGAGGTATTGGACACCGAATTATTTAGTAACATTTTTGGAGAAAACGTCAAAAGGTACCCGCGCCAATATTATTGACTAAAGATGACGGTCTCGGATGATTAGGGGTCGAGCTTGAGCTCTTCCCCAATCATGTCTGTAGACCTGGACCGGCTCCGTAAGGGGCGTTTGTGTCTACCCTCCCCGCAAATGCGAACGGTGTGGCCGATGTTAGCAGATCTCCCCTAGTCCTGGCTGTTTGACCCTGCCAGCTTGGTCGTTTTTTATGGCGCTCTTCTGTCTTGGTCTTCTTTCTGCGCTGGCGTGTCGGCTTCCGGGAGCGTATTTCGTCTGCAGTGAGAGGGAACGACTCTTGCCGAGCCCTCTCCGAGTTTGGAGGGATTTTGGTGGTGTTGACTAGTCGTAAGCCCAGGGTGTCAACTGGCATCATGTGCTCCGATTTCGTCGGAAGGAAGTGTGAACTGTGTAGCTCAAGGATTGTGTTCGGCCAAAGACGCTTATTTTAGCGTCATAGGCCGGCACACGGGCTAGGGTAAGAGTACCGAGCTAGTTGTTTGCTTGGTACCTCCGGGATCGGTGTTTTGGGTGTTTTTGGTCATTGCATCATTTCGGGGTGGCTTTATGGCTGAAACAGAAAACCGGTTAAGTTATACTTACCCGTTATCCAGGATCTGGAGCTTTGGCCTCTTGTGCCTCGGTTGGGGTCGTAGTCAGTCGCCTGTCTGACCAGCGGATTCCCATGCTCTGCTGCACGGGCGTATAGATTATTCGCTCTGTCCCGGATGACTTCAGTTACTGGGGTGTATTCCAGGTGTCTGAAGATGTCGGCGTTTCTGACAAACCATGGTGCATCCGCGGCGCACTTAAGTGCGACGTTTTCCATGGCTTGTATCCTCTTCAGGTGTATCCTCATAGGTCAGAATAGGCGCAATGAGGGTCCTGATACGCGTGAGCTTATTCCTCAGGTTGAGTTGGCTCTGTCTACCTATCATAGGGTAGAGTAGAGCCCTCCTCGTCCTCGCTTTCGGTATTATCGCTTCCGTGTTCTGTCTCCACGGCAGGCTTAAAATAAAAAGTACCCAAAATTGACTAGACTCAAAGGTTTAATAGAATTGTTTTAAGATTTTACAGGATATATTCAATTTTAGTCACTTTATAGCAGTACCATGTAGCGACAACCTTTCTATATTTAAAAGAAAAAATGGTAGCTTTCGTTGCGAATTCAGTTGTCGGGCTAATTTTGTCCAAGAAAAGTTCATAATTTCCCACTCTGCGACGGAATAAAATTACTATGTAGACTTGACTGTCAAAAATAAAATAGTTATTTGAAGTAGTAAGTGGTGGTCAGATATGTTTACTTGCTAGTGCTAGTTAAAAATTTATGTGAAAATAATTGTTAATCAAATTTAAAAAATATATCAAACTGTTACCATAATCCCAGTGAATAGGTTAAATTAATGTGGCAAATTAGTAGCTAGTGAAAAATCTTTATAACAATAAACAAACTAATAAGATAGTTCAATTAATATCAGTAAGGAAAAAAAAAGCAATAAAAAGAATTGAATACTTGATATACTTTTTATGAAGTTCACACAGGACAAAAAAAGTAAAAAAATCGTGAAGCATGGATGGTAATGAAATAAAATGTCTCAAGTGCCTAGAAAAAATTGAGGACAAAGAATGTTATGAATGTGACTGTTGTCAAGAAAAAATCCATAAACAATGTATGACCCTGTCATCATCTGAGACACGAGTTATTATACTACAAAAACGAATGTTGATGTTTATATGTGAAACTTGTAAAAAATTATTAACTAAAATGCCTTACATAGTTAAAACACTTGAAACAATAAAAGAAGAATTTAAAGAGTTTAGAACAGAATTTAGAACTAAAATGGAGCATTCCAAAAATAATGAGATGGAAGTACTACAAAAAACTATACAGGAAGTTGTATCAAAGAATACGGCATTAATAGATAAATGCATTAACTTAGAAAGTATTCGAAACAGAGAGCCCCAAACAATTAGGCCAACATATGCCAACATAACAAGTAAACAAGGATGCAAACAGATTAAAAGTGTTCCAAGTCTCATTATTAAACCCAAAATTAACCAGAATTCAAAAAAAAACAAAGAAGACCTATTTAATAAAATTAAACCTGCTGAATTAAAAATTGGTGTTAAAAACACAAGGGAAACAAAAGGAGGTAGTATTGTGGTTAAATGTCAAAAGAGAGAAGAGATAGAAAAATTACAAAAAGAAGCAGAAGAAGTACTGAATAAAAATTATGAGGTTCATGTAACCAAAATGAGAAAGCCTAGAATAAAAATAGTAAACTGTGATACAAATATGTCCGAAATGCAAATCGAGGAAGATATTCGAGATCAGAATCAATTCATAAAGGATAATGAGGAATTAAAAATTATATACATAAAAAAACATAAAAATAATAATTCTAAGACTATTTATGCCGAATGTTCTCCAGAGCTTTTCCAAAAATTTATGTATGAAAAAAAGTATGTTTGCAATGGGAAAGATACAGTGTGTATGAAGATATCAGTATTCCTAGATGTTTGAAATGTCAGGAATTTTACCACAAAAATAACGAGTGCAACAAAAAAAACAGTATGTGTATACTGCATGGGTGAGCATGACATCGCTGAATGCCCAAAAGTAACAAAAAAATGTGTAAATTGTGTAATAGCAAACCAAAAATTCAAAACCAACCATGAAGTAAATCACACAGCTAGTGATTTCGAGTGTCCATCATACAAATACTTAATAGAAGTGATGAGAAGTAAAATAGATTATGGTCAATGGTAATGGCTATGCAGCGGGAAGTAGAAGTGCTCAATAATATAGAGGACATGCAAGAAAACATCAATCTCCCACAGGATAGTATTTGTAGTGATACTCTAAAGACTCACATAAACATTAAAGATAAGGTTCTAAATCTAGTACATGTTAATATAAGAAGTATAAAAAAAAATTTTGACAATCTTTTAGTATTTTTACATGCATTTGAATTGTTTTATTGTGACATCATAGTACTAAGTGAATGTTTTCAGCACACATGCAATCAATTTAATATACCTGGGTATAATATCCATTATAATAATGCAAATTTGAACAAAAATGATGGAATGATAATTTATACAAAACAAAATCTGAACGTACATATAATTGATTATAAATTATCAAAATCACTTGTTACCTTAAGTAAAATTACCGTTACAATACAAAATATAGCAGTTGGTATCAGTTGTGTGTACAGACCTCCCTCCACAAATGAAAGGCATTTCATAGAAGATATTGAGATACATTTAGCAGAAAATTTAAAAAGCCAAATAGAAATCGTTATTGGAGATATTAACCTAAATATATGTGATAATAACAATGAGCATATTAATTTATATCTATCTACTTTGAATGAATAAGGTTTCTCGCCATTTATTACTTGTCCTACGAGAGTAACATCAACGACAGCATCATGTATTGACCATATATTTGTAAGAAGGAAATTAAATTCTGAGCGTATTTGGTATCAATCATTTGTACTAAATTCGGACTTAACTGATCACTACCCAATAATGTTAAACGTATTATTAAAACCAGTAAACCAGACTACTAATAAATTGATAAAAACTAAGGAGATAAAAATAGAAAAAATAAATTATGACAAATTAATAAATCTACTACAAACTCAAGATTGGCAGTCTGTAATAAATACTTCTAATTCGGCAGTAGCAACTGATGCCTTCTATAAAATATTCCTGCATTATTATGGGCAAGCAAAAAACACTAAAATAATAAATATCCCCGAACAAAGAAAAAAAAAGCCATGGATCACCAATGGAATAATAAATTCAATAAAGCAACGTGATAAAATGAAAAAAAGATTATTGCAATACCATAGTGAAGAATTAAAAAATCAATATAAGCTATACCGCAATTCCATAAATAAGCTTATTGCCAGGTGCAAAAATGATTTTTATCAAAATGAAATTAAAAGCAATGAGGGAGATATAAAAAAACTCTATAAACTTATTTCAGAGGCAACAAATGAACAAAGAATTAACAGTAATGAAAATATAAACATCCTACTGGATGACGTTAAATTTGAAACTGATAAAGAAATGGCTAATCATTGTAACAATTTTTTTATAAATATAGGTAAACGCATGGCAGACCAAATCAAATCTGTAAATGAAGTATACTTAAGTCACATCTCTAATTCGTCTATGTTTCTCTACCCAGTTAACCACAATGAACTTATTAATCATATACATTCACTAAAGAATAATAGTGCTCCTGGGATTGATGGAGTGCCATCAAAAATCATAAAAGACATGCATATTTTTATTATAAAACCACTTCTACATATTATAAAGCTAATTTTCAAAACAGGCACAGTTCCAATTCAATTCAAAACGACAAATGTTAGTCCTGTCCACAAAGCAGGAAGTAAACACGATATTAATAATTTTAGGCCTATAAGTGTATTGAACAACTTTGGTAAAATATTTGAGAAATGTCTTAAACTTCGACTGATAAAATTTTTCAATGAAAATAGTATACTATCAAAAAATCAATTTGGATTTGTTGGTGGATATAGTACATGTGATGCGATGTGTGAACTTGTGGGTCAAATAACTACACACCTCAATGTTGGCGAAAAGAGCATTGCTGTGTTCTTAGACCTGGCAAAGGCATTTGACACCGTACCTCATGACAAACTCCTTAGTATACTTGAAAACTATGGGGTTAGAGGTGTCGTGTTGAATGTCTTTAAATCATATTTAACTGATAGGAAACAAATGGTAAAAATTCGTAACTCGTATAGTGATTCTATTAATGTCGAAATAGGTTTTCCCCAAGGAACAGTCCTCGGACCCATTCTATTCATTGCGTACATAAATTCACTAACGAATCTTGATATTAACGGCACAATAGTTTCATATGCAGACGATACAGCACTGCTCTTTTCGGGTAAAAGCTGGGATGAAGTAAGGGAACGGGTAAAATCAGGCTTGCTTACAATAAAAAATTGGTTGGATCATCACAAACTAACACTAAATTTAACTAAAACTAACTACATTGCATTTTCAATTACATCTGCTAACCGTCCTAGTTTTTCCAGCATCTCTATAAAAAAATTTGATAATAGCATTAAAGAAGTTTCAAATATAAAATACTTAGGTATAATAATTGATAAGCACTTAAAATGGGAAGATCATACTTTTAGGTTAAAAAATAATATTAGAAAATTAATTCACAAATTTTACTTGTTACGCGGTATGATGTCGAAAAATCTATTAATAATGGTATATAGAACATTGGTGGAATCCTTAATTAGGTATGGTATAGAGGTATGGGGCGGTCTGTACAACAACGCATTAAGACAGTTAAATGTTATACAAAATTTTATTTTAAAGGTAATATACAATAAAAGAAAGCGTTATCCAACAGCTTTATTATACAATGAAGATATATTTAATGTAAGATCATTATATATTCTAACGACATGTCTATATGTTCATAAAAAAAGATTTAAGAACTATGTAAATCATCAGCATGAAACTAGGAACAAAACACAAAATAATCTTCAAATTCCTATGAGCCATAAAGATATAAACCAACGATTTTTTTTTTATCTTGGACCTAAGTTTTACAATTTGCTGCCAGTTAACATTAGACATATAAAAAATTACAAAAAGTTTAACAAAAAATGCAGAACTTATATTACTGAGAGATACAATGACTTCATAAATATTCTATAAATATATTTATAGGCAAATAATTTACCAGTATTAGTTTAATTTTAATTTTAGGTTATTAGTTAAGGTGATCACCAAGTTATTTATGTTAATAAATTACTGTTTATGATTTTACAAAATATGTTATATAGTTATCATTTATACTTAGTTAATTATCTTTAAGCACATACAGCTGTTTAATCAGCTAGGTGCTATATCAGAAAAATCCCTAAAATTAATGACAGTGTTGTACATTAAGAAATCTGTAATTATAATTGATTGAATTTTGAATTGAATAAATTGAATTGAATTGAATTTAATTGAATTACTGATAGGTACGACTATTTTTAGTTTTTTTTTTTTCAAAAGACAGAATTTCGTCTTCATAGAGGTCCTTTGAAAAATTCTGAATGGGACTATTTTCGTTTATTAATCAGAAGTAATGATTCATAAACTAATTCTTTGTCCATTAACCATTTCTAAACAATATATTTCGTAATAATACGTCATATTTCTATAAATTATTCTTTTTCTTTTTGTAGGAGCACAACATCGTACTTTGCCGAGTAGGAAGGCTGCGAGATTGTCCTGGAGTTAAAATCAAATGTGTTCGAGGGAAATATGATTTAGGTCATGTAGTTGTTAACAAGAAATAAATGTGTTTTACTAAAGATTAAAATAAAGTAGTTAATTAATGAGAAATTCTGATTTATAGGAGTCACTCAATGAATCAAAGTAACTTTATTAACTATTAGAAAAGGTAATACTTGGCCTCCTCAAATACTCGCTTAGAGCCAGCCAAATATCCACAGCGCACAGTACCTATTTCAGTGACGAGATCTCGATCGACGAAGTTAAGGCACGTCGATCGAGCCCATCGCTTGAATGGGTGACAGTATCTCATTTCGCCGTTCTGGTTAAGTGGTGGAATAACATTAGCTAAACTTCGCCAGGACGTTACAGTAAATAAGGCGTTCAAATAAAAATAAAATTAAACAAGTGAAAAAAACTACATTTTGATATGCTTTTTATTCAATTTGTTGGGATGATTCACATTTTCAGCAGATGGTCGCAAGATGACTCGGTGCTTTGACATGTTTTATTTTTCTTTTTTTTGCATTGACTAAAGTAAAAGCTAACTACATTTTGAAACACGGAAAGGGCATCGGTTCTATTTTTATTTAGTAAATCGAAATAAGGAAATGAATGATAATATTTTAAATATAACATTATCACTTATCAATTTGTAATATTTTTTTAAATAATTCTATGGAATGCATTTTCGTAAATAACTCGTTTATTTTAAGTTTTTCGAAAAAACTCTATATCAGATTTTTTGTCCAAAAAGATCCGTGCCTTATACTGGTTATAGAGATCGATCGAAAGAATAGTTAATTTTCGATTTTTATTAGGAAACTGTTCGGAATTTGTAGAATTTATCAAAAAAATCAAGTTTTCCAGAATTTGTAGATTCGCTTTTGTTTTGTCAAATTTCTTACAAACGTCGCCTAATAGACCTAATCGAGCCCTACAATTGCCATTTTTGAAAATCAAAATCGGACCTTCGGTTCGGGAGTTATTAATTTCTTTGAAAAATCATACTCGGCCCTGGAAAGCATACTCGGCCCTGGAAAGCATACTCGCGGTCAACGGATTCGGGCCGCCAGCAATAGGCTTGATTTGTGGCCGGGTACCATTGATCCCACCAAGTCTCATCGAAATCGATCAATAATCTGGACAGTTATCGTGCTTCCTAGCCCGATTTCGAGAAAACCAGTTTTTTGCAAAAAAAATCAATTTTCATTTGTTTTTCGACAGCCTCTGGTATACTTATTTGTAGAGCTTTGCCAGCGGCACCATTTCTTTTTTGAAATGTCTCGATCCGACTACCCGTTATCGAGTTATTCAATTTCTCCCGAAAAACTCGAAACGTCTATATCGGGTACTTCCGGTTTCCGAACGGAGCCGAGCTTCCGGCGTTAAGGTTTTCCAAAGACCTCCTATGAACCACCCAAGTTTCATCGCAATCCGAAAACGGATTAGGGGGGCTGGGCGTGACAGGCAGACAGACAGACAGATCGACAGACCGACTGACCGACGGACGGAATTTTCTAAATTCGCTCTCGAATCGATAGATATGACTTTCAAATCGATCCGACGTTTTTTTCGGGTTTCGATGGTCCACCGGAAAAATGCTAAACGTATACTACATTTTTTTTCAAAATGTAGTAATAAGAATATGAGAGCTGGACGGGGCAGGTCTACTCCGGCTTAAGAACAAAATTATGAAAATAAAACCGAAGCTCCTGCCACTAGAGAAGCTGATTCGAAACATCGTAAGTATCACTGACTAGCCAAATACAGTCTTTATTTTAGATACAGAAGTGCTAATAAATACATCAATGTTGTGTTGCATTGAAGAATAGTTCTTATACATTGTAAAAACTGGCTACGATTGTAGTAACCGTGTACGAGGCGTAGGTTGATTGAATGTCTGAAGATGTCTAAAATTGGGACGAGGAACATTTATATTAAGCGGACATTTTTGATTAGTTCATTATGAAATTCAATAATTTATATAGAAAACCCGCTTCCTAAGGAATCACTACTTCCACATCCAGATTTTTCATCCAAGTCACTTTAAAGAAAACATCTTGACTAGATTTGCACTCTAGTATGTGAAAATTACTGCTCAAAGAACTTTAATAATATTTAGGGCAGGTGTCATAGAAAAGTTTGAGGCATTGGTTTCTACACCATATACGTTAAAAATAAAGTTTGTAGTTTATCCTACTTATCTTCTCCTATTCACAACCTACCACCTCCCACCGTTCAATGGAATCATCTCAATCAGATCTCATTACAATACATATATGTACTAACTTTCAAGTGAATATCTCAATTATATGTTATCAGTCCCATTAATAATAGAGCGGAGGTGGTGGGGTTTGAAAAATATTAAAAAGAAATCTGAGGCCTCGGCTTCTAGTATATACACCAAATCCCAAATTTCTGTACTCTTACTAGCTTGATTTACTTATTTTTTCCTATTTACTCCTATTTAACCCACAACGTACCCTTCAACGGAATCATCTTAAAATATAATCTAGTTCCAGATGTCGCTATAATACAAATTTCAAGTAAATATCTCAATTATACTTTATCAACTTCTTTAATAATGGAGTAATGGTGGGGGGGGGGGGGGGTGAAAGATCTTATTAAAAAATCTGAGGCCTTGGCTTCTAGGACATACACCGAATTTCAAGTTTCGGTACTCATACCAGCTTGCTTTACTTATTTTCCTCTATTAACCCTATTCAATCCTCAACTCTTCAATGGAATCATCTCAAAATATAATCTAGTTCCAGATGTCGTTATAATACATACGTGTACCGAATACTAAGTGAATATCTCAACTTTATTTTATCAACCCCTTTAATAATGGAGTAGGGGTGGTGGGGAGTTGAAAAGTATTATAAATAATCTGAAACCTTGAGTTCTAGTACTACAACGAATTTCACGTTTCTGTACTCTTACCAGCTTGCTTTACTTCTTTTGCCCTATTTACCCATATTTACCTCTAACCCTTCAACGGAATCATCCCAAAATATAATCTAGTTCCAGATGTCGTTATAATACATACATGTACCTTTCAATTTTATTTTATCGACCCCTTTAATAATGGAGTAGGGGTGGTGGGGGGTTGAAAAATGTTATAAATAATCTGAGACCTTGGCTTTTAGTACATATACAGAATTTCAAGTTTCTGTACTCTTACCAGCTTGCTTTACTTATTTTGCCCTATTTGCCCCTATTTAACCCCCTTAAAATTTTGTACACGTATATATTATAACGAGATCTGGAAGTGGATTGTTGTTTGAAGATATCCGGTGAAGGGTTGGGGGTTAAATAGGGGTAAATAGGGAGAAATATGTAAAGCAAGCTGGTAAGAGTACAGAAACTTCAAGATTTGGTACACGTATGTATTATATCGACATCTGGAACTAGATTGTATTTTGAGATGATTCCGTTAAAGGGTTGTGGGTTAAATAGGGGTAGATAGGGGAAAATAAGTAAAGCAAGCTGGTAAGAGTATAGAAATTTGGGACTTGGTGTATATATTAGAAGCGAAGGCCTCATGTTTTTTTATAATATTTTTTTTTATTGGTACCCTATTTTGCTTATTTAAGGTACGCCTCAGAGTGTTTAAATCCAACTTTAAAAAACGCGCGTTTTAAAGTTACCATGGCAACATCAATAACCCGCGACAAACGTGAAGTCAAAATGTCAACTTTTCAATTATTGATCTGACATTAATTATTGCGGAATTAACCGCCAATCTGCTTTTCTGTTTAAGTAATTAATGTTAGAATTCATTTTAAAGCAATATACAATCAGTAACAACTGTAATTAATCCTATGTGACATATTGCAAATAAATTCTCATTTGACACTGACAGGTATCCTGATGTCACATCACGAATTCAAACATTTTACATTATACAATTCTTATTTCAATTTTTTGTAGTAATAATACCAGTATTTATGATTTCAAAGTGTACCGATACAAAAAACCGCGTAAAGTATTCGTGGATAACTGGTCTTTAAAACACTTGCTCTATTTCGCGTGTGTTTTAAAGACCTTAATATCCACTTGTACTTTAATATACTATTTCACCCCTCCACCACCCTCTCCCCTATTAAAAGAGTTGATGAAATTAAATTTAGATTTTGAATTGAAATTTGGTACATGTATGTATTATAACGATATCTGAAACTAGATTATATTTTGACATGTTTGCGTTAAAGAAGTGGGGGTAAGTAAAGGTAAATAGGGAAAAATTAGTAAGGCGGTAGGAGTACAGAAACTTGAAATTCCTTGTATACCCTAGAGGCCAAGGCCTCAGTTTTCTTAATAATATTTTTCAACCTACCCACCACCCTTACTCCATTATTAAAGGGGTTGAAAAAATAAAATTGAGATATTGATTTGAAATTTGGTAGACGTATGTATTATAACGACATTCGGAACTAGATTAAATTTTGGGATGATTACGTTGTAGGGTTGGGGGTTAATTAGGAGTAAATAGGGGAAAATAAGTAAATCAAGCTGGTTAGAGTACAGAAATTTGGAATTTGGTGTATATACTAGATACCGAGGCCTTAAATTTCTTTCTAATATTTTTCAAACCCCAACACCTTCACTCCATTATTAATGGGATTGTTAACATAAAATTGAGATATTCACTTGAAAGTTAGTACCACATCTGATTGAGCTGATTCCTTTGAAGGAGTGGAAGGTGGTAGGTTGTGAATAGGGGAAAATAAGTAGTGTAAACTAGATACTTAATTTTTAACGTATATGGTACTATGGTAGACACCAACGCCACAAATCTTTCTATGACATCTGCTCCAAATATTATCAAAATTCTATGACCAATAATTTCCACATACTAGAGTGCAAATCCAGTCAAGATGTTTCCTTTAAAGTGACTTGGATGTGAAAGTAGTGATTCCTTAGGCAGCTGTTTTTTTATTAGCTTTCTTGACAATTTCATGAATATACTTACTGAAAAATTAAGAATCAAAGGTGACTACTAAATCTTTAAATGAACTTAAACGTTGCAGACAGGTGTGGTCCAAACTATAAGTAAATATAATCACGTCCTTCTTACGAGAGAATATTACACTTTTTACTGTTAAGTGACCGTATTTACTACACACCATCTACTTATATGCTGTCAAGATCATGTTGCAAGTTAATATAATCGCCTATATCCGAGATTGAGCAGTAGATTTCTATGTCATTTGCAAATAGTAGATGCCTTGTATTAATATTGTGGTTGTTATCATTTATATAGATATTAAATAGCAGAGGACCCAAAATCGACCCTTGTGGAAAGGGGTGTCTAAAGGTGCTGATTACGAATACCTTACTAGATTTTTCTAGAAAAAATCGTTAATACTTTTTTTTGTAAAATCGACTTTTCCAACCTCCAGGGCCGGTTTTCTGACTAGGGGCGCCACTCTGTGGTAGCGCCTGTGTCTCTCATCTTAGTGGTTAGTGGCCATAAACTGAAGCAAGCCCCCGGTGGACGGGGACGCAAAATTGACCGTGACCTAGGGGCAATTTATGTCTAAAACAGGTACTGCCAACCCCATTAAAATTGCACGCTACTAACATGCATCACATATTATTAAGTTCAAAGAATCACCTTATCGATCTTTTCTTACCACCAAAGTTTATAGTTAATCAAGCATTAATTAACGGGTATACGGGGGTGTTGCGCTCTTAAATGTGTACCGAATTTCAAATAAATATATCAATTACTTCCATATTCACGTAACGGAGTTGAAGTATAAGTATAGTGATCGTAAAAAATCTTTTTTTGTGTTTCGATCTGTAACTCTCTTGTGCGAGCGTGCGTATGCGACATTGACTTGATATTTAGTACACGTATGTATTATAACTTTAGGCGGGAGTTGCAGAACAGATATACCATCCTTGGGAGGGGTTGTAAAATAGTCGGTCCCTTGTCTATTAAATGTTAGGCAAGTAAAAGGTCACTAGTCTCCGACAGAGAAGAGGTTCGGCAACATTTCCAGGTTGGGGATAGCTCGTCTCCTGGTGTTGGTGATAGGCCTCAGTAGCGGAACTAGGCCGACGCACAGTGGGGCCAAAATAAGTAATTCATGGAAAAAACTCCAAATAAAAAAATAATAAGAGACCAGCATAAATGCCTCGATTCGAAAGTTAAATGCCTACTAAATACTGTACTGTAGTAGGAAGAACAGAAAACACGAATGTTTTCTTACCATGCCAGTCGAAACTTGTCCTTCCTCGCGACTAACAGAGCTTGTTGTGATTTAGGTGAGATAAGACACGTGTTCTTTTTGAAATCTTATTTTAGTGTTTACAAATATTTTACTGTTTTTAACATGGCGTCTTACCTACAGGTAAGTTAATCATTTTGTAATTATAGTTGTTAAATTATATTAAGTAATAATGTTTAATTTTGATTAACAAAAACAGTTTAAAAATTCTTAATTATCTATGTAACTATTTCTGTTGGTAGAGTTTTAGTTGATATCATAGAATATCATGTCTGTAATTTTGAATTTATTTGCTCATTTATAGGTTGATCTTGTTGGAAAATAAAGAAAATCATGAGCATATTTGCGCCATTTTGTTTTATAAATTCCTAAATAAATTAATGTTAAAATCGAAAAATCGCCCTCTTTCTTATACTTAATATATTTAATTTATTTTTACTGCAGGATCTGGTGCTATGGGCATATATTTAACTAGACAAACATTATTTGATAAAATGAGACAATCTGGGTACGTTAAATTAGAAGATAAAGTGTCTGAAATGAAGATATTTGTCGAGGAACGTACAAAGTGTCCATTGGAGGAATGCTATGTTTGAGAAAACTGTTTTGAACCTGTTCATGCCGCCAACTGTTACTACTACTTCGAATGTTTCGACTGTTTCTACCATTATCAGTACTGACGATTTCGAAAGTTCAGGAAGCTCATTAGAAAGTGAATAATTAGATATATTTTTATTAAATTTTACTAAATTTAATTTTTATTGCACTGACAGAATATATTCATATGTTTGGCCCTAGCTCCTCTATTTTATTTTTTTAAATTTATTTACGTTAGGTTCATCCCCCGAATAAGAACCAACGCCGACTTATGCCATCAAAATGATTTTCTTTTAATTTGCAAGTCAAATTGTATATAAATCCGAAATTTCCGGATTATTACAGTTGCTTTGTTTTCCACCCCCAAAAACTACCTTTTCTTATAAAAGACATTTTTTTCACTATTTTTTCGTTAATTCGGAGGTCAAATTCTATAAATTCCTGAAGTTTCATAATTTTACTGAGTTATTTCAATTTCTACCCCCTGAAAACCACCCCAACTTAACAGTCTTATTTTTTAAATAAATTTTCCTGTACTCGAGAGGCTATTCTGGGCCGGCTTCAGAATTTTCTAAATATTTTCCAAAAAATGTTGCATTCGGCCCCACTGTGCGACGTTAAATAAGTGAGCTAACAAAGTTGCTCTATAAATTTAAGATGATAGTACAATTTTATCTTATTACTGCTGCATTATTGCTCTGCAAAAATGATTTTGTTTTATTAAATCTGCCAAGGTGATTATTTAGTCTTCACAACTAAATCGTCATATAAATAAGTGTTAAGAATGTTCTTACAGCTAAATTATAAAACATTTTGCAGAATTTGTTTCTCGCTGTTTTCTAAACCTTTATACAGCAATAATTATGTTTTAGCTCACGAAGCAAAACTGATTTATAACAGATTTATAGTAATGACCTCCTGCACTTTTTGGTCAGTTTACAAACATCTATAAAACTATTCTTTAAACGTTTAGCTAAGCAAGACTCTTCTTAATACAATATTATTGATGGGAGCATATTGTATTTGGCCGTAGCTGCTAAACAATTGTTATATAAATGAAGTACGCATTACGCATTCCTCTCATAAAACATTTATAAAATAATTAAGAAGCTAAAAATTTAAAGACTATAATATGTTCTGTGCCATTTTTATAAAACATGGGTAGGTGTTTATGCGCCATATTGTTTTCTCATTTACAGTAGTTTTTTACAGGACTGTCCCCAAAGCTTTGAGTTTCCACATATATGAATTAAAAAAATACATTGTTTTCTATTTAGTACATTTTCAAGCTTCCTTTTTTAGTAAATTTTTGAAATAAAAGCTTTTTTTATAATTTTATTTTTAACTTTTTACTCTTTAGCTCTGCACATTTTGTACCAACCAGTCTGTGCAGATGTTATGTTGCACATACCGTATTCTACTCGTCAAACCCTTTCATTTGATAGCCATATCCAGGGGGTTCTCAAGAAAAAGGTAATCCGCTATCTTGGGGCGTCTGCCATGTTGGATTTAGAATGACGTCACATAATTTATTGTATTCTACATGTGTGCAATATATCAAAGCTCTAGCTCAATTAGAACTAAGTAGTCGAAATTTTGATTGCAAAATTTGTTTACATTGTTACAATAAGTGAAGCTAAATAAATGCTTTTAAAATAATAACTTACGAATGTATAGAGGGATATATTATTTAAATACTACTTGCATTTTATTTATTTCATACTGACCGTTGTTTTTTGACGGGAACTCCTCGTAGTTGATTAAAAGGCAATATTGGGCAAAATTATTCGGAAAAAAATATTTATTAATGAATTAGTTAATTAATTTAACATTTTAGCAACAATCTATTATTGTGAAATATGTTATCTGCGAAACAGAATTAGTGCTATACCAAAAAAAGATCGAATACAAAAATTTTATATTCACTTTATATTTTTAATTTTGATAAATATTCGTTATTTTTAGAGCGTTCAAAAATCCCAGTGTATATGTACCACATATTTCACAGAAAAATTTCGTCCACAGCCCAAAATCGCTTTGCTGTTGGCGAAACGAAGACCTAATCTGTTAACATTTATCTCATATTACACCAAACATGTTGTTAGTTTCGCCGCCATGTTCCAAAGAATCTATATACCTTTATAATATATTAAAACTATTTTGAAAATTATTATTGTCTGCAAAACCATTTAAAAAATAAATGACTCATGTTATTGTTGCTGTCCATAACAAAAAAGTATCAATGGAAATAATAACACACCAATGCTTATAAAATGTTTTGTCGTATCTCGACTAATTTTATAATAATTATCGTCTACTAACTTTTTAATCCTATGTAAACGTATATACTATAATTATTTTATAACACCCGTGAGAGCCATTATAAAATAAATTAATGAACTACTTTGTTTTATAAACTGTGCCAATTTTGCGTCTATAAGCGTTGTACAAACGTTTTGGAAATGTTTACTTCAACAATTTTGTTTTGTAAAAAATGTTCTGTAAACATTCTTTCGGCTTCTACAAAATATCAAATTGCTAGTTGGCCTGGAACTTGATTATATTTGTAGCTTATTCCGTTGAAGGGTTAGGGGGGTAAATAAGTAGAGCCGGCTATTAAGAGTCCAGAACCTCGAATTTGGTACAAATGAATAATAGAAGCCAAGGTCCCAAATATCATGATTACTTATATTATTAAAACTCTGTGTTGGGGTCCTTGCCTGATATTCCTCACAATGTATCAAACTTGCTGCTTGTCCTTTGATATTGTTTGACGCAATATCAGGTGGACTCCTTTGGATGGCTCAGTTGTGTGGACTGTATGGTTGCGTTGAATAAAAATAAATTCTCGTGTTCAAAAATTATATTCGGATTATCAACATTTATAGTAATGACAGTTGTCTGATGACATAAGCCTACTTGTATTTTTCTACACAAAACTGCTTAATTTAGAATTGCCGGTTGGCACTAAATACAAAATATTCAAAACTTAACATGCCCCCGGCCTTGAAAGAGTTGTCTTTCAACAAATACCAGAGGGGGTAAGAATCACATTTTTAAACTAGTAATGTAAAATTCAAATTCAAAGTTCAACATATAAATGATACAGTCCCCTGTGACTACACGGCTGTGTCTACTGGGAGTGAACACACCTTTACTACAGATCGTTTTATGATTCCGTTTACGATTTTTATTGACACTACTCGCACAATATTATCATTTCCTTCATGAAGTTCAACTATGCGTCCCATATGCCATTTGGAAGGGGGTAGGTTATCGCCCTTAATCAGAACAACGGATCCAACGCGTAAATTGTCTTGCTTAGTTCTCCATTTTACACACTCTTGCAGCTGAGTATATATTCCTTTAACTACCTTGCACAAAAATGCTGTTTAAGTTGTTGTAGATGTTGAAACAGAGAAAGTGGTCCAGCTGGTATGCTACGCAGATCGGGATGGGGTACTGAATTGAGGGACTGTCCAATGAGGAAATGCGCAGGGGTGAGTACTTCCAAGTCATTGGGATCGGTTGTCAAAGGTGTCAAAGGTCGGGAGTTGAGTATACCTTCTGAGTTATACATGTATAAAAATTTTCAAACGTTAAAAGAGTATTTGACATTATACGTTTGATATGATGCTTTGGAGATTTTATACCTGCTTCCCATATACTACCCATATATGGGGAATATGCCAGTATAAAGTGCCAATTTACGTTTTCCTTGTTTGCTGTGTGATAAATCAGATTCATTTTGTTCTAAACTACAGTTCTGCTGCTCGAGATGTAACAAAGTATGGTGCGCTTACCTCTACATTTTCGATAATTGCCAGATTTGCAGTCTTTTGATTGATAATTAGTTCTCAGGCAATTGACGCATAATTTTAAAAGGCGAACTTTTTCCAGCCTAATGTTAACTGGTAGGGTGTTAAATTCAGGGCAATTGTAAATGGAATGGTTTTTCTTACAAATGAAGCCCGAGAAATTGCTAGAACCTCAATTTGTAGCGAATGTCTTTTGTTGTTCACGAACTTTAAATTTGGGTTTATGCAAATCAACCTTTTCTAAAAAATCAGCTCTATCTTTTAGGAATGTTGTGAACTCCTTCAAAGTTGGAAGATCAGATTCTAACTTAAGTTTCTCCCACTCCTATACAGACGTTTGGTCAAGCTTGTTTACTATAATAAAGATAACTAAAACATCCCACTGTTCTGAAGGAAGCCCTAACGTTTTCAGCGACCGCAGATTTTTTGATAATATATCAACTAGATTGCGTAAACTTATAGCTGATTCGAATTTTATATCGTGAATACTGAATATTGATTTAATATGGTTGTAAACCATTAACCGTTTGTTATTAAATCTATCATTCAGAATCTCCCATGCAAGTTCATATTTTTCACCTGTAAACTCTATAGTTTTTATGCAATGAGCCGCACATCCCTCCAAAGCCGATCTTAGATAGTGAAATTTAGACATCGGTTTTATGTCTTGACGTTCATGAATTAAGGATGTAAATATATCACGAATTTTTTTGCATCCGATAAGACTGCAAAATATGTCTGCTCAAAATTCTCTGTTTCAGAGATATCAAAATTTGTATCCTCAAGATTTTCAATTTTCAGTTGGATATCGTTAAACTCTGTTAATAAATTAGCCTCTATGTTAGAAATACGTAATTCTAATTCTGTAATTTTACTTTTGTCTGGTTTTTACTTTTTAAAATCATTTAGGAAGCTTGTAAATCGAGTTAATACTGCCTTTTTGGTACCTCTTTTACGGTGTAAAGTAATCAGTTGTGCTTGTGGCATATTAAATCAAAATGATAACTGATATTAAATAAAATATCTAAAGACTCAGATAGAATGTACACAACCGTTCTGTTGTAGTAAAAAGTAATGTTGCGTAAGTGAAGTACCTGGTGCCGTGCGCCGTCAAAGCTCCTTGAAACCGCTTGCTCTAGTTAATGAATACTCTACGGCGGTGGCGTCGGTCCTCTGTTCTCTACGGAAGCGCAGAAGGGCCAAGATAAACCTCTTTTTTTAAGCCGCTTGTTAGTCGCGTTTAATTCGACTAACAGTAACATTATTGTTACGCGAGTTTTATTGTAACTAACAGATGCACGATTCTTAGTTGCGTTTATCTCGGCTATTAGACGTGTTTAATTCGACTAACAAATGCGTTACTATTAGGCGAGTTTATCTCTACTATTAGGCGTGTTCATTGTTCTGCGCCACTCCAAAGATTTGTTTTCGGTCTAAATTTCTAGAACCGTTCCTGTCTTGGGCAGTTTAAGAAATTATGAATTTTAGTGTACTACGCACGACTGTTTCTTTAGGCTTTAGATTTATTGTGAAGATGGATTCGAGTATGGAGTAGCGCAGAACAATGAACACGCCTAATAGTCGAGATAAACTTGCCTAAGAGTTGCGCACCTGTTAGTCGAATTAAACACGTCTAATAGCCGAGATAAACGCAACTAAGAATCGCGCGTCTGTTAGTTACAATAAAACTCGCCTAACAGTAATGTTACTATTAGTCGGGGGTCAAGGAGTTAGCTTCACGGCCACTGACTCCAGGGGGACAGCTGAGAGGAGATGGCCATCCCTCAAGGAAGCTCTTCCCAAGACCGTCCGTGCGCGGCATAATGTCGCATCCTGCACGAGGTGACCCTGCGTTCGGCTAAACACGGCGGATCTAGACGAGGCTAAGTCGACAATCTCCCCCAAGCCAAGGTGTTGTGCGACCCGTGCCGTAGGCTGAATGGCACCGGGGTGAAAGGTGTCTCTAACGGGGCCTCCGGAAAACCGGGCAACCTTCCGGAGTACTTCTGCCTTACCACAGCAATGCGGGGCTCTACTGTGGCGGACTACCCTTCCCTTGCTACTCGTGGGAACCCTATGGAACCAGTAACTTTAATAAAACCCAACGAGGGGGGTACTACCCTCGATCTCCAACATGGAGAAGACATGGAGGTTGGGATAAATCCCACTCCAGAAACTTACCCGATCCCACAGGATCAGGGAAGGGAGCCGTCAAGGCCCCCGACCGCTGATCCTGAGGGTGAAGGTATGTCAGGGGAGGAAACACCCAATCCTACCCTGAAAAGAAAGCGACTGAGTGGGTCTAGAAAAAGGCGCCTCAGTCGCTTAATCAAGAGTGGTGTCCCCTATGACACTGCCTTGCAAACGGTGTTGGAAGCACGTGGCACCAACCAGCCGCCTGAGGAAGGACAATCCACCTCCGGCCGCGCTGAAACGGCAAAGCGTCTGCGCTCCGACGGCAGCTCACCTGACCAACAGGCTAAAAGGCCTCGGGATGGTGAAACTGTCAAACCATCTTTCAAAGCCGTTGCGGATTGTATCAGGGTGGGAATTATCCACCCTGATTACCCTGGGACGACTTTGACAAATGACCAGCTGGAAACGCTGCAGAGTTCCATAATGAATTCTGTGGATGATCTTCCAGAAGGGAGTCCTCAGGTAAGGTTCCATGGCTGCACCCATCGGCCTGGATACCTCCTGATCTCCTGTGCAGACCAGACGAGCGTCTCATGGTTGGAGGAGACACTAAAGTCCCTCCGACCTTGGGATGGAGCTCGTCTCAAACTTGTGCAGGGGCAGGACCTCCCTAAGCCACACATTTGTGTGGCATACATCCCAGACGAGGCCGGAAATCGGCTCTCATCTGAGAAAGTATTAAACAGGCTGAGGAACATGAACCACGGTCTGAATACCCGACAGTGGGTTATCCTACATCGGGAAGAATCAGGTCCGGGGCAGACTTGGACATTTTCAATAGACGAAATGTCTAAGGCTGCACTGGAGGGGCTGGAATACAGGCCTTTCTTTGGATACGGGCAGGTGCAATTCCGCCTGAAATCCAGAGGAGGGAATGTATCCGCCCCGCAACTGACTCCGGCGGCTAAACCACCCTCTAAAGGGAGCAAGCCCGTCTTGCCCCCCAAAGAGGGAAAATCTCAAAAACCCGGGAAAGGAAAATCCTTCCCAAACAAACCTTCTCTGAAGAAGCGGGGTGCAATACCACCTTCCAAGGAGAAGGACAACAAATCGCCCCTCCTAAAACACCCACCCACCCACACCCCTAAAAACAAGTAAACAAAACTCCCCTCCTTCTTCCCTCTCTCGCAGCCTTCCGAACTCCTTACCTTCCCATCCTAACACCAATCCTAACCTGATGACTACCCACATCAGGTGCCTCCAAGCGAACATACAACATGCCAAGGCTGCCACATACGTCCTTGGCAAGCGATTCAAGGAAGAGCAATTTGATGTTGCTCTTATCCAGGAACCTTGGACAACCAACACAGGCCGAATAAACGGACTAGGCAACACTTCTGGTAAGGTAATATCCACTGGCTCCGGCGAAAGACCAAGAGCCTGTATCCTAATCAGAAACAATATAGAATACTCTGTACTTTCAGGTTACTGCACCCAGGATGTTGCAGCCATTCATCTAACGGTACCGGCGAAAGAGGGCAGGATGGACATAATAGCCTGCTCTGCTTACTTCCCGGGAGACAGGGATGCAGGTCAACCTCCTCCGGCTGCAGTTAGGTCGCTAATCGCCTACAGCAAGAGGAACAACATTCACCTGGTCATTGGATGTGACGCAAACTCCCATCATACTGCATGGGGGAGCACAGACATCAACCAAAGAGGTGAGTCACTTTTTGATTATTTATTAGGTGAAGGACTAATTGTGAATAACATTGGAACGGAACCAACCTTTATCACTAGAAATAGGAGAGAGGTACTAGATTTGACAATCAGCTCAACCTTTATGAGCAATAAGATATCCAATTGGAGGGTATCCTCTGAACCCTCATGTTCAGATCATAGACATATCCAATTCAATATAAAAGTTGGACCAAGACCAGTGGTGAGTTATCGGGATCCCAGATGTACAGACTGGAAGGGATACAAACAGTCCCTCGAGTCCCACCTTGGATCCGCTCTCACCACAATCAGGAATCGTGATGAAGTAGAAATTGTGGCAGAACAGATCCGGAATGCAGCTGTTTCAGCTTATCACGAAAATTCTCCACTAAAATCCAAAAAGGACAACAGAGGGGCACCATGGTGGAACAAAAAACTAGATAAAATGAGAAAAGAAGTTCGACGCCTCTTTAATCGAGCTAAAGATTCGGGCAACTGGGAGCAATATAGATCTACACTAACAGATTATAATAAAGAAATCAGAAAAGCAAAAAGGGAATCTTGGAGGAAGTTCTGCGAGGGTATTACTGACTTACCTGGCAGCACTAGGATCCACAAGATCATCTCCAGAGAACCGGCTCGAGTATTTGGTATGGTAAAACGACCGGATGGCTCGTTTGCCGAATCTGGAAAAGAAACCCTAGAAATTCTTGCTCTGAACCACTTCCCAGGAAGTTCGATTCTGATGGATAATCAATTGCCGCCACCATCGGGGGGGCGACTAAAACGTCCACACAAAAACGACTGGCAGGTGGCAAAAAAGGTTATCACAGCCTCAGCGGTAGAATGGGCTATTGGATCGTTCCAACCATTCAAATCGCCTGGTGAGGATGGCATATTTCCAGCGCTACTACAAAATGGACTGGAGATACTGCTACCTTTCCTCATCAGACTATACAGAGCTAGTCTGGTATGGAATTATATTCCATCCAGTTGGGCGGCGATTAAAGTGGTATATATACCAAAAATGGGTCGGACAGAACCTGACCCAAAATCGCTTAGGCCCATTAGCCTGACATCATTTCTGTTGAAAGGTCTGGAGAAGGTACTGGATGGGCACATCAGAGGAAACATCCTGAGTATACGTCCTCTCAGCGTCCATCAATATGCCTATCAACCGGGCAAATCAACAGAACTAGCATTAAATAACCTGGTTGGGAAAATCACCCAATCTCTACAGGCAAAGGAGATTGCGGTGGCAGCATTTCTCGACATTGAAGGAGCATTTAATAATGCACTGCCCGACTCCTTATACACAGCAGCAGCTGCCAGAGGAGTCGAGCCAACCATAAGTGACTGGATTCGAGCTATGCTAGAAAACAGAATCATCACGACGTCTCTAAAGGGGGAAACGGTGAGCTTTAGGGCCGCGAGGGGATGCCCACAGGGCGGGGTTCTCTCCCCGCTCCTGTGGTCACTCCTTGTGGACGACCTGCTTGCCATTATCTCCCTGTGGGAAGTCGAGATTCAGGCATATGCTGACGACCTAGTCATTCTGGTTAGAGGAAAATCTGAAGAGGTACTCTCAAATACCCTTCAAGAGGTACTAGATGCTATTCACATCTGGTGTGAGAGAGAGCAGATGTCTGTTAACCCCCACAAAATGGTAATTATACCCTTCACCAGAAAAAGGAAGCTGGACAACCTGGAACCACCTTCCATATCGGGTGAAATTATTCCATTTGCGGAAGAAGTGAAATACCTAGGTGTCACCCTAGATAAGTCACTCAACTGGAATTCCCACTTGGAAAAGATAATCCACAAAGCGAGACTGTCCCTGTGGACATGTCGAAGAATTTGCGGAAAATCTTGGGGCATTGGTCCCCAACAATTGTATTGGATATACGTTACGGTCATCAGACCAATGATAGCGTATGCTTCAATAGTTTGGTGGTCGAAAGGGCTGCAACAAACGACCAAAACCAAACTCTCTGGATTGCAGAGACAAGCAGGCTTGGCAATAACTGGTGCAATAAGCACCACACCGTCAGCTGCTCTGGAAGTCCTCCTGGAACTACCTCCTCTCCATATTTACCTGGAGAGAGAGGCCAGGTGGGCAACATACAGAATCTATCAAGCGGTAACTAATATGCCGCAGGCTAGCATCATGGAGCACAACAGGCTGTTGGATGACTTACACTGTCACAACATCCTGGGAATGCCTTCAGATGTGATGCCTACCTTTATCAACCATGAACTGCCCTTTAAAGTCCTGTTTCCTGGAAGAGAGGAATGGGATCGGAACAAAACCGACCTACAAAGGGCAGATAGTTGTTGGTTTACAGACGGCTCCAAAACCCCTGAGGGAACTGGAGCCGGTGTATATAGTCGCAAGCCAAAGGTAAGGATAATTTCGAGCCTTGGTGACAATGCGACTATATTTCAGGCAGAAATTCATGCCATTGAACTGTGTGTACGGAGGCTCGAACAGACGCAACCTAGACACAGATCAATAAAAATATTTTCAGACAGCCAAGCGGCTCTTAAAGCCCTTGGATCCTACCGTTGTAACTCTAAAACGGTTAGGAATTGCCAGGAAGCTCTTGCCCGACTGGGCAAAAACAACAAACTGACTCTGATTTGGATACCTGGCCACTCTGGTATGGAGGGCAACGAAGTTGCCGATTCCTTGGCCAGAGAAGGTGCGGCAACCAAATTTATAGGTCCAGAACCGGCACTTGGCATATCCGCAAATTCTGCCAAGGCTGCTATCCTAGCCTGGGCTGAATTGAAAACAATCCAGCACTGGCAGGAACTACCAGGATTAGTTCACTCAAAGGAGTTTATTACATACCCCTTGAAGTCAAGAACTAAAAAACTATTAGAGTTGAATAGGCTACACCTAAGAACTCTAATTGGCCTATACACTGGGCACTGCAGATTAAATCATCACCTGCACAGAATTGGACTGGTGGAAAGCGCCGAATGCCGTCTGTGTTTGGAGGATGATGAAACGGCAGAGCACATTTTATGTACCTGTCCTGCTGCAGAAAGAACCAGGTTCTCACTGTTTGGCAAAGGGCGACTGAAGCCAGAGGACCTGGACAGTTTCTCACCCAACAAGATTATCAGCTTTATTAAAAAGCTGAATCTGTTGGGTGAACTATAACTAGGAGTGAGCCACAATAGACCTGATGGTCGCAGTGGAGGGTCTGACAGGAGCCCACTCACATATGAACCTAACCTAACCTAACCTACTATTAGTCGAATTAAACGCGACTAACAAGCGACTTAAAAAAAGAGGTTTATCTTGGCCCTTCAGCGCTTCCGTAGTTCTCTGCTCGTTGTTGCCACCGCTAACCTCTGCGATCTGCTTTGGTCGGGTGAAATCTCGTTGATAGGTAAGTACTGTGAGTACAGTAGGTACGCTGCTCGTTATCCGACTCGTTCAAACCAAAATATGTTGGCGTCCTTGCCTGATATTCCTCACAATGTATCAAACTTGCTGCTTGTCCTTTGATATTATTTGACGTAATATCAGGTGGACTCCTTTGGATGGCTCAGTTGTGTGGACTGTATGGTTACGTTGAATAAAAATAAATTTTCGTGTTCAAAAATTATATTCGGATTATCAACATTTATAGTAATGACAGTTGTCTGATGACATAAGCCTACTTGTATTTTTCTACACAAAACTGCTGAATCTAGAATTGCCGGTTGGCACTAAATACAAAATATTCAAAACTTAACACTCTGTGTATGTCTGTATAAATATAGTATCAAGATATTTTCGTTAAAGAGACTTGGATGGGAAATCCGAATGTGGAAATAGTGATTTCCTAGGCAGCGGTTTCTATTTTGTTAACCCCTTTCATACTTAGAGTGGGGGTGGTGGTGGGAAGTGGCAGATGTTATAAAAGAATTTGAGACCTTAGCTTCTAATATATAAGTACACCAAATCTAAAAATTCTGGACTAGTACTATCTTGCTTTATTTATTTACCACTATCTTCACCAAAATAAGCTCAAAATACAATCTCGCTCCACATCTCATTATAATACACGTGTGTACCAAATTTTACGACGATTTCTTAAATCGTTCCAGAGAAAACGTGCGCACTAGAAAAAGTTACAGATGGACAGACCTACCCACAGACAGTTCTTTCCCTCTTAATTAGAATCTCGACGTTTCATGACATTCTAAACCTATGTCGATAGATTTTTTTTATGATTACTATACTTCCACTCCATTACGTGAAAGCAAAGAGACACCAGCGCATTGGGTAACATAACCTAACAGGTACTTTAGCTAGGTGCTTATGTAACTAAATTCCTGTTCAGCTCAGGGTTGCTTATCTGATAGGTGAATAATTTTTCTGAGAACTGAATTCAAAAATAAAATTATTTTTACATTCAGCAAGATTATGTAAATCTGTTTTATGTAAACAAATTGAACAGTAAGTGGTAAGTGTCCACAAATGGCACACTTCATTTAAACCGGAAACCACCTGTCATGTTGTTTAAAACGCTTTCATGAAATAATATTTCTATAACAAAAAGAACAACTTTGAATAGGAACAATGATGTTTCCATATTGTGTTTTAATCCTTTCTATTAAAACTTCGAGAATATTTCGAGAATTGTATAAAATTCAACTTTTCTACACCAGTTATTTCATAAATCGGATTTAACAACGTTTATCTGAAAATGGATTCCATTAAAGAAGGGGGATTTAAAGATAAATTTTACTGTTTCATTTATAAGTTTGACTAAAGTCTGGGCGACATTTGCATGGGTAGGGGCCGTCGTGCCCTTCCCGATAAATTCCAATACAGAATATATTCAAGGAAGAAACATAAATTATGTATTGTAAGAAATTAAATTGAATAAAACTTATGTTAATTACAATAATAACATAACTACAAGTCGCCTCCATTTTAGTTAAAGGTACTAGGATGGCCACTATTTCGGCGATGTCGGAATTCTTTTCATTCCTTCTCCACCCCTAAAATTAATCAAGATATTATTATTATTGATTGATTGATTTGTCAGCGTAAGGTGAGCATTGCTGCCTATTCTGGGCGTCCAGTCTGGAGGTTCGTTCCAACACGCAGCTTAGTCCGCCAAACACGCCCAACGGACGTCCAAACCGTATGCCGGAACCAAACCTAGGATGTTTTATATACCGCCGGACCGGCTGCATACGTCGGGTTGGACATTGGACATGCTTCTTGTCATCAGCGAAAGCCACATGACGCATGGTGTAGGAATATAGGATGGGACGTTTAGGTGTTTATGAGATGCTTCTTTTAAGTTTCCATATGTCATCATTGGTTGGAAAATGTAGGCGTTTGCGAGATGCTTCTTTTCAGTTTCCATACTTCTTTTAAGTTTCCATCTATCATCGTCTCCTTATTTGTTCCTCTTCTAAGTTTTCTGTTTCGTCTGTTTCCGAATCTAGCAGCTATTTTTAACCGTTCTACAGGTAAATATCCATTTACGGTGGAAGTGCTGGAAAGAGCCCTATCTCATGGTAAAAAAATAAGAGCTTTTTATAGCGGGTTATGAGAAAGGGGTCCGAGGAAATATTGTGCCCACCCTGTGTATAGTTTTTTTAAGCAATCAGTTTTAATTTCCGTTTTCCAATTCCGCTTTTCAATTCCGGATATTTTTCTATTTCTTTACCTATGTTTTAATACCTTTTCAATTTTACTTTTAAATTTGTTTCTCTGTTGTGTAACACTCAAAATTAATAAACAAAGGCCATTAATAGACTAGACTTATCTCTTGGTCGCTTTGTGTTTATATTGGCAGCTTCCTTCTTTCTTCTGTAGTATTCCGTACCACTTGTACTCGGTTTCATCCCTCCAAATGTTTTTAAGTGGGTACCATCCACTCACCATGGGTAAAACTTTACTGGACCCTTTCTTTTCGATGCACTTTTAGCCATTATTACATTTCAAGATGTGACCGAGTTATTCGGATACTATTCACCACACTATATTATTAATTATTAATTTTGCTTAAGTTCAAACTTATATTGCGTAAAGTAGAATTTTTCTAGCCACAATGCCGTATAAATTTTATTTTATTCCCTCAAAGTTTGACCGGTCTTTATGTGATTTAAAGTGGTGCGACTCGGCACACGTCTGGTCTCTATGAAAGATATTTCATCACTCCGGTTAATCAAGATATTATTATATAAAAATCCGCTGCCTAAGGAATCACTACTTCCACATCCAGATTTTTCATCCAAGTCACTTTAAAGGAAACTTCTTAATTAGATTTGCACTCTAGTATGTGGAAATTATTGTTCTTACAATTTTAATAATGTCATAAAAAAGTTTGAGGCATTGGTTTCTACCATATACGTTAAAATGAAGTTTCTAATTTACCCTCCTTTTTTCACCTATTCACAACCTACCACTTCCTACCCCTTCAATGGAAACATCTCAATCAGACGTCATGACAATACATACGTGCACCAAATTTCAAGTGAATATCTCAATTTTATTTTACCAACCCTTTCAATAATGAAGTAGGGAATGGTGAGGGGTTAAAAAATATTATAAAAATCTGAGACCTTGGCCTCTAGTACTTACACCGAATTTCAAGTTTCTGCACTCTTACCAGCTTGCTTTACTTATTTTCCCCTATTTACCCCGATTTAACCCCCAACCCTTCATCAGAATAATCCTAAAATATAATCTAGTTCCTGATTTCATTATAATATATGCGTGTACCAAATTTCAAGTGAATATCTCAATTTTATTGTATCATTCCCTTTAATAATGGAATGGGGGGTGGTGGGGGGATGAAAAATATTATCCAAAATTTTGGGGCCTTGGCTTGTAGTACATACATCGAATTTCAAGTTCCTGTACTCTTACCAGCTGTCTATACATATTTCCCCATATTTACCCCTATTTATCCCCCAACCATTCACCAGATATCTTCAAAATACAATCCAGTTCCAGATCCCGTTACGATATACACGTGTACAAAATTTCAAGTCAATATCGTCAACCGTTACGGAGATAACGTGCGGACAAAAAGTTACAGACTGACCGACAGACAGACAGAAAATTTATTTTCGCTCAAATTTAAAATCTCGACGTTTCATGTCATTCTAAACCTATTTCAAGAAAAAAAAATTATTTTTTTTTACGATTACTACCAATCCATGACGTGGATGTGGAAGTAATAAACAGCATCGCTCAGGAAAATTTATTTTCTAATCAGTTGTGATACTGTATAATGAATCCATATCCAAAATCAGCTTTCTCGATAACAGCATAAAGTCACATTTTACAGAAATCCTCCATTCCGTACAAAATCGCAAACTACATAGTTACTAGAATATATTTTACTTCCACATCCACGTAGTGGATTGGAAGTATAGTAATCGCAAAAATATTTTCAAAAATTTGTATTCGTGAAATAGGTTTAGAATGTCATGAAACGTTGAGATTTTAAATTTGAGCGAAAAAAATTTATTGTCTGTCTGTCGGTCTGTCTGTAACTTTTTTTGTCCGCACGCTTTCTCCGGAACGGTTTAAGATATTGACCTGAAATTTTGTACACGTATATATTATAACGAGATCTGGAACTGGATTGTTTTTTGAGGAAATCCGGTGAAGGGTTGGGGGTTAAATAGGGGTAAATAGGGGGAAATAAGTAAAGCAAGCTTGTAAGAGTACAGAAACTTGAAATTCGGTGTATGTACTAGAAGTTAAGGCCTCAGATTTTTTTATAATATTTTTCAACCCCCCACCACCCCTACCCCATTAAAGGGGTTGATAAAATAAAGTTGAGATATTCATTTGAAATTTCGTACACGTATGTATTATAACGATATCTAGAATTAAATTATATTTTGGGATGATTCCGTTGAAGGGTTGGGGGTTAATTTGGGGTAAATAGAGGAATATAAGTAAAACAAGTTGGTAAGAGTACAGAAACTTGAAATTCGGTGTATGTACTAGAAGCCAAGGTCTCAGATTATTTATAATATTTTTCAACCCCCACCACCCCCCTACTTCATTATTAAAAGGGTTGATAAAATAAAATCGAGATATTCATTTGAAATTTGGTACACGTATGAATTATAACGACATCTGGAACTAGATTACACTTTGAGATGATTCCGTTGAAGGGTTGGGGGTTATTTAGGGGTCAATAGGGGGAAATAAGTAAAGCAAGCTGGTATGAGTACAGAAACTTGAAATTCGGTGTATGTACAAGAAGTTAAGGCCTCAGATTTTTTATAATATTTTTCAACCCCCCCACCACCCCTACCCCATTAATGGGGTTGACAAAATAAAGTTGAGATATTCATTTGAAATTTCGTACACGTATGTATTATAGCGACGTCTGGAATTAGTTTATATTTTGAGATGATTCCGTTGAAGGGTTGGGGGTTAATTTGGGGTAAATAGAGGAATATAAGTAAAACGTTGGTAAGACTACAGAAACTTGAAATTCGGTGTATGTACTAGAAGCCACAACGTCAGATTTTCTTATAATATTTTTCAACCCAACCACCCCTACTTCAATATGAAAAGGGTTGATAAAATAGAATTGAGATATTCATTTGAAATTTGGTACACGTATGTATTATAACGACGTCTGAAACTAGATCATAATTTGAGATGATGCCGTTGAAGGGTTGGGGGTTAAATAGGGGCAAATAGGGGAAAATAAGTAAAGCAAGCTGGTAAGACTACAGAAATTTGGGATTCGGTGTATATACTAAAAACCAAGGCCTCAGATTTCTTTCTAATATTTTTCAAACTCTACCACCTCCGCTTCATTATTAATGGGATTGATAACATCAAATTGAGATACTCACTTGAAAGTTAGTACACGTATGTATTGTAGTGACATCTGCTTGAGAAGACTCCATTGAGGTGGTAGGTTGTAAATAGTGGAAAATAAGTACGGTAAACTAGAAACTTCATTTTTAACGTATATGGTAGAAACCACCTCCTCAAACTTTTCTATGACATCTACCCCAAATATTATTAAAATTCTATAACCAATAATTTCCACATACTAGAGTGCAAATATAGTCAAGATGTTTCCTTTAAAGTGACTTGGACGAATAATCTGGATGTGGAAGTAGTGATTCCTTAGGCAGCGGTTTTTTATTTTATATACTTCTTCATTCGATTGTATTGTTGAGATAGTTTATTTAGACCTGTATTAAAAAAAAAATCGTATACAAATATGGTAACATATGATCCCGTTCCTCTAATTTTATATCATTGATCTCTGAGAATAAGAATGCTTAGGTATATACGAAAATTAACAATCACTCCCTTTATGGGGTAAAAATATTCCCATTGTATCTAGTTTTATTGACTTTAGAGAAACTCGAATTATTGTTGCCAATATTTTTTGCAAGCAACACGCTTTTTACCTGCTTTAGAAATCCCTAGAATTATTCTTTATTACTACCCTTAAACAATTACGTTATTTTTTATGACATTTTTACAGCGCAATGTTTATGTGTCGTTTCTAAATATTTTTGCACAGTATTTTATTATTTTTTTATTCTTGTCCTTAATTTCCTTGCATTTTATTAACCTAAATACTCCTATTATTCAATAAATACGTAAAAAATGTATTAGGTACTTTTATTTTTTAACAGTGTCGGCACTAAGTATCCCAAAGAAGGGATCATAAACGTTTTCCTGCTTATGTAGCCAATTTTACATTTCTCGTCTTGTCAAATATTTTTTTAATAGTTATTTTGAGGCATTTTTTTTTGCTTTATATTAGAGGCTGGTTTCTTATTCCAAAAATTCGTTATAACTTATAACAGAATGTAATAAAATATTTTTTAACAATACTGTATATTCTTAAAATTTACCGAAATGCTTTCGTTAAAAATCTCAAAAATATAGACACAGGCAGCTTATATACCTATCATTATAGATATAATCTAAAACGTATCAAATACACCGGGTGAGTCACGAATTGCCCTCGCCCAGATATTTCCTAAAATATTTGGAATAGAAAATTGAAATTTGGACGCCTTATTACACGACTAAAATGCCATCTTTTCAATAAAAATCAAGTTTGGTGTACATCCGGTTTGACCGGAAACGTCCACAACTTTCGATTTTTAAATGGAACACCCTATATATTTTTACATTTTTGGAATCTAGAGGAAATTTTGAATACAATACATCCATTTTGGTCACTTTTTGATAAACATTAAAAATTTTATTAAAAAATCTATTTCTGAATCCAGAGTGCTGTGGTGCCCAAAATATATTTTAGTTTGTGTGCTACGTTACTATAAAAATAAAAAGAGCAATATGATTGCATTACTTAATTCTCTAGAGGCGTTTAAAAATTTTAAATGTGATTTTTACCCACTAACTCGGTTTTTTTAAATGGGAATTTAATCGTTCACTAACATTTTTAAATACCTCGTTTTCATACGAATCTAATGATACCAAAATTTTGAAAATCCGCTCAGAAATATTTGAGATTTCAGCCAAAATACAATGCAACCAAGGTTTTAGAAACATGCGGCTAATAGATAATAGATTAGTGGGCTTTAGAAACTAAAATGGCACATTTCTGTGTAAATCTGGTAACCTAATAACATTGAAAAAATCATAGTAGCCATTGAATGTAATAAAACAATATCAGCTGTCAGACAGACTAGTGTAGTTATAGGCAATCTTGAGCTATCAAACATTTAATAATTGTGAGCGCAAAGAACGTTAAAATTAAGTTTAGCATAGGTATGTGGAGGTAAACACAATTACATCCACAAGGACATTTGCAATAGAATGCGACATCAGTTCGGTTTTCAGAGTTTTATTTAAATGAACATAAATATCGGGCCTATAAATAAATAAAAATCAATTCCGTTTGAACAATTAAACTTAAACTAGGTAACAGTAGGTATCTTTAAAATAATTAATATAATTAAACCATAAATTGACATTTATAGATATTGTTCAAAATGTCCACCATTTTTTTCTATACACAATTCGGCTCTGCGTACAGTTGCTTGAATGGCTCTACGCAATTCAGCCGGCGTTATTTCATTAAGAGCCCGTACAACTTTATTTTGCACCTCTTCACGGGTATTTGAAGAAGTTTTATAAACTTTGTTTTTGAGAGTGCCCCATACATAATAGTCGAGGGGTGTTAAGTCAGGTGACCTAGGAGGCCACCTGATATGACCTTGATTTGCGATAAGGCGTTCACCATGCAAGTTGTTTAAATATCCCATCTCTCTTCTGGAATTATGTGGGGGAGCACCATGTTGTTAGAAAAACAGATTTTGTAAATAGGCAAGAGGAAGTAAGTCAAGAAATTCTGCTGTCTGGTTTTGTAAAAAGAATAAATATCATTCGCCAGTAAGTGTTCCATCAAAAAATATGGGTCCAATTATTCGATCTCCAAGTACTCCAAGCCAACAGTTAAACCCAAATCTTTCCTGAATATTCCCCCGCCCTACCAACCTCGGATTTTCTTGAGCCCAGTACCTAGTATTATTTCTGTTAAACATACCTTGTTTCGTAAATCTACTTTCATCTGAATATAAAATATGAAAAGGAAAACCTGGGTTTTGTTGTACTGCATTTAAGAACCAGTTGCAATATACTAGCCTCCTGTCGTTATCATCTCCATAAAGATGTTGGTGTATTTGGTATTTATAAGACCGAAACGTAAGTTTCTTTAAAATTCTGCAAACCGAAGATTGACTAATGTCACATTCCATTCACAATTCCCCTGTTGATGTTGTTGGGTGTACCATCACAAATCCTAATACATCAATTTCTTTGTCCTCACTTACAATAAATGTTTGATGTCATCTTGTTGATTGGGTTCGTTTCTTAATTCTTGTCCCACTCTGGCAAACAAGTGTCTGCTTGGATGACGTCTGTTGGGATATCGTTGCTGATACAGTTCTGCAACTGCAGTTGAATTCTTGAGACGCTCTCCATATATCAGTAACATATCGACCTTTTCATTTCTACTAAAATTATTCATTTTCTTTAATTTTTACTCAAAGAGATTTCCGCAACGCTTTATTTTGTATCTGTTTGACAGCTGATATTGTTTTATTACATTCAATGGCTACTATGATTTTTCCAATGTTATTAGGTTACCATATTTACACAGAAATGTGCCATTTTAGTTTCCAAAGCCCACTAATCTATTATCTATTAGCCGCATGTTTCTAAAAGCTTGGTTGCATTGTATTTTGGCTGAAATCTCAAATATTTCTGAGCGGATTTTCAAAATTTTGGCATCATTAGATTCGTATGAAAATGAGGTATTTAAAAATGTTGGTGAACGATTAAATTCCCATTTAAAAAAACCGAGTTAGTGGGTAAAAATCACCTTTAAAAATTTTAAACGCCTCTAGAGAATTAAGTAATGCAATCATATTGCACTTTTTATTTTTATAGTAACGTAGCACACGAACTAAAATATATTTTGGGCACCACAGCACTCTGGATTCAGAAATAGATTTTTTAATAAAATTTTTAATGTTTATCAAAAAGTGACCAAAATGGATGTATTGTATTCAAAATTTCCTCTAGATTCCAAAACTGTAAAAATATATAGGGTGTTCCATTTAAAAATCGAAAGTTGTGGGCATTTCCAGTCAAACCGGATGTACACCAAACTTGATTTTTTATTGAAAAGATGGCATTTTAGTCGTGTAATAAGGCCTCCAAATTTCAATTTTCTATTCCAAATATTTTAGGAAATATCGGGGCGAGCGCAATTCGTGACTCACCCGGTATATATTAAACAAGTTAACCATCATACTCTTTGCAGATTTACTGCCGATATTTTGAAAGTTGTTCAGAATTCGATCAGAAACACAGTGATACGATTTTTTTTTTTTACGGGCGATATTACCGGTTTTAGAAATGTGCCGATCAAATGCAATATACTCATCGATTTGTATTTGCGAAGAGTCTAATAATTATTAGAGAGCACAATAAACATTTATACATGCACGTGTAATATAACACTGAAATTATAAAAATATGTACTCTTATGAGTACCTACCACTCATAGTCCGGCTGCTAGGTGACGTTTTTGGAAACGCCATTGTTACATAAATTTGGTGGTGTGAGTTAATTAATTTTAAAGAATGAAGTATCTAATTATTCGAACACCGCACACTTCTATAGGTGAAATTGGCTTCCGCTCAAATTGTATGAATTTTTGATATGTTGCAGCCCGAGTCATTCTGATCCAAAATCATTAAAAAGTTACTATCCTCTACAGGCTAATTTCGGCGCTCGAGGGCGCCGAAGAGAAAATTTATTTTTGAGAAAAAATGCACTCTTTCGACAAAAAAGCTGTAAGCTTGGCAATTTCAAAAGTCCTTGCTTCATTAGTAGAATAATTTGTGCCAAATAATCTGGGTTTACAGCATATAACCAGGGGCCAATACGTTGCTCAACATGTAACAGATTTCGCAAATACTCTGTACAATCCTGAACCAGGAAATCGAAAAGCAATAGCGCATATTGACGGGACATACATAAAAATCCCCAAAAGCAGGGCTTTCCAAGTGTTACGTCAGTCGTATTGCACACATAAGGGATATCATCTTCTAAAACCAGCATTAATTGTTGCTCCCAATGGACATATACTCGATGTTCATGGTTATTTTTCGGACTCTAGAAATAATTACGCGTCAATGTTAAGGCACGAATCTGAAAGGGATCTAATTGGCTTAAGAAACTGGTTCGAAGAAGGTGATATTATTGTGATGTATAGGGGATACCGTGACGCCCAAGACTTTTTGGGTAATCTAGGCATACAAGTCAAGATGCCTGTAGTCCTTGCTCGCTAGCAGCATCAGCTTACCACCGAAGAGGTGAATTCATCCCGGTTGGTCACAAAGACCAGATGGATCGTGGAAGCAAGGAACGGCCATATTAAGAGTATTTTTAAATTATTCAGAGATGCAGTACCAATGCCACAAGTGCCTCATATTAGAGATTACATCAGAATAACATGCGATAATTAATAGATATCATGAGCTGATTAATATGGAGGGAGGAAATGCTGTGCTGGCTCGTAGAATGTTAGACTGGTCAAATAAACTGAATGCTCTTCAAGTGGTGGAAGAAGAGAGACTCATCTAAAGACGGGATAGATGGCTCCCTATAAAGGAAAATCAGGTGCTCGATTTTTCGTGTCTTACACACTAGTTCTGAGAGATCTAACATTCGGAATTTTCCAGATAAAACTTACCCATCCTATGTACAAGACAACAGGTAAGATATAGGGAACATTTTATTTCAATTTGATGATCGCATAGACTCTTAAGAATCAGAATAAAATCAAGACATCGCAACGCTGTTAAGTATCAGCTTTGGATTCACCATAATGTGAATGGTGAACACGAACCAATAACCTCTTACTACTGTACTTGCAAATCTGGAAGTCGTACATTGGGTACATGTTCGCATATGCCTAGCGTACTTTGGTACCTTGGATATGCTCGCCATGAAGAAAATGTAAAGAATCCTTCGACATTATTGATGCTGCAAATATACATAATCCGAACCAAGAGAACAAAGAGCCTGTTATTGTATAATAATATTATGGTTAAGTACATTGTATATATGTACCTACTTATGTATTACCCATTATATAGTGTCGTTTCCATGTTGTATTAATTATATTAGGTTATACTATATGGTATAATTTCGTTGGCTGACCCTATATAACTATCATGTAGATTACATATTGAACCCTAATCTAAACCTAAACATATTTACTAATATAATATGAAAAAGTTGCATTTTTTCTGAAAAATAATTTCTTTTCTTCGGCGCCCTCTAGCACCAAAATTATCCTGTAGAGGATATGATTTTGGAAGGAAGTCAATTTCACCTATAGAAGTGTGGCGTGTCCTTTATACTTGCCGATTTTTCTTTGGCTAAAATTAGCATGCAATTTACTTTTCATATTTGCTGTTTTGCCTAAAAGCTATAAAACCAATTTGTAATCCTATATTTATTTATTTATTTATTTATTTATTCATTTATTTATTTAATTTACCTATTTATTTTAACGTCCTCACAAAGTTTAACTAATGCTAGAGTAATGGACTCGACCTACATGATTTAACTTCACCGATCGACCTTATTCCGAAGAAATTAGCCGCAAGCATATTTAATTAGAAAATAAAAATCGCTGTCTAAGAAATTACTAGTTCCACTTACAGATTTTCCATCCAAGCCTCTTTGAAGGTAAACATCTTGACTATATTTGTACTCTAGTATGTGGAAATAATTGGTCACAGAATTTTAGTAATATTTGAGGCGTTGATTTCTAGCATATACGCCAAAAATGAAGTTTCTGGAGTTTTATTAGCTTGCTCTACCTATTTTTCCCAATTTGCATCCCCCCCTTAACGTAATCATCTCAATCAGACCCATTACAATATTTACGTGCACCAAATTTCAAGTGGGAGATAATGGCAAGCAGGTCGTCCACAAGGAGTGACCACAAGAGCGGGGAGAGAACCCCGCCCTGTGGGATGCCCACAGGGCGGGGTTCTCTCCCCGCTCTTGTGGTCACTCCTTGTGGACGACCTGCTTGCCATTATCTCCCTGTGGGAAGTCGAGATTCAGGCATATGCTGACGACCTAGTCATTCTGGTTAGAGGAAAATCTGAAGAGGTACTCTCAAATACCCTTCAAGAGGTACTAGATGCTATTCACATCTGGTGTGAGAGAGAGCAGATGTCTGTTAACCCCCACAAAATGGTAATTATTCCCTTCACCAGAAAAAGGAAGCTGGACAACCTGGAACCACCTTCCATATCGGGTGAAATTATTCCATTTGCGGAAGAAGTGAAATACCTAGGTGTCACCCTAGATAAGTCACTCAACTGGAATTCCCACTTGGAAAAGATAATCCACAAAGCGAGACTGTCCCTGTGGACATGTCGAAGAATTTGCGGAAAATCTTGGGGCATTGGTCCCCAACAATTGTATTGGATATACGTTACGGTCATCAGACCAATGATAGCGTATGCTTCAATAGTTTGGTGGTCGAAAGGGCTGCAACAAACGACCAAAACCAAGCTCTCTGGATTGCAGAGACAAGCAGGCTTGGCAATAACTGGTGCAATAAGCACCACACCGTCAGCTGCTCTGGAGGTCCTCCTGGAACTACCTCCTCTCCATATTTACCTGGAGAGAGAGGCCAGGTGGGCAACATACAGAATCTATCAAGCGGTAACTAATATGCCGCAGGCTAGCATCATGGAGCACAACAGGCTGTTGGATGACTTACACTGTCACAACATCCTGGGAATGCCTTCAGATGTGATGCCTACCTTTATCAACCATGAACTGCCCTTTAAAGTCCTGTTTCCTGCAAGAGATGAATGGGATCGGAACAAAACCGACCTACAAAGGGCAGATAGTTGTTGGTTTACAGACGTCTCCAAAACCCCTGAGGGAACTGGAGCCGGTGTATATAGTCGCAAGCCAAAGGTAAGGATAATAATTTCGAGCCTTGGTGACAATGCGACTATATTTCAGGCAGAAATTCATGCCATTGAACTGTGTGTACGGAGGCTCGAACAGACGCAACCTAGACACAGATCAATAAAAATATTTTCAGACAGCCAAGCGGCTCTTAAAGCCCTTGGATCCTACCGTTGTAACTCTAAAACGGTTAGGAATTGCCAGGAAGCTCTTGCCCGACTGGGCAAAAACAACAAACTGACTCTGATTTGGATACCTGGCCACTCTGGTATGGAGGGCAACGAAGTTGCTGATTCCTTGGCCAGAGAAGGTGCGGCAACCATATTTATAGGTCCAGAACCGGCACTTGGCATATCCGCAAATTCTGCCAAGGCTGCTATCCTAGCCTGGGCTGAATTGAAGACAATCCAGCACTGGCAGGAATTACCAGGATTAGTTCACTCAAAGGAGTTTATTACATACCCCTTGAAGTCAAGAACTAAAAAACTATTAGAGTTGAATAGGTTACACCTAAGAACTCTAATTGGCCTATACACTGGGCACTGCAGATTAAATCATCACCTACACAGAATTGGACTGGTGGAAAGCGCCGAATGCCGTCTGTGTTTGGAGGATGATGAAACGGCAGAGCACATTTTATGTACCTTTTTTTTTTTTTTTTTTTTTGCGGTGGGGGAAAATCTTCAGAAAGACACCACGTGCTGTTTCTTACGTGGTAGTGTGGGATTTTTACCCACTAAAAACCCCCACCTCTTCACTCTCACATCCAGGAATCACTTGGCAGTATACATCTGGATGCGGAGGTTCGGTCTTACTCCTTATCTTCTTTGCATGTCTCTTTCTTCTTCCTCTTTTTTTCTCATTACTTTCCTTATGTAGTTTCCGATCGTGCTCCATTTTTCTCTACTTTCCATCATCTCTTCAGTGATATTGTTACTGTTTAAAGTAGCTCCTAACTCTAGATTTACTCTTTGTCGTTCCCTTTCCCATCTGATACATTCGAACAGAGTATGTGCTACGGTGTCCCGGTTCTCGCAATATGCGCATGTTTCTTCGGCCGCTTTTCCTATTTTGTGGGTGTATACCTTAAAGGAACCATGTCCAGTTAGTATTTGGGTGATAAAGTAATCCGTGTGTCTGTGTCGACATTTGGTCCATTTCTTCACGTCCGGTATGAGAGCTTTCGTCCACTGGGCTACTTCCAGTGTTTCCGTCCACTCCTCCTGCCACAGATCCAAGCTTGTTTCTCTTTCTTCTTTTTTGGCTAGCGAGGTATACCCGTCTTCTCTTTCATAGAGCCGTTTCCGTTCGTCTATTAGTATGTCTATAGGAAGAATCCCAGCCACCACCTGGGTTGCTCTTGCAGATATTGTTCTGTATCCGCTTATCACTCTTAGTAGAGCTTTCCTTTGTGTGCTTACTAGCATTTGCCTGTATCGCTTTTTCCTTAAGACCGTGTGCCATATCGGTGCGCCATACGTAAGTATTGACTGCGTGACATTATATAAAACCTCCCGCTTTTTACTCCGGGGTCCTTTGATATTGGGCATAATTCTCGTGAGCGATGCTACGTTAGTGTCTGCTTTCTTAATCGTATACTTGACGTGTTCGCCAAAGGTGTCCTTGTCATCGAGTATTATACCCAGATACTTCACCTGCCTTTTTGGTTCTATCTGGACGACTCTCAACGCAAAGTTGATATTCCTCCTATCCCTCTTTCCTTTGAGGATTACCGCTTCTGTTTTTTCCGGCGCGAGTTCGAGGTAGTGTCGCTTTAACCATGCGTCTATAATGTCCAGTGCATCATCTCCCTTTGATGCCAGTTCTTCAGCCCTATCTGCTACTAGTACCACAGCGAGGTCGTCAGCAAAGCCTACGACCCAGGCCCCTTCCGGCATCCTTTCTTTAAGTACTCCATCGTATAGAATGTTCCATAATGTTGGGCCGAGCACCGAGCCCTGCGGGACTCCGGCCGTGACTTTGTATACTTCCCCTCTTTCGATTTCCAGTGATCTTTCTTCAAGGTAGCTACTCACAATATTTCTAAGATATTGTGGGATTCCCCTTTTCCTTATCTCGCTCATAATTTTTCCCCACGCTGCGGTATTAAAAGCGTTTCGTACATCCAGGGTTATTAATGCTCCCCACTTCCTTCTTCCATTTTCCTTGATGAGCTGCCTCACTTTCTCCACTGCATGTAGTGTAGATCTACCTTTTCGAAATCCGTACTGATGGTCAGACAGTCTTTCTGTCTCTTCCATAGCTCCT
Organism: Stenurella melanura; assembly: GCA_963583905.1. Taxonomy (NCBI): domain Eukaryota; kingdom Metazoa; phylum Arthropoda; class Insecta; order Coleoptera; family Cerambycidae; genus Stenurella; species Stenurella melanura. The sequence continues at coordinate 59,121,619 of OY757314.1, read as the reverse complement.
TCCAGTCTTCTTTTTATCAATTTTTCATAGAGCTTGCTTAATGTAGTGAGTAAGCAGATTGGCCTATATCTTGTGGTGTCTATTCCTTCTTTCCTTGCTTTGGGGATTAGAACCAGTTTTGACTTCTTCCAGTTCTTGGGGAAGCTTTGCTCTCTCAGTAGCCTATTTAAAATACTTAGGAGCCAGTTTGGTGCGATCTTGCCTATTATTTTAATAGCTTCCGCAGGGATACCATCGTGGCCTGGAGCTTTTCCGACTTTTAGTTCCTGTAGGGCTTGATTTAATTCCTCTTGTGTAAACGGATGCACATTTTCTACTCTTGCCATGTGTTCCCACTTGTCTTCTCTCGTTGGGAATAGTTCGTTTAGTATGTCTCTCTTTGTATGTATGTCCAAGTTATAGTGGGCATATGCTTTTAAGTTTTGGGCTACTATTTTATACCCTTGTCCGAATATGTCATCATCCAGTTTCTTACATAGCTCTTCCCAATGTTTGTTTTTTGAGGCGTATATTTTCTTTTGTAGCTCCTTTTTTGTTGACTTATATGCTTCCGTTGCTTCCAGTCGCTCTTGTTCTGTGACCCTTTCGTCCCTTGCCATTCTCGTGGCTCTTCTTCGATTTGTTAGGCATTTTCGTCTTAGGTCCGCTATGTCTTCGTCCCACCAGTATGGCATACCCTGTCTATTTTTCGTCCTTTGTATACTTCCTTGATAAGCTTCTTTCAGTGTTTCTTCTAGGAATTCCACCGTATCCTTTTCTCCATCTCTATCTAGCTTCCATTTCACCAGTTCTTTGAAAGTATTCCAGTCAACTGTCAGTTCACTTTTTAGCTCCATAGTGCGTTGTGTCTTATCTTCAATGTCGAATAATATGTCCCTGTGATCGCTCAGGTTCTCTGCGTCTAATACTTCCCACCCTGATATTCGCCTTGCTATGCCCTGTGTGGAGCAAGTGATGTCAATATATGATTCCACATTTCCTCTGACAAAGGTGGGTATTCTGCCATTATTATGAGCCACCATATTTAGTTCCGCCATCCATTGGGTGAAGTACTCTCCTCTCTTGTCCGTAGTCGGAGAGCCCCATTGCGGGGATTTTACATTTAGATCCCCCGCCACTATGCTTTCACCTGGCGTATTTCTGCATTTGCCCATGATGTCGTCAATCTCTTGTTTAAAAGTTTCTAGGGGGACATTTGGCGAACTATAGCAGCAGTGTATCCTGTAGTCTTTAAAGTGTACGGTTATTACCCCTTCCCCAGTTTCCAATTTAGTCACTCTTATTTGCCTATTTCTAAAATATATAGCCACATCTTTTCTGCTGTCTGTAATCCAGCCTCTTCCCTCTATTACTTTCTTGTTTGGTTCTGTGACCATTAACATATCCACATCTTTGTCTGTAGCCGTAGCAAAAGCTATATCGTGCGCCACCCTTCTTCTATTTAAATTGCATTGCAACACCCTGAGGCCTTTTCTGCGGCATGTCGGCACCTGTCTTCTAGGGTTGGGATTCATTATTCCCTTAAGAACCTCCTGCCCCTGCCTTTTTGTCTTTCGTTTTCAACCAGCTTTTTATAGGTTGGGCATTTCATGCTATCAATCCTATGGCCTTCTGTTTTACAGCTTGGGCAATATTCTTTGTCCTTGCATTCTTTTGCTTTGTGTTCTCCTTTCCCGCAGTTCAGACATCTTTCTTCCCTAACCGGTCCCTGACAGTTTCGTGCTGCGTGTCCATACTCTTGGCACTTATGACATTTAACTGGTGTAACCCTTTCCACCACTCGGCAATTTATCCATCCTATTTTAATACTCCCGGATCTAATTATGCTCGTTGCTGTACTTTCGTTTATCTCGACTGTGGCATTCTGGTTTCCGCCGTATGCTGGTCTCATTGATTTGACTATAATTTCATGTTCCTTAACTCCGGCTTGTGTAAATGCTTCCATAACTTCTTCCTTTGTCGTAATTCCATCTATTCCGTTAACATGTTTTGTTCCATCTCTTATTATTATTTTAGTGTCTTGCACCTCTTTCGTGATGAGTTCTTTTATTTTCCTGGCGCTTTCATCCCCCCCTTTTACTGATATAATTAGATCTCCTTCCTTGCTTTTCTTTACCGCCTTTACCTCGTATTTGGTTTTTTGGATTTCCCCTTTCACTGTTCTGAGAACGTCTGCGTATTCCTTTCCATTTGACTTTACTATGACTGTTCCTGTGTTTATCGCTTTTCTATCGGATTGTCGTTTTTTTTCTACCGTCTTCCACTCGCTTTCCCTTTGTATGTATATTTTAACTTTCGTGTCTGTTCCTCTGAATACATATTCAGTTACTTTCCTCATTTCTTCGAAATTAATATTTTCGGGGGCTGGTATATTGATGATTGGTCTTTGGTTCTTGCTAGCGAATTCTTTCAGTCTCCGCATTGCTGCTATGAGGTTGGGTATTTTGCTCGTTTCATCAGCATTTTTCTGCGCAGTAAGCCCGAGCACGTACCTTTCTTTCTTTCTGAACCCGTCGCTTTCGGGTGCCTCCGTAGTGAGCTTTATGTATGCCATATGCTGATCCTTCTGGTATTCGGTTGTTAGCAATTCAGCTAATTCGGGGTACCTTTCCATGCATCTCCTTTCTATTCCTTTGTCCGTGCCTGTATTTTCTGTATATATTGCCAAGTCCCCCTCTTGCTCTAGTAAGGGGTTTCCCACTTTTAAGTCAGCGTTTTGAAATATTTTTTCAGGCCACGTTTGGTTCATAAGGTCTAGTAGCTCTATCTCGCTTTCTAGGTTTAGCAGTTTTCTGTTTACTTCTATAGCCCTCTCTTCCTCTTTTCTTTCCTTCTCTTCCTCATTTTCTGGTCCATCGTACTGAGTGCCGATCGTGACTTTACTGTCGCTAGTTTGAGTGCTCGTAGTCCTTGTGCTTTTCTTATGTTCCTTCGGTTTTCTATCCGGGCTTTTGTTGTCCTCTTGTGTCCCGCTGGTCGCCTTTTCAAGCCACTCGCTTAGTTCCTTATTTTCTAAGCGCTCCAATTGTAGAAGCATCCTGCCAACTATGTCCTTTAGTTCCTTTTTGGGATTGTACATTTCTCCTAGAGTTCTGTCTAGTTGCTTTACTTGCCCACTTATTTTCTGCATGATATTCTTGAATATGTCTGCCATCACTGCCTGGGGCCCAAGGGTTTCGGGAGTAGTTTCCCATCTCTTGCGTTTATTTGACTGTTGCGATGGAGACAGATGCTTGGAGGCATCCGTCTTCATAAAATCTTCTCTTCTTGGAGAGTCACTACATGCAGGTTCACCTAAGCTTGGTAGTGACGCAGTTCTTTGTCTAATTGGACTTCTTTGCAGTGAGCTCCTTCTGGCGAAGGGATCTATCACTTTATTTACCTGAGTTTCTTTTTCATCATTTTTCATGTTTATCCCACGAGTTGGGTCCAAAACACTCGTCGCCCTCCAGCAGTGGGCCCTTACTGGAGGGAAGGCTAAATACTGCAGAGTGCGCCTGGTGCTCTGCGGGTTTTAACGACTTCGCTGTCGGTTATTTTATAGAGGTTGTCTCCTCGCGGGTCGGCCGGTTAAGGCAAGCCCCCCGGCCACGATTCCCACACGACATTTCCCTGCGGTGCCATTTTTTTTCCCGTAGGGGTCGTTGAAGTGTGAATCGTGGTTTCGGTGTTAAGCGAGTGAGTGGCACAGCTCAGTCGTGGCTCGGATTGCCCCCGGGTGCGCCATTGCCCGTAGCCACACCAGGCGTGGTGTGGATCCTGGGGTTGAGCTGTCCTTAGTTTTCACCGCTCACCTTCGACCTTTCCGGCATGGGTGGCCCTGCCAGGAGTCGTTTGCGAGACTCCCGCCGGCATAGCTCTCAGGTTCATGGCAGCTACTTAAGCCCCTCCACCAACGACAAGGTCTCACAGCTCCCTGGAGAGGACATTTTATGTACCTGTCCTGCTGCAGAAAGAACCAGGTTCTCACTGTTTGGCAAAGGGCGACTGAAGCCAGAGGACCTGGACAGTTTCTCACCCAACAAGATTATCAGCTTTATTAAAAAGCTGAATCTGTTGGGTGAACTATAACTAGGAGTGAGCCACAATAGACCTGATGGTCGCAGTGGAGGGTCTGATAGGAGCCCACTCACATATGAACCTAACCTAACCTAACCTATTTTTCCCAATTTGCATCCCCCCCTTAACGTAATCATCTCAATCAGACCCATTACAATATTTACGTGCACCAAATTTCAAGTGAATTCAATTTTATTTCATCAACCCCTATAAGATTGAAAAATAAAAATGTATCTCAACCTACACACCACCCCACCCCTTAAACGGAATCATCTCAAAATATAATCTGTTTCTAGATGTTGTAATACATACGTGTACCAAATTTCAAGCGCATAGCTCAATTATATTTTATTAACCCCTTTAATAATGGAATAGAGGTGGTGAAGGGGTTGAAAAATGTTATAAAAACCTGAGACCCTGGCTTCTAGTATATACACCAAATCCCAAGTTTCAGTACTCTTACCAGCTTGCTTTACTTATTTTCCCCTATTTACCCCTATTTAACCCCGAACCCTTCAACAGAATCGTTTCAAATTATAATCTAGTTTCAGGTATCGTTATAATATATACGTATACCAAATTTCAAGTTAATGTCTCATTTTTATTTTATCAACCCCTTTAATAATGGAGTGGGGGTGATGCCGAGGGGATGGATATATTAAAGAGAAAATATGAATCCTTGTCATCTACAATACACACCAAGTCCCAAATTTTTATACTCTTCCCAGCTTGCTTTACTTATTTTCTCCTATTTACCCCCAACCCTTCACCGGATAAGTTCCATATCTTATTATAATACATACGTGTACAAAATTCAATATCTTAAGCCCTTCCAGAAATATCGTGCGCACAAAAAAAGTATCTCGACATTCTGAACCTATTTAAAAAAAAATGTTTGTTTACTATTACTACCATCCACTATGTGTATGTGGAAGTAAGAGAGTCTCTAACTGAAAATCACGCAGCAAGATGAACTTATTTGACAGTTTAACACCAAATTATCAAGAAATATCATTTATCTAGCTATAAAATTGAGGGTCTCGTCGCAATGGCATTATTCTTACAAAAGCGTTGGTGGTGATAACTGATAACAAATAGATTTATGGTTAATATTTGACTATTTTATAGTTCATTATAATTTCGATTTAGCAACTGCACTTGATCTTTTAGAAAATTGTTAAGATTTATTTAAGATTCTTCGATCAGATAAATCTTTTAATGAAGCTATTGTTGATATAGGATAACTGGCCGACGAAATTGACTGAAGCTGATTTTGAAATAATAATGTCACACAAGATAAGAAGAAAAAATGCAAATTTCTCACATGAAGCAAAAGATGAACTGATTGAAGATCCGAAAGAAAAATATAAAATAGACTTTCTTACATTATTCTTGATAAAGTACTAAACGCACAAGAATCTAGATGTGAACAGCTTAATCGCCATAGCAACTATTCTCAATTCTTGTATAATATACATAATTTATAAACCACATCTAAAGAAAAACTATTAAAGTATTTCATAAATTTGGAAATTTGGATGATGATTCAGTTGACATTAATGGTGTAGAACTAACATATGAAATTTGTGCGCATTTGGGTGGAGAAAATGCTATAAGTAATATCCGAAAGTCAATATTGGTCTAAAATTTTGCCACAAATCTTAGTGTGGTATTAAGCTATCTCCTAGATCAAAATCAAGTTACAACCAAAAGAAAACTATTTCTGCTATAAACTTTCATTTCTACCTTTTTATCTAAATAAATTTTAGGTAATGTAATGGGAAACCCCATTCGCTGACTACATTAATATACTGCACAAAAATACTCTCCTCGCTACTGAATAAAGTCGGACGACCAGCGGTACTCTGGAAAGAATTTCGGTTCAGGACCTTACGTCCAATTGTAGATTTCGGAACACAATATTTCTTGGAGGCTTCTAATATTGTCATTGCCTTGCTTCTAATTGCTTAATTTTGCCCCCTTTGATACATAAATACTTTAAAAATAATAACGCTCATTTGGTGATCAAAAAACACAATTCTCATATTTTCCCAATTTACTACCTCAATTATATGTCCCAAATTGCCCCCGTTACGTTATATATTATATAAAAAAATTGGTTTAAGAAAAAATCAAAAATGATTTATATAACCTCACAAAGCATGCAACAATTTGCCACCATGATTTCATATACTTTGTATTTATCGATTTTGCTCCAGCAATAGAAGTTTATCAGTCACAATTTTTATACATCTTGTAATAGTTTATTAAACGATTTATTATGAAAAACCTGTTGAGAAATTGGTGCTAGATGCGGCTGGTATTTACTTCTTAACTTCACTCTATAGAATTCATTTCTTAGCAGTTTAGTATATGTTACCTGATGGTGATAGTTAAGGCCCCAACATAAATTTAAAAAATCCCAAATTGCCCCTCTAATCCTAAATAAATATCCCCACTCTACGGAAAGTATATCATACATGTACAATAAAGGACATTGGAATGAGACGAAAAAAGGAACATAAATCCACATCCATGTAGTGGATTGGAAGTATAGTATAGTAATCGTAAAAATAAATTCTAAATTTTTTCTTCTTGAAATACGTTTAGAATATCATGAAACGTCTGTCTGTAACTTTTCTTTGTCCGCACGTTTTCTCCGGGACGGTTTAAGATATTTACTTGAAATTTTGTGCACGTATATTTTATAAAAATATGTGGAATTGGATTGTTTTTTGAACATATCTGGTGAACGGTTGCGGGATAAATAGGGAAAATAAGTAAAGCGATCTGGTAAGAGCACAGAAACTTGAAATCTGGTGTATGTACTTGAAGCCCAGACCTCAAATTTTTTTATAATGTTTTCCAACCCCCATCACACCCCACTCCATTATTAAAGGGTAGATAAAATAAAATTGAGATATTCACTTAAAATTTGGTATACGTATATATTATAATAACATCAGGAACTAGATTATATTTTGGGATTATTCCGTTGAAGGGTTGGGGGTTAAATAGGGTTAAATAAGGAAAAATAAATAAAGCAAGCTGGTAAAAGCACAGAAACTTGAAATTTGGTGTATGTACTAGAAGCCAAGGCCTCAGATTTTTGTATAATATTTTTCAACCCCCTACAATGGTAGGGGGTTGAAAAATATTATACAGGTTATTATAGAGGTTGATAAAATAAATTTGAGATATTCACTTGAAATTTGGTGCACGTATATATTATAACGACATCTGGAACTATATTATATTTTGAGATGATTCCGTTGACGGGCTGGGGGTTAAATAGGTGTAAATAGGGAAAAATAAATAAAGCAAGCTGGTAAGAGTACAGAAATTTGGGATTTGGTGTATAAACTAGAAGCGAAGGCCTTAGGTTTTCTTTTATAATATGTTCCATCCCCCTACCACCCCCACTCCCTCAATAAAAGAGTTGGTAAAATTAAATTGAGATTTTCAGTTGAAATTTGGTACACGTATGTATTATAACGACATCTGAAACTAGATTAGATTTTGACATGATTCCGTTGAAGGAGTGGGGGCTAAGTAGAGGTAAATAGGGAAAATAAGTAAAGCAAGCTGTAAGAGTACAGAAACTTGGGATCTGGTGTATATGCTAGAAACGGAGGCCTCAGATTTCTTTCTAATATTTTTCAAGCTCCCCACCCCCACCACCTCCCTCTCCCATTACTAATGGGATTGATAACATAAAATTGATATATTCACTTGAATGTTAGTACACGTATGTGTCGTAATGACAACTGATTTAGATGATACCGTTGAAGGGGTGGGAGGTGGTAGGTTGTGGATAGTAGAGTAGGCTAGAAACTTCATTTTTAACGTATATGGTAGAAACCGATGCCTCAAACTTTTCTGACATCTGCCCCAAATATTATTAAAATTCTACGACCAATAATTTCCACATACTTTAGTGCAAATATAGTCCAGATGTTTCATTTAAAGTGATTTGGATGAAAAATCTGGATGTGGAAGTAGTGATTCCTTAGAGAGCGGTTTTTATAGTATATAAGTTTTCATAAACAAGGTGTTCAGAGGTTCATGTTTGGAGACCATTGCCAATTTTAAAGAACTGTACCTCGAGAAGTTCTGGACGTACGGAACTCGGTTTGGGCTGTATTTGTAACAAATTTAATCTACCTTAAAATGTGATAACAGCCTTTTCTATAGGACGCACAGTTTAGGAGATGTTGAGCAAAAACTGAAACAAGTGCAGTAATTTAGTTGGGCATTGCACAGCTCGCACAGATCTTTCAACGCTGCAAACTTGGTTTCTTACTATTAGCAAAGTTCCTAACAACAGAGTAAAAAATTAGAACATTCTGACCTTTTGCAAGGTCGGATATATAAATTGATTGGCGTACTATGCTAACAATCAGATATTTTTAAAAGTTATTGAACTGTAATAATCTCTATTTCCGAAAATAATATTTTAAGTAAGTGGAGGCCATAATACAAATTACTAGGAATACGAAAATAAAATAGTTTTTAGTGATATTGCGTGCATTTTTTAAGATTTTTATGTCGTACACAACAAAGTAATAAAGCAATGAAATAATAAAATGGGTAAAACTTAGAAAGTCTGCCGCAACCGTAACCTGAAGCCGCAGGATCAAGGGATATAGGGGTGTTGTTTATAATTTCATAATTTCGATTAACCTTGTTTACCCAAAATATTGAGAGATTGCAATAAATTTTATTTAATGAACAAGTCAACTCACGACAATTAGTATCCTGAAATCCTAATGTAAGAGGGCCATAAGAATTAATTAGAATAAGTAAATGAGTATTTCTGTAATGTAAAGAACCAGAATGTACTCACTGCTACTTAAGAATATTAAAACCTCTACTTCTCTTTTCGGATTTTCTTTGAAACCTAAGAGGTACATACGTATTTTGGCCTCTTTCATTACTGTTGTATTGTGAAAGGCACGATTTTAATCGAGCGAGTAATACTCCTAACATATTACAATACAAACACCGTATATAAACTCAAGCATCTTGACTAAAATTTTAAGACATTTAATGTGGGTCCTTATTCAGTTTCGAGGAGAAGTCGAGCGGGGAGGCCTGGCAAATTTAGATTCGTTTGTATAAATAGTACAAAACTGAAGTCTTGTGGCTGTCAGTTTTGATGCTCTTGTGCTTATTCCAAACTGATGGTTCTATTTCCTCTCCGAAGCGGGGTTACAACGGGACCGTAGTTGAAATCTTGAAAACTATACTAAAGGAAATACATCATTTACACAATTTAAAAAAATCCTTCTGCGATTCAAGAAACTCGAACTAGATTAAATAAGACTGATGTTAATATAAAAAATAAATGTTCAATGACTTGGGTATAGAAATAAAAATAATAACTATATTCTCATGATTAAGATATCGCTTATTACTTAGTGATCATTTTTAATAGGAAAATTCTTAGAGGTAACTAAATAACAATTATTTAGTAAATGTAACGAAAAATGAAGTCTTCATATAATTATCAAACTTGGTACGATGCCACATTTCTCTTAGTTCTGAACAAGTTTTTATTACCTATAAAATTTTTGTTTATCCTGCACAGAAAAGGCAGTTTACTGGCACTGATACTAGCATCCTCTAGACATTTTTGAAATTAGATGTACTAAAAATAAGGTCTAGCAAGAGCAGAATGTGAATATTGTGTTCATACTCAAAGCACAGCATAAGAAAAAGACAGCAGAGAAACTCTCGCCAGAACCGTTGAATTTTCAAAACTAAAATCATTGACCTTGAAGACGCCATTTCGGTGTAAAAATCAGGGCTGGTTTCGAAATAATTTCATTTCACAAATTTAATTCCGACAGGACCGTATTACACAATTTAAGTTAAACATAATAAAGGTTGATGTAAAAAAATATATTTTGAATTTGAACTTTGTTTTATAATAAATAATTAAAGTAAAGGCTATTTTGAACTTAGTTACAATAGATAAAGGGAACAAATAAACAAATAAAAATAATAAATGTCTTTATTCGTACAAAATTTACATTTTACAAAAAAAAAATTATGTATGAAAATTCGAAGGTCGGCAAGAGATTTGTCGCCATTCCACTAATAAATGATAATTTTAGATGGAGTACAATATCTAAGTCTATAGGGGAAGATGAAATACCAGTAAAACTTAATTCTGAAACACGTTGCTGCAGAAGTATCTAATCTTCTGAGTGATATAATAAATTTATCATTGCAAACTGGAATATTCCCAGAAAAGTTAAAGATTGCTAATGTAAAAGTTGTATATAAGAAAAAAGTGGATAAGAATTTGTTTTCCTTCTTTAATTCTTTGGAACTTCATCCTGCTACATGATGTTTTCTTTTTTAAGCGGTGCTCGGGGAATCTACAAAATATCACAACCAGTATGTTACTGGTAAATAACCTCTACGCCTGTGACTTTTACGTGAAAGGATCAGTTAAAGGTCGCTTTTTTTAATTAAACAACACAAATAAGTATAAAAACTTGAAATTAAATATTTCGCCGACGTTTCGGAAATCTATTCTGTTTCCTTTTCAAGGCTTTTTTGAAAATCTTTTTTTGCGAAATATTTAATTTCAAGTTTTTATACTTATTTGTGTTGTTTAATTAAAAAAACGACCTTTAACTAATGCTTTGACGTAAAAGTCACAGGCGTAGAGGTTATTTACCAGTAACATTCTGGTTAATTGTGATATTTTGTAGGTTCCCCGAACACCGCTTAAAAAAGAAACCATACATGTGGCAGGAAGTCCCAAAGAATTGAAGAAGGAAAAAAAATTAAGATAATGCCACAAATAACATTTAGACAATATTGGGATAATAATGTTATTAACAATTACAGGCCTATTGCTTTACCCTCAAATATAAGCAAAATTTTTGAAAAAATAATATACTCAAGATTAATAAACTATCTACAGGTCTATTCTGTAATTTTTTGGTTAAAAATAAACGCCCTGCTGAAATTTTAATTTTAACGGAATGCTAAAAATAATAACTGATTTTTCTATTCTCTATGTGACCATTTAACGGACCTGTTAAAGTCATAGTTTTTAACGACCGGTTATTTCTTTCCCTTATATGCTCAAGTTCAAATTAAAAACAAACCTAATGAGAACAGGGAAGTCATTGAATGAAAGTAGTTAAGACAATGAGTAGAGTATTAAGTTAAGACGGACAATAATCCCACAAAATATATAATACACGCAGATAAAATTGAATACCTACCGCATAAAATTATCGTCAAACAGGACCCGCGGCACCTGCGCTTCTATTTGAGGTTATGATCACGATTATTTGAAGGCGGAAAAATAATTACTGGATATAAATGAGAAAATGGGTCGTCAAAAGAATCTCAAACTCATTGACAAACATTTTATTCTAGTGAAAAGTCAAAAAATTTCTGAAGTATTGTGTTGTCTTCGGAGTTATGCAAATAACATTTTTTCGGTTGGCAAATCAATTCAAAGTTTAGTTTAAATATTTTGTTTCTGTATTTTGAATGGTTCTGCCAGTTTCTTAAACAAAGTGCCATGTACTGAATGATATACAAAATTTTATGAACCAAAAATAAAATACGGTGTTTTTGCCCCTTTAACGGTACCGTTAAATTTTAGTGGCAGGTCCAAAGTCGCCTCTAATTTGAAACGATGTTGGTTAAATTCAACCTTAAAAAAAGTATACAGAATACGACCGACCGTTAACTTCATTCCGCTAATTACTTTAACAGTGACCTTGCCGTTAAAACTTAACAAAAATGTTACAGAATAGACCTGAATATCAGTAGGGAACCTAAAAAATTACTTTTTTCAAAAATAACTTTTGTTTTGGCAATGTTTTGCAGCACAAACAAAACCCATGTTTTAAAACAAGAACAGAGAAATGATCCTAGACAAACCGCACAAAGCACGTCTATGAATGCACTAAATTGTATGCTTTACCGCCCTCACTGTTTACAAGGTTTTACACCTAAATGGCGTCATGCGCGAACGATCAGCGCAAGCCATTCCCGCCTTTTAAGTTTCCCTGCTGTCTTTTATTTATGCTGTGCTCAAAGTTTCAGCCATTTACACTCATTCTACAGTTGTCCTATGGAGACACTGTATATGTCTTCACTTCTCTTCTCAAGCCCGTTCATTTGGTATCCCGCTTGATAGGTTTCGTCAACTTTGTACTTTTTAATTACGACAAAATGGTATTCACTGTCCTCCATTTTGGTTTTGCCAAATTTTAGTATAGCCAGTGACACTCCTAGTAAAAGGTATCCTCTTACGTTTATTCCTATCAGCCCTAGATTCCTCCATTTTTAGTAGGTGAATTTGTTCAGAAGCAGCAAATATCATTGAATCGAAGAGGTAATCTTTAAATCTTTAGAAACATTGTAAATATTTTTTTCACATAAAATCGATAAAGGTATTTACACAGAACTTCCATCTTTATTTGTGCATGGCGGTCACTCAAAAAAAAATGAATAATTACGAAATGACATATTGAAAATAATAATCAGAGTAGTTATCACTAGAGAATAATAATCGGAATATAGTTATTGCTATTATTACAAAGAAAACCTGATAACTTTTGGTCAAAAAAATATACAGAGTGCTCATCCAACAGCAAAAGTTCAATACTAAATAACAGGTGCCAAATATGGAAGGCTTGCGCAAATACCTTTACAAATGTCCACCATGAATAATTTTTTGGGATGACCACCCTGTACATTTTTCGATAAAAGTATAATAGGTGCATATGAAAAATATTATTGCCATCTGTCACATTTTCAATCCCACATTCACGTAATGGAGTGGAAGTATAGTGGTGGTTAAAAAATTTCATTTTTTTGAAATTTTTCAAAAATGTTGGTAAAAAAATTTTTAAAATTTTTTTCTTCTGAAATAGGTTTAGAATGTCATGAAACTTAGAAATTTTAAATTTGAGCAAAAAGGAAAGTATCCATCTATTCTATAGTAGTGATAAAAAAAGCTTACAAATTTAAACATTATGTTTTTTTTAAAAGGTTTAGAATGCCATGAAACGTGAAAATATTAAATTTGAGCAAATAAAAAAAAAATCTATTCTAGTGTTAAGTTTTTTTCCAAAATGGTAAAGAAATGTACTAGAATGTCATGAAACGTGGAAATTTTATATTTTAGCAAAAAAAAATGTTTCGTCTATTCTATAGTAGTGATAAATAGATTAAAAATGTTTTCAATTTTTTTTTTCAGAAACATTTTTAAATTTGTTTGAATAGTTTTAGAATCATGGGAAAGGTGGAAATTTTGAATCTGAACAAAGAAAAACAAATTTCCATCTATTTTAGTGGTAAAATTTTTTCAAAAATGGTAAACAAATTTTCTATTTTTTTTTTATAGATTTAGAACGCTATGAAACTATGAAGCTATGATAAAAAAAAATTTCCATCTGTTTTAGTGGAAAAAAATTTTTCAAAAATGTTGGTAAAACAAAAATTTCAAAACTAATTTTTTTTTTATAATTTTAGAATGCCACGAAGCGTGGAAATTTTAAAGTTGAAAAAGAAAAAAAAATGTTTCATCTATTTTAGTGGTAAGTTTTTTCAAAAATGTTTTCTAGAAAACCAAGGTTAAATTGTTCACCAACTTGTTCTGTTTATAGCGATTAGACTTGTATAAATTGCTCTCATGAAGATATTGAAAAAGACGATGAAGATTAGTAATTACAAGTAATTAAAATACCGATGATGCATAAAATATCGAATCAATGTAAATAATGTCGCAACGTTTATTTTGTATCTTAAGTTGCGTAATCGTCGATCTCAAAAGCGCTGAAGTAATATATCTATATATTTTTTTACGATATTTATGTCATTTTACTTCCACATCCACGTAGTGGATTGCAAGTATAGTAATCGTAAAAAAAAAAAATTCAAAATATTTTTTTATTGAAATAGGTTTAGAATGTCATGAAACGTCGAGATTTTAAATTTGAGAAAAAATTCTGTTTGTCGGTTTGTAACTTTTTTGTCCGCACGTTTTCTCCGGAACGGTTTAAGAAAACAAATTGGTAAGAGTACGGAAACTTGAAATTAGATGTATATGTACTAGAAGTCAAGGCTTCAAATGTTATATTTTCCATCCCCTCGGCACCCCCCCGCCCCCCCTCCATTATTAAAGGGGTTGATAAAACAAAATTGAGATATTCACTTGAAATTCGGCACACGTATGTATTACAACGACATCTGGAACAAGATTATATTTTGAGATGAGCCAAGCCCTCAGATTTCTTTATCATTTTTTCCATCCCCCCAGCACTCCCCACTCCATTAATAAAGAGGTTGATGAAATAAACTTGAGATATTCACTTAAAACTTGGTACACGTTTATATTTTTTTTGAAGGGGTGGAGCGGGGTGTGTACTTGGGAAGAATCAGTAGAGCAAGCTAGTATGAGTTCAGAAACCTCATTTTTGGCGTATGTGCTAGAAAGCAATGCCTTAATTTTTAACATTGAGAATGTTTAACAAGTCGAAGATGTAACGGTAATACGGGGTCCAGTAGCGATTTGTGTAACGCTTGGAAATTCGGCTGTTTTTTGGAAACGAAAGCGTTCGGTGCTTTTAGATCGCATACTTTTTGAAAAATCCAAATTTGATTTTGAATTTGATAAATTTTGATACCTAGAATAATATTCTTGCATTTTACGTCTCGACGCTGACCGACGCCTAGCGTCGCTTTTGTAAAACTTGTGTATTTGACCAGTTTTGATATCTAAATTCATATTCTTGCGTTTTTACGTCTCGACGCTGACCGACGCCTAGCATCGTTTTGGTAAAACCATTACCATTACCATTAAAATATATTTATTTTGTTTTACAAGAATACATGTCAGATGGTATTTCATTTCTCTTAATTTTATATATCACTTAGCACATACATATAAAATAATTCCGCCCGTTACATGAATCTACGTTCACTTACGAAACAGAATGCCGGTGGTAGGCAAAGACAATAGCCCTATCTGTTCTTATAAAGAATTGCAGCCACACAACATCAGCGTAAAAGTGTGTTCTACGTCCTATTTACTAGATAAGGATTATCTATCAAATAAATTAAAAATTAATAATTTTATTAAAAGGATTGGGATTATGTATAAAGTATACAGGGAAATCAAACTAAAACCCTGCTGCAGATAATGCGTCAATCATTAAAATAGTGTGTTATGAGTGAAAACTGAATATTCTACGATGCGCTGGATGTCAGCAGGAGGAAGGGAAGAGTTTAGAGGATAGCGGCACAGAATAATAAAACAATCAGAAGGGAAACTCTGAGCATTGCCCATATACAATTTAACTCCAGAATCGGCCATCTTGTTGGGGTTAAAATCAGGGGCGCATTCTGTACTGTTATAGTCAGGTCCGCACTTAGCAATTTGTAATTTAATTTTGTGGAATACACTTTTCAGCTTTTCTCAAGAAACCCTATAAAATAATTGCCTCTGAATTTTCCAAAAGTTCCCTTTGTATGTTAGTCTCAACTTCTCATTTTACCGTACTAGTTTTGTAAAAAGCGGCGGATCACACTAACGCCATGTTAAAAACAAATTTTGACAACTGTACACAGCGTTTAAACAATCATAACTATTATGATACACGAAGGGCGTGAATGACTTGCAATATGAACTTTATAAAAACAGTCCATTTTATTAAAATGCATTATTTTACAGTAAATATATAAATTGTCAATGCCATTTCAATTCAACAATTCTTTAATATAATCTCAAGACATACGCATATCTAATTAAAAATTGTTTCTATTCTGTAGAGGAATTTTTAAATGCCTAACCATATTACAATATTTTTCTACAAAACTGTTGAAGATTTTAACTCAATATCATGGGACAATATCTATTTTTATTCTATACGATTGACTTTATCCCTATATATATGATGTGTAATAATTACACGTATATTTTGTTTTATTAATAAATCTATATATTTTAATTCCAATGATTAATTAAATAGTAGTAAATATACCGTTCTGAAATATTCAATATAAAATTGTTTCTAAAATACAATACAATAACGGTAATATACCCTATACTGAAATTAGGTCATATGACAGGTGTGTATAAATTGTTTTATTATGCGTGTAAAGGAATATATGTATTGATTATGTTATATTATAATTTTAGTGCAAAACATTACTGATGCGATTCATTAGGCACACAAAAATGTGAAGATGTACGAGATCGATGCGGAAACATTATAGTATACCTATGCCTGTGTATCCACGTTCGAAGGAATTATAAGTGGATTAGACGATATGTCAATATTACTTTAAAATATTATTGAGTTATTTTAAATGAGAGTTTTATACAAAACAAATGCAGTTAGGCATTGATCAACGTAAATAAACAGCAAAACAAACGAAATAAATAAATAACATCTGTCAACTTATGACCAATAGGTTATACCTAATGTTGCCAGATAAGTTTTTGAAATTACTTTAAGGTACAATTATTTTTAGTACATAATTTTTTTCATGTAACCAACCATCTCATTTCTCAAGAAATTGAATTTGAACAGATTTGATTACTGCAAAATGTACCACATGAATATTAATGCTTTTGTTATAAAACTATACAATTATTTATTCCTAGTTCATCAGAAATTATTGTACATCTGGCAACTGTGTATAGAGCACATGATTATCAGTTGTTTTACCCCAGGAACGTGGAGAATTGGATGCGCGCCTAGAAATGCGCGAAACTTCCCCTTCCCTGAAAGATTCCATTCTGATTGTTTTATTATTCTGTGATAGCGGGTTGTCGTGTGTCGTTTGTTGTACGTCCGTCATGTGGGTTCTATGTAAGTTAGTTATGTCACCGTCTTACGCGAAAGACGGGAAGTCGCTGGTGGAGTAGTTTGTGTGTCTGTCTTGGGTCGTTAATACGTACGTCCGTAAGGTCAGTGGTAAGCGCCGACAATTGAATTTTGGTGGTTAGAAATTTTTGTGATATATCGTCGATATAATCACGTATGTAAGGCATGTCTGTTGCTCTATGCAGTTCAATTATCGGCGTGTACCGGTCTGCGTTCGTGAGAAGTCGTAGTATCTTATTTTGAGTCACCTGAAGACGCATGCACTGGGTGTGCGAAATAACATTCCACGCAACGCAGGCATACGTCATCAGGGGTCTGAGGATGGTCTTGTATAAGGTGAGTTTATTGTCGATTGTTAGTTGACTACGTCTGTTGACAAGTGGGTATAGTTTAGTTAGAGTCGCGTACGTCCTGTTGATTGTATTAGTAATGTGAGGAGCGAAACTCAGCCTCTTATCTAGGGTAACCCCCAGATAGTTGACAAAGTTGCGCTCCTCAACTACCTGATCATGTATTTTGAGTTTCGTAATCGTCCGTATATTGGTAAATTTTCTGTGAAATGTTATCGTTTCGGTCTTTTGTTCGTTAATTTTTACTTTCCATTTTTGGAAATATTCTATAAGTTTTGTCAGGTGATACCGCAGTTTTTGAGCAGCAGTCTGTGCGTAGAAAGACTGCCCGTAAACCACGGTATCATCTGCATATAGGAGTAGGTTAGTGGTGGGATGGGAAGGGATGTCGGAGGTGAATAGATTATAAAGGAGCGGAGATAGGATTGCTCCTTGAGGGACGCCCGCTGACATCCTTTTGTGTGAGGAAAACGTACCATTCACCGAGACAGTGATATGTCGAGCAAAGATGTAATTTCTTATAAGTGAAGTTATGTAAGGAGGCAGTTTAAGGACATGGTGTAATTTGTAAATAAGTCCATTGTGCCAGACGGTGTCGTAGGCCTTCTCAATGTCTAAGAGCAACAGGACGGTGCACTGCTTCTTATTGTAAGACTTGTATATGTCTTGTACCACCACCTTGTACTATGTCCAGGCCTAAAACCGAATTGATGTGCCGGTATTAGTCGCTTTTTGCCGACAAACTCATTCAGGATACGTAACATTACCCTCTCTGTTAATTTAGAGAGGGTGTTAAGCAAGCTAATGGGCCTGTAACTCGAAGGACTATGCGGTGGCTTTCTCGGTTTTAGGACCGGAATTATGATTGCCAGTTTCCACGCACTTGGAAAATATTGCAGCTTAATAATTGCGTTGATAATATACGTTAACTGGCATATAGCTTTAATGGGTAAATTTTTAAGACACAGGTTCGGAATCGTATCCGGGCCCGGTGCCTTAAGATTGGGAAAGGTTTTTAAAATTTTAATAATTTCTGCGGGGGTAGTAAGGAGTTTAGGGATCTTGTTGGGTGGTATGGGGGCGCGGTCGGGGATCGTTCTGGTACTGTCCGTCACGTGATCGTGGAACGGTGAGGAGTTTGGCGTGGTTGTGTTAGTCGTTTGTAGGTGATCAGCGAGTATCTCGGCTTTGTCCGCATCCGAGTTGTAGGTTATACCATCCTTGATGATGGTTGGGACGGCCGAGTATGGTCGTTTTAACAGACGGAACATTTTCCACAGGGAATTGTCCTGTCTCGACAGGGCCCGGATTCTGTCATTCCAGGACTCCTCCCTGTGCTTAGACAATTTCTCCTTTATTGTATGCTGTAGTTCATTTGTACGTATTTTGTCAATGTCCCGCCTATTGCGCTGCCACTTACGTTTAATTTTATTTTTAAATTTAATTAACCTCAGTAAGTCCTCCGGTATGTCATCAGTCCGTGGTTTTACATACGTTCTTTTCGTGGTACTGTTTCTCGCGTTTCTGATGATTGTTGTCAGTCGGTGAACTTCGCCATCGATGTCGTGTGTTGTCGGTATGTTGTTGTTAATAGTAAGATTTTGATTTATATGTTGCCTAAATGCACGCCAATTAGTAGTCTTGTAATTATAGAACTTCCTCGCCGTTTCCTGTCTTACGTCTGTCGGTAGGATGAAGTGGACGGGATTATGATCTGAGGACAGGAGTGGAATTGATGTTGGGTTTATGGGATGTAGGATGTTTTTAACAAGTACTATATCTATGACTGAGGGAGTTGAATTATTTGGGGGATAGTGGGTAGGTGTTTCCGGAGCATTAACTGCAATATCCTCCAGGTGCGCGAAGTCGTAAACAGTATTACCATTCCTGTTATTCCTAGAATTGTGCCACGACACATGTCTGGTGTTTAGATCGCCCATAACAATCACTTTGATAAATTTTGATACCTAGAATAATATTCTTGCATTTTACGTCTCGACGCTGACCGACGCCTAGCGTCGCTTTTGTAAAACTTGTGTATTTGACCAGTTTTGATATCTAAATTCATATTCTTGCGTTTTTACGTCTCGACGCTGACCGACGCCTAGCATCGTTTTGGTAAAACCTGTGCATTTCATCAATTTTGATACTTAGATTCATGTTCTCTATTTTGTGGAATATTAATGTATAGCCTATTACAATTACTCTGAGTTGTGTAACTTTTTAAATTTTTTATCCGCAGTTTAATATAAGAAAATTTCTAAAACCTTTCTCTATTTCTATCCCTTGTACATTTTGCAGATTTTGTAAATATCATACCGGGCTTGAAAGTTAGCCAAGTTAATTTTCAATGTCTTAACTAATCTTGTTAAATTGCAACTTCTGTAAATTTTTTTATGACATCTGCCCCAAATATTATCAAAATTTCATGACCAATTGTTTCAGCATACTAAAGTGCAAATATAATCAAGAAGTTTACCTTTAAAGAGACGGAGGAAAATCTGGATGTGGAAGTAGTGATTCCTTATTCAGCGGTTATTTTTATATTCGTTCACCTTGTTCATAAAGTTTTTTTCTAAGTAATTTACAGAATTTCCGAGATGTCTGAGGGTGTATCTTTTAAGACTAAACCACCTTTGTGAAATTACCTTTGTGTGTTTTTTATTGTTAAACTAAAACACCCAGTTTTACTCAAATATGTCTAAAAATATGCAAATACTGTTTATTGTCTCAAATAATCTAATCTATAACGTAACCTGCCGTAATAAAGACCTAGCGGTTCCTTTGCAAATGTTAAACACTATTGCTAGTCACAAACCTCTTGTGGCTCCAGAAACGGTAACTTTTGTCCTATACAAATTATGTTTGCTACCAGTACTATTGAAAACAGCGCCGACAAATTTTATTATGTATAATAAATGGGGATTGCAGCTAATGCACCATGCACCGTCATGCTTTCTGAATATTCTTGAAATGTCCCGTTCATATTTCACAAATAATATTACGGGAAGTGAATTTTTGCAAAAATCACACTAACCCTTTTTGTGGGTGGCAGATGTTTAGGATATATATAGGTCAAAAGCTTTAAGCATATTTGCAATAGGGATTAAAATATGGTCAAATGCATTGGCGTATGCGTGAAGGCAGAAAGGGGTTTAAAATATAAAATAGTATTACAAATACACATGCACGTCTTTTTCACTCAGACATATAGTGCAGTGCAATTAGTCATTAAAAATGAAAAATGACGGAAACCAGCTATAATGAATGAATGCTGCGTACAAAAAAGTTTAACATTTAAAAATGTTTGCTTTTTACTTGGGAGTGGTTCCCACTCCCTCCAGAGTGGCAGGAAAAAAAGTAAAATAGTAACCACCGAATCTGATATAGAATAATATTGTAAGAGAAAAAGGTGGTTTACAACTCTTCATGAAAATTTATATCTTCCAAGTTATAGCGATTTGAAGATTACGATTTTAGCCTTTAAAAATTGGTACCTTGATACAGTTTTTTGTAGATAACTTAAAAAGCATAGGTACATTTATTGAAAAAGTGGTATGGTACAAAAAATAAGACTATGAAATTACAAGTATTTTGTTTTTTGTTTATTTCTGTACGATGTTCTAAAAATATGACACTTTAAAAATGGCGCTTGAACGTTTATCAGCCGAGATATATACAGTGTGTTTCACTTCTCGTGAAGACACCCCTGTATCTTCTTTATTTGTGGCCGAATTAATTTCAAAATTTTATGAGGTATACAACTCTGTAAGGCGACTTTAATCAACACATAAATGTCGTTTAGATATAAAACCTCGGCTTACTGCGATAAAAAGAAAATCGCAATTTTCGAGAAATCATAGTAGGCTTAGATATAGACGAAAATTTTGTTAATAAAAGTTGTCCAGAATCACTAGATATGCCACCCTATAAAATTTGGTGAAAATTGGAATACGTTGAAAAAAAATTTTTTTGTTTCACTTCTCGTGAAGACACCCCTGTATCTTCTTTATTTATAGCCGAATTAATTTCAAATTTTTATGAGGTATACAACTCTATAATGCCACTTTAATCAACACATAAATGTCGTTTAGATATAAAACCTCGGCTTACTGCGATAAAAAGAAAATCGCAATTTTCCAGAAATCATAGTAGGCTTAGATATAGACGAAAATTTTGTTAATAATAGTTGTTCAGAATCACTAGATATGCCACCCTATAAAATTTGGTGAAAATTGGAATATGTTGAACAAAAAATTTTTGTTTCACTTCTCGTGAAAACACGTATCTTTTTTATTTGTTACAGAATTTCAAGACTAATTTATTTTAAAAAAATTATCAGTTACACAGCGATATTGTCCAAACATACGGAGAGAACTTTTTCCAACAAATGAGTCGTGCACAATTATTATTAAAATTATTTATTAAATAAAAGGTAATGAAACAGTATTTACAGTGAATGACTAAAATGCCACTTATTATACTATTATATTCGGCCCCTTTCTACTAACCCACCCTCAAGTGTAATACACTTCTCAATCCGCTTTCTGTTATTTATTACAACTCTTCGCAGTTCTTGAGCCGTAACTTCTAAACACGCGTGCCTTATCCTCACACAAAGCTGCTCCACATTTTGAGGTCTGGTCTTATAAACTTTATTTTTAATATGACCCCAAAAATAAAAATCCATGGGAGTGAGATCAGGAGATCTGGGTGGCCAATGTATTAGAGGGCTATTTCGTCCTATCCATCTTTGGGGAAAATGTTCGTTCATCCATGCTCTTACTACTACGGAATTATGGATAGATGCTCCGTCGAGTTGGAAATACAATTGTTCCAAAGGAAAATCGACTATTGCATTCCACAGATCATTATTTAAAAATTGTAGCATATGTAACGCATTTATATTTTGAAAAAAGAAGAACGGCCCTATTATTGTTTCATTAAAAATTCCACACCACACATTTACCTTCTGGGAATATTGCCTTTTACAATTTATTATCCAATCAGGATTTTCTACTGCCCAGTATCTAGAATTTTGTGATGATACTACCCCGTTGGTGGAGAAAGTTGCTTCGTCCGTGAAAATTACTTTCTTCAAGAAGTCTCTATTATTTAAATAATTACCTTGGATCCATAAACAATATTCTAGTCTTCTCTCTTCATCACCTTCCTCCAAGGTATGTACAAATTTTGGTTTAAACGGTTGTAACTTATGGCGTTTTAAACATCTCCAAATTTTTGACGCCGACAAATTGAGGTCACGAGCCATATTTCTAAGGCTGGTAGTGGGATTGGCGTTAAACGCCGCTAATATAACGTCATCCTCTCCATGTCTTCGACTGAGATGTACTCTCGGTTTAAGCACATTACCAGTTGTATTGAACAAGTGACATATTCTTGCAACGGTACCATGGTGTATTGGTCGTCTTAGAGGATGTCTTAAATTAAATTCTTCTGCAGCTTCTCTTGAAGACCGTACATTTTCACCGACTATCTTTATTATTTCTACTTTTTCATCAGTGGTTAAAAGAATTCTAACCATTATGATTAAAAAAATTAAATAATTAAACTTACGAACTGAACAATAAATAACAATAATCACTTCTGTCATAAAAGTAAGAATGGAGAAATAAACAAAATAGTTATTGACAGTTAATTTCACGGCACTCTTAACATTTAAAACAAAAAATCAAAAAACCCCTAATGTTCCTAAAATTCTGAGTCGATAAGAAGGATATGATGGAAAGTTACTCCTCAAGAACATTGACAACGAAAAAAACAAAAAAAAAGGAACAGTGTTACAACTTGATATGTAATAAAAAGTGGCCCTTTTAGCGTTTTATTGAATCATGATTTTTGTTCACGACTTTCGTTTGTTGGAAAAAGTTCTCTCTGTGGGTTGGATAAAGTCATTTTATAGAGTTGTATAATTGATACATTTTTTAAAATAAATTAGTCTTAAAATTCGATCACAAATAAAAAAAAGATGGGGTGTCTTCACGAGATGAA
The DNA here is from genome assembly GCA_963583905.1 of Stenurella melanura. NCBI lineage: Eukaryota > Metazoa > Arthropoda > Insecta > Coleoptera > Cerambycidae > Stenurella > Stenurella melanura. The sequence continues at coordinate 59,098,323 of OY757314.1, read as the reverse complement.
AAAAAAATTTTTTTTCAAAATTTTCCGATTTTCACCAAATTTTATAGGGGGGCATATCTAGTGATTCTGAACAACTATTATTAACAAAATTTTCGTCTATATCTAAGCCTACTATGATTTCTCGAAAATTGCGATTTTCTTTTTATCGCAGTAAGTCGAGGTTTTATATCTAAACGACATTCATGTGTTGATTAAAGTCGCCTTACAGAGTTGTTTACCTCATAAAAATTTGAAATTAATTCGGCCACAAATAAAGAAGATACAGGGGTGTCTTCACGAGAAGTGAAACAAAAATTTTTTTTTCAAAGTATTCCGATTTTCACCAAATTTTATAGGGGGGCATATCTAGTGATTCTGAACAACTTTTATTAATAAAATTTTCATCTATATCTAAGCCTACTATGATTTCTCGAAAATCTCGATTTTCTTTTTATCGCAGTAAGTCGAGGTTTTATATCTAAACGACATTCATGTGTTGATTAAAGTCGCCTTACAGAGTTGTATACCTCATAAAAATTTGAAATTAATTCGGCCACAAATAAAGAAGATACAGGGGTGTCTTCACGAGAAGTGAAACAAAAATTTTTTTTTCAAAGTATTCCGATTTTCACCAAATTTTATAGGGGGGCATATCTAGTGATTCTGAACAACTTTTATTAATAAAATTTTCATCTATATCTAAGCCTACTATGATTTCTCGAAAATCTCGATTTTCTTTTTATCGCAGTAAGCCGAGGTTTTATATCTAAACGACATTTATGTGTTGATTAAAGTCGCCTTACAGAGTTGTAAACCTCATAAAAATTTGAAATTAATTAGGCCACAAATAAAGAAGATACAGGGGTGTCTTCACGAGAAGTGAAACACACTGTATAATGTTTAAATCTCAATTATATCAGAAACAATCAGTATGATGTTAAAACTACATGTAATAGAATGAAACATGTAGGATTTTGCAAACAGCAGATAAAACTATCTACGACAACTAAAAACAAAAACTATCTGAAAAAATTTAGTTCTCATAAATAGTTTTATCTGCTGTTTACCAAATCCTATAAAGAATATGTTCTATTACAATTATAAGTAAACAAATAATAATTCACTTTTAAACGTATAATAGAAATTAAAGGGCTTGACGTACTCTTTTAGTTTTTTCTATCCGTACAGCATGAAAGATAATAATGTTGTGTGCAAAACAATGAATGTTTTTTTTTAAATTTTTTTAAATAAAAAATTTAGGTTCTTCCTGCTGTCATTGGCCATAGAATAGAAATTTCAAAAAATTCGTACCAGTTTTTATTAGTATATAGTATTTCCAACATGCTCTAATTTTGAGAGCTTCAATTTATTAAAAGTTTAGAAGAAATATGAAATACATATGTATTTATTTGCCACGAAAAGTTCAAACCCCACGCTTGTACTGTCAAATTTCCGAAACAGTTAATTTTACAAATAATTTAAAACCCAAATTGACATATCGCTTCTTAAGCTTTATTTTTCTGTGTTGTCATATTTTCCTTTAATGCAATTGTTTTGGAGTGATTTACAAAAAAAATTAATTTTTTTCAGCAAAATCGTAAAATATTTCTTAATTTAAAGTAGGTATATTTTTAAAAACGACTGCTTTAAAAATGCCAAAAATTTAGAGCATCTTTGTAATGTATGTATTAATAGGAACTGGTGCAGATATTTTATATTTCCATTATGTGGCCAATGGCAGCAGAAATATCCTACATTTTTTCTTAAAAAAAAAAAATTACAAAGCACTCATTGATTCGCACATAACATTGTTATCTTTGAAGCTGTATGGATAGAAAGTAAATCCTATAAAAGAGTACTCCAAGCCCTTCAATTTCTATTATATGTGTTTTTATATCATACTGATTGTTTCTTACATAATTGAGAATTAAACATTATATCGCGACTGACAAACGTTCGAGCGCCATTTTTAAACTATCACATTTTTAGAACTATTCACCGTACATCGAAATAAACAAAAAATAAAATACTTTTAATTTCACAATCTTAATTTTTGTACAATACCCCTTTTCCGTAAATGTAAGACTTTTGAGTTTTTTACAAAAAACAGTCTTAAGGTAGGTACCAATTATTTAAATCTAAAATCGTAATCTTCAAATCGTTATAACTTTGAAAGTATAAATTTTCATGAAAAATTGTAAACCACCTTTTTCTCTTATGATTCCATATCGGATTCGGTATTTACTATTTTACTTTTTTGCCCACCCTTCCAGAGGGAGTGAGAACCACCCCCAATAAAGAGCGGCAATTTTTAAGGGGTAAACTTTTTTGTACTCAGTATTAGAAACTCAATGCAAAAGAATCATTCCAATCCATTGATTATAACTGGGTTCCAAGGTAAAAACCTAATTGCACTAGACTAGATATAATATCTGGATCTCCTAAACCCAAAATGGTCGCCGAGGTAACTTCAAAGGCGGTTAAGAACATTTTAGAACATTTAAAAAAATTTACGTCGGGGTCTAGAGTTTGTATAATATTTTAGATACCTAATTCATTTTAATATATAAGTCAAACGACGGTAAGTATGGTAGGAATTATTTAAAAAAATTGATTACATAATTTAAATTAACAACAAAATAATAGGTGTAAGCAAGTCTTGGCCAAGACGTAAACATAATTGAATTGATGAGTTGAAACCACGTAAATCCAAAGTGTTGTGATTGTAATCATTATTTCTTGTTTTTATTCACGACAATATGCCAGACGTTTTGTGATCTATGCATTATCCTAGTTGGACTCAATTTGCTGTGTGGTCGCCTGATGTCATTCTGGCCTTTAACACAGTTACCTGTTAGGTGCGTTTGATAATTTATTCAGTGTCAGTTTGAAAATCATAAAAAAAGACTGACAAAGTTATAATTCATAACACCAGTGATGCCATAAGTGCCGACCGACAAATTTTTAGAATCACTTTTTAATTGTTGTAAATATTGTTTTACTACTTTACATTAATTGATGAGCATGATGTAAATTATTTATTTAGGATAAATAATGTTAGTTTAATGAACAACTCCATACAGGATTAGATAAAAGTAAATAAATATCATTTAACCTACAGCTATGCTACCGGCAATATTAAGAATGAACCAAAAACACATAATGGATTTGTAATGGTGAGCCAAGTAAACAATCGACTACTTTCGTTTGAGGTAAACGCATAACGTATCTGCTTAACTATATTCGTATACGTGTATGGTTTATAATATTCAAACACTGTCACGGTGCTTTGTAATAATTTATCTTGGTAGCAACGATTTAGACTCAATTTATAAATTGACAATAGAAATACTGTATCACCAAATTTCTTTCCCATTAGGTCCTTATAGACACGATCCCAACGTTTGTGAAGGTGCCCTTTTCTCTCCTTGCCATTCAGTTTTCCCTGAGCTATCAAACCGCTGCCAAAGGAATCACTACTTCCACATCCAGATTTTTCATCCAAGTCACTTTAAAGGAAACATCATGACTAGATTTGCACTCTAGTAAGTGGAAATTATTGGTCATAGAATTTTAATAATATTTGGAGCAGATGTCATAGAAAAGTTTGAGGCGTTGGTTTCTACCATATATGTTAAAAATTAAGTTTTTAGTTTACTCTACTTGTTTTCCCCTATTCACAACCTACCACGTCCCACCCCTTCAATGGAATCATCTCAATCAGATGTTATTACAATACATACGTGTACACACTTTCAAGTAAATATCTCAATTTTATGTTATCAAACCCATTAATAATGCAGCGGAGATGGCGGTGTTTGAAAAATATTAGAAAGAAATCTGAGGCCCTGGTTTCTAGTATAGTAGTATATACACCAAATCCCACATTTCTGTACTCATGCCAGCTTGATTTACATATTTTCCCTTATTTACTCCTATTTCACCCTCAACCCTTCAACGGAATCATCTCAAAATATGATCCAGTTCCAGATGCCGTTATAATACATACATACACCAAATTTCAAATGAGTATCTCAATTTTATTTTATCCACCCCTTTAATGATGGACTGGGAGTGGTGGGGGGTGGAAGAATATTATTAAAAAATCTGAGGCCTTGGCTTGTAGTACATCAAATTTCAAGTTTCTGTACTCTTACCAACTTGCTTTACGTATTTCCCCATATTTACCCCTATTTACCCCCCAACCGTTCAGCGAATATCTTGAAAAAACAATCCAGTTCCAGATCTCGGTACAATATACCGGGTGAGTCACGAATTTCGCTCGCCCCGATATCTCCTAAAATATTTGGAATAAAAAATTGAAATTTGGAGGCCTTATTATACGACTAAAATGCCATCTTTTCAATAAAAAATCAAGTTTGGTGCACATCCGGTTTGACCAGAAATGCCCACAACTTTCGATTTTTAAATGGAACGCCCTATATATTTTTACATTTTTGGAATCTAGAGGAAATTTTGAATACAATACATCCATTTTGGTCACTTTTTGATAAACATTAAAAATTTTATTAAAAAACCTATTTCTGAATCCAGAGTGCTGTGGTCCCCAAAATATATTTTAGTTTGTGTGCTACGTTACTATAAAAATAAAAAGAGCAATATGATTGCATTACTTAATTCTCTAGAGGCGTTTAAAATTTTTAAATGTGATTTTTACCCACTAACTTGGTTTTTTAAATGGGAATTTAATCGTTCACCAACATTTTTAAATACCTCATTTTCATACGAATCTAATAATACCAAAATTTTGAAAATCCGCTCAGAAGTATTTGAGATTTCAGCCAAAATACAATGCAACCAAGTTTTTAGAAACATGCGGCTAATAGATAATAGATTAGTGGGCTTTGGAAACTAAAATGGTACATTTCTGTGTAAATCTGGTAACCTAATAACATTGGAAAAATCATAGTAGCCATTGAATGTAATAAAATAATATTGACGTCTGTTGGGATATCGTTGCTGATACAGTTCTGCAGCTGCAGTTGAATTTTTGAGACGCTCTCCATATATCAGCAACATATCGACCTTTTCATTTCTACTAAAATTATTAATTTTCTTTAATTTTTACTCAAAGAGATTTCCGCAACGCTTTATTTTGTATCTGTCTGACAGCTAATATTGTTTTATTACATTCAATGGCTACTATGATTTTTCCAATGTTATTAGGTTACCAGATTTACACAGAAATGTGCCATTTTAGTTTCCAAAGCCCACTAATCTATTATCTATTAGCCGCATGTTTCTAAAAGCTTGGTTGCATTGTATTTTGGCTGAAATCTCAAATACTTCTGAGCGGATTTTCAAAATTTTGGTATCATTAGATTCGTATGAAAATGAGGTATTTAAAAATGTTGGTGAACGATTAAATTCCCATTTAAAAAACCAAGTTAGTGGGTAAAAATCACATTTAAAAATTTTAAACGCCTCTAGAGAAATAAGTAATGCAATCATATTGCTCTTTTTATTTTTATAGTAACGTAGCACACAAACTAAAATATATTTTGGGCACCACAGCACTCTGGATTCAGAAATAGATTTTTTAATAAAATTTTTAATGTTTATCAAAAAGTGACCAAAATGGATGTATTGTATTCAAAATATCCTCTAGATTCCAAAAATGTAAAAATATATAGGGGGTTCCATTTAAAAATCGAAAGTTGTGAGCATTTCCGGTCAAACCAGATGTGCACCAAACTTGATTTTTATTGAGAAGATGGCATATTAGTCGTGTAATAAGGCCTCCAAATTTAAATTTTCTATTCCAAATGTTTTAGGAAATATCGGGGCGAGCGCAATTCATGACTCACCCGGTATACGTGTCAATCTTAATCCGTTCCGAAGAAAACGTGCGGACAGACAGACAGACCGACGACAGACAGACCGACAGACTAACAGAATTATTATTTTTTTCGCTTAAATTTAAAATCTCGACGTTTGATGACATTCTAAACCTATTTCAAGAAAAAAAAATAAAATTTTTACGATTACTGTACTTCCAGTCCACTACGTGGGTGTGGAAGTAATTATTCTCTCCACGATTGATGTTGCCAAAAAATTGGAAAATTTGGTTGCTTTTGATTTGCATGTGTAACTTTTTATGAAGCCAGAAAAATATTTTTAAAATATAACTCCTACAAAAAGTGTTCCACGCCAATGGTCCAAAATATACAGTTATTATTGACAAAGACATATCCATCATAATTCCTACAATAGACGTAAGTAAAGGCTAGTTTGTGACATTTCATGTCGGAACCCTTCCATAATACGAATATTTGCAAAGGCTGACCTACAAAGACAAGTGACAAGTAGGTAGGAAAAGAAACATGCAAGAAGAATATAATAATAATCTACGTAAGTCCTTCCAGTTATGATGTTATTGTGTGTGAATGTTTTTTAATACTCCAATCGATCATTTGTAACAATTTTATTAGGATTGAATCACAATACCACAGTTAATTATATTTTAAGTATAGTGCCTTTGTTGGTGCTCTCAATATTATGTGGCTGAATTTTAGATAAATTATAAAACCAAAACATTTGTTTAAGATATAATAATTACTACCAATTGCCAAAGTATAGAAAAAAACTGTCCTATTTAGGACGCCTTGTTTTTAACAATTTTTAAACAAAGCAATGAAGAAATTATTAAAAAATTAATTTATGTTCGCTGTTTGTCAAAGAATATAGACATAATTTTGTTGAAGAAAATATTTTTTTTTTACAACTAAAATTCGTTTTACAATTTTTTAACAATATTAAAAATAAACAAGCTAACCGTTATACTCTTCGCCGATTTACTGCACTTTTTATATAATTGTTGCACATTCTCTATAGGATACTCTTCGCAGTTGTTTTGTTAATAATATTAGTTTTAGGCATTTTTAGTTTAATTACAAAACATAAAAAAAATTATGTAAATTTTTTTTTATTCAAAAAAATTTATAACTTTTTCATTTATCGATCGATTTTACTCAAATACAATAGGGTTCTTCCTCTAGCTAACGCTAACTTACTGTCCAATTTTCAATAAAATCGGACTTTTCGTTCTTAAGTTATCGTGCTTACAAGAAACGTGACGGACGGACAGACAGACAGACGGACGGACATTTTGAAAGTTGTTCAGAATCACCAACACAGTGGTATGAATATTTTTTCTCTACGAGCAATATTACCGGTTTTAGAAATATGCTGATCGAATGCAATATACTCTTCGTTTTGTATTTGCGAAGAGTATAATAGAAATCTGTGTATGACAAATTAATAAAACATTACATTAGAAATTTGTTGTATAGGGATTGAATAATATGTGCAAGAGAGGGAAAAAATTGCTATTATTGTTAAACCATTACAAGCTGCTCAACAAAAATGCAGCGTCCAACAAATTACTTTTTATTAAACCCTAACGTTACCTCAAAAAGATGGTATGAAAACAACGAAACAGACAGGAATACATATACTACAATTACCCGTTTACAATTTAACCATGGCAAATTTCCCTCACATCTTTTTAAAATTGGGATTAAAGAAAATGATCTATGTGAATGTGGAAGTCCAGGTGACATAAATCATATCTTTCTAGGTTGCTCAACATACGAACAAGAAATTAATATATTCATACAAAAACTAATGGAGAAAAACCTAGTTAGACCGTTAAATATGAATTATATTTTGAGTACTAAAAACAAGGATGTATATGCGATTCTCATGAATTTTATCAAAAAATGTGGTATTCAGATATAAATATTAGTTAAAAAAAAAGTGGGGGAGGATTATACTAATGGTATTTGGAAGGTGGTGTTAGTAGCAGTATTTTAGGGAAATCTTTTCCTTCGTAGCCATTCTGAACCTTTGTTATTGAAACCTATTTATCCGTGGTCTACCTCATGTGTTGTAATTTAAGGAAGTCATCTTGACGGACCCCTTGATGTGAAATGAGTGATCCCTGTCAATATCCCTCTTCGTTTGCCATAAATTTTATATATATATATATATTTTTTTTTTTTCTTTGGATTGAGTTTACCAGGTTATACAAATTTAATATTTTATTAAATAATTCGATATTTGTTAGAGTCTCTTGGCTAAAGGAATATATCCAAAGCCATTTTTAGTAAAAAAAAAAAAAATGCAACAGCAAGAAAAATAATGAATAATGAATAGTTAAAAATGATCAACAAAGCAGTGCAGAGTTTTTTAGTACGGGATATTTTAATCTCTAATTTAATATCTTGTCTGTTTGTTTGGTGTTTCATTTGTCGTATACTTAATTGCTATACTTACCATATTTTATTAATATATTTATATATGACTTTACCTTTATTTGTCTGTCAATGTTCATATACTATTGATGTTTTATTGTGTTATTGTTTATATACTATTTATGTATTAACCGTGGCCTTAGCCCACATTTGACGTACCTAATCCATTTCATTGTAATTGGCAAAAAAGGGTTTAATAAATTATTATTATTATTATTATTAATCTGCAATGTCTAGATACACTGTGATTTTTTTTTAATATTTGATATTTAGTCATGTAGAAAAATATTTTGTGATTTGACACCTTACAAAGGCGACGCGGGTCTTTGCTGAAACAGCCTCCTAAAACACCATTTTCACAATTTAAATATCACCTATAAATAATTAAAATAGAGTTCCGGCAGTCGAATCTTTGTATACGGGAGTCTTTTGAAAATGAAATTTTTCGAAAAAGTGGCAAAAGACTAGGACTCTCATCTCTGTTAAATTAATTTGTTTACAACTTTTACAATTTTTGAGGACGCGTTATTTAATTCCTTGCTGTCAACAGAGATAGCTTAAATTGACTCTGCAGCTATCTTACTACCTAATACTTACTTACCTTCTATAAATAAATATTTTTTTCTAAAACTAAGCAAAAATTGTATACCAAGCCTAGTTTAAAATGCATTTTAATGTTTAAATTTTCCAATACATATTTTTAAAGATTTGAGCACCTACTGAAAAGGTCAATTTAATGTCTCACGTGAGTATGGAATTACATAAAGAACACATTGTCATATGATGGCTTAAGTTTTGACAACGGAGACAGATTATTTTCCGAAACGTTAACAGCTTTTATTTTTCATTTTCAACTTTCATTGTATAATTACTTCCACATCCATGTAGTGGAGTGGAAGTATAGCAGGTAATCGTCAAGAAAAAAAACCAAAAAATATTTTTGTTGAAATAGGCTTAAAATGTTATAAAACGTCGAGATTATAAATTTGAGCGAAAAAAAAAATTTCTGTCTGGCTGCCTGTCTAACTTTTTTTTATGCTCGCGTTAGCTCTGGAACGGTTTAAGCTATTGATCGGTGAAGGGTTGGGGGTAAATAGGGGAAAATGAGTAAAGCAAGCTGGTAAGAGTACAGAATTTGAGAATTTGGTGTATATACTAGTTGCCAAGGTCTCAGATCTTTTTATAATATTTTCCATCCCCTCCCACCACCCTCATTCCATTATTAAATGGTTTGATAAAATAAAATTGAGATATTCACTTGAAATTTGATACACGGATATATTATAATGACACCTGGAACTAGTGTATATTTTGAGATGATTCCGTTGAATAGTTAGGGGTTAAATAGGAGTAAAAAATAAAGCAAGGTGGTAATAGTACAGAAACTTGGGATTTGGTGTATATACCAGAAGTCAAGGCCGCAAATTTTTTATAATATTTTTCAACTCCCCTCACCACCCCCTCCATTATTAAAAGGGAAGTTAAAATAAAATTGATATTTTCACTTCAAATTTAGTAGATAAAATAAAATTGAGATACAGGGTGTAATTAGTTTCATGTCATTAAAAAAAACTGGTAATAGGGACCGACTAGACAAACAAAAAACCTGTATGACTTTTTTCTCTAGGGACATTTTGAAAAAACTGACCTGGGTTTACATTTTTAATGTTAAGGTAGGAAACTTTTTGGGAACCACTGTTTTTCAGGGTCAATGGATCAATAGTTCCGAGTATTAGAAATAATAAAAAACTGTAAAACCCGACTTGTGTTCCCGCTGGTAGAAGTGCGGCACTTTCATGGGATTATTTGTACCGAACTTTTTATACCACTAATTATGAAAGTGTAAATAATTCCTTCTCTTTCGGCACAACGCAAGCATAGCACGGCCGCAAGGGTTTAAACAGGATTTGTTTACATGTGTTTTTTAATTTGGAACAAAGTTATTGTAGCTTTTATTGTCGTTTATAAGAATTTATGAAATTTAAAAGTGGTTTATTAACATTTGTAACATTGTGTTAAAAGCTTAAACAATTAGTAATTATTTTATGAAATTGGAAAATGAACAGTTAGTTAGGAAAAAATCTGATTTTTTTAACGGAAACGAAAACTAAAAATCGAGTCTTTGGTCTCTATGAAAATCAATGTAAACATTAATAAACATATCAAAATAAGACAGCGAATAATAATAATAATAACAGCAATAATAATCATACCTATAATGCCCAATAGGTAACACCCAATAACTGAACAATTCTTTTGAATTCTTCACAAAAATTGTTCGAAATGACCTCTATCTCCACGTATACACATTTCGGCACGTCGAACTAAGGACATACGCACTCCGTTCAACACATTTGGTAAATTAGGATCATTTTTTATGGTTTCTATGCCCATTAAAATACGTTGTTGCAATTGTTCTAAAGTGTCACTTGGATCACGGTAAACCAGAGATTTAAAATACCCCCAAAAATAAAAGTCCATCGGATTTAAGTCGGGCAATCTAGGAGACCATGGTACTGGGCCGCCACGTCCAATCGTAGCCAAGAGTACATCTTCCAGCAAATTTGGCAATGTTTGTTGCAAAAAAATTAAGTATACATCACCATTTAATCTAGCGGTTGTGGACCTCGTTCTCCTCCATGTCCATCGAGACGACCTGTTTCTCGAAGACGCTGGTCAATACCAACAAATATACGAGCACAAGGATGACGTCGATTGGGGAACCTTAAACGATAAAGCTCTTCCGCACCAGCTGCATTTCCACCACTTTCTCCATACACCAAGTGCATATCCGCGAGCTCTGGATAAGTGTAATCTCCCATAATGTCCAAAATCTGCGTTTTAAAACACCACACTAAACTGTGATTTAATGTTATCAATAAAGAAAACAAAAAGAAAAACTTGGTCCAAAATCCAAAAACTAACACAAAAAGCACGAATGAGAAGTAGTGTCTTATGTAACCAAGTACTAACGACTTGAACGATAAGTCAATAAAATAAATCTTAACATAAGTGGTACAAAACCAAGGAACGGCTAGGTCGCGCGCCATATGTGCGTTATTTACCAAGTAAGGACACAAACTGAAATTATTACTTGAGAATATTACAAGGCAGAGTATAGCACTCCCAATAAGATAATTTGGCCGCGAAGAAGCAAAAAACATGGCAGTATCCTCTGTCGGTCGCTTTTAACTGCTTCGTTGGCATGCTTTTTGATGATCTCTTAGACGCACCATATACTTATTTGCAGGAGTATGCCAGCAGTTCTCAAACTATGTTATTAATTATTTTGTCAATTTTTTTTCTCCAAAACTATGAGCTTTAGACCCCATGTTATATAAGGTTTTTTTGTTTGTCTTTTCGTTCCCTACCACCAGTTTTTTTTAATTACATGAAACCGATTACACCCTGTATTTACTTGATATTTGGTACACTTATGCATTGTCAACTGATTGAGATGATTCCGTTGAAGGTGAGGGGCGGATATAAATGGAAGAAAATAAGTAGAGCAAGCTAATAAGAGTCTAGAAACTTCATTTTTGGCGCATATGGTAGAAACCAACATCTTAATTTTTTTTTGTAACATGTGCCTCAAATATTATTAAAATTCCATGACCATTTATTTTGACATACTAGAGTGCAAATGTAGTCAAAATATTTTCCTTTAAAGAGACTAGGATGGATAATCTGGATGTAGAAGTAGTTATTCCTTAGGCAGCGGTTTTTTACTTTAGTTTACATATTTCTACGTGTGAGACTTTTGTAATAAAAGTATTCAAAGCTAGCCTCTGTCTGATCCATTCGGCGCAGAGGTCTCTTTCATTAATGTTTTAAATATTATTATAGAATACCCAACAATATGGAAAAATAGTATATTCTACAAAAGTTTGTAGTCCCAGCCATTTGTAGCCTACGATTCGTGAGTGTGGAATATGCCATTCCAAACGTGTTGTAGACTGAACTTTCTCTAACAAAATTTTATAAATTATAGAATAAAACTTCAAAACTGTTCAAAACGTCAAATGCGAAACTAGAAATAAATGTCTTTTGTTCGACGTAACCATAGCAACCGAACCACTAAATGTGGCTTAACGGCTTCTGATTAGTCGAAAGTAGTGCGTTATTATTCCATAACAGTGTGTTGGAACGATACTTATTCCGGCACAATTTTTAGTTGTGGAATTTGTAGTTTCTGAAATAGTGTTAGAGAAAAGTGTTTGTGTCATTTCACAGTTTGAACATCTTATTAGACAATTTGTTAATGTATTTTCAATAATAAAGTTCATTGAACTTTTCTTTTTCTTAAAAAAAAATGTATTACATGCGCTCGGGAAGCAAATCGCATTAAAGGATTTCGAATTTCTTTACGCCGTTGAATAGCCTATTAAAATACCTTTCTTTTAGGTATCATAAAGGTTAGGTTGCTATTTGAAAACAAAAATTTGGAGTGGCTGGGGTGTGTAATACTAAATTGCATCAAAAGTTGTGCAATTGAAAATAAAAATCGACCTATCCAAGAGTTTTTTATACAATCAATATGTTAAAAGTTACGATCATGTTCCAAAACTTGTTATATACGCTGAAGGTATGCCTATATTATTATTAAAGCAAATTACAGCTGCATGTGCAGTAACTACTATATGAAGTAGTGAAATAATAGCGAGAGCTTAGATATTCCACACTCATAACTAAACAGTTAAAAAGAAGCTTATAATCTTTTACGAACAAGTTGAGATGAATAAGTAATTGATATGTGATCTTTGTATCTCTATTCCGTGAAATGTTCAGCCACTGTGAACAGTAAGTCTAAGCTCGATTGCTACAAAAAGATTCCCAGGCGTTTGAAAAGGGACAACTTTATAATGAAAAATAGGAACCGCAAAAACTGCCAGAAAGTGTTGACACCGTATTTGCCCTACATTATCAAGAAATGTGTGGGAGATTTGCAACAACCCTTTTAGCGCGTGGCACCTGGATTTCAAAGGATTTATACAATGATATTCAGTTGACCATTTTACAGTTAGAAGCGGGAATTGAAAATTTTGAGGTGCTGCCGGGTATCCGGTTACGTGCAAATTTTACTCGGTGCCTTGTATTGTCCAATATAATAGAATTTTGACCAATGCATTTCTAGAGATTATTACAAACAATTTTACAAAAACAGAAAACGTACAGTATTTATCCATTTATGTATGTATAAGTAATTAAAAATTAAGAGAACTTATTGATTTATGAAATAGGTATGTTATAATGAAACATATTCTTTATAGGATTTTGCAAACAGCGGAAAGAAAAGCTGTCTATGAGAACTAAAGGAAAACCTATATATAAAAATATTAATGAAATCTTTGCATTCTTTCGATAACCTGACTTCTGGTTAAGTAAAAATTTTTACTTGTTAGCATAACCAAAAGTCAGGTTATCGAAAGAATGCAAAGATTTCATTAATATTTTACTTCCACATCCACGTAGTGGATTGGAAGTATAGTAATCGCAAAAAAAATTTCTAAAATTTTTATTCGTGAAATAGGTTTAGAATGTCATGAAACGTCGAGATTTTAAATTTGAGCGAAAAAAAGTTTCTGTCTGTCGGTCTGTCTGTCTGTCTGTCTGTCTGTCTGTCTGTAACTTTTTTTTGTCCGCACGTTTTCTTCGGAACGGTTTAAGATATTGACTTGAAATTTTGTACACGTATTTATTATAACGAGATCTGGAACTGGATTGTTTTTTGAGGATATCCGGTGAAGGGTTGGGGGTTAAATAGGGGTAAATATGGGAAAATAAGTAAAGCAAGCTTGTAAGAGTACAGAAACTTGTTATTCGGTGAATGTACTAGAAGTTAAGGCCTCGGATTTTTTTATAATATTTTTCAACCCACCACCACCCTTACCAGATTAATGGGGTAATTTGGGGAAATTTCATACACGTATGTATTATAACGACGTCTGGAATTAGATTATATTTTGAGATTATTCCGTTGAAGGGTTGGGGGGTAAATAGGGGAAAATAAGTAAAGCAAGCTGGTAAGACTACAGAAACTTAAAATTCGGTGTATGTACTAGAAGCCAAGGTCTCAGATTATTTATAATATTTTTCAACCCCCACTTCATTATTAAAAGGGTTGATAAAATAAAATTGAGATATTCATTTGAAATTTTTTACACGTATGAATTATAACGACATCTGGAACTAGATTGTACTTTGAGATGATTCCAATGAAGGGTTGGGGGTTATTTAGGGGTAAATAGGGGGAAATAAGTAAAGCAAGTTGGTATGAGTACAGAAACTTGAAATTCGGTGTATGTACTAGAAGCCAAGGCCTCAGATTTTTTAATAATATATTTTAGCCCTCCACCACCCCTACTCCATTATTCAAGGGGTTGATAAAATAAAATTGAGATATTCACATGAAATTTAGTACGCATATGTATTATAACGACATCAGGAACTAGATTATATTTTTAGATGATTCCGTTGAAGGGTTGGGGGTTAAATAGGGGTAAATAGGGGAAAATAAGTAAAGCACGCTGGTAAGACTACAGAAACTTGAAATTCGGTGTATGTACTAGAAGCCAAGGTCTCAGATTATTTATAATATTTTTCAACCCCCACCACCCCTATCTCATTATTAAAAGGGTTGAAAAATAAAATTGAGATATTCATTTGAAATTTGGTACACGTATGAACTATAACGACATCTGGAACTAGATTATATTTTGAGATGATTCCGTTGAAGGGTTGGGGGTTAAATAGGGGTATATAGGGGAAAATAAGTAAAGCAAGCTGGTAAAAGTATACAAATTTGGGATCTGGTGTATATACTAGAAGCGAAGGTCTCAGGTTTTTTTATTAGTATTTTCCATACCCCCACCACCCCCACTCCCTTATTAAAAGAGTTGATAAAATTAAATTTAAATTTTCACTTGAAATTTGGTACATTTATGTATTATAACTATATCTGAAACTGGATTATATTTTGACATGATCGCGTTGAAGGAGTGGGGGTAAGTAGAGGTAAATAGGGAAAATAAGTAAAGCAAGCTGGTAAGAGTACTGCAACTTGAAATTAGGTGTATGTCCTAGAAGCCAAGGCCTCACATTTTTTGATAATATTTTTCAACTCTTCCACTACCCTTACTACATTATTAAAGGGGTTGATAAAATAAAATTGAGATATTCACTTGTAATTGGGTAGACGTATGTATTATAACGACATCTGGAACTAGATTATATTTTGGGATGATTCCATAGAAGGGTTGGGGTTAATAGGAGTAACTAGGGGAAAATAAGTAAATCAAGCTGGTAAGAGTACAGAAATTTGGGATTCGGTGTATATACTAGAAACCAAGGCCTCAGATTTCTTTCTAATATTTTTCAAACTCCACCTCCCCTTCATTATTAATGGGATTGATAACATCAAACTGAGATATTCACTTGAAAGTTAGTACACGTATGTATTGTAGTGGCATCCGATTGAGATGACTCCATTGAAGGGGTAGGGTAAACTAGAAACTTAATTTTTAACGTATATGGTAGAAACCAACTCCTCAAACTTTTCTATGACATCTGCCCCAAATATTATTAAAATTCTATGACCAATAATTTCCACATACTAGAGTGCAAATATAGTCAAGATGTTTCCTTTAAAGTGACTTGGATGAAGAATCTGGATGTGGAAGTAGTGATTCCTTAGGCAGCGGTTTTATATATAGTTTTTCCTTTAGCTCTCATAGATAGCTTTTCTTTCCGCTGTTTGCAAAATCCTATAAAGAATATGTTTCATTACTATAAGCAAACAAATAATAAATAATTCACTTTTAAATAGGTATGTTATAAGTTGTAACAGACATCTTTGTAACATTTTATAACATATAACTTTTTTAACAATAGTCGTAAAAAATTATAGATAGATGAAAAATGTCTATGTTTGTAAGCGTCTAAAATAATGTTAATAATTATTATTATTATGTTGATAAACCTAAAAGCCTGGCGCGCATATAGTGGTCCAGAAAAAAGTTTTTTCGTCCAAAATTTTCTAGATCTCTTATTTTGCAATCGATTGAGATATATTTTTACTTCTCTCGCATGCCGAATGGGAGTATTGTATTCGAGAAAAAATCACCCTCTGAAATTTTTTTCAGATTTTCACGTTTCAGATCATGTAGATTACGAAAATACAGGTTATTCAATTCCGCCAGTCTATCTGTCTGTCTGTCTGTCAGGAAATCAGTATTTAAAGTAACATCGAAGTTTATCCCATATTTCGGAAAAATTATTTGAAACATAATTTGGCGCTTGGTCAATTTATGCATAACGTGGTCCAATATATAATGTACCCTTTAATTTAAAAAGTTAATTTTGTAATAGAGAAATTTTTACAAAGATATAAGAAGTGCCTAAATTTCATTAGGTTAGAAATTAGATTAGGTTAGGAAGATTTAATTTAAATAGTAAATAAGCAAACTCAAGCAAGAGGGCAGTTCTATCTAGTAAATCAAAAAACAAATAATTATTGAACTCTGTTTGATTCCTACCCCAAGACGACGCCCCGCGCAGCCCTTGGCCATTATGCCCCTGTCTACTCCTGGCTGTCAAATATTAGTGAGATGGTCAAGTGTTCCCCTTGCACCCGCCCAAATTCCTCATATGGCCTTCATCTTCATGCATATTACGCATAAAGACAGTACCTTTTCTTTTACACTATGTAGTGATGCAGAAATACATTTTTGTTTTTCATTAATATTCATAATGCAAGTTAAGATTGTTTGTACAAAATGGTACCAAGTTTACAACGACCATAAACTTAATTGGCCTCTCAATTTTACATAATTATTATAAGGGTTGAAAGTAGAATTTAGGTAACGACCGACCTGATGTAGTATAAACAAATTCTACCAATTGTATTTATATGATGGTTTAGCCACTGCACAAGTTACAGATAACACTTTTCTTAGGAAGGTACTCAATTAAAGGGATATTTATAATATTGTTGTTACATGAATTATCGTAAAAATATACAGAGTGTCAAGGTTCTTGGGAAATTTTACTGAAGAAAATATCACTTTGAACTGCATCTCCCAGATTTCTAATTGTTTGTTCTACACTGTTCTAATGGAGCAAAAGTTTCCGCTATTGAATTACAGCGAGGAATGAACCAGAAAGTAGTCGGTAATTTCTAATGCCCCTGATTGGATTCGGAAATGTTTCTCGACTAATTTGATGATGTAGCTTCTCTTTGGTCATATACAGAGTATCCCGTTTAAAACTCCCGGGGCTATTTTCTTGATAACTAATTACTTCGCTTATTTTCCGCTATTTACCTCCAACCCATCAATGGAATATGTTCAATGTATAATCTAGTTCCAGATCTTGTTGTAATATATACGAGTAAAATATTTCAAGTTAATGTCTTAAATCGTTCCAGAGAAAATGTGCACACAGAAAATGCTACAAACTCACCAACAGACCAACAGATCTATTTTAGTTTTCTTAAATTGAAAATCTCGATGTTTTATGATATTCTAAACCTACTTCAACAAAAGCTTTTGACATTTTTTTTACGATTACTATACTTCCACTTCACTACGTTACTGAAAAAATATTGAACCTGGTCGAAACGGTAGGTTTACATATATTTATAATAATAATAATAACAATAAATGGTCTTTACTAGAAAAAAGAAATACAAGTTCGTAATCTAAAAGGCGAAGTTTAGCTCAACAGTTATTCCACCACTTATGGCTTTAAAAGCATGAGAACAAGATACTTGTACTAAGTAGATACTTATATAAAACCAGTAGAATTCGTTCAAGTAACAAAACAAGATAGTAATTAATTACAAAGTGTGACTAAGAATAATTAATTGGCGCAGAATTACATACACAAAATAAATTGCCCAAATAAGCAATTGAAAATAAATACATATATTTTATATTGTCTTACACATAATACGTGCAATGTTGATTAAATAACAATTTTTTATTTTTACACTTAAATGTATTTAAGGAAAAATGTTTTAAATAGTTTTCGCAGATTGTAATTTGATATAGCGTTGTAGGAGAAAGAGCGCAAAAATATGGCAGTACTATGTTGTAGCATGGTCAAAATATCAGTAGATCATATATTTGCATTTTGGATACTCCTTCGACTTACAAGTTTTTGCTTAAGATACTCCAGCACTGAAGTAGTAAGAACTATATGAACTAACATCAGCAGGTGATATTTGTAGGTATTTTCAAGATTAAGCCATCCAAGTTGCAAACGTTTCTGTGAAACATGTTGAAATTTCTTTAGTCGAAAAATATAACGAATATAGTAAATATTTTGCATCCTATTTATTGTACTTTTGTCGAGACACAAATACACAATAATACCATAATTAAGAATTGAATAGATAACACTAAGGATTCACACAGTTCTTCCCTTACTTTATAATTAATTATATGTATATTAGCATAGAGAAGTTTCAGCACAACGTATGTTTTTTTGGATCAAATTGTTAACATGTGTTATAAATCTGAGTTCTGATTCAAACGTGGTACTTAAATTTTTTGAACTTTCTGCTGTTGGGAGTCTACTATTATCTAATAAAATATTTATATTTTCACACAGTATTTGGTGATACAAATTTTAACTAAAAATCATTACTGTGGATTTATTTGGGTTAATTTTTAAATTATGTGTTGTATCAACATTATAAATCTCTTGCAAGTCAATATTTTTTACGTTTATAGCTGTGCGGTAATTGCCAAGATCGAATGAGAAATAAAGTTGTGTATCATCTGCATATGCTTGCACAGAACAGTGCTGTATGTTTACAAACATCTCCTATGTAGATGAAATGAAGAGGGGGTCCCAATACAGAGCCTTGAGGCACACCGGATGATATTAACTGTACGAAAATAATTATTTTCAATAAATGCTCTCTGCTTACGATCAGTCAGATAATATTTGACAAAATTTACAGTTATGTCTGAAAATCTGGTCTTTTACATGTAAAGTGAAACTAAATTAAATATCAATTTAAACAAAATTGCCACAGCCTCAGTTTCTCCCAGTAGTCATTTTTAACAAAAAATTATTATTCACAATCAAATTTTTTCGGAATCAAATAATATTTTTTCATTTATTTCTATTTACGCCACAATCCGTTGAGTGAGTTCCTCTTTCTTGCTCTTTCTTGCTCAGCTCACTATCACTCGGTTTTGCTGAAAAGTTAATTTTAATGTGTAATTCTGTAAGGAATCTAAGGCGAACGAATCAATGAATTAATATTATATACATAGCACATAATGAATAAACAGCGTGGGACACACTCATTGTAATCATAAATAAATCACTTCTGATTTTCACGTCTCAGATTGTGTGTATTTATTAAATCATTTGGTAGACGTCATAATAAAATTGAGACCTTGGCTTCTAGTAAACACCAAATTCCAAATCTCTGGACTGTTTCCACTTTTCTATACTTATTTACCCCTATTTAACCCTATTTACTCCCAAATCTTCAACGGAATAATCTCAAAATATAATCTAGTTTCAGATTCCTCGCGGGTGGCTGATCTCCATACATATTTTGAAAACTCTTGTTCTCTTACACATACTTGAACATAGTTTTATCTTAATAATCTATTTAATAATACAGTGGGGATGTTGGAGGTGATGGCGAGGATGCAAAATGTCATAAAAAATTGAGACCTTGACTTCCAGTATATACATCAAATCCCAAGTTTTAGACCCTCACTAGCTTGCATTATTTATTGTTTACCCCTATTTACCCCCAACCCTTCCACGGAATAATGTCAAAATACAATTTTGTTCCTAAACTCCTTATAATATGGATTGATAAAGGAGTACCCCATGGTTCTATTTTGGGGCCTTTATTATTCATACTATTTTCCAACGACTTAATTAATTACATAAAAAATATTTCCGGCCTACACCTTGTTTCCTATGCTGACGATACCAACATATTGCTCACGGAAAAATCAGTAGAACTTTTGCAACTCCTCGCCCAACAAACTTATAAAATGGTAACTACCTGGGAGAAAAAAATAATCTCTATTCAAATGTAAATAAGACCGTATATTCACCTTTTTCTAGACAAAAAATAACTCCGGATTTTATGAATGGATTTTCTGTTAATAAGGATATCATCTTGGCCAATTCAACAAAAATTCTTGGGGTTTATATCGACGGAAACTTGCAATGGAACCTAGGCATTAACTAATAAATTGACAAGTTGCTGTTATATCGTATATTCATGCTACAAAAATACGCAATTCGAATTATTGCAAAATTAAACTATCGTGACTCATGCAGAAACTCCTTTAAACAATTATACATCCTTACAGTTGCTAGTACGTATATATTCGAGATATTTTCCTTTATTTATAAAAACGAACAATTATTTTCAGTGTATAAATTAAATTATGAATATCATACAAGACACAAAGACACTGCAACCTAATGTACATCGAACAACTATGTACCAAAAAAATTCTTTTATATTGGCTGTTTTATAATCATTTAAGTGACGACATCATCGTCTAATGTTCTTAACCCTTAATTGCATCAAGTAGCAAATTTGCAACGCTCCATTATTTTATTTAGGTACTACAAATCCTGTATAACATATACTGAGACCAATGCATGATGTAGCAGATCTCTATCATCCTGGAACATATATAAAATTTTCATTCAACGCTAGATGGCAATGCAGATTCGGTTTCTTTCAATTGTTTAGTAACCGGCTGACTGTGTTAGAGGTTATGTTGTGAACAAAAAGCAATAATTCTTTGTGAAGTAATTTCTGCCTAATTTATGATAGAAACATATTCGACTATATAAATAAGGTATGTACTAATAGACAGAGTCATAATATTGGTGAAATATAACAGTTAGTGCTTTACTTTGCTAAAATAATGAATGTAGCAGATTTGCAACAATATGCACTAAGGCCTCTATATTTATTTCAGCATGAGTAACCTAAAATTTCTCTCTGATCAGGATTTAGAGCTGATTTTAGACAACCTGTCAGAAAGTGAAGATGGTTTAGACTTTTCTGACACTGATAGTATAGCTGATCCTCCATATTTGCCAAGTGATGACGAAGGTAACACAGAAGATGCCAATGGAAGTATTTCCGAACATGAGGAGAATGAAATTGAAAGTAAAGCGGCCGTGAATATTGATCAAACTTCAACCTCAACGGCATCGCAAAAATCTGTACCTAACGCAAAATCTAAAAAAGCTACAAACAAAAATGGTAAAGCTAAACAGGAGAAAGAGAAAATAAAATGGAATCATAGGGGCATCAACCTAAATGAAGAACAATTGGCATTTGATGGATCGGCAGAGCTTCCGGCTGATATTATGAATTTGGAGACACCATACAGCTTCTTCAAGTACTTTTTCACCGATGAGTTAATTGAGCAAATCAGAAACCAATTTATTTGCTACTCAGAACGACCCAAGCGAACCTAAAAATTTCACCACCAAAGATATAAGACAGTTTATTGGGATTTGTTATTATATGTCTTTAGTAAGAATGCCAAATATACGATCATACTGGAGCGATGATTTGTATTTTCCTCATGTCCGGAACACTATGCCTCTAAACACCTTTGAGAAAATTCGTCGTTACATACATTTCAACAACAACTCCAAACATCTTCCACGAGATCACGCAGAACACGATAGGTTGCACAAGATCCGCCCACTTATAGACCATCTGAATGAGAGATATTCTAGTGTTGCCTTGAAGTCCCATAATTCCATAGATGAGCAGATATGCTCTACTAGAATTAGGCATTTTATGAAGCAATACATGCCGAAAAAGCTGCATAAATGGGGTTTCAAATTATTTGTTCTCGCAGGTGTGTCAGGCTTTGCATACCGCTTTGAAATATATTCAGGACAAGAAAATTTACATCAGAGACCAGATAATGAGCCGGATCTTGGTGCGTCAGCCAACGTTGTTGTTCGCTTGTCAAGAATAATACCCACAATGCAAAACTTACTACACATCTTTGTTACTTGCAGTATACCTTGCTAAACGGGGCACTTATACTCTAGGGACCTTCAAACGAGACAGAATACCCTGTCCATTGCCAACGGAGAAAAATCTAAAACAATCAGCACGCGGTGAAACTGATGAGTACGCAACCCTGGTTGATGGAGTTGAGGTATCGACATTGATATGGAAAGACAACAAATATGTCACCTTGCAATCAACATTTGCTGGAAAAATTCCAGTTTCATCCCTAAAGCGTTTTGATAAGAAGCAAAAAAAGGTTATAGACGTAGATTGTCCTTTTGTTATTCAGGAATATAACAGACACATCTGTGGAGTTGATCTTATGGTCAGCAACCTAGGAAGATATAAAATAAAAAATAAAAGCCGGAAATGGTATTTGCGCCTCTTCTACCACCTACTTGATATGACAATGGTCAATGCATGGCTGTTATATAAGCGAGTTTACAATACAAAAGACAAACAAATCTAAATTTTACCCCAATCAAAATTTAGAAGCGAAGTCGCGAATTGCTTATGTAATGTTGGAGTAAACAAGAAACGTGGCAGATCAAGCAACATCGAACAACAGATTCAGGAGAAAAAATCTAGAGGTCCAGCCCAACACACTCCTCCACAAGATATCCGCACTGACCAAATGGGTCACTGGCCTATTCTCACTGAAAAAAGGATCAAATGCAAATTGCCCAACTGCAAGGGATTTACAAGCATTATATGTGAAAAGTGTGGGGTAGCACTTTGTTTTAACAAAAATAAAAATTGTTTTAAACTGTTCCATCAATAAACATTTTTTATTTTTTTTGCACAGTGTTGCATATTTGCTACAATCATTGTTTTTTTCAAAATAAATTTTGCTTTTTAATTCCGAATTTTTTTTTGTATTTTTACTCTGATCTAGTAGCCATTTAAGAACTTTTCATGTATGTTTCATCTTTAAAAAAAATTACATGCATTTAACGGTTAAAAGGAAATTAAAAAACATATTTCAAGTAAAATTGTTATACTGTAGATACATTTTTTGTATAATGTGTGTAATGTGTTCCTGTTTTATTAATTCTTAAGTGCCTGACATATTTTTATTTTTATATTATTTAATGTCCTGTAAAATTCTGACTTTTGCTGCATTTCTTGTGTATTGTTTACTTTGGAAACACTATGCATTTAATGAGGAAATAAATGATTATTATTATTAATAATACGTAAGTGTACCAAATTTTTAAGTCAATATCTTTAATTTATTTTCTTAACTACTTTAGGCATATGTCATAAAAATTATGAGATCTTGGCCTCTAGTATATACACCAAATTCCATATTTCTGGACCCTTACTAACTTACTTTACATGTTTTCCCCTATTTACCCCTAACTACCCCCGAACTCTTTAATAGAATTATCTCAAAATATAATCTAGTTCCAGGTGTCGTTATTGTACATACGTGTTGCAAATTTCAAGTGAATATTTCAATTCTATTTTATTAACCCTTTTAATTATTGAGTGGGGGTGGTGGTGGAGGATGGCAAATATTATAAAAAAATTGAGGTCTTGTTATCCGTTTTGGTCTCGCTATGACAAACGACGTGCTTTTTTTTCTTGCTCAGTACTTAATCTTCAATAAATTGCAAAATTCAAAACAATGCCAATTATATTTTATTATTTATATGTTTAATATTTTGTTCTGTTTCTCATTAATTTCTAGATACCCACCCCCATATAAAATTACAGGTAAGTTTTGACGACAAAATTGGCAATAAAGCTACTAAAATTAGGTAAAGGGTTATTTTCCTTTTAGTCTGGGAACTGTTGTTACCATGGAACATTTGCATATAAATATAGGTCAGAAGTGTTACACAAGCCAAAGTGATTTATAAGCCCTAATTCAACCCTACCGTTTGAGTCATAAATTTAAAATATCTATTCAAGAAGTGTGTCCCAGGAATCTTGCGGCAAAGAAGCAAAATCTTAATGGTTTACATTCGTAGAAGTGACCAATAGTTACTACTCTTTTGCAATAATAACGTTGTATAATCTATTTTGCGAAGTGAAACATGAAAGGTACGTTTGATTATAAATATTATTTTAGTAATTACACATAAAGTTTTTACCTAATTAAAGCTTTACGCTTTTGTCAAGTAATCGTGTAATTGTCGCATAAAACTGAACAATAAATGAATGATTTTTCAGTTCCTGGAGAACAAATTAGAAAATGTCCCTATCGGTAAAGAACAATTCGTTTTTCCCTTTACCGAGAAACAATGTTTATTAGAACTGTTTACTTTATATTATTTTAACTGATATGACAAAGTTTGAATAAACCATCCTTATATTTAAGGTGAATTATTGTTTGCTTGTATATATTAGTAAGAGAAAGTATTCTTAGTAAGACGGCATTCAATTCAAAATTTCTAATAGGAGTGTGGTAGGAATTTTATACTACCAACAAGAAAACATGTACATATGTCCTGAAGATTGCAAAAATACCTTTTAGTAGAAGTTTTGGTGGAGGCGTTAGTCACCTAGGTTAAATTTACAATTTAAGATATTGACTTGAAATATAGTACACACATACGACGAGAACCTGGAACCAGATTATATTTTGCGCTAATTGCGGTGAAGAGTTGGAGGTTATATAGAAGTAAATAAGGAAAAAACCGCTGCCTAAGGAATCACTACTTCCACATCCAGATTTTTCATTCAAGTCACTTTAAAGGAAATATCTTGACTAGATTTGCACTCTAGTACGTGAAAATGATTGGTTATAGAATTTTAATAATATCTGGGGCAGATGTTATAGAAAAGTTTGAGGTGTTTGTTTCCACTATATACGATAAAAATGACGTTTCTAGTTTACCCTATTTATTTTACTCTATTCACAACCTGCCACCTCCCACCCCTTCAATGGAATCATCTCAATCTGATGTTATTACAATACATAATAATTGTCCTAACTTTCAAGTGAATATCTCAATTCTATGTTATCAATCCCATTAATAATAGAGCGGAGATGGCGAGGTTTGAAAAATATTAGAAAGAAATCTGAGGCCTTGGTTTCTAGTATATACACCAAATCCCAAATGTCTGTATTCTTACCAGCTTAATTTACTCATTTTCCCCTATATAATCCTATTTAACCCCCAACACTTCAACGGAATCATCTCAACATATAATCTAGTTCCAAATGTCGTTATAATATATACATCTACCATATTTCAAGTTAATATCTCAATTTTATTTTATCAACCCCTTTAATAATAGAGTAGGGGTGTGGGGGAGTTGAAAAATATTATAAATATTTTGATATCTTGGCTTCTAGTACATACACCGAATTTCAAGTTTCTGTACTCTTACCAGCTTGTTCTACTTATTTTGCCCTATTTACCCCTATTTAACCCCAACCCTTCAACGGAATCATCTCAAAATATAATCTAATTCCAGATTTCGCTATAAGATATACGTGTACCAAATTTCAAGTGAATATCTCAATTATACTTTATCAACCCGTTTAATAATGGCGTAGGGGTTGTAGGGGGTTGAAAAATATTATAAACAATTTGATATCTTGGCTTCTAGTACATACACCGAATTTCAAGTTTATGTACTGTTATCAGCTTGCTTTACTTATTTTCCCCTATTTAACCACCAACCCTTCAACGGAATCATCTCAAAATATAATCTAGTTCCAGATGTCGTTATGGTACACACGTGTACCAAATTTCAAGTGAATATCTCAATTTTATTTTATCAACCCCTTTAATAATGGAGCAGGGGTGGTGGGGGGTTGAAAAATATTATAAATATTTCGATATCTTGGCTTCTAGTTCTGCACCGAATTTCAAGTTTCTGTACTCTTACCAGCTTGCTCTACTTATTTTGCCCTATTTACCCCTACTTAACCCCCAACCCTTCAACGGAATCATCTCAAAATATAATCTAGTTCCTGATGTCGCTATAAGATATACGTGTACCAAATTTCTAGTGAATTTCTCAATTTTATTTTATCAACCCGTTTAATAATGGCGTAGGGGTTGCGGGGGGTTGAAAAATATTATAAATAACTTGGTATCTTGGCTTCTAGTACATACACCGAATTCCAAGTTTCTGCACTCTTACCAGCTTGCTTTACTTATTTTGCCCCATTTACCCCTATTTAACCCCCAACACTTCAACTGAATCATCTCAAAATATAATCCAGTTCCAGATCTCGTTATAATATATACGTGTACAAAATTTGAAGTCAATATCTTAAACCGTTCCGGAGAAAACGTGCGGACAAAAAAAAAAAAGTTACAGACAGACAGACAGACAAATAGACAGACCGACAGACAGAAAAATGTTTCTCTCTCAAATTTAAAATCTCGACGTTTCATGACATTCTAAACCCATTTCAAGAAAAAAAAATTGAATTTTTTTTTGCGATTACTATACTTCCAATCCACTTCGTGGATGTGGAAGTAATAAGTAAAGCAAGCTGGTAATGGTACAAAAATTCGGTGTATATACTAAAAACCAATACCTCAAATTTCTTTATAAGATGTTCCACACTACCCCACCACCCACCCACACTCCATTATTAAAGGAGTTGATAAAATAAAATTGAGATACCCGCTTGAAATATCGTACACGTATGTATTCTAACGACATCTGGAAGTAGATTATATTTCAAGATGATTCCGTTGAAGGGATTTTGGTAAGTAGGGATAAATAGGAGAAAATAAGTATAGCAAGCTAATAAGAATACAGAAACTTGGTATTTGATATACATACTTTCTAGTATAACCAAAGCATCATATTTCTTTATAATATTTTTCAACCCACCCCCACCTCCACTCCTTTATTAAAGGGGTTTATAAAATAAAATTGAGACATTCACTTGAAATTTGGTACTCGTAAGTATTGTAAGTATTGTAGTGGGAAGATCAGATAAAGGGGGTAAAATAAGTAACGCAAGCTAATAGGAGTCCTAGTAAATATAGTTTGCGAAATTATAAATTAATTAAAAGTTCTATTAACATTACCGCACACCACTAATAAATATATCCTTTACAGATCTAAACTTAATTTTTTTAAGTCTACATTTTGTCTTTATTTTAAGACATACCCATAGTTCTGAAATTATCTTAAAATAAGACGATACTCGATTTTTTCAAATATTTAGGTAAGTATTTATGCTTTACGTTTTTTATTGTATTATTGTCATACTTTTGCAGATATTTATATATTTAATTTTTTTAATTCACATGTGCGTCAAAATTATCTCAGCTCCCAAGTGACTTTGAGCATTCTTTTTTTTAATACGCAGAGAAATTGTAGCTTTAAAATGATCCCAGTCCCGACGACGTACGATTAAAAATAAATATGTTATTCCATTTGTATATTATGGCTTTAAAACGCAGTTTTTTAAACTCGATTTTAAACAATTAAATTTGCGAAAATAAATTAAATTTGATATGTACCTAATAGTAAAACTTGTCAAGAAGAGAATCTACTTTGATTCGTTACTCTACAATGTCTATAGATAAAATTAGGACAATTTTACGAAAACACCTTTTAAATATACAAACGACTTGTTGCAAAAACTTTAAAAGATATTGATTTGAAATTTTCAGCGTTTTATAAGTACTTTGAGTTGTAGGTACAACTTCCGATAATTTCATAGTAACAAGGCTTAATTTATCATTAAGAGTGAGCTATACCTAAGAGCAGTGAGGAAGGGGGATAAAGCGACAAATGAAGAGATATCTCCCTAATAATCAAATTTTAACCAAAAATATTCTTCAACATCTCTGTAGTATTTATTTATGTACAATATACACTTATTTTTAGTTAAATAACATAACCCAATTTGCAAAAAACAGTTTATCGTTATTCATTAAAATTATCACTAATGAAATAAAAAACACTAAACTGTTTTTCACGTTTTCACATATATTACGTCAACATGATCGCTTCGCTAAAACATTAGCTTCATCAGATGAGCGCACTGTTACACTAACAAATTGAACTTACTGGACCTTAAATACATGAAATTGAATTACCTGAACACTAATTTGCATAAAGTTGTGATTATTTACTTATAATATAAAATGTACTACTAGGAAATGGAATTAAAATAGATTAACAAGTGGAGAATTATTTATGCCTAATTGATCGTTAAGTAAAATATTATCGTTTTTATACCTATTAATTTCTAAGCTCTCAAGTAACGACAACTTTGATCCCCTACTAGGTGTATGAAGGATATCAAATCGTCGTTAAATAAGTGATTTTCTTCCAAAAGGTGATTTGCAGAGGAAGAATTATTTTCATTATTCAAAAAAAGATTTTTTATGTTCCATTATCCGCTTTTTAAAATTTCTACCTGTTTGTCCCACATGTATCTTACGGCAAGTCCCACAAGTTAGTTTATACACTCCCGACAATTCTTTTTTATTCTGATCTTTATTGTTTTTAATAATAGAGCCTAAAGTATTATTAGTTTTATAAGCTATATTCATGTATTTGAGGTCCAATAAGTTCAATTTGTGAGTAGTGTAACAGTGCGCTCATCTAATGAAGCTAATGTTTTAGCGAAACGATCGTCATGTTGACGTAATATATGTGAAAACGTGAAAAATAGTTTAGTGTTTTTTATTTCATTAGTGATAATGGATTCTCATCAAGTAAAGGTCGAGTCTATCAACATTAAAATTATGATTAACAATAAGCTGTTTTTTGTAAATTGGGTAATATTATTTAACAGAGAATAAGTTTAAGTTGTACATTAATAAATACGACAGGGTTGTTGAAGAATATTTTTGGCTAAAATTTGATTGTTAGCAAGATATCTCTTCATTTGTCGGCTCTATTCCCCTTCCCCACTGCTCTTAGGTATATCTCATTCTTAGCAATTGAAATAAAAAGCCATTTTGACGCTTTTCTCGATTTTTCAGGTAAACGAATTAACCGATTTGAAAATTTCTTGTTGCGTTTTGTAAGTCTTTTTACTAGCTACATTTGTCATATAATGCATTTTTCGATTAGACTACTCATTACCCACACATTTTTACAATATTTATTTTTATATAATGACATTTACTTTTTGTCAGATTAAAATACAATATTAGATAAACTATTTATTTTTTAACGCTTTAAACTGACTAAGAAGACATACATTTTTATATCAAAGTGTACAGATAAAAATATTCCAAAATTCCGTTAATACTTGAGGATACTTGTACAGTTTTAGGTAAAAACCAAAGGGGTGAAAACGTAAATTTGTTCAAGAGTAGGTCAAAATGTGTTAATGTGTGTCAACCCCTTGCATTTATTCTGACTCATCCACTTGCAATGAATGCCTGCCACCCTTGCCGTCAACACAAATAACTCCAAAAATAGGAAGATATTATGTGGGCTAACCCTTCCGCTTCCGCAAATCTCGACATGTGTGACCAAATATGTGGGTGGAATTATTACCAAAAACCCCTACTGGGTTGTTTCATTTAGACGGAATTTAGATATCTTCTAGTTTTATTACAATTGATCCATTAATCATGACTCGATACAGAATGTGAACTGTTTTCTAGTGCACGGGAAACTTTTAAGATTAAATATTTTAGAAGTTATAGGAAATATTTTCTTTATACAATTTTGTCATCAAATACGGATTTAATACGACAAGCTATAATAAGAGACTAAAAAGTACAATTCAACAAAACAAGAACAGTGTGTCCCCGGATGGCGTACTTTGCCATTGTAAACTTTCTTATTGTTGGTTTTTCCACAAAATATTATTTTTATATACAGGGTGTCTCGGTTAAATGAGGAACAAGCTTGTAACTCCTTTGTTTATTGACCGGTTTGATTTTTTTTTTTTTGTAATGTAGTGCTACATAAACTCTATTCTTGAATAACACAAAACGTAGCCTACTGCGAGATATTTTCAAGGTCAAAAATCAGTCATTAATATTAGCGATTTTTTTTCAAAAGGCTGATTGCATATTCTTTTTCACCGTCCCTCTAAACTTTGTGCTTCAAAGTTTCATATAAACCGATTGTTGCTTTTGGACTTCTTCTTTTGGACTTCACTAATTTTTTTAAGAATAAAAATTATTAATTAAATAAAACTTAAATAATTCATTTCTAATACCATTTTATTTTTTTCCATAATGAATATGAACAAAAAATAACTAACATTACATCAGAAATACGTGAATATGAATATAAAATCTAACACAACAAATTATACATTTTAAATAGAACAACAAAATAAAAATATTAACAGAAGTAATATTTCGGAATAAAACACAATTTATCTAACTTAAATATTTAAATAATCTAAATTTTTGCCAATGGGGACTTAATAGAAGGAACTACAATTTAGATTGTTTAAATATTTAAGTTATATTCTGTTAAATTCCTACGTAAAACTGAAATATTAGTCCTGTTAATTTTTTTATTTTGTTCAATTTAAAATGTATAATTTATTGTGTTAGTTTTTATATTCATATTCAGGTGTTTCTTATGTAATATTAGTAATTTCTTGTTTATATTCATTATGGAAAAAAATAAAATGGTATTAGAAATCAATTATTTAGGTTTTATTTAATTAATAATTTTTATTCGTAAAAAAATTAATAAAGTCCAAAAGCAACAATCGATTTATATGAAACTTTGAAGCACAATGTTTAGAGGGGCGGTGAAAAAGAATATGCAATCAGTTTTTTGAACAAAAAATCGTTAATATGAATGACTGATTTTTGACCTTGAAAATATCTCGCAGTAGGCCACGTTTTGCGTTGCAGAAATCATTTGTGTTATTCAAGAATATAGTTTATGTAGCACTACATTACAAAAAAAATAATTCAAATCGGTCAGTAAACAAAGGAGTTACAAGCTTGTACCACATTTAAGCGAGACACCCTGTATAAAGTTTTGTTTATCATGGGAAACAGTGAGCAGAGTTTAAATTTGTGATAGTGTGTTCAAAAACCTAAAGAATGTTGAATTTTTATTAAGCAGAATGAAATTATTTTTTAAAATTTTATTTAACATAATTTGTTTTAGATAATTATTTTAAATGAAGTTTCCAAAAAAATAAAATATAAACGAACTTTGCTTATTAAAAATTTAACATTTTTTACGTATTTGAACACCTTGTATATTACAAATCTGACTCCTGCTCGCAGTTTTCCAGGATAACCAAGTGTTTTTATAGAGAAAAACACTACTTATATGAAATAAGAAATATACAATAGATATAAACTCAAGTGGTTAAAATAAAGATTCTTACATGATTTCAATAAATCATACTGTAATATGGTCAATTGTGGATGAAACCTCTCAAAGAATTAAGTAGATTAAAGAAATAAGGTGCTTCTGTGCATATTTTGTTGTTGAAAAAAAAATTATTTAACAACTATGTGTATTTTTGTGAAATTTAGATAAAAGTTCTTTTCTTTTTCTCAATTCACCAGATATTTGGTATTATTGTACTGAGAAAAATTTTCAGAAAAGTTCATTCAAAATGTATTACTTAAATACCGTTTTTCAGATAAGAGACAATAGGTATGAACTGTTCGAAGAGAAATTAACATCGGAAACATTACAATTATTATTAAAAGCTTTAGGTACGCAATACTTTGCTATCATCCTTTTTTGCTTTATTTTATAAGGACAGTAGTGCATTGAGCTGAAGTACATTATGGGGCGAAATTGGACTGACGTCTTACCTGGTTTCGATTTTCAATCCATAAATTACAATGCTGTAGGAAATTGTTGTTATCTACGTTTTTCAACAAACCTACTGCCGATTTCGAGGTTATCTAATTTAACGTAATTATTTCAACATTACCCATGAATATTCACCATTTAAGAAATTGTTTGCGCTCAAATGCGGGAATTAATTAAATAATGGTAAAGTATATCTTAATGGTGAGCACAAATTGCCTTAAAAGTAGCTACGATTTTTATTAGTACTTCAACCTCCGATCAAAGAAAATGTCTAGATACATAACAGCTTGTCCTCAATACATCCCC
This sequence comes from Stenurella melanura, assembly GCA_963583905.1. Taxonomy (NCBI): domain Eukaryota; kingdom Metazoa; phylum Arthropoda; class Insecta; order Coleoptera; family Cerambycidae; genus Stenurella; species Stenurella melanura. The sequence continues at coordinate 59,066,022 of OY757314.1, read as the reverse complement.
TATTCGCTTCCAACATAATCACATCATATAGCCATAAAAAAGGATAGATAATCATAACATTCCCTAGGCAACAGTGGCGGATATAAGCATGTAGAAAGATAATGCTTGATATATTTCAAATTTGATTAGCATAATATTTATCACAAATCTATAAAATGTATAAAAATACATTTCTCCATTCTTTCTGAAAGTTTACATATAATAAGAGGGCAAATTATACATGTTCACATGGCTAAATTGTTAATAATGAATGTTGGTCATTATAATTTATTACATTTCTGCACTATTGAATGGCATATTTAATAAACACACCACAAATTAGACAAGCCGCAAATTCAATGTCAAGATTGTCTTGGAGAGAGTTACATATTTCAAATAATACTTTTGCATGTTTTCACCCTTCAGGAAACACCCTGTATGAATCCGTGGGTTCTAAATAATTTTAACAAGGGGTAATCACTAACACTTTATTTAATAATTTACTGATTACACAATACTTCTTAATCAACCAAAATAACCTTTACACTTTGTTTACTTGATATTTAACCTCAATTTTTCACTTTTCACCTTCTTCACTTTAATAAAAATTCCTCTTCTCCGCCATCGATTTAACCTTATATATCCTAAAATTGCCTCTAGATCCATCCAGAGATTTCCAATTCCAGAACAATATAGAACTCTAGAGCCATCTACAGACTTCCAGAAGAGATGTATTACTGGTTGCATAACCATTTCTACTTAATTTTCAGCTTCTAGTAGTCACTGGCGTAACATATGGGGTGTATGCATAACAATACAGACATGCATTCGTTACTAGCCAACATTACCATGTATAAGCTTAAAATTGAATTCAGGTATTGTTAGATAATGGAATCAAATATGCTATCCACAACACCCTTTAGCTCACCGAGTTACCAAGTCCGTCAAATATTCACAACCACCAGATGTACGGAAAGTTAGAGAGAAAAAATAGTATATTAAAGTATAAGTGGATATTAAGGTCTAAAACGCGCGATTTTTCGAGCACGACGGCGCAGCCGAACTGCCCAAAATAGAGCAAGGCCACAAATACTTTACGCAATTTTTTTTATTGGTACACTTTGAATTCATAAATACTGGTATTATTACTACAAAAAATGAAAATAAGGATTAAGAATGTAAAATTGTTGAATTTGTGATGTGACATCAGGAACCTGTCAGTCTCATGGAAATGAGAAAAACAAAAATTAATTTGCAATCTGTCACATAGCATTAATTATTGTCACTACAGTTGTTACTGATTGTTAAATATTTGAATAAAGCTTTTGAAACATTTGTTAGTAATATTTTATTTGAGTTACAAGGTACTCCGGTCAGATGAATAATTAAAAAGTTGACATTTTGACTTCACGTTTCTCGAGTTGTTGATGTTGCCATGGTAAATTTAAAACAGGCGCGTTTTTAAAACTTGGATTTAAACACTCTGAGGCGCACTTTAAATAAGCAAAATAGGGTACCAATAAAAAAAATATATATTGCAGCAAAGCATACACCAAAACAAAAAATTGTTGATTTTTAAACAGTACAGTTTTTGTCAAAATACTTCTTATTCTGGTTCCTTCTACATCTTTCAGTTTTCTGGTTTCATAATGACGTCTGATACTAAAATATAAATAAAGTATTAGTTTTATAATTTCCATCGGGTGATATTGTAGTGGGTCAGTATTCTTCAAATATTTTATGCCATTCGGCCCTATTATAAAATCACTTGGTATAAAGTGATCTGAGCATATCGAGTTGTTGTTGGTGATATTTTCTTTATCCAGAATACGTTTTATTCATTGTAATCATTTGGTGAAAAAACAATACAACCATTATAGAGCACCATAGTTCTCTTACATTAGTATCTTTTGGGACCCTTCAAAGTAATGTTAAGGTGAGTAGCGCTTAACTAAACTTTCCTAAATATTAGGTATAATTGAGGAGCAAACTTTCAAAAGCAGACATGTCCAAAAAATTCATAAATGAGTTCATGATCATTCCTGAGTAGTTACCCTCATCTATTTCTATATTTTCTATCACAATCGACGAAAAGCGATCATGTCCTGTTGATATCCCCATATAAATAATCGGCTTTCATTCAAAATCAGACATGTCCTGTTCATAATTGCAGCTATAGTCCTCAGAGTTATTCATTCATGCATAACCTGATATGTCCACTGTTACTTTTTATGGCACAAATGTAATGTTTATTCTAAAGTAGACATGTCCAGCTTTAACTTTGTGCTTGTGCTTATATAAGAAAGTTTCCATTAGTTATATCAATCTTTTGATGACAGATGGCACTTATGAAATTGTTTTATCTATTGGCAACAGGTGACGGCACTTGCAGATCAAGTAAATCTGTTGGTGCTGAAGTTTAAGATCAACCGTTTAACATTGTTATTGTGGGCAATGTGGAATATGTAGAAAATATAAACAGTGGAAGTAGGAAAAGAAAGCGAAACGAATCCCGGAGAAATATATCAAAGATTGAAAGGTATGTGTAGAATTAAGTGGTTAACTTTTGTTTTGTGCAATGGTGAACATTGTTTACAGATACTGTGACAAAGATCCAAACTTGGAGCAATTTGTGCGATTGTGCCAGCATAATAACAGTACTTTCAGTTGCAACTTGGTAACTAATGACCAAATCAAGAGCGTGCGACAAAAATTTTACGAATCGCCAATTAATAAGGACAGGACATAAAACTATGTCATATGATGACTGTATGTGAACCACAGCGTCAGAGGCGCAGATGCCAGGCTGCACAAGGGAAGGAAAAACCTAAGAAATTTCATATTACTTATCATTTTCGTTTAAAAATAGGCCGGAATAGAAAAACAGTACCTGTATGTCAAAAGTTTTTTCTTGCTGCATTAGGTTTGACAAAGAATCGAGTAAATACTGTTGCCAAAGCTATTTTTGATGGTAAAGTACCTAGCGAAAACAGAGGCGGCGATCGAAAATCTTTCAAAAGTGTACCTATAAAAGAAAAAATCAGGGATTTTATTAAGAGACTCCCAGCAAGTGAAAGTCATTATAGCCGTAACAAATCCAAAAGAATTTACTTAGCTTGTGACTTAACCATAACAAAGTTATTCAAATTATATAATAATTCTGTCGATGCAGAATTTAAATCTTCATTTTCTATGTTTAGCAGAGTTTTTACGAAGGATTTCAATATAGGTTTCAAATCGCCAGCCAGCGATGTATGTGGCACCTGTCTTCGTTTAAAACATGCAATACAATGTGCATCATCTGCTATTACAAAGACCAAATTAATGACTGAAAAGAGAATTCATAAACTTAGGTCAAATGTCAATTGACTAAAGAAGAGCCTGAAAATTGCATAAGTTTTTGTTTCGATCTTCAGCAGGTTCATCTCTTGCCGAAAACTCCAATTCAGGATGCTTTTTATCTAAGGCAGCTGAGTTTTTACACTGTTTGTTGTACGCAAATGGACTCAAAAGATCCAACGTTTTACTCGTGGACGGAAAATCAGGCCGGAAGAGGATCAATTGAAATTGGGTCTGCACTATTAACGCATTTGAGATCCTTAAATTTTGAAGATATCGAAACAGTGCGACTTTTTTGTGATGGCTGTGGTGGCCAAAACAAAAATGCACATATTATTCACACCTTAATGTTCTGGTTACTGAAAGAATCCCCAAATAATGTGAAGAACATAATGTTAATCTTTCCAGTTAGAGGTCATAGTTACTTGCCAGCGGACCGTGCTTTTGGGAGGGCTGAACGGTTAATAAAAAAAAGACATTTTTTACAAAAAGAAGAATATGTGGAGATATATTCTAATGTTGGCACGGTCAAAGAACTCGGAAAAGATTGACATAACTACAACATTAAGGATATGTTGAAAATTTATACAAAACTATCAGGAATACAAGATTTGAAAATAATAGAAATGAAAAAATTTGGTGTTGGACGTAAGCTAACAGTGAAATACAAAGGAAGCAGATTTTACAGATTCGATGAGGGTAATTCTTGGAAATCTTTAGTGAAACGGGGACAATCCGAAAAAAACCTTACACTGAAACGTTTATCACTAAAAAAGCCAATATCTAATGAAAAAAATGTAACCTCAAGACGTTACTTGAAAAACAATTTAATTCAGAAGATCCTGAAGTTAAATGGGAGAATCTGCCAGGGCTACAATTCTACAAAGAAATGATAAACGAGGAAGCAGAAGAAAATGGCGAAGATCAGAATACTGAAGAAGATGAAATGGAATGTGACTGTTTGGAGGAAGATTGTGCCATGCATGTGTGAAATGAATATATAGTTTGTTTTCTGTTCATTTATAAATAAAATATTCAAGCATAGACATGTCCATATTCTTGATCAACCAAAACCAGACATGTCTCAGTAATTCTGCCATAATCAGACATGTCCAAATAAAAAAATGGCAGTGTTCCTTTTTGAGTTATATTGCGCTAAAACTGGTTCAATACATTAAATCTTAGAGATTGGATAAAACTATCAGCATAAAATTGCAAGATAAAATTTGTAACCTTACTTAAGTAACAGTTTTTTTTAATTCCTGAATAATCAGTGACAAGTGACATGTCTTCTTTTGAAAGTTTGCTCCTCAATTATTGTCAACTTTTATTCCCAATAAAGTAATTTTATTATAGCAAAATCATAAATAATTTATTTTACTATCCAGAATCTAAAAAAAAATAATAATGAAATTGACATAGTGCGCACATCATGTGTTGTGTGATAAACACATTTGTTTTCGTGTAATTTCCATGCATTGAAGTTTCTCCAAGAAAATAAATACTTTCTATCTAGTTCTGTTAATTTATGTTAATTTTAGTTCTTTTAATTTTAAATCCCCTACCCAGTAGTAATAAAAGTACGTAAATAATGTAAATTATAAATAGCTTAGAGTTTCTCTTGTGTTCATTCATTTACTTGAGTCGCTTTGAAGATGATACGTTGAAGTATCGAAACTATAGTAGCGTTAAGCTACAATAAAATACAGTGGTAGACACAAAATAAGTGTTTTAATAAATCATTATGATCAACTATCACAAAGTAACGGCTAAATCCATCAATTTTTTAAATACATATTTATTTATTAAAATAATTACAATATTATACCTATTTTATGTAACAGTTGTTGGTTAAATTTCAATCAATTTCTAGGTGCATAACGGCGGATTTAACATATATAATAGATAGAGGGTACACTTGTTTTATTCTAAGGAAATTATATATTGAAAGGATATTAAAATTTAATTGCTATTTCACCTTATTACAACTGTAAACAGAACCACATCATGCTACGACTATGAAGTTTTTACCTACTTATGAAACAATCATATCTTATATCTTTTCTAAACTGTTTTCTGCAAACGGAACAGCACTTCACTATTTTATAATAAGTATATTGTCAAATATCACTTCATCCCCACTAAATCATTCTGAAATCATAAAAACACCTGGTACCATTAATAACGGACACGTAAATAGAGATATGCGACATTGCGGTAAACGAACAGCACCGATTATCTTCGTAACGTTATATATTTTGTCAAATAAACTCCTCGGATAAATCGACTAGCCAATCAGGAACTTCAGAAATGTTTACAACTGAAGTACCTTTAGATTGTGACTATGTCAGCAACGAAAAACCAATACACATTTTATGTCTAGGGATAAGTTCTATGATCGGACACTTCAACACTATGTGCCTACAAATTAAACAAGAAAATCCTGCAACTCAATTTTCACAATTTCCTTTGAATCATTTATTTATTTAGTGCTTATTTATATTAACATCCTGCCTGAATTTGACCAAACTAACTTTAATTATCTACTAACTCTTTCTTACTTCTTCCTTAGCGACTTATCTGTAACATTTCTTTCAATATTAAAAATTGTAATTTCGACTTTACAAAGAGCTGCAACGTGCAATAAATCACCATTCATCAGCGTCCATTTTAACATACGTTTTATCTCATTTCGGCAGCATTTCTCCCATACTATTTCTAACCACCTCACTTTCAAAATTAAACATCTGAAGTTCGTTCGATGATTACTACTATTCAATAACTAAAACATTGAGTCTTCAAAAATATTTTAAATAAGACCTCACAGTGTTAACAACCAGTGTCTAATAAGAATTATTTAAAAAGAAATGTTATCTCAAATAAAATAAACATAAATAGCATGAAATGTATTTAAGATTATCTAACCCTTTTTGCATCAGATAAGTCGGTTGTCAATCAACTTAAAATTTACCTAAAATTAGAAGATTTGGAAGAATTGCATCCTAGAATGGTAAATGCAATGCAAGTGACGGCAAGGGTTAAGTAGGATATATAAACAATAATATTTCCCAGAAGTAGACAATGTCACAACTAACCAGTTGTGACAGTTCCCAAAGAAATTTTTAATCCTTAGAATGTTTCTCAGGTGGTCTTAGGCTAACTTTGATGTAATAAAAGCCCAAAGTATGCAAATAATTTTATGGCAAGTTGGCAAAAACTTTCTAACTGTTCATTTTATGACAGGTAAAAAACTTTATGTTTTATTACTCTAAGCTGCAAAAAGTATTTGCTTGTAGGTGACCGTTTAGATGGAGCCATTTAAAAAAATATATTGATGTAATAAAACGCAAACAGGGTTTTATAAGGGCTAATATCTCAGAAAGCCGGATTATACCGACACAAAAACGGAAAGGAGAAGTGTTTAATTAATCATTTAAAGAACTAAAAATATATTATGTAGCCCCAACACATTACTTTTTATACTAAAATATATTACATAGCTCGAGACTTTAAGTATGTATGTGTGTATACAGAAGGTCCATAAAATATTGCAGACACAAATTTTCAGCTATTGAGTTATTTTAACTGAGCATATCTTGAAGCTGATTTTCAACTTAAAGTTATATTCATATTCTAATTATTGCACAGTACGATCGAGAAAGAATGAAGGTGACGTCACACAGAAAAGTCACTAAAATTATCAAAATTGATTTCTATTCTTCGTACATTATTAAAACTAATTTCCTACGTTACTAGACTAGGGAATACTACTAAAATAGAAATGACCGGCACTTTGTGATCACAGACCCCGGCTCAGAGGTAGTTATGACGTAAAAGCCAGAGTCGGCTCTGCGCAATATGAACTATATAAACATTTTCATGCGCAATAATACCACATTTTACCTTATGATTATATCTAGTGAATTCCGTAATATTTAAAGGTAAATGGCCCCGAAACGGTTATAAGTCATACTTTGATGCACTCATTGTTGGATGCACAAACACAAACGCCTAGTAACTATACCTTATTAGAATAATAAAAATATATTATTTGCACTTGTTCTAAATCGTCCGAAATAAAACTCCAGCGCCTGTCACTGAATATCCCACCTGTGTTGTGAAATGTGATCATTCAACCGTTCAACATCTAGCGATGTAATCGGCACATATTTAAAATAGGTATAGTTTCTTATAGACGGCAGATTTATGTCCGGCATTAAACTGTCCACTTCTTTGCCACACACAAAAATGTTGAAAAACCGGGGTTGCTTCTTAACACCGTTATGTATCCAATTTGTATTTCACTCAGCAATATCCCCTGAGACTCTAAAAATATATTGACGTAGATCAAATAGGTACCTGTAATGTTTATTGCATCAATTACTGAATACGGATCTATTTCCGGCTTACGTTGAACGTTGCGTATAGCTAGAGGGATCCGTAAGAAATATCCATGTAAATACACTAAATTTTAGTTTTCATGTCCACGAAAATGTTTTTTCACAGCTGGCACAGAAAAGTTCTACACCGTTAAACCGCAGTTCCAGAAAACCTTTAATCTACGAAAGTACTGTTTCATTTAATGGAAAGCCACTCGACGCCATAACAAATCACGACACATTTATTTCTACCAAATGTACTGACAAGTCTGTAGTGTTGACTCCATAATGCGTATGTGCATATAAAACAATCTCACATGGCATTGGTCATTGTGTAAGAAATTAATAATAATTGTTGGACCTTTTTTATTTCAAATCCTTTCTGTATGTTTGAAATCTTCTGCAAAATATAAAACGCAATCTGCTGTTTATTTTACTATTATTATTGTTTACCGTATCCCATTTGCTGTCGTAAAAAAAGCAGAAAGAGAGTGACAAGCGGTGGCGGTGACTTTGTGCTGTCGAAAATTTTCCTTATATTTTTTAAAATTATAGTGCCTTATATTATGTGCACAGATAAAAATTAAATTTTAAGGTGAAAATTGTTTATTATGGTTGGGAAGAAAGATATTGGAGATGCTTACATTTCCTTATCTGATATAAAAAGTTGAAGTGGCGTATGCCGTTTAAAGTGCCGAGTTTTTTGTTTTCGATTAGACAATGAGACCGACGCGCGACGCTTGCAGGTATATATAATGGGAGGCCGAAGTCTGGTATTTTTTATCCTCCAGTTTCAGTGAACATCTCTACTTGCTCAACAATACCAAATAAATAATTTCTCCAAACCAATAATAAATTATTTATTTATTATTTTATGAGTTTTATGCCATACTTTTTATTTCTTACCGCAAATGTAGGTATTTGCTTCCTATAAATAATGTATTTATTTGCTTGTGTGAATCATACAAAACAGTATATTTATCTGTGTGTGAAGGCCGTCTCTGGCATAACTACTTTTGCGCCGGGCTCTGGACTGATCAGTTAATCGAACGCGTTGTGTTAACTGAATATTTTGGTGATTTTGTGACGTTTTAAAACTTAATTTTGGATTATTTAACATCCACAATTATCCTTAATCAATTCACGTGGCGAATTTTGTTTTTTAAGATGGAGGCGAGTTTATATTTTGAGAAATTGTCTTATGATGTACAGGATAGGTGTATGGAAAAACATTGGTGCTATCAGTTTAAATATTTATACAGGGTGAGGTAATAGTGCGTCGGACCTCGATGTCTCGAGTTCTACGATAGCTAGAAATTTTAAAAAAAATTGCAAGTAAACTAGATAAAAAAGTCTGTAACCAGAAATTATTTTCGAACATACAGGGCGAGCCAAGACGAAGTTACAGGACCAAGTGTCTTTTTTTAAATGGAATGTTATGTATATCAGTACCTACATTTTCTGAAGCCTCTTTCTAGGTTCTATTCATTCCTATATTAGCATTGAATATCTCCCAACCACTTGGATATAATGAATTTCTCTGTTGAAATAATGCAATCTGCAGATGAATATTAAAAATATCACCACAGTCACATTTATGGGTTTTAAGAAAAACTTATGTGAATTCCAGTTACGAGACATTTAACTAATGTTTTTGAATTATTTTTATTTCCTAAAACTGTACAGGGTGGCCAAAAATTATTTTTCAATTAAGAATTTTTTAAATTGAATTTTCTCAATTTTTCAAATGGAACACCCTGTATATATTTCAACGATGTGATGTAGAAATGAAAAACGAACATTTTTTGTAGTACGTGCCTATGGCTAATTGTAACCAATTTCGTTTTATTGAGCAATAATTACAAAATTCATAAATAAACTTAAAAAATAGGTTTCTTCAAATAACTCAGTAGAAAATAAATATTCCACATGTTGCCCGTTTTGGTTGACACATATCTCTATGCGCTTTTGACATGAAGTTCCCACTGTTCCTAAAACTGCCGGTGTGATAGATCTAAAGGCAGCTAGTATTCTTTCCTGTTGTTAACGTGTCTCTATGAACAATTTCCTTCACGAAATCCATTTTTGTAAGATCTGGGATCTAGCAGGTCATTTACTGGGTCCATTTCTTCCAAGCTATTGATGCGGGTACGTAATTTAAGTGGTCTCTCGTTTAAATAATGTGCTGGAGCACCATCTTGCAGAAACCATTCCTATTTCGAATTCTTTCAGGGAGACTTACCAATAATTGTGGCAGACAGTTTTCCAAAAAATGAAGACAAATAGCTTCAGTCAATGTACCATCAAAGAAATGTGGCCTTATTGCATGTTCTCCAATAATTCCTTCCCAAACGTTTATAGACCATCTGTGTTGGTTATCAACTCGCATAAAAAAGTGAGGATTTTCCGAAGCATAATGGAAATGGCAATTAACAAATCCATTTTTGTGAATAGTTGCCTCAGTGAATAAAACATTATTGGAGAGGTTGACATCATCTTGCATTTTACCTCTGGCCCAATTACAAAGTTGTAGGCGCTTTTGAAAATCGTCATAAGATATTTCCTGGTTTATTTGAATATGACATGCATGCAACTTATTTGTTTTTAAGATTCGACCTACAGACCATCTACTTATTCCTACTAATGAGCTCACTTCTTTTTTACTAACATGGAGATTCTCAACCGTTGCCAGCACCACAGAAAACTCATTTTCTTCGTTCACAACACGTTTCATTCTTTCACTATTTTTATATTCGACATTTCCAGTTCCCAGAAATCTATCGAGAAGGTTTTGGAAGCTCCTAACATCAGGAATCCTTCTTTCAGTATAACGTTGGTGATAAATTCTATTGGCAAGTAAACAATTTATGTCTGACTCGCCTAAAACAAAAGTTGTGTCTACAAGTTCCGCTTTATTAAAATTCATATTGTACAATTCCAAATATTTTAAATTCAATACAAATTGTAACTAACGACCAATAAGTGTAATAAATGCTCCGTTGTACTCGACAATTTATACCAAACTGAGGTTTTATTGCTTGTCTAATAACGAAAACGAAAAAAAAATGTACAAAAGACGAAACAAATAAAATAATTCACTTTTAAACATGTACAAAGACATTACAGCAATGGACCTGTTAAATACTATTTACTCATTTCAATGGATTGGAAGAAATGGTGCCACGAAATGGTCTCATTTCAAAATTGCATAAAGTCGCGTGTCAATCAAAATGGACAACACGTCGAACACCTATTATAAATTTTTCTCATAAATTATTTGACGGAACCTCTTTTTTTAAGTTTATTCTTGAATTTGACACTTATTTATTTATAAAACGAAACTGGTGGCGATTAGCCATAGGGAAATACTTACAAAAAATGTTCGTTTTGCATTTCTACATCACATCGTTGAAATATATACAGGGTGTTCCATTTGAAAAAATTGAGTATATTCAATTTAAAAAGTTCTTAATTGAAAAATAATTTTTGGCCACCCTGTACAGCTTCAGGAAAAGAAAAAGATTCATATACATTAATTAGATGTCTCCTAACTGGTATTCACATAAATTTTTCTTAAAACCCTAAATTGTGACTGAGGTATTTTTTTTAATATCCATCTGCAGATTGCATTATTTCAACAAAAAAATTCATTACATCCAAATGGTTGGGAGATATTCGAAAATAATTTTTAGTTGTAGACTTTTATATCTAGTTTACTTGACAGTTCTTTTTTAAATTTTTAGCTATCGTAGAACTCAAGTTATCTAGATCCGACCCACTATAGCCCCACCCTGTATATTAAATAAAGACTTTAACGCAGATGCCGATATATTTCCGAATATAACACACATTTATATATATTGTAGTAACATGTTATTTAAAAGGAATGCGTAATTATAAGAATAAAGATATTGAAAATTCGAAGCTTACGAAGTTGTCGTGTTCCAACCTTGAAACTTTTCCTAGTTGAAAAATCGAGGTAATTTAATAAAATCTGGAGTCGTTTCGTATTATCACACTTCCGAAATTAATGACACAGCCAAAACTTGGCATTTTGTATGATGCAATCTCCACAAAAATACGGATATACTGAAAAGTTCGATTAGTTTCCATTTAACATCTTGGGAATTCGGGTTAGATGTACCTTTGATTTTACAGTAGTATGAAATCAAAGGATGTACCTAACTAAACTCTGACAAATATCTTGTCATCGGCGTCGGCGTCGCGAACAAGTTATGACTTGTCTAGCGCGCTGTGCTCATGTTTTAGTCTTCTGCCGAAACAGAAGTCATTTGAGCACAAAAAATAGTCTTCTGCCGAAGCAGAAGTCATTTGAGCACAAAAAAAGTCTATATAAGAAAACACTTTTTCTCAGCGAGCAAGTAGTGATCGATCCTTCAAGTAGTAATGTTCCAGCCTTCAGCAACTAATAGTCTTCTGCCGAAACAGAAGTCATTTGAGCACAGACGCCAACGCCAATGCTGATGAGGTTATCCCTTCCTCTTGTGTTGTAACCAGACAGTGTGTTTTAATTGAGTTTTATTGTGTTGAGTGTCAAGTGGCAATGCATACCCGGAGTGGCAAGGCAGTAGGCACTGGGGTCGAGAGCGACGTCTCCACGTCGGCCCCCCCTCACTGCACGACGCCCCTCACAGCATCTGACCACGAAGTGCTCCGCCAACACGACGCCCTGACAAGGGGTACGGGGGTCACGCCCGACGTCTCCACGACGGTGGCCCCACACTGCACAGCAAGCAACACAGCAACCCGGCTCGGCGAGGTAAGCATGTCCTCTGATTTCTCCACAGGCACAAGTGCTACGCATGGCGTCGCGACGACGGCGCCCCACTACTGTGCGTCGCCGGGCTCCGCGCCTAGGCATAGCGAGGCAGGACTCGCCACCAACATAGGACACGACACTGGGGTCACGCATGACGTCATCACGACGGTGCCCCCTCGCTGCATGGCACGCAGCGCAGCCACCTGGCACGAAGCCCAGGCAACAAATATGGAATGGAGTAGCAACGATTCTCAGGCGATGCCCCCCTACTGCATGGAGCGCAACGCAGCATCGTGGCATGGAAACTCGGCGATGGAACAGAGATTGGGCGGTGATGATGATATGGCGATGCCCCCTCGCTGTATGGTGGACCCAACAGCATCCCGGGCCAACGACGATTCCTCGACGCTGGGAGATCGCCGCTTCGCTGGATTCGCTTCCACACATGGGGAAGCCTCCCACTCTGGCTCAGGGCTGCCCAGCGGTCAGTACACCATTGCTGCCACACCCGACTGGCCCCAACTCTTCAGCGACGCCTCGCTGACACCTCGCCGCCAGCTGGCCACCCCTCACTGCATGGTACCACCAACAGCAACCAGCCCAAGTCCAAGCACGCCGCCCAACGCACAGTACTTCGTCACGCCTACCTCGTCGGCCGGCGCCTACCACGTCACCCCGCCGTACCAGACGGCAAGACCTAGTGCTACGCCCCAAAGACAAATAGTGCTCCAAAACCAAACGACTGGAACGATCCCAGTCCCCTCTGCCGCCATAACGGACCAACCCCAACCGAGCTTGGGACTACCCAGCTATGAACAATTAGCGCAACTCCTGGCTCTGACCACTTCAAACCTAGCCTCCATTACCCGGCAGCAAGAAAATTGCCGGCCACCCATTACTGCACGTAACGAATCACAGCCGTACGCCACGGAAAAGGCTTACTTACGTGGACATGGCGACCAACAACGTGAGGCCAGATCTTTCCGGAGGGAAGAGGATCCACGACGACCCGACTACACAGATTCTGGGGAAATGGACCCCCAGTGGCGCCCAACACAAAACCTAGCAGAGAGCATGACAAGACTAATGGAGGGAAGCGTTCAAGCCGCAATACACGCAATACAAGGTCATCACAGGATGCCCACAAGAAGAACGAGAGCGCTGCCCACTTACTCAGGCCTGGAATGGGAGGATCCAGTCAACTTCCTGGATGAGCTCGAGGAGGCGATGCTCCATGAAGACATCCACGGCCGAGATAAAGTGAGAGTGGCCATTGAACAGCTCGAGGGACAGGCCAGACGCACCCTGGAGATGTGGAAGTCCCACAACATCACATACGAGTTCTTAAAGGAAAAGCTCTTGCGGCAGTTCAACGACACTGCCACCCTGGGGAAGCTACGCTCCAGGTTACACGGGGAAAGACAAAAAGACGACGAACCCGCCGCCGTTTTTATACAACGCAAAATTGGACTCTGGCTGAGAGTAGAACGGTATACGCCGGAAGAAGAGATGGTTATGGAGGTGCGCGAGCTCCTGCGACCGGAACTAAGATTCGCAACTAGAAATGTCCCAGTGGCCACGATGGAAAGCTTGAGCCGAGTGGCTGAAAACGCCGAGGGTGACTACAGGGAATTTCAGAGGCAACTCCGACCGCTGCCGAGGCCAGCCACCATCCCGCCTGCGAGTAATACTACCAATAGTCTACCAAAGTGCCGCAAGTGCCCGGGATTTCACTATCACCGAGACTGCCCCACCAACCAAACTCAGTCAGAGCCCCAGCAAGGCAACTCCAATTTCCGCGGACACGACTCCAACCAGCGAGCCAACCCCAATTTCCGTGGACACGACTCCAACCAACAGGGAAACCCTAACTTCCGCCAACAAAATGTCCAGACAGGGGGTAACAACTTCCGAGGGCATGGCACCAACTTAAACAACCCTAGCCAACAGGCAGGTCCAACCAATAACCCAGGCCCAGGACAGACATCCACGGCACCGCCACGGCAACGAAGTCAGGCAACCACACGGCAAGAACCCCGCAATGCACCGCCATCGGGAAACTCCCAATGGGTCGGGCAGAACTAGGGCGCCCGGCCCCACCGCTGGAAATTAACAGCCTAGAACTACCAGCCAAGACAGAGGACGCAGTGCTGCAACTACAAGCCCAGCAACAAGCCACAACCTTGGTGTCTCCACCACCGACCAAGAAGAATGAAATTGACGAAGCTACAGCCAAGCAGGAGCAGGCAACGCATCAACCACGCCCGTTGACACCACGGCAACAAAGCAACAGAGCCGCCGCCTTTGCTTTCCTTTGCCCGGGCCGCCTGGACAGGCGGTCACCAGTCGACACCGTGCCGCAAGATGCTACCTCCCTCAGCTCAGACCAGTCAACCACGCTCATTCCTCAGCCTCAACCAGGTGAACAGGAACCCAAGGAAGTGGCGAGTATGGACGCCTTCCCGGACCAGCAGGACGCTGGACCTTCCTGGAAGGATAAAAGGTCAGTATTGCCAACCACTGCCCCACTAATAGCCTCTGTATTTTTGGACAAGGTATTCCCGCCAACTCATACCCGAGATGTCAGCACGAAGCCATCTCCCCCGAGGTCACCTCCACTCGGCCTGCCAGGCCCCGAGCCGCCTCCCAGGATTCAGTCCAGCCAGACTGACCTGCTCAGACAACCTCTGCAACAAATCGTGGATACCGATGATGACGATACCGAAGATGACGATCCCGAAGATGACGATACCGAAGATGACGATCCCGGAGATGACGATACCGATGATGACAATACCGAAGATGACGATACCGAAGATGACGATACCGAAGATGACGACAGCAACGACGAGGATGACGATCCCGAGGATCCAGGTCATCCAGCCCCGCCAGAACCAGCAGCACCTGCTGTCACAGGACACCAGCCCGCTGCCCCAGAGCCAGCAGCACCCGCTGCCCAACAGCCAACCACGCCTACTGTCACAGGACCAGTAGTGCCCGTTGCCCAGAAGCCAGTCACGCCTACTATCACAGGATCAGTAGTGCCCGCTGCCCAACAGCCAACCACGCCTACTGTCACAGGACCAGTAGCGCCCGTTGCCCAGAAGCCAGTCACGCCTACTATCACAGGATCAGTAGTGCCCGCTGCCCCAAGGCCAGATGCCAACGCACAAGTCTACATCCGTGGACCTGGTACCCACTTCCGTGGACATGGCGACTATCTACGTGGACATAGCACCACAGCCGCCGCTAAACCAAAATTTCCAGCCCGCCGACTGCCCCCAGTCGTGCCTGGCCCATCCACCTCAGCCACGAGGAAACAAACAAACAAGAATGAGAAGTCCCCGGCGCTGTCAGCCGCACCGCCGCCGCCAGCAGACCCTGGGCCTTCTACGTCAAGACAAGAGCAGCCGCTCGACACGACGCCCATACTGTTCCCGATGCCGTTCTGGGCGAAGGCCGTGACCACGCCTGGCCACGACCGACAGCAGCCATCCGCCAGCCAGATGCCTGTCCCAGTCCGGACACGAGTATTCGTCAACTCGAACGCCAGCCCGAGCTCAGCCGGCTCTGGCGCACCGCTCCAGGATCCCGCTACCTTAGCACGTAGCACAGCAGGACCTAGCAGCCCCCACGAGGCGCTCCAGTATCTCACTGCCTTAGCCCGCAGTACAGCAGGACGTTGCAGCCTCAATAAATCGCTCCAGTCTCCCGTTGCCTTAGCAAGCAACACAGCAGGACGTTGCAGCCTCACAGGTTCGCTCCAGAATCCCGTTGCCTTAGCGAGCAACACAGCAGGACTTAGCAGCCCCCAATTCACAACAGGATCAGGCAGCCCCGGGCGTCGCGGAGACGACGTCCAGAAAAACGAAACGTGCGATAATATACCATTGTAAATAATTCAACGCCACAGGGCGAAAACTTTGTTCAAACTAGAATACATTTATGATTTGTCACATAAAATACTTTAATTTTAAATATCTTGTTTTACCTAAAATATCTTAATGGACCTATTATTAGTTACTTATATAAAATATCTTACCACACTTAATCTTAGTCTATATATGTTAAAATATCTTAGTTGTTGAAATATCTTAACACTTACTCTTAGTTTATAGTTTTAAAAATATTGTATCCACTCACTCTTACATTATATAATTGAAATTATTGAACTGAAACATAACCTGTATGCCTTTATTAATGTTCAATAAAGTCACAAAAAAGGGGGGTGGTGTCATCGGCGTCGGCGTCGCGAACAAGTTATGACTTGTCTAGCGCGCTGTGCTCATGTTTTAGTCTTCTGCCGAAACAGAAGTCATTTGAGCACAAAAAATAGTCTTCTGCCGAAGCAGAAGTCATTTGAGCACAAAAAAAGTCTATATAAGAAAACACTTTTTCTCAGCGAGCAAGTAGTGATCGATCCTTCAAGTAGTAATGTTCCAGCCTTCAGCAACTAATAGTCTTCTGCCGAAACAGAAGTCATTTGAGCACAGACGCCAACGCCAATGCTGATGAGGTTATCCCTTCCTCTTGTGTTGTAACCAGACAGTGTGTTTTAATTGAGTTTTATTGTGTTGAGTGTCAAGTGGCAATGCATACCCGGAGTGGCAAGGCAGTAGGCACTGGGGTCGAGAGCGACGTCTCCACGTCGGCCCCCCCTCACTGCACGACGCCCCTCACAGCATCTGACCACGAAGTGCTCCGCCAACACGACGCCCTGACAAGGGGTACGGGGGTCACGCCCGACGTCTCCACGACGGTGGCCCCACACTGCACAGCAAGCAACACAGCAACCCGGCTCGGCGAGGTAAGCATGTCCTCTGATTTCTCCACAGGCACAAGTGCTACGCATGGCGTCGCGACGACGGCGCCCCACTACTGTGCGTCGCCGGGCTCCGCGCCTAGGCATAGCGAGGCAGGACTCGCCACCAACATAGGACACGACACTGGGGTCACGCATGACGTCATCACGACGGTGCCCCCTCGCTGCATGGCACGCAGCGCAGCCACCTGGCACGAAGCCCAGGCAACAAATATGGAATGGAGTAGCAACGATTCTCAGGCGATGCCCCCCTACTGCATGGAGCGCAACGCAGCATCGTGGCATGGAAACTCGGCGATGGAACAGAGATTGGGCGGTGATGATGATATGGCGATGCCCCCTCGCTGTATGGTGGACCCAACAGCATCCCGGGCCAACGACGATTCCTCGACGCTGGGAGATCGCCGCTTCGCTGGATTCGCTTCCACACATGGGGAAGCCTCCCACTCTGGCTCAGGGCTGCCCAGCGGTCAGTACACCATTGCTGCCACACCCGACTGGCCCCAACTCTTCAGCGACGCCTCGCTGACACCTCGCCGCCAGCTGGCCACCCCTCACTGCATGGTACCACCAACAGCAACCAGCCCAAGTCCAAGCACGCCGCCCAACGCACAGTACTTCGTCACGCCTACCTCGTCGGCCGGCGCCTACCACGTCACCCCGCCGTACCAGACGGCAAGACCTAGTGCTACGCCCCAAAGACAAATAGTGCTCCAAAACCAAACGACTGGAACGATCCCAGTCCCCTCTGCCGCCATAACGGACCAACCCCAACCGAGCTTGGGACTACCCAGCTATGAACAATTAGCGCAACTCCTGGCTCTGACCACTTCAAACCTAGCCTCCATTACCCGGCAGCAAGAAAATTGCCGGCCACCCATTACTGCACGTAACGAATCACAGCCGTACGCCACGGAAAAGGCTTACTTACGTGGACAATCTAAACTTTGAGATCGCGCACACAACGTATATAAATCACTAAATCACTGTCGCCAACGTGCAAATGTTTAAAGTATCACAAAATCATATACATATTAGAGAGATATTGCAGTCAGTGATACCGTACGACGTTCGCTAATTACGTTACGTTATTGAGGCAAATAATACGGCTTTGATTCAAACTTATTGCATTGCAGTTCCATTTGTGCTTAACTAGGTTATGTGCTTAACTAGGTTATGTAAAACATCACTTTTTATGTCAAATAGTCGTTAAATTTACAAAATATATTATTCCTGTTGTAAAATATTAAAATTATGAAAGGTAAATTTTAAGTAAGTTAATTTTAAAATCAAACTGGCCTTATTTTCTAAAAAGGGGGCTCCAATTTACTCAAAAAACCTTTCAAACAATATTTTTTGGAGTCGATTGTAGACAAAACAAAGATGAATTTTTGTATGATATGATTCATATGATATAATATTTACATATACTTAGGCTTATAATGGAGATTCCTCCATGTTGGAAGCAGGTATATTGGCTGGTGGTAATATAGAATACACAAATACAGATCGGCTGATCTGGTTGTTCCCGATTTTCACCGAAGTGAGGATAACGTCGTTCATACGACGCTCGCTAAACGTACGGAAATTACGTCAGGCGCTAAGTTATTACCGCATGTCTTAACGCAGATTAAATATGCGCATGCTTAGATGTCAAATAACGCGATCCTGTAATAGCGGATGCCGTTATGTGACAATGCAATATCTCTCTATTAACTATATACTATGAGTTTCGTTCGCAACTTGACGCCAAGAAAAACCTGTCTCTCTATCCTTTAAGAGTACTCTGGGTATGGTGCGCATGCCTTAGTGACGCTAGATTGTGACCGTTCAACTGAATATAGAAGGTAAATGGTCACAATCTAATCGAAAAAATTGGTCACATGGCCATTGACCAATTACAAGAGCGCGCTTGTGTCATCAGAGCGTGTGCGTTGGGACCCAAGTTCTCTATAGAGATGGAAAAGTATCTCCTTCTCTAGCCTCAATTCCGTACATAGTGGCTTATAGCGTATTACCAGTATATAGTTAATAGGTATATGCACAAAATAGTGTTAGTGACACACAAGAAATCTTTAGGGAGCGGCACATTCAGTCTTTCTCGATCTCTCTGTATCTGAAATATTTTTATGAAACATACTATTTTCACTAAATAGGTACGTCGAATTAACATTTCATAAAAACCTATATTTCCCCAGTTTCTCTAATCTAATCTCTCTATATTGAAAAATAATCGGCAAAGGTATTTACACAGAACTTCTCTCTATATTTATACCGGGCGGTTACTCTAAAAAATTATAAATCAGAAAAGACATTTGAGAATAATGGGAATGTGGTTATCACTATTATTAAAAAGAAAATCTGACAACTTTTGATCAAAGAAATATACAGATTGGTCATCCGACAGAAAAAATAAAATATTAAATAAAAGATGCCAAATATTTAAGGCTTGCGTATCTTTACAGAAATATTATTATAACTCGACTCTTGACTCAGTGCTTGCGTGAGACTCTAAAAAAGTCGGTTTCCTTGGTCCTGTTTTCTCGAATTGTTGAACAATGTTCCTGTTAGCTATTCTCAGAATTTCTCTATTAGCGTTTGTGGTTTTTAAATCTCGCTTATCATCGTTAGCAGTATGATAGCTATCTATATAATCTTTGTTAGGTTACATAGTACTTTCTCTCGATGAATAGTAAAATTGTCCCTGTATAGAATTTTAATCCTTTCCTATACAGTTTCTCTCCTTTTCAATTCATTCATCAGATATTTTCGTATATAGTCCAGTTTGCTTGTCATTCTTAGGGTATGGTCAATTTTGTGTTCCCATTCACTGTTTTTTTTTGTGGCGGGTTTCGCAACATCATCAAACTCTTGCTTTCAGTTCAGATGTATCTATGTATGGACATCCATTGATCGGTCTTTGATATAACTGTATGTAGGTACTCTTATAATTTTTGAATGTGTTTCTCTCATTGTTGGAGCAGGAACTGTGAGTAGAATTTATATGCTACGCAGCAGAGTGTTATTCTTCTGTAATTATCTATAATATGTGTTGAGTCGATTTTGGGGTTGTTTATATGGTCGTGTTCTATTCTGTAAAGGTGTGATTTCCCTTTATGTTCTGTTTATAATTTCTAGGATTTATTCCTTTAATCTTTCCGCCTCATAATACATTAACTGGTTGTTTACTTTATCTATTCCAGATGCAGTGTATTCTAACTATAGTTATTATGTATATCAGTTGATACTTTGATGGTGATTTGTCCTAGGACCAGTGATCTCTTTCTAGTTTTAGTTCTATTCGTTCTTTCTTTGCTTTCTCTTCTCACTCCATTTTTTTAGTCCAACATTGCAGTGGCATTATCTTATTGTTTGCAGGTTCAGTTTAGTCATTTTCCTGCTAGAGAAGTTTACGTTTTCTATAATTCTATCGTCTTCCATTCACTGTTCTTTTAGGCTATCGTTTATATTCCGTGTCCATTGTTATTTACTTGTGATCTTTTTTAGTTGTTCATATTTGTTATTTGTTTCGAAGTTATCGTTTTCCAATAGTTTGGTGAATGCGCGAGGAATAATGGATAATTGGTACTTAGGTGTTTTCGTAGCAGCGCATACTGCGTCATGTGATGTCAGAATTTAAAATTTTTATCCGCGACCACTGTATTAGGAAGGTATAGTACGTCTATTTTCCGTGGACTAAAGGCCCTTTAATACACTAGTGCATTAAAATTCATAATTCCAGGCTTCGATTTTATAGAATTTTATTTAGAATTATTATTAATATTAATATTAACATTTACGGAGACGGTAGCTCAGTGGTTTAGCGCGTCTAGCTTGCATACTGGCATAGCTAGCGAAGCAGGTTCAATCCCTGCTCCCCGCGAAATAATTTTAATTATAAAATTATCCCCAAAATGTGGTTCGGACTCCACTATAAACTGTAAGGCCTCGTTTCTCTTTACCTAACACAAAATCATTCTGTATTTCCAAGGAGTTACCTCGGTGACTTGAGAAGCGGTTAAGAAAACATTTAAGAAAACATTTATATCAAGAACGATCTTTTTGTCATTTTGACCGGGATTAATCAAATTAAATCGATAGGGTGTTTCTGAATAAGAACTGGAGGGTTCCACAACTTTGTCGACATTGGTAACCGTGCTACTTCGTGTACACGGTAGGACTTGATTTTTTTAGCGATTGCCATCTCGCTGGTCAATCACTCTTCTATATAACTTTCCAATTGCCAACCACCGTGACGCTTGACAGTGGTAATATTGCCCACAGCATTGGCCAACAATATTGCCGAGGGACGCCCAAGAAATGAAGCAACTTTTGAAATGGTTTTCGAAATTGTTTTGAAACCTACATGTTATGTAGTACATTTTCCAGCCACATCGCAAGAAAAATTTCCCATCGGCAGTTTTAGGTCGCAAATTCATGTATTTTCGACACATTTCTACAGCATTGACTGAAAATGCTTCTTCCATGAGCGTGAAACTTCTTGAAATGATAATTTTCGTATCCAGTATGAGTAGTTACATGTACGATGTAACTGCCGTTGTCTTGAACATGACTGATTTCCAAAAAGGTTAATTCATTACACACCCACAAGCACCTGCAACTCCCATGATCATTGCAACCTGTAATGAATTCAAAATAATAAAGCTCAATGTATATTCATTCAATTGAAATATTGATATCGTGTATTTCCTACGTTAACTTGTAAATATTTCTCATCTGGTGCTTATTTCAAAAAATTTCCGATTTGGTTTCTCTCCAGTATCTTTGCCTTCCTTGGTTTATAATTTCTTGATTCGGCTTTCAAATATGAAGTGAGTTTACCACACATTGAAGTATCAATACCTCTGTGCACTTTCAACGTTGATTTTAACATGGAATACTTTGTCCACACTGAAGAGGCAGCAAACCGTTTTTCCACATTGAAAAAGTAGGATAGAGGCACCTCTTCTGTAATTTCTCCTTCTCCTATGCCCCTATTTTTTCGCTAGTTGGCGAATTCCACCAATTCCTTCTCGTATACACTTTTGCTTTTCGCTGGTAATAGACGTAATGCTGCTTCTTGAGCTTCTTGCGCGATTTCAGCCCGAATTAAGAAATTCTCATCATTCTCACTCACTTTTTCTGTCCATTTTGCAAACTTTTTCGCTTTTGTCAACTAATAAACAATCTCATGTCATAAAAACGATTCAAAGACCGTCTATTTTTTTGCTCAAAATCAAGAGATTCATAGTCAAAATAAACTTGACGTTTCTCAAAATCAGAATTTTTCACCTGCCCTCATATGGCTTTCACGCTCCTAATTTGGCCGTGGTCGTGGATAAAACGTTGAATATATTCGTGGATTAACGGCCTTTCAATCCACTCGAAAAAATGTGACCCTCGACTGCACCTCGAGTACACATTTTTTCTCATAGATTAAAGGCTCGTTAATCCCCTTATATAATTAATTACTATAAAATGTCGAATTCGATACGACTATTATAATTCCAGAACTTTTGTAGATTTGAATGAGATTTGATACGTGAGGTTATGAGGGTTGTTTAATAACGAAACGAGTCTGATGTTAAAGCTTAAACACTCAAAACAACGAATATTTTTTCGCTCTGTGGATACTACAGACGAGCCACCAAAATGTGTAAAAAACTTGTTCTGTAATAGAACCAACCTTACAAGAAAATATCACTGAATTTTATAAAAGAGGATTTCGCCTTCTGTCGGTTAATTAGACCTTATTACATAACTTCGATATTGAGTTCGGTATCAAAATGAGTGAATAACAAAATTCAACGTATATCTAATAGACCTCCATATTATAAAAAAACTGCTCTCTCAGAAATTACTACTTTCTCATCCAGATTTCCCATACGAAACTTTAAACGAAAGCATTGTACATACTATATTTGCACACTGATAAATAGAAATAATTTCTCATATTATTTTACACTATAATATTTCAGATCGCCTGTCCCGAGGTGATAATGGGTGTGTCCAAAAATTTATTGACAATTATTATTCTCACACACACACACTAAAACACAATTTTTACTCTTTTAATAATAGAACGGGGATGTTGGAGGTGGTGGTGGGGATGGCAGACATCAGTAAGAAAATTGAGAACTTAACTTCCAGTATATACACCAAATCCCAAGTTGAAGGACCCAAGTAAATATTTCAATTCTATTTAACACTTTTAATAGTGGATGGAGTGGCAGAGGTTTAAAAAAATAAAGGCCTTGGCTTCTAGTGTATACACCGAATCCCAAGTTCCTGGAAGCATTATTATTATTGCAAAAGCGAACAGATCTACAGGATCCGCAGCATTCAGGCCTTTCGGCCCATTGTGCATTCGCGACGTGTGGGATTTCCTAGAAGGGATCAGTGCTCACCACAAAGAATAGCAGCCTGATCCAGAGATGGTCCCATAGTTCCTCCGGGTGTAGAAATTGCCTTTGGATATGCGTATACCTTGACCCACCTAGAGGTGTGCAACTGCATAGAACATGAGTGGTGGTTTCATTCTCCACTCCTCACATCCGACAAATAGGGTTGTTTTTTCAACCCCATAGTATGAAGATATTTATTCAGACTACAGTGTCCTGTTATCAAGTCTGCTATCCGTCTCATTTTTTTCTCCATCGAGCCCAAGCAGTCACTTAATGGTTGAGCTATCCGAGTGACCCTTTACATGGAGTCTTGCTATAGCCCAGTCTCCCAACTCTGATTGAGTCCGACTTCTTGGCAGACCGAAGGCTGGCTCGGGGCCAGGGAAAGGAATTGATGCCCCTTCTCCTGCCAACAGGTCTTCTTTTTCGTTGTTTCCTACACCTCTGTTCCCGGGCACCGATATCAATTTGACAGAGTTGTGTTCGCACAACCTTAAGGTCGTCTCGTTTGATGCAAGAGCCCTCAAGGTTGCCTGGCACTCGATGCATAAGTAAATATGTTTGTTGACGAAACTTTTCTAAGATTGTCGCTTGGACACACCAATATGGCATATACTTCTCTTGGAATACACTGGGATACTTTCCAAGTGACATCGATATACGACTCCTTGGCTTGCATCCGTGTATGGCGGGACCAGTCCCCTCCTGAGTCGTAGATTCGTCTGTGAACCATTCGAGACCTCCGGGACTCAGAAGATGATCTTTATCATGTTCCCAGTCGTCTCAACTGCGAAACATAACTGAGTATGGAATAGTAAACCTGGAAAGGGGAAGACATCGGTCATTTTCTGATTGAGTGATGACCCGGTCTCTTACCAGCAGATCCAGGGCCATTGAATGCACCCAGCGTCGTCCCGTCCCTTACCACAATCCATTTTTGAACAGACTATTGCTGCTTTCCTGGATTCCAGTTCCACCTCGATATGCAAGGGAGTGAGCCGAAGAATGTCCTATTGACCTACATTGTTATCGTTGTCCTGACAGCTCCTGTAATTCCAAGGCAAGCTAGCCTTTGAACTTGACATAGGCGAGCCCTAATTGTGGACTGCTCCTTGGAGCGCCACTATACTATTGCCACGTATGTTATAAAGGGATTTACGATGGCAGTATAGGTCTAAAGAGCGATCTTCGGAGTTATTCCCCATTTTGGACCGAAGATGCAATTACACATCCATAGGGAAGCGCACGCTTTTCTAGTTTAAGACTCCACGTAGTCTTTCCATGACAACTTGGAGTCCAGGGTTACCCAATTAATTTTTTTTTTGCGATTATTATACTTTCACTCCACTACTGTCAGTCTGGTAGTAAGCATCAATTAACTGAGCAATAATAAAAATTCCTTATAGGCGGTTCTTTTTTTAAATTTTATTTATTTTTTATTCCAGCTATTCGTATTAATTGTGTTAGTTTATTTCTATATTTTTACTGCCACATCCATGTAATGAAGTGGAAGGTATAGTAATCGTAAAAAAAAATTCAAACATTTTTCTTGTTAAAATAGGTTTAGAATTGCAAGAAATGCCGAAATATTAAATTTGAGCGAAAAAGAAATCTGCTTGTCTGTCTACTTGATTGTCGGTCTGTCTATAACTATTTTTGTGGGCACATTTTCTCTGGAGTGGTTTAAGGCATTGACTTAAAATTTCGATATCTGGAACTGGATTGTCTTTTAAACTTATCCGGTGAAGAGTTGGGGGTAAATAGGGGAAAATAGGTAAAGCAAGCTGGTAACAGTACAGAAATTTGGAATTTGGTGTATATACTAGAAGCCAAAGCCTTAGATTTGTTTTATAATATTTTCCATTTTGATTAAATAAAATTGAGATCTCACTTGAAATTTGGTACACGTATACAGGATCTAATCAGTTTCATGTCATTAAAAAAAATGGTGGTAGGGAACGACAAGACAAACAAAAAAACCTTATATAACATGGGGTCTAAAGCTCATAGTTTTGGAGAAAAAAAATAAACAAAAATTTCCAAAATACTTAATAACCTAGTTTGAGAACTGCTGGCATATTGGGAAGGTTTTATTGCCTCGCGTCTTGTCGCACGAGATACTCTGACATTCCTGCAAATAAGTATGCCGACAAAGCAGTTAAAAGCGACCGACAGAGGACATCGTCATGTTTTTTGCTTCTTCGCGGCCAAGTATCCTATTAGGCGTGCTATCTCTCCCTTGTAATATTCTCAAGTAATAATTTCAGTTTTGTCCTAACTTGGAAAAGAACGCACGCATGACGCGACGTACCCGTTCCTTGGATTTGTCTGTTTTCTTTTTGAATTTTGTGCCACTTATGTTAAGATTTATTTCATTGACTTATCGTTCAAGTCGTTAATGCTTGGTTACGTAAGACACTACTTCTCGTTCGTGCTTTTTGTGTTACTTTTTGGATTTTGGACCAAGTTTTTCTTTTTGTTTTCTTTCTTGATAACGTTAATTCACAGTTTAGTGTGGTATTTTAAAACGCAGATTTTGGACATTATGGGAGATTACACTTATCCAGAGCTCGCGGATATGGACTTGGTACATGGAGAAAGTGGTGGAAATGCAGCTGGTGCGGAAGAGCTTTAGAACAATTGCAACGACGTATTTTAATGTGCATAGAAACCATAAAAAATGATCCTAATTTACCAAATGTGTTGAACGGAGTAAGTATGTTATTAGTTCGACGTACCGAAATGTGTATACGTGGAGATGGAGGTCATTTCGAACAATTCTTGTAGAAAATTCAAAAGAATTGTTCAGTTATTGGGTGTTACCTATTGGGCATGATATTGGGCAAGGTATGATTATTATTATTATTAGTATTCATTGTCTTGTTTTTATCTGTTTATTATTGTTTACATTTACATTTCATAGAGACCAAAGACTTGATTTTTAGTTTTCGATACCTGATTGGGAAAAATTGTACGCTCAATTCGTCAAAAAAATCAGCACACACAACTAATTTCTGTTTTCGTATCTCGGACGTCTAACTGTTCGTTTTCCAATTGCATAAAACAATTACTAATTTTTTAAGCTTTTAACACAATGTTACAAATGTTAATAAACCACTTTTAAATTTTATAAATTCTTATAAACGACAATAAAAGCTACAATAGCTTTGTTCCAAATTAAAAAACACATGTAAACAAATCCCATTTAAACCCCTGCGACCATGCTATGCTTGCGTTGTGCCGAAAGAGAAAGAATTATTTACATTTTCATAATTAGTGGTATAAAAAGTTCAATACAAATAATCCCACCAAAGTGCCGTACTTCTACCGACGGGAACACAAGTCGGGTATTACAGTTTTTTATTATTTCTAATATTCGGAACTACAACATCCATTGACCCTGAAAAACAGTGGTTCTCAAATCTTTCCTACCATAACATTAAAAATGTAAACCCAGGTCAGTTTTTTTCAAAGTGCCCCTAGAGAGAAAGGTCAATTACACCCTGTATATTATAAGGACATCTGGAACTAGATTATATTTTGTGGTGATTCCGTTGAAGGAGTAGAGGTAAGTAGAATTACATAGGCAAAATAAGTAAGGCAAGCTGGTAAAAGTACAGAAACTTGAGACCTGGTGTATATACTAGAAGCCAAGGCCCCAAATTTCTTTATAATATTTTTCACCCACCCACTCCATTAACACTTGTTTTGATAAAATAAAATTGAGATATTCACTTGAAATTTGGCACACGTATGTATTGTAATGACATCTGATTGAGATGATTCCATTGAGGAGCTGTAAATTGGGGAGAATAAGTAGAGCAAGCTAATAGGAGAACTCATTTTTGGCATCTCAATTTTTTTATGACATATGCCTCGAATATATTAAGATTGTATGATCAATAATTTCCACATACTAGTGTAGGTAGTCAAGATGTTTTTTTTTAAGATACTTGAATGGGAGATCTGGATGTGGAAGTAGTGATTCCTTAGGCAGCAGTTTTTATACGCTGCTAGTAAATTTATAACATCTGAGTTTTTATGTTTTAATACATTTTATTTCTTGCATCATGATTTTATAAACACCAAGTTCTCAATATGTCTTGGGTTGCTCTTTATTTGTCAGCGGTTTTTCTTTACTTGCAAATATTTCTGTCTCATAATTTATTTTATTAATAAATTTACTGTTTATTACATTTACATAATTGTTGAAATTACCAATATACCTAGTCATTAATCAATTTCTTGAGTTGAATCCGACTGAATGTCTATAATATTCGAAAGGCTCATAAACAGATCAAAATTATATTTTCTCTCGAAGTCCCAAATATTAATATTTAGAAATACCTAATCGTGAGGATCAGGTAATTCGCGCAGCAGTCTATGACAAGTAACAGTACTTTTGCGAAATCCCCACTTTGCACAACAACCGCAAGCCCTCAAATACAGTTCCTTTGCAAAATTACGGTAGCGGAATTGTGGGGGTGGTAAAATCCCTTCAAATCTCGAACCCTATTGGTTAGTGATTCAATAGTGCCTCAAGTAAAACTGGGACATAAATTGCAAAAATGTTATCAGGTATGTTAGTTCAAAAGTATATTCAGTGCAGTTCGTATTACTTTTAGAGTTTCCTGCAATTAATTTGAATTTATTTTTTTACTTGGACTTGTTTAGAAGCAACATGGTAAGTAACGCTTTAATTATATTTAGTAACTCTTTGACCTAAAATGTATTCTTTTATTCTTAATTCATATAAAGGGTGTTATATGGGGTGATACAATGTCACGATAATAATTTTCAGGAACGGAAAATAATAAGAGAAAATATTGATATTGTATAGACCCATAACAAAAAAGTTACCCTATCGAATACCTCAAATTTAAAAAGTGAAAATGTTTACAAAACATGTAAAAATCATGTGACGCCCGCCAGACTAGTAAAAATGTGTTAATTGTTATTATTTATCGGTTTTTTAATTTAGTCAAAAAAAATGATTCTACTTTTCAAAACACCTGTTTGGAATTTTCGCAATTTGTGGCAAGTAATAAACCGTTTAAAAAAAAATGTCTGTGTGACAATTTCTGTTAATCCATCTGACAGACCTTCTATTATAAATTATTTTTTTATGAAAGTGTACTTCATAACACCTTCTTGATTTTTGTTTTAAAATGAAATTTAAGATCTCTCCTATCAACTTCTCTGGCTAACAATTTTGGTTAATTAATTTGTCGGACTTAATTTTAAATGCGCAGCATCAATGCATCAGGATTAATCAATGGCATCTCATAGCACCTCTTTAAAACAAAAACAACTGAAGTTTAACATGTCCTCTATGCGTAAAATTTTGTCATTGAAGAAAATGTTTTTGACCATGTCAGACTTAATTCTTAACCGCCTTTTAATTAAAAAATGTGGTCGCGGCACTTAAAAAATGAAGTCTGTCGTAGTGAATAACATGTTTTCACTGACAAACCGATTTTTGTGAATAAAAGAGATCTCAAACTTAACTACAGAAAAAAAGGGAGTGTTTTGACGGGGCTATTGTAAACGCTTATTATTATTTAAAACTACCATCGTCACGGCGGACAGTGGAAAGAAAAACCTTTTTTTTACAAAAATCTGCCTACAAGTCAAATCTTCATCAATTTTGATCTACCTTGGCTTAAAACGTAGGTTATTGGCTACACTTTCAGAGCATACTGCCTAAATTTCAAACCCGATTTTCTAACCTGAAAAAATCTATCAAATATGAGAGTAATCACTTTTTCTATTTCTACAAGTCAAATTGATCATTTTTTCCGTATCATCTTTAATTGATTTTTATCAAATTTAGATGTATCCCTAATGTTATTTAATATTAAATCTTTTTTTGTATATTTTCGTTTATCACCATTCCAAATAATTTCACACAACTTTTTTTTTTGATTTTATATTTCATTTTTGTAACAATGTTTAATTTATATAAAACAATTCAAAATAGAAATTTAAAGATTCTTTCTTCAAATCTTTTTCTATAAATCAGTACAATGTCAATATTAACAATTTTGTAGATATAGTTAATAATCACGTTCAGTAAAAAGCGAGAATAATATCGCATCCATAATTTTTGATATTTGCACAAAATTAGAATATATTCACTTATAAATTACAATTATCCCTGCTTAATATGATAAAGCTTGCACTTTAATCTATAATAATAAATTTGGTAGACTGATGGTATTATCAATATCTAGTTAACCTCTCCAATATATCTTCAAGATAATTAATAACAATAAAATATTTGACTGGATCTTTTAAATAGATATTAGATAATAGTATGCATTTTTTTATTTTAATAATTGACAAACCTCTTTTATTTGTAGGTAAAATTTTAATTCATTGACTCGAAAAAAAAATTTTTTATAACAAAATGTGGTAATAACAGAGTAATTTATAAAACCTGTTAATAAAATTTCGAGTAGGGTAATTCTGTTTTGTTGAATTTTTTGGATTTAGGAAATCGGGGTTTGCAATTTAGGCACTATACACAAAAGTGTAGCCAATAACCTACGTTTAAGCGAAGGTAGATAAAAATTGATTAAGATTTGACTTGTAGAAATAGAAAAAAGTGATTACTCTCATATTGGATACAATTTTTGAGGTAAGAAAATCTAGGTTGGCAATTTAGGCAGTATACTCTGAAAGTGTAGCCAATAACCTACATTTTAAGTCAAGGTAGATCAAAATTGATTAAGATTTGACTTGTAGGCAGACTTTTGTCCAAAAAAGGCTTTTTTTCCACTGTGCGGCGCTTAAAAATTAAGTCTGACATGGTGAAAAACATTTTTTCAATGACAGACACATTTTTGTCCGTAGAGATCTTACACTTCCGTTGTTTTTTTTTAAGGATGTGTTATGAGATGCCAGTGATTGATCCTAATGCATTGATGCTGCGCAATCAAAATTAGGTCTAACAAATTAATTAACAAAAATTGTGAGAAAGACAAGTTGTAAATAATAATAACAGAATACTTTATTCACTTTTCTATAAATTTGTATAGATGTGACAGGTCGTTTTTGAACACACGTTAATAAAATAGTATTTAAGAATTGTTACAATAGTAAACGTTATTAAAAATTACAATAAATAATAAAAAAATTAATACATAATACACAGCATAATTAATAACACACAATACTTATACACTATAAAATATTGAACACTGAACGGCACAGAATATGATGCTATATTACTTCCACATCCACGTAGTGGATTGGAAGTATAGTAATCGTAAAAAAAAATTCAAAAATTTTTTTTCTTGAAATAGGTATATAATGCCAAGAAACATCGAGATTTTAAATTTGAGCGCAAAAAAAAATTTCTGTTTGTCTGTCGGTCTGTTTGTCGGTCTGTCTTTCAGTCTGTCTGTAACTTTTCTTCTCCGCACTATTTCTCCGGAACGGCTTGAGATATTGACATGAAATTTTGTACACGTTTATATTATAATGACATCTGAAACTGGATTGTATTTTGAACATATCCGGTGAAGGGTTGGGGTGTAAATAGAGGTAAATATGGGAAAATAAGTAAAACAAGCGGGTAAGAGTACAGAAACTTGAACTTTGGTACATACAACTAGAAGTCAAGGCCTCAACATTTTTTATAATATTTTCCATCCCCCCACCACCCCCACTCCATTATTAAAGGGGTTAATAAAATTAAATTGAGATTTTCACTTGAAATTTGGTACACGTATGTATTATAACGACGTCTGAAACTGGATTATATTTTGACCCAATTCTGTTGAAGGAGTGGAGGGTAAGTAAAGGTAAATGGAGAAAAAGAAGTAAAGGATGCTGTTGGAGTACAGAAACTTGGAATTTGGTGTATATACTAGAAATTCTCAGATTTCTTTCTAATATTTTTCTATGATATCTGCCCCAAATATTATTAAAATTCTATGATCAGTAATTTTCACATACTAGAGTGCAAATATAGTCAAAATGTTTTCTTTAAAGTGACTGAGATGAAAAATCTCGATGTGGAAGTAGTGATTCCTTAGGCAGCGGTTTTTTTAATACAACCATTAGTTGCGTACATTAGTAAAAGCTCTTGTATGGAATAATAACATTTATTTATTAGGTATTCTTTTAATTTGTTTTTAAAAACTGAAAATCTCTGTTGATTTTTTATCTCAACAGGAAGTGCATTAATAATGCTGGCACAACAGACATACGGCCTTTTTCTAAAAAGTGACAAGTTATAATTATTGATGGAAATCTGATTAGCTACACGAGTATTATAATATGTATGCTTATCTGAATTAAATGCAAATTTATTTTTGTTTTCGTAGACAAAAACGGCTGTTTCTAGTACAAAAATTGAAGGAACACATGTCGACATGAATCTAATGGCATGAGCGAAAACATGAGGCGAATATTTTTTTCTGTAGAATAAAAGCTCTTTGTATTTCTGTACCTACACCCAAGAGAATAAGTTAGCATCTGAGATGAGAATGCACGAGCCCATAATATACATTTATTAGTTGTCCTCTCAATAAG
Source organism: Stenurella melanura (assembly GCA_963583905.1). NCBI lineage: Eukaryota > Metazoa > Arthropoda > Insecta > Coleoptera > Cerambycidae > Stenurella > Stenurella melanura. The sequence goes on along the minus strand of OY757314.1, from coordinate 59,033,778 downwards.
ATCGGTTTTAGATTTCGTAACGCCAAAAATGCATAGTGTAGTTTTTTGCATACTGAATCTATATGATTCGTCCATGTAAAATTTTCGTCATCCACTAAACTTGAAAATTAATAAATAGCTAGGAGAGATCTTAAACTTTATTTTAAAACAAAAATCAAGGAGTGTTATGAAGTGCACTTTCATAAAAAAAATAATTCATAACAAACGGTCTATCAGAAGTTAATTAACAACAATTGCCAGTCAATTTTTTTTCAAAAATGGTTCATTGTTCACCACAAATTGCGAAAATTCCAAGCAGGTGTTTCGAAAAGTAGAATCAACCATTTGCAACCATTTTCACCTTTCAAATTTGTGATGTTTGATGGGGTACCTTTTTTGTCACGGGAGCTCGATCTAGTAGGTTCTAAGCTAAAAGTTAATAGCGAATATCCAATTGATTAAAATTTTGCTCGAATACAGTACAATTTAGTTTTACATTGTATCAGTGAGATTACGTACACAATTAATACGTTTTTTTATTCTTAATGGAAAAAAAATGCAAAATTGAACATCCTTGATAGTCCAGTCGCTAAAGTAAAAAATGCATCAGAAGCTCACGAAAAATGTTATCTGAGATTTTCCTTCCATAACTGTTAGTGCGAGGATTAAACATCACAAAACCACAAAAATCAGTTCTGGGGATGCCGCGCCGTGAGAAAAGCATCATTTTACTGATAACTCGTTAACCGTTGAAGATGTAAAAAAACTACTCACCATAAAAAAAAAGCTTGATTAATTGCCTAAAAGAAAGTCTTCTTGTAATTTTCTTGTATATGCCATGGTTTTCAAGAAAATCATTGTTGACAAAAATTTTCGCTTATTTGAAATTTTTTGCGCGCGGCCTATAGATATAATTGAATTGCTCGAAAACCAAACAAGCTAGGAAGAAAAATCAAAATAGTTTTTAAAGGGGATATAAAATACTCTCTCGTGTTGTCATGTTTGAGGGCTATTGATATTTATTAGTATATAAAAATAACAACATAATATAGTTGTCTCTTGATTTTTTATGCATCTATTCACAGGCAAATAGAAAACATCTGACCATGTTATAAGTTATAAATGCATTATCTTTAAGTTCAAAGTAGTACTTCCATGTAGAAAAAGTTAGGAATAAAAATATTCACATTTACAAATTTAGCAGCATGTTCAAGTTAGCCAAAAAAAAAAATCCAAAAAAGGCTGCATATTCAATTTTTTATGATATTTTGTTAATACAATTTTTGAACTATTAAATGAATAGTAACAATAGTTATACGATATATAAACTGAGAGAAAAAATTTTGAGCTAACTTTTCAAGATGTTTGGGTCTTTTTTATTTTTAGGAAACAATAAAAAATTGGCCAAAACTTGGCTAACTTCAACATGCTGGTAAATCTGTAAATGTGAATATATTTAGTCCTAACTTTTCTGCGTTAAAGTACTACCTTGAACTAAAATATGATGCATTTATAACTTATATTAAAGTCAGTTATTTTTTATGGGTCTGTGAATAGTTAAAAGTGCAAAAAATCAAGAGGTAACTATATTATATTGTTATTTTTATATACTAATAGATATCAATAGCCATCAAAATGGAAACACAAAAGAGTATTTTATGTCCCCTTTAAAACCCATTTTGATTTTTCTTCCTAGCATGTTTGGTTTTCGAGCAATTCAGTTTTTTCCATAGGCCGCGCGCAGAAAATTTCAAATAAACGAAAATTCGTGAGCATTAAAAATACAAATTTTGCAATTTTTTTCAATATCGATTTTCTCGAAAACCATGGCATATACAAGAAAATTACAAGAGGACTTTTTTTAAGCAATTTGTCAAACTTTCCTTTTTATAATGAGTAATTTAGAATGAGAATTATATTTTGAGATGATTCCGTTGAAGAGTTCGGGGTTAAATAACGGTAAATAGGGCAAAATAAGTAGAGCAAGCTGGTAAGAGTACAGAAACTTGAAATTCGGTATATGTACCAGAAGCCAAGATATCAAAATATTTATAGTATTTTTCATACCCTTCCCCCCACCACCCCTACTCCATTATTAATGGGGTTGATAACATAAAATTGAGATATTCACTTGAAATTTGGTACACGTTTGTACCATAACGACATATCTGAAACTAAATTATATTTTGACATGATTGCGTTGAAGGAGTGGGGGTAAGTAAAGGTAAACAGGGAAAAATAAAGCGAGTTGGTAAGAGTACAGAAACTTGATATTCGGTGTATGTCCTAGAAGCCAAGGTCTCAGATTTTTTAATAATATTTTTCAACCACCCACCACCCTTACTACATTATTAAAGGGGTTGATAAAATATAATTGAGATATTAACTTGAAATATGGTAGACGTATATATTATAACGACATCTGGAACTAGATTATATTTTAAGATGATTCCGTTCAAGTGTTGGGGCTTAAATAGGAGTACATAGGGAAAAATAAGTAAATCAAGCTGGTAAGAATACAGAAATTTGGGATTTGGTGTATATACTAGAAACCAAGGCCTGAGATTTCTTTCCAATATTTTTCAAACCCCGCCATCTCCGCTCCATTATTAATGGGATTGATAACATAGAATTGAGATATTCACTTGCAAGTTAAGACAATTATTATGTATTGTAATGACATCAGATTGAGATGATTTCATTGAAGGGGTGGGAGGTGGCAGGTTGTGAATAGGGGAAAATAAGTAGGGTAAACTAGAAACGTCATTTTTATCGTATATAGTGGAAACCAACGCCTCAAACTTTTTTATAACATCTGCCCCAAATATAATTAAAATTCTATGACCAATAATTTCCACGTACTAGAGTGCAAATCTAGTCAAGATATTTCCTTTAAAGTGACTTAAATGAAAAATCTGGATGTGGAAGTAGTGATTCCTTAGGCAGCGGTTTTATATCTTCAACGGTTAACAAGTTATCAGTCAAATTAGGCTTTTTTCACCGAAGGGGTGATTTTTGGGGGGGGGGGGGGAGTGCGCGGTACCCCCAGAACTGATTTTTGTGGTTTTGTGATGTATAATCCCTCCACTAACAGTTACTGACGGAAAATCTCAAACAACTTTTTTTGCTATGGAAATATTTTTAATTATTGGACTATAAAAAAACCGTGATTCAAAATTATGGAAAAAATGTTCATTGTCCTCGTTCGATTAGTTAAATCTTACTACCTAACATCGTTATTGAGGTCGGCTAGAATTATGTATAATTTTGTTATTGGTTCATTGTTACATCGGCTTCAATATTAAAATTAGGTAATACGGTTCAATTAATCGAACGACGCGCGACGGTGAAATATTATATCATAGTTTTTAGTAGCCATATTTCATGTAAATCTGCTAAAGTTAACCAATTATGGCGGCTCCATAGGCTTTGCCGTTTTGAGTCTTTAAATTTTGACATCAGATTCAGTATCAACTACACCGAAAATACCTGTCTGTTGTAACACATTGTTAACTGCGACACATCCGCCATATTCTCGGATATTTAATAATAGAAAATATTTATTTTGATTTTTGCTCATCTTAAACTAAACATATCTTGAAGTTAATAGGAAGTCAACGTCGAGCCATAATCTACAATTTGAAAACGATGTTCATAGAAGTTGCTTAGGCCCTTCCGGAGAATAAAAAATCTGTATCATCCATTCGTTGCGGAATAGTCTTAAAAATATAAACATTTAAAAGTAAAAACCGCTGCCTAATTAATCACTACTTCCACATCCATGTTTTTCATCCAAGTCACTTTAAAGGAAACATCTTGACTATATTTGTACTCTAGTATGTGGAAATTATTGGTCATAGAAAAATAAGAAATCTGAGGTCTTGGCTTCTAGTATATACACCAAATCCTAAGTCTACCATTCAAATGAATATCTCAATTTTATTTGATCAACCCTTCTAGGTTGAAAAATCTGAGGCTTTGGCTTCTAATAAATGCACCGAATTTCAAGTTTCTGTACTCTTACCAACTTCCTTTACTTATTTTCCCCTATTTACAACTATTGAACCCCCAAACCCTTCAACGGAATCATTTCAAAATATAATCTAGTTCCGTATGCCGTACATACATCAAATTTCAAGTTTCTATACTCTTACCAGTTTGCTTTACATATTTTCCCTATTCACCCCCCAACCCTTCACCAGATATCGTCAAAAAACAATCCAGTTCCAGATCTCGTTATAGTACATACGGGTACAAAATTTCAAGTCAGTATCTTAAACCGTTCTGGAGAAAACGTGCGGACAAAAAGTTACAGATAGACAGACAAAATTTTTTTTCGCTCAAATTTAAAATCTCGACGGTTTATGACATTCTAAACCTATTTCAAGAAGAAAAACATTTGAAAATTTATTTACGATTACTATACTTCAAATCCACTACGTGGTCGTTCAACTCTAAGAGACACACTATTACAATCTTTCTGACCTGTAAGGCTGTAAATTTTCATTTTTTGTGTGCTTATGCTCAATAACATTTTGCTTTATAATTATAACAAACTATAAAGTTTAAAAAAACAGGAGAATTTTCCTCTGGCAATCGCTTTGGATGGTGGATATGACTGAATTTCCGTAACTATTATTCTTTTATGCTATTTTGCATATTTTTCAAATTTCAAATACAAATCTTAAGTGTGCAGACATTACCGTGTTTACTACGGTCAATTTAGGCGATAAAAAGGCTAAATAAATCCACGACTTCATCGGAAAAGGAGGAATTTTCATGAGAACTTTTGTAACGAGTTTCTTTTATTGTCTATATCATTCTCCATAACTTTTGATTGCACGGTAATGAGTGGCAATTGTTATAAACAACATGCTTGTTGTTAATTTGTTAACTTAGTTTTCGATCAGTTAGATAAAAAAAATTATTACATAATTTAATAGAAAATAACAACTTTTTACTCCTGTTGATTTAAAAAAAAACGAGTCTTTTCCTAGATACAGATGTTTGGAATTTTTCAGAAAGAGGGGAGGGAAAATCAAAATTGTTAAGAAAAAATTGGAAAAGATTCAGGTAAATTTATCTGTTTAATACGAACCTAATTTCCTCATCGGATTTTCCGTGAAATACAGATCTGCAAAATTTTCTCGGAAAACCCTATAAAAATAGGAAAAACTTTGAGGGGGAAAATCATTGACAAAAAACATTTCTGAGAAAACCAGACAATTGGAACTAAGTTTTCTTAACATTTTAATATTCTAATCGTGTTCCATGAAAATGCATATTTTTCAAGCTATGAGGGTTTGATCTTCAAAGAAAAATTTTAGGTTTGAATTATCTTCACAATAGTTTTTTCAAAATCAAAATCGAATCATAAATAACCTTGACAATGGAATTCTATGTAATTATTTTGTGGTCATGAAAATCATGTTTAAGTTTATATTACTTAATATATACCCACAGTATTTAATCGAACGGTATTTTTACACAGGTGACCTAAAACAAATTACTGCCTTGACAATTTAATTAAATTATGGCTTTTCTTAAAATAAGTATTTTACAAAAAATGAACGGCCCAAGACTCCCTTCTTTAAATGTTACCCTGTTCAATGTTTCTTTCAGCAAATCATTAAGGTAGCTTTCAAATGCTTTTCAAATTTAAAATCGATACGTAAATGGATGACAAACTACGGTTTAAAGTTGTCCATGGCAATGAGGATTTTAGCAATTTTGTCAGGCCAGTCAGTACAGACTTCTATAGTGAAAAGTTAGACAAAAATTGTGAAATATTTTAAACTTTAAGACAATATTGGAGGAGGTAAAGAAATAAATCTGGTTCTTACAGCGTTCTCCGCCCTCCTGAACATTGTTAAATTAACGAAAAACGTAAATCTCCAACATTTTGAAGTTTATGAAAACTATCATTTTAACAATTATTGGACATCTTCCATTAAGTTGCACCCTGCTGCGATGGCCGCAATATTACAAATAGTCAGAGCCATCGAGAGAAAATCCTGGCAAGGGGGGTTGTCACATACGACCCCCACCAATCTTCAATATCAATTTAGAAGAGCGGGGGAGACTATTCCTTTAGGATTGAATATCGATCGAAATTTTGACAAGCGGGAGGGTAACATTCCTTAAAATTGAATATTTATCTCCGTCATAGCGGCAGAGGTATATTCTCAAAATTGAATATCTGTCTCGATCGAAATTTTGGAGAGCGAGGGGATGATATTCCCTACGTTTTAATATTTATCTCAACCGAAATTTTGGAAAGCGGAGGGTAATATTCCCTAGGACTAAATATTCATCACGGTAGTAATTCTAAAACGCAAGAACGAAAAAGGATATTCCTTTACCTAACAATTTCATATTTATTTCATTACAAACAATACAAGTCATTCGGAACTCGTTATTATTTGCATCACACTAATCATTTACAAGTATATCTCTCTCCTCCAAATCTCCAACTTCGGGCGAAATCCAGACCCCTCAAAATCGCCGGGCCCCCTCAAAAACTGCCGGGCCGGGGGGGAAACACCCCCGATCCTGAACCCTCTCTACAGGCCTGCAAATTGTTGTTTTATTAATTTTATTATGATGCATTTTATCGAAAGTTATGCAAATGATTGTTTATGTAACAGAATAGAGTCACAAACTCGCTTGTAATTCTGCATAACTTTTTTACCCCGTAAGGTTAATTTCACAAATTTTTTATTTGGCACGGACATGATTTTGACGTATTAAAGAGAAAGTGGGGGTCTAAATAATTGCGAAAATCGTAACACCATCTGAATTTGCAACTTCGTAAATGTCCTGAAACTTATTTAAAATACCCATTATTTAAATAATGAAGTTACGCTAGACTGAAAAAAAATTGGAAAATATGTGCGAACATATAACATTCAAATAATGTATTTAAATACTCTTGTGAATTTGCAACTTCACAAAACATCCGGAATATATTTTACCTGTTTTCGCTTACCTTCTAAGCCATTTTGCAGTTTCATTAAAATTTTATTCGCAACAAAAAAATCCGGAAATTGTTGCGAATTTATTATTGTCTTAATTATGTCGATATATAGCTTCAGATCAATTTGCAACCCATTTATTAATACGGAACATAATTTTAATAAATGGAACTAGCCAAGCAAGAAGATATATTATAACAAAATTAATAAACAACTATTTGCAATGTTAGTCATGGCAGCTGGGTGCAAAGTCAACGGAAGATGCCTAATAATAATTAAAATATTCTCCAAGATATTCTTAAATTTCGGAATTTGTTTCAATATGTTATGGCATATTAACGTTTTTGTTAATTTAAGAATGTTTCGGGGGGGTATATAAGGGTGCAAAAACCGGATATATTATTTTTTTTACCTTCTCTGATATTGCCTCAAAAATTAAAATCTTTTGACATTTTTGCCTAACTTTTCACTACAAAAGTCTGTACTGACTGGCCTATAATCTTTACTAATATCTACTCTAAAATTTTAATACAACATAGCTTATATAAAGATGATATCCGTTTTGTCTAAATATTAGTAGGCATTCTCTACTCTCTACTTTTTCTTTTAATCTTTGTGCCACATATGTCTTCGCGTCTAAATAACGCCCAACGACTAGAAGACAAAATAATACAATTATCCAGTATATTACTGAGAAATAACTACACCTGTAGCTTTTAAGACAAGAGAACAATTAGTGTTTTTTTGACAAAGGACACAAATAAAAATGCAAAATTTAATATTAAATACACAGCTCTAATAATATGTTTATTATATTGTGTAGTATCCATAGATTGATACCTACTACTTACACAGAACTGTTGATATAGGTGGTTGACAGTTTTATTTTACACGTTTTATATATCATTTTTTTAAGTTCTTCAACTTGACACGCATTTATCCTATTCAGCAGTATTATTGCTGATTCTTTAATTTCTTTTTCTTTGCCATGTGTCTCTCGTGGAAATTTTGACCGAGTTCCAATTCTTTTTGTTTAAATAAGTTTAGAATGTCATAAAACGTTAAAATTTTAAATTCGAGCGAAGGAAATTATGTCTGTCTGTCTGTCGGTCGGGCTGTAACTCTTTGTGCCCACGTTTTTTCAGGAGCGGTTTAAGACAAATACTTGAAATTTGGTACACATATATATATATATCTTGTCGAGATCTGGAACTAGATGCACTAATTCCGATGAAGGGTTGGGGGTTAAATAAGTAAAGCAAGCTAATAAGAGTCCAGAAACTTTATTTTTGGCGTATATGCTAGAAGTCAGCGTATCAAGTTTTTTTTATTACATCTGCCTCAAATATTATATGCTTGAAATTCTATGATCAATTATTTACACATACTAGAATACCAATATAGTCAAGGTGTATTCCTTTAAAGAGACTTGGATGGGAAATCTGGATGTGGAAGTAGCGATTCCTTTGACATCGGTTTTTTTCATTATATCAGTAGATATTTATTTCCCAATAAATATGTTGTAAAAGATTTCATTCATTCATTCATTTAACACGAAGATTTTTAAAAAATGGAAAATTTTCAACCACCTTTAAAAAACGGTGACAAGAATAAAATGTATCCAACGTTCAATATCAATTTTAGTTATTAATTAATCAAACGATATTATAATTTTATTTCATAAGATATTTCAAAGACGATTCTTAATTTTTTCCACCCGTTTTACTTGGATTTAAAATGTAAATTTAACTTTGGATGTCATATTCGGTACCAGCTACTGCGACACTCCGTCAGATTCTCGCATATTCTCGTAGAGATTTTTTTTTATAATATGGGACCACCGCCTATCTATACTCTACAGTTTGCAAAATATTTTCATAGGCATTGCCTTAGTCAGAGATATCACTGAGCATAAACTAATATTGTAAAGTGGGTTAGAAATACCGTTATCATCGTTTCCTGTTGTAGTTTGAATTAAATTTGATTTTTTTCATTTGACGTAATTTTATTTATAATCCCATATACAAGGTTATATTTAACATCATATTTTCATTTTCAGATGACTACAAAATCAACTCTTCCAATGACAAATATAACAACTTTTCTACCAATGAGACCACTGAATCCCGGCCATGATATATCACTGAATCCTGACCCTCCAGTCCTGGACTTATGCGTACGCAAACCCTCAGTATCACCAGATTTTCCTCACGATTACAGAAATAAGGAACATCAACCAGTTTACGTGGATTCACTCTGCCCCAGTTCCAGCCCCAGGTGTCAGTCCAGACTTTCCGAAACCTCTGACGTATCTAGCTCAGAAGGCAGAGACCCGAACTCAAACTCCCCAACACGCAAGATAAAACGTAGCAGACCTTTCAAAGCCTACCCAAAAGTCCCTTTTCCTCTATCGTTCATAGGTACAATACCTGATATATCAATATCGGATTCTTCAGAAGCCTATGCAGCATTTAGAGAAAAAATGCTGTCTCAAGTGCAAGCTACCCATAATGGTACCAACAAAAATATGAGAAGAACTCAGTCACAGAATCCTCAAATTACAGACCCAACGTATTGGGAGAAAAGGAAGAAAAATAATGAAGCCGCTAAACGGTCCAGGGATGCGCGAAAGGCCAAAGAAGATGAAATAACTATCAGATGTTCATTTTTGGAACAGGAAAATATGCAACTTAAAATCCAACTCGCGGCGTTAAAAGAAAGTTTACGACTGAAAGATATGGGTTGGCAAGGCTGATGGGAACCAGTAATAAATCTAAGTTTTATTATCCAGAACTTATGTCTGTTAGAGACCAGACTCAAATCTTCAGAGTTGATCCGAACCTTGTGTGAAGCTGAAGATTTTGAGAAGTGTTTTATAGATTTATTAGATGATCGCTCTCATCTTTAAGTCAATTCTTCTAGGTTACACACGCCGCCGCCGGCAACTTAAGGTGGCCAATGTGGTCCTTCCCTAGAAAGAGACATCCGATAGGGAAATATTTACTATTTTTGGACATAACTTTTTTTTCTTAGTAGAACCTTAACAAGACTATTACTATGAATTTTCACTCAATAATTTCAGTGGTTTGCAAAATAGATTTAAATTTAAAAACTATGCTAATCTTCCTATTTCGTAGTTTTATATTAAACTATTTTGCAAACCACTGAAATTATTGAGCAAAAATTCATAGTAATAGTCATATTATGGTTCTACTTAGGTAGTCTTATAGTTTTTTTTAAATATACGTACTAAGAAAAAAAAGTTATGGCCAAGAATAATAAATATTTTCCTATCGGATATTTATTTCAAGGGAATGGCCTCCTTAAGGAGATATAGTCAGTGATTTGTTTTCTTGTCATTAGCTATAGTTTGATTGTAAATAATTTCGATTAAATGACGTAAACCAGTTAGATTAGAGTATTTATTTATATTTGTTTAATTACTAATAAATATTTTATTTTATATATCTTCATTATTTCCTACTATCCCCTAGGTACTAGTCCAGTCGTCACTGGTTTTAATGCGTCACTAAATGTTATATTGCTGAACATTTCGGGATGAATACTTTTTTTGGTATAGAATACGATATAAAAGACAAGTTTACAGCTGTAAGGTGCCGAGGACCACTAAAAAAATCGAAAATATTGGCCAAAACTCGATTTTTGGCCAATAACTACAGGCGATAGACGGGGAAATGTCACGTCAAAAACTTATCTGACGTTTTTTTGTACGATCAAAAATATAGGCTCCAGATTTCATATGTTTAACGCACTAGAATGGACGTGGCGAAGCGTGCGCGATCTCGGATGCGCTACACTAAATTTGTTGAAACTTTTGAACTAATTAATGAAATTGAGCTCAACAAAGCTTAAATGAAAGAAGAAACATATGACTATTGGATTAGGAACATAAAGAGATTTCCGATGAAATCGATAAAAGCTCTACCATTTCTACAATTTTTAAGATAGAAATCTGGAACATTCACATATTACTCATTATTAGATTTCTATAGGTACGATTTTTAAAGCTTGAAATGTGTACTTTAAGATGCTTCTAGTGGATTTACCTTACAAATTAAATTAACCCTCTTTATTTTACGAATATTGAAGAAAAATTTTTCTTTGCTCCAAACTTCGTGAAAGTAGGGGTAAAATAAACGTTAATAACTTTTATTAAAAACAATTATTTAGCATTCGTATCCATCTGATCTTTTTATAGATTATTTCAAGAGTACTATGTGAAAATATCAGGCTATTATTTTAAAAATTGTAGAAATGGTAGAGCTTTTACCGATTTCATCGAAAATCTCTTTATGTTCCGACTTCATATATCCTACATAAAATCATTTTCTATTTGAAAATATGATAATCCAATAGCCACATGTTTCTTTTTTCATTTAAACTTTGTTGAGTTCAATTTTATTAATTAGTTCAAAGGTTACAACAAATTTAGTGTTCCATTCTCGTGCGTTAGACAAAAAATCTGGAGCGTACATTACATTTTTGATCGTACAAAAAAACTTCATATACGTTTTTGGTGTGAAATTTCCCCCTCCATCGCCTAGTGCTATTAGTTTTGTGATAAATTTGTTTTATCTTTCGAGTTATTGACCAAGAATCAAAATTTTCGATTTGTTAGAGGTCGTCGGCACCTTTCAGATGTTAACTTTCTTTATCGTATCTACACCTGACCGAATTTTATCAATCTCTTTATCTGACAGCTGGGCTATACTGGCAGAACACGTATATATTAAACTCAAGATAACGTCACAATTAAATTAACCCTGGTTACTTCCTTTGTTCGGAATACCTTGAGCTACCCATTCCTAAAGTTTAAAGAAAATCCACCATAAACATTATTCCAATGTAAATGGAACGGGTTCCTTTCATCAAAATTTAAAATATTTTCTTTTTAAACAGTGTAATTTGTATCTGGATTTATATGCTTTAAAAGAAAAGTCATGAAAATAACTTAGCCTATGTTTATTTTGTGAAAATTTTACCGTTTCTCTTTTACAGAGTAATATTTCACACTTACAGCCGGTTTTACAATCGCTGGTTAACTTCCAGTCAGAGTTAACTTTCAGGTTATTATAGAAATTGGGTTTTACAATAGCTGGTTATTTTCAATGTTGTAGTTATCTAGTAGTTAACTTTACTAGCAGATGAGGTGTGGGTTAACTAGAAGTTGGGAGTTTACTGGCAATTTATAACCTATAAAATAACTGTCACAAAATATTTTTTTGACATTTCGCTTAAAAATGGATATGTGCGAAGTAAATGCATATAGCAGTGATGAGGAGCCAAGGTAATTCGGTATAGACCTAACTTTTTCGTAGAATACGATGGAAGAGATTTTTTAAATAGATCGAAACTAAATACTACCTACTTACTTTATAATAGACCACTAACTCATAATCTGCTTCTCACATTTATATTTGATAGCAGGTGACGTGACCAAAATTAATGTATTTTATGTGTATTACCCATTTTTCCAGTACCAACATTATAAATTTTATTCATAATCTCTCGTTTACAAATCATCACTTAACTTTATATTGAAAAACGCAAGTGTCGGTAAAGTTGTAGTTAACCTGCAAGTAAGAGTCAACTAACATGAAAGTTAACTTACAATTGTAAAACCGGCTGTTAGAAATAGTGGAAATATCAAAGACCTATTAAATGTATGAACAATTTTAAACATTTATTTTAATTCCCTAATATTTTCTTTACTCTAGCATTCTTAATAGAGAAGTTTGAACTAACTTCTTGAACATTAGCAAAAAATCTGTCTAATGCGAGTTCTTTTATGTTCTTTCTCAGACATTTTATTCGTTCATGCGGGGAGACTTCATTTCGTACCGACAAACTCAAAGAAAAACAGGGTTACTAAAATTCATACAATAAAATGCCACCGTCGTTTAGTCAATTTTTTTAAAATTTTAATGAAGCACCCTCAAAGGTGTTTTACTAAAATTACAATCTGGTCAAGAACTGATCAATGAATAATACTGTGCCAACTTAAATTAATACTATATAAAAAAAAACTAAGGACTTACTCACTAGTATCTCTTAGATTCTAATAATTTAATTGCATTTATATTACCTACATCGTGTACACTAGCACTCTATTCTTCTTTTGAACTAACTAAACATTATACTAGCTCGAAAAGTTTGGTCGTCTTGAGTTTTCTGATCAGATTCGTGTTATCAATGAGTTGGATGGTCGCGGTATTGACATGGTGATGGAGTCGGTGTTCATGATACTTGGCGAATTTGATAATAGTCTGGTTAACAGTATCCATTTTCAAGTCTCTGTGGAGCTCACTGTTTCTCAAATACCAAGAAGCATTGATAATGCTCCTTGGTACCTTGTTTTGAAATCGTTGGATTATTTCCAAGTGACTCTTTTTGGCACAACCCCACAGCTGTATATGTCCATACGGGCTTAAGAATTTGTTTGTGCAGTAGTACTTTGTTATCGAGTGACAGGGTGAAATTCCGTCCAAGCAACCAATACGATTTTCTAAATTTGATATCCAGTTCTTTTTTTTTTTTTTTCACATGAGTTTCTCAGCGTAGCTTGGCATCCAATGTCTTTCTCAAATACTTCGCTGTATCAGCATATGCTACCTCGATATTATCTATGCTGACAGGGATGTGTTGATTTCTTTTGTTCGTAAAATTGACGTGGAGAGATTTGGTCTCATTCAATTTTAATCGCCTTGGTTTTGTTGTTGATTTTATTCACTGAGGTTTGTAGATTCGCCGCAGCTTTTTCGTGATTTTTGCCTACAGCCATTATGGCAGTATCATCAGCAAAGGTGGCTATCGTGTCAGGCTCTAATTCAGGAATATCAGCGTAGAGGACTGGTCCTAATACACTGCCTTGTGGTACTCCCGCCTTAATTTCTTTCAGTTCAGAGTAAGCATCTTCCTGCTTAATTCTAGAAGCTCTAACTGAAATGTAAGACTTCAATAGCTGTGAGAACTGTTTGGGTAAAAGCTTGCTTAATTCTTAATTGAACCTTATAATTTACTATCGACTTGAGGTCTTGAGGTCAGTTAAAATATGCTCGATTTTGAGATTTATTTTCATACAAATCTCAATATCGATATTACGAGACAATTAATCTACCTACAATGAAGTTTTAGTTAAATTTTTAATGACCGTTTTAAGGCGGAGATCAGACATTCAATACGAACTATTACGAATAACACTTAATTATTAATTTTAACACGTTTCGTTTTCGGCATCTTTAGTATATTCTCACACATTCTCGACTTTTCTGATTTTTGCTCATTTTGCCCTTACTAGACAGCGTCATGAAATTAATAAAGAACCACTAGTCCAGTACATGACGGTTTTTGGCTCAGATTTCCATCAACAATCATCAATTTGCTTCAAATTTGAACTCTAAGTAGTATGTACCTTAAAAAGCAAACCCTACCCTATGCGAATGTGCGCATTTACCCTAGGAGTGGATACAACCCCAACTCGGGGGTGGGAATTTTAATATTGAAAATAAATCGAAATCGATAGCGGAACACATTCTAAGCAAAAAATGTCCTATACAGTTTTTTCGAAAAATCAATACTTTTTGAGTTATTCGTGATTGAAAATTTCAATTTTGCTTAAAAATAATCATGTTTTCAAACGGTTCTTCACGAATAACTCAAAAACGTTATACTTTATCAAAAAAGTATAAGGAGCAAAAATGTAGCTTATAAAAAACAAAGAGATTAGTTTTCTCTTATTGTTGTAGGCCAAATGCAAACCGTATCATGGCTTATTGAAGGTGGGCCTTATATATCGAACGAAAAATTTTAAAAATTCAACATTGAATAACAGGACAACGGACAACTTTACGGGGAAAATGCATAAAACCTTTTTTTAAGTACTTAAGAAAACTTTTAAAATGAGATGTTGCAGAACTCTCTGGCATAAGAACTAAGGGAGTTATCATGAAAATAAGGTCGATTATTATTTTTTTGGTGGAAAAAACAACCCTTGGCATTACTACCCTAATTGAAATTAAACGTAATCCATTTACAATTCACTTTATTTAAGCACTAGTAATGTGATCCAAAAGTTTGACCGGATTATAATACTTAATTTTGAAAAAAAAAAAATGGTTAAATTGGAAAAAGCATTTTTGAAATTTTATAAGAAATCGCCTTTTTTCAAAATAACTAAAAAACTATCTAAGATACGGAGAAATTGCTAGAAAACAAAAAGTTAGGATTGTTTTTACTGACAATTTTTTTTTTATTTATTGTCGTAGCTTACACACTAACCGAGATATGACCTTTCAAAGTTCGCATTAGCGTGTGACTGGTACCGTTTTTCAGTCAGTTAAACTTTGCCTTTTTAAAAATAAAGGGCTTAAGAAATTTGAAAATTTTCTACAAAATGGTTTTTTGAGGAGCTTTATAGCGTAAAAATTAAGCGAATTATTGTCAAAAAACCAAACGCACTTTTTTTTTTTTTGGAGTAGGTAGATTTTGGAGAATAGATGAATGTATATATAGCATAAATATGTACCAGACGATTGTGGAACCAAACGCGTGTCTACCGGTAGAAAATACTTATACTTCTTTCCTAATGAGGGGTAGTTTTGAAGGGTTGGAAAGTTGCAATAATTAATTATTCAAGTTGAATACGATAATAAAATACCAAAATTAGATAAATTATGTATTAAATTATATAAATATGCCGATAAATGATTTTTCCAATTTTTTCGTAATAAGAGATGATTTTAAAAGGTTGAAAAGTTGGGATGAAAAATATATGAAATATGACAAAGTCAATATATAATTTTTTTTTTTGCAATTTTATTATAATAGGGGGTAGTTTATAAGGGGTAAATAAATCAATTAATTGTTGACAAATAAAAATTTGTGTCTTAAAACAATCTTGATTCAAACCCACTTAACGTTTTTTAGCTTATTAAATGCTTGAATTCATTATTACTTCCACATCCACGTAGTGGATTGGAAGTATAGTAATCGCAAAAAAAATTTCATAAATTTTTATTCGTGAAATAGGTTTAGAATGTCATGAAACGTCGAGATTTTAAATTTGAGCGAAAAAAAATTTTCTGTCTGTCTGTCTGTCTGTCTGTCGGCCTGTCTGTCTGTCTGTCTGTCTGTCTGTAACTTTTTTTGTCCGCACGTTTTCTCCGGAACGGTTTAAGATATTGACTTGAAATTTTGTACACGTATATATTATAACGAGATCTGGAACTGGATTGTTTTTTGAGGATATCCGGTGAAGGGTTGGGGGTTAAATAGGGGTAAATAGGGGAAAATAAGTAAAGCAAACTTGTAAGAGTACAGAAACTTGAAATTCGGTGTATGTACTATAAATTAAGGCCTAAGATTTTTTTATAATATTTTCAACCCCCCACCACCCCTACCCCATTAATGGGGTTGATAAAATAAAGTTGAGATTTTCATTTGAAATTTCGTACACGTATGTATTATAACGACGTCTGAAATTATATTATATTTTGAGATGATTCCGTTGAGGGGTTGGGGGTTAATTTGGGGTAAATAAGGGAATATAAGTAAAACAAGTTGGTAAGAATACAGAAACTTGAAATTCGGTGTATATACTAGAAGCCAAAGCGTCAGATTTTTTTATAATATTTATCAACCCCCACCACCCCTACTCCAGTATGAAAAGGGTTGATAAAATAAAATTGAGATATTCATTTGAAATTTGGTACACGTATGTATTATAACGACATCTGGAACTAGATTATAATTTGAGATGATTCCATTGAAGGGTTGGGGGTTAAATAGGGGTAAATAGGGGAAAATAAGTAAAGAAAGCTGATAAGACTACAGAAACTTGAAATTGGGTGTATGTACTAGAAGCCAAAGCGTCAGATTTTTTGTAATACTTTTCAACCCCCACCACCCCTACTCCAATATGAAAAGGGTTGATAAAATAAAATTGAGATATTCATTTGAAATTTGGTACAGGTATGTATTATAACGGCATCTGGAACTAGATTATATTTTGAGATGATTCCGTTGAAGGGTTGGGGGTTAAATAGGGGTAAATAGGGGAAAATAAGTAAAGCAAGCTGGTAAGACTACAGAAACTTGAAATTGGGTGTATGTACTAGAAGCCAAAGCGTCAGATTTTTTTGTAATACTTTTCAACCCCCACCACCCCTACTCCAATATGAAAAGGGTTGATAAAATAAAATTGAGATATTCATTTGAAATTTCGTACAGGTATGTATTATAACGGCATCTGGAACTAGATTATATTTTGAGATGATTCCGTTGAAGGGGTGGGGGTTAAATAGGGGTAAATATGGGAAAATAAGTAAAGCAAGCTGGTAAGACTACAGAAACTTGAAATTCGGTGTATGTACTAGAAGTCAAGGTCTCAGATTATTTATAGTATTTTTCAACCCCCATCAACCCCCTACTTCATTATTAAAAGGGTTGATAAAATAAAATTGAGATATTCATTTGAAATTTGGTACACGTATGAATTATAATGACATCTGGAACTAGATTATTCTTTGAGATGATTCCTTTGAAGGGTTGAAGGTTATTTAGTGGTAAATAGGGCGAAATAAGTAAAGCAAGCTGGTATAAGTACAGAAACTTGAAATTCGGTGTATGTACTAGAGGCAAAGGACTCAGATTTTTTAATATTATATTTCAGCCCCCCACCAGCTCTACTCCATTATTCAAGGGGTTGGTAAAACAAAATTTAGATATTCACATGAAATTTAGTACGCATATGTATTATAACGACATCTGGAACTAGATTATATTTTGAGATGATTCCTTTGAAGGGTTGGGGGCTAAATAGGGGTAAATAGGGGTAAATAGGGGGAAATAGGGGGAAATAAGTAAAACAAGCTGGTATGAGTACAGAAACTTGAAATTCGGTGTATGTACTAAAGCCAAGGCCTCAGATATTTTAATAATATATTTCAGCACCCCACCACTCTTACTCCATTATTCAAGGGGTTGATAAAATAAAATTAAGATATTCACCTGAAATTTAATACGCATATGTATTATAACGACATCGGGAACTAGATTATATTTTGAAATGATTCCGTTGAAGGGTTGGGGGTTAAATAGGGGTATATAGGGGAAAATAAGTAAAGCAAGCTGGTAAAAGTACAGAAATTTGGGATTTGGTGTATATACTGGAAGCGAAGGTCTCAGGTTTTTTTATTAGTATTTTCCATCTCCCCACCATCCCCACTCCCTTATTAAGAGTTGATAAAATTAGATTTAAATTTTCACTTGAAATTTGGTACATTTATGTATTATAACTACATCTGAAACTAGATTATATTTTGACATGATTGCGTTGAAAAAGTGGGGTAAGTAGAGGTAAATAGGGAAAAATAAGTAAAGCAAGCTGGTAAGAGTATTGCAACTTGAAATTCGGTGTATGTCCTAGAAGCTAAGGCCTCAAATTTTTTAATAATATTTTTCAACCCTTCCTACATTATTAAAGTGTTTGATAAAATAAAATTGAGATATTGACTTGTAATTTGGTAGACGTATGTATTATAACGACATCTGAAACTAGATTATATTTTAGGATGATTCCGTAGAAGGGTTGGGGTTAATAGGAGTGACTAGGGGAAAATAAGTAAATCAAGCTGATAAGAGTACAGAAATTTAGGTTTTGGTGTATATACTAGAAACGATTAGATTAATATTTTTCAAACTCCACCACCTCCGCTTCATTATTGGATTGATAACATCAATTTGAGATATTCACTTGAAAATTCGTACACGTATGTATTGTAGTGAATAGTAGAAAATAAGTAGGGTGAACTAGAAACTTTATTTTTAACGTATATGGTAGAAACCAACTCCTCAAACTTTTCTATGACATCTGCCCCAAATATTATTAAAATTCTATGACCAATAATTTCCACATACTAGAGTGCAAATATAGTCAAGATGTTTCCTTTAAAGTGACTTGGATGAAGAATCTGGATGTGGAAGTAGTGATTCCTTAGGCAGCGGTTTTTTATTAAGTTTTTGCATAAGGTATAGTTTTCACCCCTAAAAATAATTTGCGCATATCGGCATAGCGTAGGGAATGAAGTTAAGGATAAGCAAAGCTTAATTCTAAAATTTCATGAAAATGCATGGCTTCTTGATAGGATTTGGAGGTAATACCATATTTTTACAGTCGTACACTGAACTACACCACCGGACCATACTCTACAGTTTTCATGAAAATGGCCAAAGCCATTTCAGGAAATTTATTTAGAAAACTAAGGAAAGAAATATAATAATATACGGGTCGAATTAAGAACCTCCCCGTTTTTACAAAATTTAAGGGTCAGCTAAGAAAATGCCTGACACCTCTGAGACCCATATCTTAATACATAAGACTGAATCTAATATTGTACTCAATAATTATGATATTTAAATTAAGTTCAATAAGTCCAAATTTAAATACCTACTATCTACCAATTTCTTAAAAGATCTTGGCCACTTCTTAGATATTGACTTGATATTCCCTAAATATATCAGTTAAATATAACAAAAGATCTGTGTAAAATAAAATTAAACTTATACTATGTGCATATAGACTTTCTGAGTGTTCATGTGAAACTAAAATTATACAGGGGTAATGTTGTTTACTAAGTAAGATTCTTTTTCTTAGACAAAACTATATTTCTAGACACTAACTGAATAAACATTCTGAAAGTATACATCCTGAGTTTTTCTGTTAATCTTGTTATTTATTTCGTAGAATTTAATATCAATTAAACTACAAGTTTCTGAAAATTGCGCAAATGCATTGCTCCATTAATTATAGATTGTAGACTAGGCAAATGAGAACTATTGAAACACGTTAAAGATTGGTGAATATTAGGATGTAAAGATTTTTGATTTTAATGTCATATCTATTTTCATGCAAAATATGAAATTAACCCTCAAAACCTCAGAAGAAAAATATTGAAATAGCTAACAGACACAAGTTCACCTGAGTTCAAATTCAAATTTATAAATATACCTTTTATGTGAGGGTTACGTAACTTGGGTCAAATTACTTCCTCTTGCGCTAGTACCTGAATCCTTACTTTTATATATTTATATTGTAGGGATAAAATTTCTGGGTTAGTAATAATTATTATGCAAATATATTGTTTGCATCATCAGTATTATATCTTCGTAAACAATCCCTTTTTGTCATAATCATTACCTGGGTTTTACATTTCGACCTGTTTGACATAATCAGTATCATATTAGCATGAAAATGTTAAAGGTGAGCATTTGAGATTATTTGAGAAGTCTGATTTAATACGAATTTTTAACAATTCTTATTGAAGGAATAGGTTTAAAATGTCACGAAACGTCGAGATTGTAAATTTGAGCGAAATAATTTTGTCTGTCTGTCTGTAACTTTTTTTGTGGACGTATTCTCTGTAACGGTTTAAGATATTGACTTGAAATTTTGTACACGACTGTATTATAACGAGATCTGGAGCTGGATTATATTTTGAGATAATTTCGTTAAAGGGTTGGGGGTTATATAGGGCGAATAGGGGAAAATGAGTAAAGCAAGCTGGTAAGAGCACAGAAACTTGAGATTTGGTGTATATACTAGAAGCCATGGTCTCAGATTTTTTATAATATTTTTCAACCCCCTACCACCCCACTCCATTATTAAAAAGATAAAATAAAATTGAGATATTCATTTGAAATTTGGTACACGTTTGTAGTATAACGACATCTGGAACAGAATATATTTTGAGATGATTCCATTGAAGGGTTGGGGCTTAAATAAGGGTAAATAGGAAAAATAAGTAAAGTAAGCTGGTAAGAGTACAGAAACTTGGGATTTGGTGTATATACTAGAAGCGAAGGCCTCAATTTTTTTTATAATACTTTTGCATCCCCCCCTACCACTCCTACTCTATTATTAAAGGGATTGATAAATAAAATTGAGATATTCGCTGAAATTTGGTACAGGCATTATGTATTATAATGATATCTGGAATATTATTATATTATATCATGAGATGATTCCATTGAAGGTCTGAGATTTTTTTATATTTTCCATCCCCCTACCACCCCCACTCTATTATTAAATGAATTAATCAAGCATAATAGCGATATTCACTTGAAATTTGGTACACGTATGTATTATAACGACATCTGGAACTAGATTATAATTGAGATGATTCCGTTCAACCTTTTTTGGGTTAAGTAGGTGTAAATAGGAGAAAATAAGTAAAGCAAACTGGTAAGACTACAGAAATTTGGGATTTGGTGTTTATACTGGGAGTGAAGGCATCAGATTTTTATAATATTTTTTAACCCCCACCACCCCTCTCCATTATTAGAGGGGCAGATAAAATAGAATTGAGATTTTCACTTAAAATTTCATATACCATAATGACATCTGGAAATAGATTATATTTTGAGATGATTCCTTTGAAGGGGTGGGGGGTAAGTAGAGGTGAACAGTGAAAAATTAGTGAAGCAAGCTGGTAAAAGTACAGAAACTTGGGATTTGGTGTATATACAGGAAGCGAAGGCCTCAGATTTTCTTCTAATATTTTTCAACTCCCCCACCACCACCACCACCACCACCACCACCACCACCACCTCCAGTATTAGAGGGGCAGATAAAATAGAATTAAGATTTTCACTTAAAATTTCATATACTATAATGGCATCTGGAAATAGATTATATTTTGAGATGATTCCGTTGAAGAGGTGGGAGGTAAGTAGAGGTGAATTGTGAAAAATAAGTGAGCAACCTGGTAAGAGTACAGAAACTTGGGATTTGGTGTATATACAGGAAGCGAAGGCCTCCGATTTCTTTCTAATATTTTTCAACTCCACCACCACCACCACCACCACGACCACCTCCACTCCACTCATTATTATGGACCATCCATTAATTACGTTACGCAAATTCCATGGTTTTTCTACTCCTCCCCCCCCCCTACGTCACAGGTTGTCACATTCAAGTCAACCCCTCCCCCCCGTTGTGACGTCTCACATTTTAAATTTTGAGGTAGAATTTATTGATTTCTCTTTTACTTTAATTCCATTCAATAGAAACGATGGTACACATAGATATAAATAATGTGATGTCACAAAAGTTTGACCACCTCCTCCCCTCTTGTCACACTCTGTCACACTTTACGGACTCCCTCCTCCCCCCTCAAAGTGTGACGTAATTAATGGATGGCCCCTTAAATGGGTTGATAAAATAAAATAAATATATTAACTTGATAGTTAGTAAACGTATTTATTGTAATGACATCTGATTGAGATGATTCCATCGAAGGAATGGGGGGTGGAAGATTGTGAATATGGGATAAAAAGTAGAGCAAGTTAATAAGAGTCCAGAAACTTTATTTTCGACGTAAATGCTAGAAAACAATGCCTCAAATTTTTCTGTGTCATCTGCCCCAAATATTAAAATTCTATAATCAATAATTTTCTCATACTAGAGTGCAAATATAGTCAAGATATTTCCTCTCGTGACTCGAAAGTCTGAATGTGGAAGTAGTGATTCCTTAGGCAGCGTTTTTTTAAATACAAACATTAAATATTTATCAATATACAATGTTATAATAGTTAAGATTCTGTTCTTGTAAAATCCCTACAGGTTTCATTAAAGCCAAGTCTCTTTTGTATTATAATTATTTCTTGAATGTCGTTACCTCAGAAGATGATTCCTATCTATCTCGCACTAGGGTTAGAACCTGCAAAGAATACAATCAATTCGTAATAATTTTTGTTTTAAATATTTACAAATAATCCGAATGTTGTAACAAATTATATTCAGTTTTTTACTTAAATGTTTTACGTGTAAATGCTCATTAATATATACTCCTAAAAATTTTGCGTTTTCTTGTTAAATTTGTCGTTCAAATTATTTACAGTTTGTTTCTACTTTTGTATTTAGTGCCCTGAATAGGATAATATTAGTTTACTCAAAGTTTAATAAAAATGTTTTTTTTTTGTAAATAAATGAAGAGAGTAACGCAAAAATGAAATAAATTCGTGTTGTGACAGTTGCAATATGAGGCAAACTCGACTCGACTCCGTACCTTCTAGCTCGATGGTTTTGTCATTTAACGCCTGAATCTACTGAAATTCGGTACATCAAGATGGCAGATTGTAAATATTTGGCCGAAAAACAATCCAAAATGGCGACGTCAATTTGACTGATAAGTACTGTAAGTTATCGTCTGATTTCTCTGAAAATTTTAGAGCAAATTCATTACATTTATGGATAGGGAATTTTAATAGATGAGAAGTCTGATTTATGTATTTGATCTATGGTAATGCTTCCGAATCGAACACACTAATATACGATTCAAATGTACCTATTGACCTCTCAATTTAACCGCGAATATCTCAAAAACGGGGGAGCAGAAAAAATTGAAAAAATTATGTGTTCATTATGTGTTTATTCTAAATCATTCACTGAAATTTGAATAATGTACATTGGACAGTTTTGAAGTTTTGCTAAGTTATATTGAAAAATGTCCTAATTGTTAAGGAAATTTTGACCATACTAGTTTTAAATTCACTGTATCTTAGAAAATATGCCTTCGATGTAAATGATATTTTAGATGCCGATAAAGCACGGCATTTTTTGTACGAAAAAATATTTCATGATTTTGTATTCTAAAATTTTGTAGCTATTTTCAAAAATGTGACCTCATGTTTAGTCGGTTATTTATCAATGTATTTAAAAAAAAAATTGGCGAAATAGTTAATTACATAAAATGAAATCATTTTTGGCAAAAAAGAATTGGCATATGTTAAATATTAATTTAGTTATCAAGCGCAATAGATGATATTGTTGCAAGCTTGCAATATGTATTTGCAATATGTATTTGTAGTACATTTTTCAATATAACTTCAAAACTGTTCAATTTACATTATTTAAATGTTAGTGAATGATTTAGACACAACGAACGCATAATTTTTTTTATTTTTTCGCGCCTCCATTTCTGAGATATTCGCGGTAAAGTGAGGGGTCAATATATTTGAATCATATTATATTAGTCTAATTTGGGACAAAACTAAAAAGAAAAAAATAGTTTAAACAATTAGAAACACATTTTTAAAGACCAAGTTAAACTGTTAAAAACTGTAATAAAAAGAAGGAAATAAAATCGTACCTTCACCCAATGTTCAAATACATTCACAGCTCCTAACCATATTTTCCACATGCCTAGCCCCTGGTCACAGGAATTTTATTACAATTTTGTAAAAAATATTTTAAACCACAATAAAATTTGGCTGTTATTGTACTATTGCAC
Source organism: Stenurella melanura (assembly GCA_963583905.1). NCBI lineage: Eukaryota > Metazoa > Arthropoda > Insecta > Coleoptera > Cerambycidae > Stenurella > Stenurella melanura. Next base: position 59,009,516 of record OY757314.1, on the reverse strand, counting down.
ATTGTAAAAAATGTTGCAAATTTACCGCAAATATTTCTTTACCAAGGCGACACTATACAGCATCGGTGTCGGTCCCTTTTTGAATAATTATTAGCTACCTAAAATGTACACTTTAGAATTTTTAATATAGTTGTTTTAAATTTGCCGAAAAATTGCATAAACCGTCTTAATAACCTCTTGTTAAAATTCAGGTCATTTTCACTAATATAGTTTTTGGAGAGCTAGCTCTTAATTTCTATGTGATATTTGGTTTGAAATATGTTTATAATATTATAATATTGCCAAATATAACTTAAATAAACTTTAGCTTTGATTTTTTTTTAAATAAAAATGATTTACACTCTTTGTTCATAACTTATGTTATGTTGAAGAACTAAGAGTTTGAATATCGGATTCTGAGGTCGCCTTCTACCCGCGATAACGCTCGCCGATTCGTCCGTCTGTCTGTTCGTACATCTGTCATATTTCTTATAAGCTTAATAAGTTCAAGTAGAAAAAGCCGTCTGTATTAAAATTAGCACAATAAGTTAATGTTAGCTAGAGAAATACCCTATAGTGGAGTAAAACTAAGAGTATAAATCACCTAATAAGGAACTGTCTTACTATAGCAATTTTATTACTGGAACTTGTTTTAGACGTTACAAGAAGTTTAGAAAAAAGTTTTGGATTAAATCCGTGTCCCGGAAAGCTTCTGTTTAAACAAAAGAATTTTCAAAATCGTATTTCTTTGCAGTTTCTCTTCAATAACTCAGCTTCTAAGACTCGTAATAAGCAAAGAGAAACAAATTATTCACGATGAAATTGCGAAGCGAACTAGATGTATCCGAACTCTCTTGGTCAATTGATTAAATTGCAAAACATAGAGACAATAGGGTCGTTTTCTTCAACAAAATTTATAAAATATTATACCATCAAAAAATATACCAAATATATATTTCATATATCATATTAAAGAAAGTGCTAATAATCACATGCAAGAAAAAATTGGTTTTCAAAATAACAAGTGAAAAAAACTACATTTTGATATGCTTTTTATCCAATTTGTTGGAATGATTCATAACATTTTCACCAGAGGGTCGCAAAATGGCTCAGTGCTTTGACATGTTTTATTTTTATTTTTTCTTCTTTTTGCATTGACTAAAGTAAAAGCTAACTACATTTTGAAACACGGAAAGAGCATCGGTTCTATTTTTATTTAATAAATGAAAATAAGGAAATGAATGATGATATTTTAAACATAAGACTACAATATTTTTTGCACCTCTATCGCACGGAGAATTTATCAATTTGTAATATTTTTTTAAATAATTTTATGGAATGCATTTTTGTAAATAACTCGTTTATTTTAAATTTTTCGAAAAAACTCTATTCCAGATTTTCTGTCCAAAAAGGTCCGTGCCTTATACTTGTTATAGAGATCGATCGACGGAATAGTTAATTTTCGATTTTTATTAGGAAACTCTTCGGAATTTGTAGAATTTATCAAAAAAATCAAGTTTTCCAGGATTTGTAGATTCGTTTTTGTTTTGTCAAATTTGAAACGTCTATATCGGGTACTTCCGGTTTTCGAACGGAGCCGAGCTTCCGGCGTTAAGGTTTTCCAGAGACCTCCTATTAACCACCCAAGCTTCATCGAAATCCGAAAACGGATTAGGGGGGCTGGGCGTGACAGGCAGACAGACAGACCGACCGACCGACCGACAGACAGACAGACAGACAGACAGACCGGCAGACAGACAGACCGACTGACAGAATTTTCTAAATTCGCTCTCGAGTCGATAGATATGTCTTTCACATCGATCCGACGTTTTTTTCGGGTTTCGATGGTCCACCGGAAAAATGGAAAACTTATACTAATTTTTTTTTTCAAAATGTAACAAGGCGGTAAATGATGACGTATGTAATGAGAATTCAATTTTAGAGATTTTCATGTTTTCTCTATGATGTTGGTGGTAATGCTCGGTAGATTTGTTGTTTACATTGTGTTGATTTTTCATTAAATTATAACCTAAAAACTTTAAAATTAATTTTCTATCTTAAAACATATCTGCAACAGTATGTTATTAATAGAAAATCATTTAGATACTTACTTTAGCTTACAGTGTACTTCAAACTTTAATCAAGTTAAATCCTAATAACAATAACAATAGTTTGAAGACAATTAATATGATAATGACTCACGTCGATACTATAACCACACTACTCTGTGCTATAACAGTAACGAACGACGTCCGTCGATTATTCCTCTACTTGTAAACTACGTATGCTCTCACATCTGACGTCACCATAGGCGCCAATTCAAAATTTCTTAAGTTAAATAATTAATTTCACTATTAAAATGAATTTGGAATGTAAAATAAAAAAATACGGGTTAAATAAAATTTTATAAATTACTTGAACATACATTTTTTTAAAAATGGTCAACGACCCTATTGTGGGTGGTCAATTGGTAATAATTTTAACAATAATGCATTAAATTTAACCAAACTTTAGAAGAACATGCCACTAATGGAGATAAATTATAGTGTCTTTCAAGTCGAAATGTTTATAACTATGATCCAAAAATAACAAAATCGAAAATCGAACAGTTGACCGTGTTTTGGCATCAAGTCGTAGAACAAACTTTTTTCTTCAGATTGTAACTTGTTTTATGTACTTTTCAGCGGCGTGCAAATAAAAAATAACCGAAATCGCCACAAAGCAATCTTCTTACACATTGGAAATGAACAGTTATCATAAATAAAATGAAACGCCTCATCACTGGCATATACATTATAAATAATCTGAGACCTTCACTTCTAGTACATACACCGAATTTCAAGTTTCTGTAGTCTTACCAGCTTGCTTTACTTATTTTCCCCTATTTACCCCTATTTAACCCCCAACCCTTCAACGGAATCATCTCAAATTATAATCTAGTTCCAGATGTCGTTATAATACATACGTGTGCCAAATTTCAAATGAATATCTCAATTTTATTTTATCAACACTTTTCATATTGGAGTAGGGGTGGTGGGGGTTGAAAAATATTGTAAAAAAATCTGACGCTTTGGCTTCTAGTACATACACCGAATTTCAAGTTTCTGTACTCTTACCAACTTTTTTTACTTATATTCCCCTATTTACCCCAAATTAACCCCCAACCTTCAACGGAATCATCTCAAAATATAATCTAATTTCAGGCGTCGTTATAATACATACGTGTACGAAATTTCAAATGAAAATCTCAACTTTATTTTATCAACCCCATTAATGGGGTGGGGGTGGCAAGGGGTTGAAAAATATTATAAAAAATCTTACTGCTTAACTTCTAGTACATACACCGAATTTCAAGTTTCTGTACCCTTACAAGCTTGCTTTACTTATTTTCCCCTATTTAACTCCCAACCTTCACCGGATATCCTTAAAAAACAATCCAGTTCCAGATCTCGTTATAATATATACGTGTACAAAATTTCAAGTCAATATCTTAAACCGTTCCGGAGAAAACGTGCGGACAAAAAAAAGTTACAGACAGACAGACAGGCAGGCAGGAAGGCAGGCAGGCAGACAGACAGACAGACAGACAGACAGACAGACAGACAGACAGACAGACAGACAGACAGACAGACAGACAGACAGAAATTATTTTTTTTTCGCTCAAATTTAAAATCTCGACGTTTCATGACATTCTAAACCTATTTCACGAATAAAAATTTTTGAAAATTTTTTTGCGATTACTATACTTCCAATCCACTACGTGGATGTGGAAGTAATAAATAACCCTCAGAAACTAAAATCAACTAATAATTGTCAAACAATAAATTAATGCAGTAAGGATTCAAACAAACCACCTTCTTGTGCCAAACTGATTACACAATGAATCTCTCATATCATTGAGTTGATTTGGAGTAATGCTTGCACAAAGTTGGATAAGTTTTTTATTGGCTCGTTCAAACACATGTCTGTACGCGGTTTCCTTTAAAAAGCCCCACAGAAAGAAATCATGGGGTGCTAGATCAGGTGACCTGGGGGGCCATTTTATCATTCCCCTCGTAGCTATTAAACGATTGGGATATGTTCTTTCCAGAAAATTAAAAACAGTTAAGGTATTGTGACTTGCGCAGCCGTCTTGTTGAAACCAAATGTCGTCAAAGATGACAGGAAGATTTTGAACTGCAGGAATTATCTGGTTTTGTAAAAGCTCCAAATATTTATTGCTGTTTAAATTGCCATCGATTAGCAGTTGGCCTGTAATATGATTGTCTAAAATTCCCGTACAAACGTTCAACTTTTGAGGATACCGAATTCGCACAGCAACACTCAAATGTTTATTTTTTCGAGACCAATATCGTACTACCAATGGATTGTGTTTCCTATGTAATGAAACGGATGATTCATCTGTAAACAATATATTCTTTAAGAAGTTTTCATTCTCATTCACTTTATTTATCATGATTTCACAAAATTCCGTCCGTTTGAAATTGTCCTCGGGAAATATTTCTTGCGTTGTTTGAACTTTAAAACAACTGTACCCATTTCTTTTCAAAATATTTCTTACAGTTTGTTCCTTCATGTCAACTTCATCCGCAATTTGTCCGCTAAAACAAAGTTCACTAGTTTCAACAAGTGCACAGACATTAGTTTCGCGAATTTCACGTTCTTCGCTCATTTGTTGATGACGGGGTTCGGGTTGACAGCTTTTTTTACAATAATTCACGACACACCCGAAATTCTCAAATTTTTTAATAATGTATGAAATTATGCTAGCTGAGGGGATTGGTCTGTCTTGATATGCCACAGTAAATAAATTTATTGTGCCATCAGTGGAATGGCCCCCGAAGTACCACTTCACAATTTGCCCTTTTTCTGCAGTTGTACAAACACACGGCATTTTAATAACGAAATTGAGATTAATTTATTTTATTCCCACACGTCTAAACAGCTACGCTATTAAAAGCAGAATGGGTGCGCTCGCGCTGTTCTCAACTCGTCGCGGTCAAGCGATGGACCAATGCCTTGCATTGTTCTACGACAAGGCGTGGTTTATCTGCGCAGAAACAAGTGTGATGAATCTGTATAAACGGCACTGTATAATATTTCTGTATTACTAACATTCATTGAATTATATAAAATGCCAACAAAAAAAATATTTGTGTATTCTACAGTAACTGAATTTTTGTGTACTCATTCAAAAAAAATATAATTCAAAGCATTATTTTCAACATATATTCATACCTCTGAAACTATGATTGACCACCTAAAATGTTTTTAAAAAAAGTCGTTACTTTGTGTAGTCATGATGATATGAGAAAGAAGACTTTACTTTGTATTCTATCACAAATTTATTGTAACACAACCGTTACGGAAGTTTTGGCACTTTTGGCACATTAATGAGCCATTCTCAAACGTAAATTCAAATGAATGAATTAACAATACGCGGAATTAAAAGCTTCACCTTTTTTTGTCATAATAAATAAAACACAATGTAAATATCAAAACATTATTGTAACGATTGGAGAACCCTGTATGTTATCAACTTATTTTGTTTTATTCTGATTATGGTCATCACTCGTATGCAACCCTATATACAACAACAGACTAGAAGGTGTATATTTGGTTATCTAACTTAGAACTTACCTCGATATTTGTGAAAATACAGTAAGTACCTACATCTAATAGTTTAAAACATTTTTATAGTTATTTATTGTATTAGTGTGTAATTATGCATATTATTCACGCAAGAAAAAGTCAGCCGTCAGGTCGAATGGCTAATTTTCTTAAATGACTAATATGCAATTACACACGTGAGCAATACAAAATTGTATCCAACACTTTCTTTTAATGATATTTTATTTGAATAATATTTTTTTAAATTTAACAACTCACTTGACAGTCTAATTACTTCCACATCCACGTAGTGGATTGGAAGTATAGTAATCGCAAAAAAAATGTCAAACATTTTTCTTCTTGAAATAGGTTTAGAATGTCATGAAACGTCCAGATTTTAAATTTGAGCGAAAAAAATTTTTCTGTCTGTCTGTAACTTTTTTTTGTCCGCACGTTTTCTCCGAAACGGTTTAAGATATTCACTTGAAATTTTGTACACGTATATGTCATAACGAGATCTGGAACTGGATTGTTTTTTGAAGATATCGGGTGAAAGGTTGGGGGTAAATAGGGGTAAATATGGAGAAATATGTAAAGCAAGCTGGTAAGATTACAGAAACTAGAAATTTGATGTACTTATGTACTACAAGCCAAGGCCTCAAAATTGTTTATAATATGTTTTATCCCCCACTAACACCACCCCACTCCATTATTAAAGGGATTGGTAAAATAAAATTGAGATGTTTACTTGAAATTTGGTACACGTATAGGTATATTATAACGACATCTGGAACTAGATTATATTCTGAGATGATTCCGATGAAGGGTTGGGGGTTAAGTAGGGGTAAATAGGGGAAAATAAGTAAAGAAAGCTGGTAAAAGTACAGAAACTTGAAATTCGGTGTATGTACTAGAAAGCAAGGCCCCGTATTTTTTATAATATTTTTCAACCCCCCAATTCCCCTACCTACTCCATTATTAAAGGGCTCGATAAAATAAAATTGAGATATTCACTAGAACTTTAGCATGTATTATCACGACATCTGGAACAAGATAATATTTTGAGATGCTTCCGTTGAAGGGGTGGGGGTTAACTAGGGGTAGATATGGGAAAATAAATAAAGCAAGCTGGTAAGAGTACAGAAATTTGGGATTTGGTGCATATACTAGAAACAAAGGCCTCAGGTTTTTTTGTAATATTTTTCATCCCCCTCAACACCCCCACCACTCCCTTATTAAAAGAGTTGATAAAATTAAATTTAGATTTTCACTTGAAATTTTGTACACTTATATATTGTAATGATATCTGAAACTAGATTATATTTTGACACGATTACGTTGAAGGAGTGGGGGGGGGGGGGCAAGTAGAGGTAAATATGGAAAAGAAGTAAAGCAAACTGGTAAGAGTACAGAAACTTGAAATTCGATATATGTCCTAGAAGCCAAGGCCTCAGATTTTTTAATAATATTTTTCAACCCCCGACCACCCTTATTCCATTATTAAAGGGGTTAATAAAGTAAAATTGAGATATTTACTTGAAATTTGGTAGACGTATGTATTATAACAACATCTGGACCTAGATTATATTTTGAGATGATTCTGTTCAAGGGTTGGGGGTTAAATAGGAGTAAATAGAGGAAACTAAGTAAATCAAGCTGGTAAGAGTACAGAAATTTGGGATTTGGTGTATATAAAAGAAACGGAGGCCACGGATTTATTTTTAATATTTTTCAAACCCCACCACCTCCGCTCCATTATTAATGGGGTTGATAATATAAAATTGAGATATTCACTTGAAAGTTAGCACATATACTTATTGTAATGAGATCTTATTGAGATGATTCCATTGAACGGTGGGAGGTGGTAGGTTGTGAATAGGAGAAGATAAGTACAAACTGCAAACTTTATTTTTAACATGTATGGTAGAAACCAACGCCTCAAACTTTTCTATGATATCTATGCCCCAAATATTATTAAAATTCTTTGACCAATAATTTCCACATACTAAAGTGCAAATCTAGTCAAGATATTTTCTTTAAAGTGACTTGAATGAAAAATCTGGATGTGGAAGTAAGTAGTGATTCCTTAGGCAGCGGTTTTTTATATTATTTGTAAAAAATTGTAATTGGGTAGGTTATGGTTGCGATGGTGTTGATTGGTATTTATTGTTTACTTGTTTATAGGAACACATAAACAAAAAAATAAAGATAAAAAATAATCATTAGTTGTAAAAAATGGATGAAACTTGGTACATACATCTGGGATGAAATTAGAAAAGAAGCAAATGAAGTTTGCTTAAACTTGCCATCTAAGAAATCCCAGCTTTTTTGGCAAAGGCGTCAATGGATATAACAAGTGGGCAAAATGAAAAGGTGTTACTGGTGTAAATGAAGTTGTAATGCTGGCTTATTTCTTAGGGTAAAGTGTTCATCTTCTTCAGTATGGAAAAAATACTGAATACTGAAGGCAACTTTAAAGGTTTATACAAATATTGACATTTCTAAATATGGAAAACTGATTGCTTATTTAAAAAGCATGTCAAAAACTTACAAACCAGAAAAAGCTATTTTTACATTCTCTCACCAGTGAATTTTTGAATAGTCTATTCCTGCGTTGATTAAATAATTGTTATGCTATTAACTGATTTGCCTAAAAGCATCGCTAATTGATTTTGTAATGAATAAACATATTCGTAGGTGTTTTAAAGAACTAATTTTTTGACGCGCGGCGCAAGGCGTAGTTATCTACAATAGAGTCGAGAAAACTTTAACTTGGCTTGTGTATGAGTCAATAAGTGTGCGTACGATTTCATTTTCTCTTGCACACAAAGCCAAGGCAATAGCTTCAAAATTTTGTTCACGTATGTCGACAAAGCGACCTTTGTACCGGCTAAGTTACAGTATACTGGATGCTTATAAGCATTCTTTACAGTCATACGGATATGGCAGGATTTGCGAGTATTTTATTGGCTGTTGAAGGTACGGCTTGATGCCCACGTAAAATGTTATATTTAAAAACTAATTTGACTCGTATAACGTCTATTTACTATAATTTTTAATAGATAATAATAAGTTACATGTAACATAACAAAGTTGATTTCTTTATTATTTAAATTATACAAAAATATATTTGGCGGAACGTTTTGTTTGTAAAATTTTGAGGTAGGTCAAGTCGTCCATTGAAACTGTAGGTGATATCCAAGAAGGGCAAAGAACATTTCCGCCGTTATTGCAATTGAAAATAAATTTCGATTGCGGCGCAAATGCTCCTTGCCCTTCTCGAATATCACCTACTGACGTGCAACGGACGACCTTGACCTACCTCAATACATTCTGTGATTATTGTAGAGAGTTTACATACCTACATATATTGTGCACTTCTGAATGAAAAGACAACAAAATTATGGAGAAAATTATTAAAACAACGAACCACTAAAAATATAACGTTAAATGCCAATAGATTCTGCGCCACATCAGCGCGCAGATACTCCAGCAGCCTCGGATTGTATCGCCGAGAAACCGGAAAACGAGGAGGGTCGATTTAGACGGTTTTTGTCCGAAATTATTATTGGATGAAAAAATCAGAAAACATTTTTTTATGTCAACTAACAATAATAAGTCGATTTTACCTTAAACGGACGATACCCCACCTTCCTAGCCCCCCCTCAATCCTGAATATGCCATCACTTGCTAACAGCGTTCTTGGGGAGATATGTATCGCTTTCAAACTTATATTTGTAAAATACCACACTATTACACTAACTCCCTTTTAACTGTATCTACTCTCATTTATAATTTTTTCCCTTTTTACCCTTTTTGTAGGGTGGTTCTATTATTTATTCGTTTGCAGGAAATATAAATGCAAAATATCCAAGCTTGCTCACTAGACTTGACCAGGGTATCCTGGGGTATTTGGGGCCGCTGATTCCGAACCCCCTAAGGGGGGGGGGGGTAACAAGGGAACAAATGATAAATGTGAATGGATACAGTTAAAAGGGAGTTAGTGTGGTAGTGTGGTATTTTATCAAGCAAATATAAGTTAGAAAGGGATATATCTCCCCAAGAGCACTGTTAGCAACTGATGGCATATTCAGGATTGAGGGGGGGGGCTAGGGGATGATGGATCGTTCGTTTTGGGTAAATCGACTTATCATTGTTAGTAGACATTAAAAAAATCTTTTCTGATTTATATGATATCTGAGGGTTTCTATAAGTTTATCGGTATAGTAAAAATTACAAAGTAGTAACATGCCATATATTCCCGAAAAAATACATACAGAACATTTTTCAAATTTAATTTGCAACATGTACTTACATACACTAAAGGTATAGTCTATACGAGCACAATTGAAATCGTATAAAAACTAAAAGCTGGCAAAAACAGTCGGCAAGTCTTTATTGTACATGGGCGGAGGTAAATAGAAATGTTGTCATAAGAAAATGTTATAATTTTTTGAAAATTGTAATAATTTTTATTATCTTTTGTTTATTACATAGGCTACTTTTGTTCAATTATCCAATAACATATTTTTGAAGTATTGTATCAGTTTTAGATATGAAGTCCAAATATTTAAATTTATTGGGTTTAGTTTTAAAGTTATCCCATACTATATTGGAATATGTTATTGCTCAGCAAGGAACAACGAGAAGTTATGACATATCCTTGCCGGGATGAGGGAATGGACAGGTTAGATTGGCGAGGGGCAAGGATGTTGAATAGTGAAAATAAAATTTAAGTTCTTCTAAAATAAATATAAAAATAAAAATGTAAGTTTCTTAACCAAAGCAAAGAATTAGTACAACAAAAATAAATACTTGTATAGATAAAACATAAATAAAAACAAAATTAAAATATGTCTCTAGAATAACTTAAATTAAAATTTCTTGTCAACTAAATAAAATATATTCCAAGAAATGTAACAATAAAATAGTAAACTTCATACCTAATATAACAGCTAAATATTTTGCTCTGAAAATATATATTAAAAAAGTTAAATTCTAAAAGTCCGAATCTTCACTTTCTGAAGAGGAATCATTATCCGGTTGAATTATAATCGGCGCAATGGGGGGTAGTGTTGGATATTGATTTTCTTTTTTAATTACTAAACGCAATTTTTTCATAAATCAGTATTGTCGAGGTCATTTATTACTTCTCTTATATGATCAACTACTACCGCGCTTAACGTTGGAAAGTCCTTACATTTTCGCAAACCATCTTTTAAAGTTGCTCAAACCATCTCGATAGGATTAAATATGCATAGTACGGAGGCAACCGCAAAAGTGTATGACCGTGTATATTGGATAAGTTATCAATAACAATTTTGAAATTCTGTTCTTTTATGCATTTCAGTAATTCGCGCTTTATTGGAACTTTTACAGTAATTTCCACATTTTTTCTCTCATGAATTTTAAAATGTCTCCCTTGTACCGGTGTTTGGTATTTTATTTAATATTCGCGAGTGATAAGAAGCGTTATGTAATACAATTACCAAATTAGGCGGAATATTTGGTATAAAGCTGTCCTGAAAACCATTTTTCGCACTGCACTGGAGAAATATCGAGTCCACGTTTACTAATGACCGATATAACTCAAACACCGACCAACCAATCGGACTGAGGAATACCTGGATGCCAGCCAATCGCCACCCGTCCTCAAACCCAGGCCAATAACAGCACATCTCACAAGTCCACGTTGACTGCTGAGAATCGATTTACGAGTTCTTTTTATGCTAGTGGACCTGTCTGTTTTATTATTTTTAAACCAGTGCATTCAGGCTGATTACATTGCCAGTCTCGGAGTCGCCTGCACAGTTTCAACTACTATTCGATTCTGGATACCATTGTTAAATACATAGGACAAAATATCAAGTTAAGTGCGCACAGTCCTGTGCTTTAACACTGACCAGTTTCAATTGACTTCGTAAACACTTTACATTAATGCATGCATAACTGATAATCTACGCATTATGATAGCGATTCGATAAATTAAACTTTATTCAATCTATATCCAAAATGTATCGTGGCGATAGCTAATCGATAAATACCAACTTCTGTCTATATCTAGAAAATGTAGGCAGTCTATATCGAGTAAAGATTTTCATATAGACCCAATACAGGTTAAATGCAGTTTGGTTATACTGGGATGGGCTTCTAAAAATTGTTATTTGAAAACTAATCAAATATAGTTACGGCTAAAGACTCACTTTATAGGTAGGTATATATTCACCACCGAAATTTCGAAATATTCTGATATGAGCTAGATAAGCGAGTAAGCGAGATATCAGTCTTCATCCAGAGTGAATCACACTGTATATGCATACCTGCAATGAAAGATAATTACATTATAAAATGTATTTAGATAGGTAACCAATTTTCACACCTTATCAATGGTTTGCTTGACAATAGGTACGACATTCTTAGTTTTGGTATAAACTTTATACCTCGACATGTTTAGAAAAATATTTGTTTTATTAATCCTGTATATACTATACATAACATGTGCCAAATAAAGAATATATTCATATATTTATAATTCAAACATGCATAATAAACTAAAATGTTTGTAGATAATGGCAAAGAGCATTACTAATGATGTTTTTATTTGATAAAATTCTTTTAATAAGGTGTCATAGCAATCGAAATGTGAATATTCAGACAGCATAACTGCATCATACGTAGCATAAATTACACACAGAAATAATTAAGGTTAGTTTTAAATAATTATATTTTGTACTTATTTCCTAAATATTATTTTAGATGAAAACTGGTTTAACATTAAAACAAGATAAAGCAGATCATATTGGAGAAAGTAAGTGTATTACACCTACCTTGTCTTTTGAAAATATTGGATCTACAAATAAAAATGTTATCATGAAGCAAAACTCAAAATGCATTAGAAAGTCATCACTCAATGATCCTGTTTTAATAGAAAAATTATTCGAACCAAGTACAAGTTATCAAAATGAGAATTATAAGTCAAGAGTCGCCAAGTCAATGACTGTATATGCATTACACTCCGCGCCAATAAACAGAGGAAAACAGCAACATAGCTCAAAAATTAATTTTAAAACAACTGCACGACTGAGGAAAATAAACCTAAATACAGAACTAAAGACTTTGATGAAATCTGACACTAACAAGAAAATCAAATCTGGTGTAACTGGTAGCGGGGGACCAAATTCCGATGTCAAATCAAAACTTTCAAAATCAGATATCCTCGAAGATTACGCAAAAGAAGACACGTCTCCCTCTCTCTCAAATAAAACTAAAGGTATAAGGCCTTTTAGAGCTTACCCTGAAGATCCTCTAACTGTGATGATTGGTGTTGACACTGCAAAATTAAATGGGATTGAAGCAGAGAGTTACTCAGAATTTAGAAATAGAATGTTGGATGAGGAACGGTCTAAACTAAATACCATAAATAAAAATATGGGTAGACCCCAAATTCCGAAAGAAATGGATTATGTATATTTAGAGAAAAGAAGGAAAAATAACATTGCTGCTAAGAGGTCAAGAGATATTAGAAGGGCAAAAGAAGATGAGCTTGCAATACGTTGTGCCTATTTGGAACAGGAAAATAAGTACTTGAAAGCGAAGATTGCAGAAGTTGAAGCGATTATAAGGAACCGATTTTAGCCAGTGCATTGCATGAATTCTACACAAAAATATTTTTTACGAGAGAGTTAATACAAATGAAAATATCAATGATTCATATGTCAAAAGTTCTGATAGCATTTATTAGCGTTTAAATTACTTTGCACTGTAAAGGAGATATATTATCTAACAATGACTCTGTTGAAAATATGACTACCAATTACAAATGTAGTACAGAGTATTGCATCATGAGAGGGACATAGTTGAATAGGAGGTAGAGAAAGAAGTGGTAATCAGAACCTCCCATAGAAATTTCTCATTGGACCTTCATTACGAAGTTACATTTTTGGCAACAACTACTTTTTGTCATTACTTTGACCGGGAATGGAATGGATTTATATTTAGTACAGCTAATACAGCAACAATCCTTCAGAAGTACAGGTGAGACATGACAAAATATCCAGGCCCGGAGTCACTAAAATTTAGTTTTTTTTTACTTCTAAAATACATAACCCTGTATATGTTTTTTTTTAAATTTCTATACGATATTCGAAAAGAACACAAAAAAATAAGCAAAATTCACTTTTTCGTTGCACCTTTGTGGTTAGATAAATGCGGTGTTAAATGTACAAGAATATGAATTTCAGAACGGTATTAAATGAAAGTCAGGTGAAACAAATAATTTTATAACTAAAATTTGCAAAAATGTTATTGGGCGTGGGTGATTCCTATTTCTGGCACGTTTTGAAGATCAATTTTAGTAAAAAAAATCGGTAAAGGTATTTACACAGAACTTCCCTCTTTATTTGTGCATGGCAGTCATTCTAAAAAGTTAATAATTACGAAATGACATTGAAAATAATAATCGGAATATAGTCATCACTATTATTACAAAGAAAAGCTGATAAGTTTTGGTCAAAGAAATATACAAAGTACACATCCAACAGCAAAAGTTCAATACTAAATAAGGGGTGCCACATATGGAAGGCTTACGCAAATACCTTTAGAAATGTCGTCCATGACCACCCTGTACATTTTTCAATAAAAGTGTATTTGGTGCATATGCCAAATATTATTGCCATCTGTCACATTTTCAATTCCACATTCATGTAGTGGAGTGGAAGTACAGTGGTATTTAAAGAATTTCATTTTTTTTTTTAAACGTGGAAACTTTAAATTTGAACAAAGAAAAAAAATTTACATCTATTTTAGTGGTAAAATTTTTTTCAAAAATTATGGTAAAAAAAATTCTTTTTTTTTTTTTAAATAGGTTTAAAGTGCCATGAAACGTGGAAATTTTAAATTTGAGCAAAAAAAAATTTTCATCCAAGTATTCTAGTGTTTTTTTCAAAATGATAAAGAAATGTTGCAATTTTTTTTTTCCGAAATAGGTTTGGAATGTCATGAAACGTGAGAATTTTAAATTAGAGCAAAAAAAAAATTTTCGTCTATTCTATAGTAGTGATAGATTAAAAATGTTTTCAAACATTTTTTTAAATTTTTCAAAAACATTTTTAAATTTGTTGAATAGTTTTAGAATGCCATGGAAACGGGAAAATTTTAAATCTGAACAAAGAAAAAGAAATTCCATCTATTTTAGTGGTAAAATTTTTTTCAAAAATGGTAATAAATTTTCAATTATTTTTAAAAATAGATTTAGAATGCTATGAAACGTGGAAATATTAAATTTGAAGAAAGAAAAAAAATTTCCATCTATTTGTGATAAAAAAAATTTCAAAAATGTTGCAAAAAAAATTTCCAAAAAATTGTTTTTTTAAATAGGTTTAGAATGCCATGAAACGTGGAAATTTTAAATTTAAACAAAGACAAAAAAATTTTTTAGTGGAAAAAAATTTTTCAAAAATGGTGAAAAAAATTTTCAATTTTTTTTTTTCTGAAATAGGTTTAGCGCGTCATGAAACGTGGAAATTTTAAATTTGAGCAAAAAAAAATTTTTTTCATTATTTATTCCCTTTAGACGATCCACCCTGTATATTTTCCAGTGAAAGTTCTACCATTTCTTCGCTGACAGTAGGGTCAACTACCTACCAAATTTGGCTGCCCTCCGTCAAGTAGTTTTTCAGTACATGCACCAAGAGACAGACAGACAGACAGACTGACGGAATTGAAAAACCTATATTTTCGTAATCTCCGTGATCTGAAACGTCAGAATCCGAAAAAATCTCGGAGGGTGATTTTTTCTCGAATACAATACTTCCCTTCGGTGTGCGAGGGAAGTAAAATGTAGCACTAATCAGTAATCGGGTATAAAGTAACAAAATATTTAAACCATCATAGTAGGCCTATTCAAAGTGCCAGATAATAAAACTATTTAGGCCTAAGCAACAAGTTACTTTAATCAACAAAATCAACAATATTTCACACGTAATAAAAATTGGAAAGCCGAACAAACTAAAACCCCGAAATTAATAAAATAATTTCTGTTCCGGTAACAATAAGCAACCAACCAATAACTAAATACAGGGTGTACCTTAATGACGTGCTAATATTTCAGGGTGTGATTCCTTAGGTCATGTTATGAAGAAAAATTAATATGAACATATGTCCGCAACGGCTTGAATTTTATTCTACAGGGCGTTGATTTTTTTTTCTAATCGTTATTTTTTAATATCTCAGAAAATATTTTAGTTATTATTTTCAATTTTGGTATATGTCAATAGGATATGGAACCACATATTTTAATTAGAAAAATTATTTTATCGCTCCACCAGTGGCGTCCCTGCGAGCATGTCATCTGATATTTTTTACCAAAAAAGTGGCACGCCACTGATATTTTTCCATGCTAATATTTTTGCTGATTAGCCTGATCGATTCTACATGAAAATGGTCTTTAGCGTTTTCCTCGCCAGACGCACAGTTCTTGATTAAAATAATTAAATTCATATTGAAACTAATTATAGAGTCTCACACACACAAAAAAAAATGTCGATTACGCGGACCAGACCGATCATCTCCAGTGTATTTTGGTTTGCTGTATCCGAACCAGGTGTCATTTTGGCCCAATCACGTCATAATTTTTTTCTATACCCAGAAAACATTTAGAAGGGCTCAAAGTGTGTCGAATTCTGTGACAGATGCGTGTTTCGTGGCTCCTACAAGATCTCGAGATAAACCCGGATAAAGCAGCAACAAAACGTCTAAATTGTATTGAGTTAAAGCGTAAAGAATTCTGCATTGATTGATATAAATTGGTACGTGTCTGGCTATTTCATATAGTTGATATTTGATTAAATTATTTTGGTTGAATAAATTAACACAAAAGAGTGTATATAAACAACCCGAGAAAGTGTACTGCTTGACCGTAAAATCTACACCGGGATGTATGCCATCATTTTTTCAAGTGGGTGATATAAAATAAGCAACAGCCAGCCAGATGTGGATGTGAATGAAAGAGATAACTTTTTGTTTAGTTTAGCTCATTAATGAAGTCTATTTCTTTATTTAAATTGAAAAATTAGAAATTAAAATTGAAAGGATATTTATTTATTGGTTTATTAATCCTTGTCACAGGACATAAACAAACAACTGAGAAAAGAATTTGGGTAATGAAATAGAAAATTGAAGGCGGCAGTTGAAAATAATTACTGCAAATTGAAACCGATTGTTTCAAAGAAACGACACGCCTACATGGTGAGAAAACCATCCCTTTGGACCTTTTCTCTCATAACGCACCAGAAATATTGTTACCGCGAGATAAGACCCTTCCCAGCAAATCCACTGTAAATGGATATTTACCTGTGGAACGCTTAATAAATAAAAACAAAAAAGCTGCCACATTCAGAAACAAAAGAAACAGAAAACTTTGAAGAAGAAAGATAAGGAGATGACGATAGATGGAAACTTAAAAGAAGCACGGAAACTGAAAAGAAGCATCTCGCAAACACCTGCACACCCCAGCCAATGATGACAGATGGAAACTTAATAGAAGCATGGAAACTTAAAAGAAGAATCTCACAAACACCTACACTTCCCATCCTGTATTCCCACCCCATGCGTCATGCGGCTCTCGCTGCTGACAACAAGCATGTCCAATGTCCAACCCGGCGTATGCAGCCGATTCGGCGGTATATAAAACATCCGAGACTTGATTCTGGCACGCGGTTTGGCCGTCCATTGGGCGTGTTCAACGGACGACCAAGCTGCGTGTTGGAACGAACCTCCATGGATGCCCTGAATCGGCAGAAATGCCCACCTTACGCTGACAAATCAAGCAATCAGTACACAGAAAACAGTTAGAAAAATGCAAAAAGGGGAAATTGCATTTTTCTAACGATTTTCTGAGGATAGAAAAAAATTTTGACGTGGGCGGGCAAAACTGAAACCGGTTTCGGATTCAGCAAGCCAAAATACACTGAAGATGATTAGTCTGGTCCGTGTAATCGACAATTTTTTTTATGTGTGTGCCTGTGTAATTAGTTTCGACCTGGAAAAATGCCAGTGGCGTACCACTCTTTTGGTAAAAAATATGAGAGGACATGCTCACAGGGACGCCACTGGTGGAACGATAAAATAATTTTTCTAATTAAGATATGTGGTGCTGTATCTAATTAACACAATAACACACACCAAAATTGAAAATAATATCTAAAATACTTTCTGAGATATTAAAAAATAACGATTAGAAGAAAAAAATTTCAACACCCTGTAGCAGAAAATTGAAGTCGTTGCGGACATATGTTCATATGAACTTTTCTTCACAAAATGACCTAAGGAATCACACCCTGAAATATTAGCACGTCATTAAGGAACACCCTGTATGTTTAAAAATATAATAACTTACACTAATGTAAATTGTCAAAGTGTCCTTCCTCAACTTCTGTGCATTTCCTTGTGCATTTAGTTAGAGGTCACCAATTGCTCGACATATCATTGCCGGATTATTCCGTATTTCTTCGCAGGTTGCAACGATGCGCTGGATTAATTGTTATCTACTATCAATTTTGACGTTATAAACTTCACTTTTAACTGGCAAAATAAAAGGTAACGTAAGGGTTACAATCAGGAGACCTTAAATTTTTGCAATTTAATGTACTTCACAAACTAAATGCAGATTTTTGACATATTAAATTACAAACAAATAATCATTCAATTGTTTAGGAGATTTCTTATTACTGTCTGTCACTTTGAATAAGCCTATGTTTGCCCAAATTCATCTTTGAATCGTGTCGGAACCAGGATTCACCCAAACCACCTAGCCTCAACAGAATTTTTGCAAATTTTAGTTACAGAATTATTTATTTCACATGACTTTCATTTAATATCGTTCTAAAATCCGTATTCTTGTACATTTAATACTGTATTTAAATAACCACAAAGGTGTAACAAAGAAGTGATTTCTTTTATTATTTATTGTGTTCTTTTCGAATATTATATAGAAATTTCAAAAAAATATATACAGTCATGTTTTTAGAAGTAAGAAAAGTACATTTTAGTGGCTCCGGACCTGGATTTCTCTCTATGACTCACATGTACTTCTGAAGGATCATTACTGTATTTTCTGTACCAAATATGAATCTTTTATTCCATTCCCTGTCAAAGTAATGACAAAAAGTAGTTTTTGCCAAAAATGACAAAACACCCTGCAACTTTGTAATGAAGGCCCAATGAGAAATTTCTCTGATGTTCTCTACCCCCATTAAGCTATGCCCCTCTCATGATGCAACACCCTGTATAGGAACAAGTAACTGGAAAGGAGAAGCTGTGGCTTTATTTGAATGTATCAAATACATTGCTGTCAAACCAACAATATACATTTTTTTATTATTTAACAAATTATTTTTTATTTATAATTATTGCTTGAAACATTTTTATTGTATAAAATAATAACGTAAGTGTAAAATATCATTTATTAAAATATATCTATTAAAGTAAAAATAAATTAACACCTTGTTAGTGTTTACCCAATAATCTAAGTACCTACTGGTTTTATATGTGGTTATGGTTATACTAAAAAATGAACACTCTAAATAATAATTATTATTTTTGTTCTTTATCATTAATTTCTAGCTTTCAAATAACAAAAATACTAATAACAATAATATTAATTCCAAAAATTTTAATGTATTTTAACACTTTGTTATTTTCTAATATTATATCTATAACTAATTACAATTTGTGTATCTAATATCTGTACCTAATTAGCTGAAGTGAAACCATAAATGTTCCATCCATATTTAGCAACTTCTGTTTCAATTCTAATTTTACATTGTGGTCATCTAAGTTTGGGTAGACAAGGTTTTCTTCACAACGGCAATCCTGTTATAAATTTTAAATATGGCATTATAATATGCAGAACTCGGCATTCCCAGTTAGTAGTTGTGCATTATATCGTACATTCTTGCATAGATGGCAGCACATTATGTTGTCGATTTAAAAGAGAACAATGAAAATCAAAATTGTCAATTTTTATTGCAATTCACTTCTTATATAGATAGATAGATAGATAGATAGATAGATAGATTTATTTAATTCTGTGTGCCAATTACAAAAATTGGATAGAATATGTCAAGTAAATACAATAAATTAACAATATTTTACAATAATAACACAACACAATAAAATAACACAGGTACAATTTACAAACAGGTAACTAAAATTATGAACAGACGTCAAATTAAAAAGTAACTAAAACAATGAGACTTAGGATATATAAAAGTGACCATTTAAATGACTTTTTTCTATTAACTAAAAGTTTCAAATTCATGAAGAGAGTAAAAACCATTGTTGGATAAAAATCTGAATAATTTAGATTCGAATTCGGTTAAATTCTTGACCAGTCTAACGTTTGAGGGCAATTTATTAAATAAATAGCTTCCAGCATATATAGGAGATTTTTTATATAGGGTTAAATTGAAATTATTAACATGTAAATTATTACGGTTTCTTGTATTGTATTCGTGTTTATCGCGGTGTGTTGATAAGCTATTTTTTATAGATACCGCAGAATAAATTTTTCCGTGCAGAAAACTTTAAATCAGCGTCTGGTTACGAGAATGACTATTCTGATTGGTCCGTCATGTTTCTATAAAAAGAAAAAATAAATACAATTAGGCATATATGTCCAAACAAAAGGATAACGAATTTAGTTATGCATATGAAATCTATTTATACGTATACGTATTATATGTATAATGAATTCTACATCTGTTCAAAATATCATGTACTGCGTAGTCCTTAAATATTTTGTGTATCTTCACGTTTCAACAATGTATTGGACTATATTTTCATGGTCTTAATTTATATTTATACTTAAGAGGAATCCTCGCATGCGGAAATATACGTGAAATATAGCAAACGCGCTTAGCTCTAGCAGCTTTATTTTTACATGTATCACACTCATTTTTTTTTTAGAAGAAGTTAGCTACTAGTTCTACAATGTGGCCATTGCTTTTTCAAATCCGGTGAACCAATCTTAAGAAAAAAAATCACAAACTTTATCATTTGATTGTCTGATATTTATTTAATTTTCACATACTTCTAGATATCATTCTCAAAAAAGTTACATTTGTTCAAATCTTTACCTGCAGCATACATTTTCTATTAGGTGTACCGTATAATTGCATACATTCGGGCGGTTTTCAACTGAGTAACAAGATGTAGAATTCTTTAACTGCATTTATAATTCCTAATTAGTCACTTTGAGTATAGATGGCGCAGCCTCCTAATTATTGATCAGTGCAATATTTGAGAAGCGAGAATACTGTAGATTACCTCAACCGTCTGAGCTAGAGTAGAACCGAAAACAATTCTCTTTCAGACATTCTATAGTGTATTGCTGTAGTTTATTGCCTACGTGATAGATGAAGACAGTATGACAATCAACAAATTAAAATTTTAGAATTAACTTTAAATTATTCTACAACGGAACTGTCACTTAGGAAACATTTTTATTCTCTTATAGGTATTAATCTCAAAATATGGAATACTAATAAAACTTAATGAAATAGAATTATGGCTTACCTAACTACCACCCCTGCTTACGAACTCATAATAAACATAAAGAGACTAACCATTGTACTCTTCGCCAGAGCTGGGCAGAGTACCGTACTAGGGTCCTCACGAGGACTTCACAACGACTACCTTTAAAAAGTACTCGTGAAAACTTGAGTACGAGTACTTGTTTTTGAAGTATTCTAAAAAAATGAGTACTTTTGCAAAATTTGGAGAGTACTCTTCCAAAAATGAGTAACGAGTACAGGTACTTCGAAAGATACCTAATTGAACTCGCACATGGCCGTCCCAGGAACGTACCCACAGGACATGAAAATATACCAAGCGTACTTTGCCGACCTAAAACGTACCGAGAACGTTTGAGGGACGTTCCGTGTCAGCAAAACGGGGTATCTCGAGGACGTCCAACCCAGGACTTATATGGGACGAATGTAGGTCTAGAGAGGACGTCCTTAAAATGTTGTTAGGACATACTATGCAAAACATATAGGTACCTCCCCCTCCACCATTTGTAAGGTGTATTCACAGCAGAGGGTATTTATGTTTCTTTTTGGGTTTTCTAACCACATGCATTTCTTTCGAAATAGAATCCAGTGATTGGATTCTATTTCGAAGGGAATAAATATGGTTAGAAAAGCCAAAAAGAAAAAAAAAATTGCATAATGTATAATTAGGTACCATCTAGAAAAATTATTCTTGATGTTAATACTTGGTATTATTTATCAACACCAAATGACAAATGTATGCGAACATTTTATTTTTATTGTGCTACTGAAAAATAAGTAATGGCATTTGTACTTTTTAAAAATTGACTTCTTACTCTACAAATTCAAGTGTCAAGTGTCAAAAATACAATTCTTAGGGGATTTAAAAGTTATATATTATAATACCTAGTACAATATAATATAGTTATATATACATTAAGTCATATTGTATATTATATTATAAGAATGCCAAGTGTGCAATAAAACGTAAGACAAATCTAATCTAAATATCTCACCTTCTCTTAACGTTTTGCACACTTCGTCATTTTACAATTATTTTAGTTTATATTATTATTCTCTAATATTCTCTCTTTTTTGACACCCTCTCTGTTCTTTCTTTTGCCCTCTTCAGTCACGATGCAATAGCCATTCCGGGGTCCTTCCAAGACTTTGAAGCGTTAGCGACTTCAACAGCCCCTGTGCAAATAAAAGAAAAATTAACATTTCAGATGAAATCTTGGCAAAAAATATTAATACTAATAAGCTTATATTTAAAATAAATCGTTGTTATAATTTTCTTGGTGTCCTGTTTAAAAAAAAATCACTGTTTAAATGTAAACATTTTTTTGTTTGACCGAAATTTGCATTTGAAAGGTTCCCTTGTTCATTTAAAGAACACCTCTTTATAAATATGAATTATCTATTCTACAAATAATACCAAAGAGCGAGAGAGGCAGGAATATATGTTGTCACTAATGCTACCAGATTAATAGCATTATTATAAGTTTAACATTGTATTTTTTGCCAATATTATTACAGAATTCAAGTAAAGAAAACGGGCATGGGTATTCATTAGGATTTACGGTTAGAAGCAGGTTTATTAGGTTGAACATTGATGATGTATAAAAGTTTTTGTACGTACGTACAGCGTAATTTCAGAAAAAATATAACAAATAGGGTATATAAGTTACAAAATTGTTAATTTTCCTCAAAAAAATATCTTTATTAGCTTTTTTCCTTATATTAATTTACTGACATCCCTAATATGCTTTACAAGTTTGTTGATGTTTTCTGGCAAATGTTTTATTACTCAATGTATTAAACCTTACCTATTAGAAGTTTCATCATCTCCACTTATTCATCAGATGTCAAACACTTCGTTTAACACACTGAGTAGGTACTTCTTTTCATTTTTTTTATAATGTTTAACCACCAATCTTCTTTTAAGTGAATAAGTTCGCTTCACGATAAACAACTAAAGACTACATACCAAGGTTCAGAGGTGATCTCCCATAGAATTTTAACAGGGTCAAATAAGGTGGGTGGTAGTATATTTAATATACAGGGTGATTCACGTAGGCCATTCATTAGAAGTTTTTCAACTTGCAGTTGGATTAGAAACTTGAAATTTGGTATACAGCCATAATAGATTATGCCCGTTCTATCTAAAATATTTTCAGTCCTCCAACTATACAGGGTGTGCCAAAAATTGGTACCAACTTTCTTATTTTAAATGGAAATCTATATTTTTCTTTACATGGTTCGATTGGTCTTCTAATTCTGAGTTTAGAGAACCTAAGTTATGATAACTTATCTATTACAATTTTTGACATATATCCAATTTTTTGAAAAAAATTGCCGCTGTAGTAGTTTACGAACAAATTTGTGTCTCGCAAACCCTTCAAAATTATTAAACCAAATTTGTGAAGCAGTTAGCTGGAAGTCCAGGCTAACTTTTGATGTCCCATCGGTGGTCCCATTTTGTACCATATGGGCGCAGTCGATTTTCAAATGCCGCAATTAAAAATTGTCAAAAAGTCAATTTTTTCAAATGGCACCTACTATTTTTGTTCACACCATTCGAAAGAAAATTGAATTTTAGGGTGAGTTACTTAAGCATTCCCTATACCTAATTTCACCCCATATCGAGTTATTCAATAAAAATCAAGAAATACCTTATCTTGCCGAGAGATTCCTTACTTCATCAAGCATGCCATGGAAACAAAAGACAGTTGTAATAATTTTTAAAGAAAAATATCTATTCTTATTTAATTACACACAACACCAACAAATTATTATTAACGAACAAGAACAATGTTGACGAAATTCTGTCAGTGAAAACGGTGCACACATTGAGCATTTGTATTGAAATAATTATTTTGTTAATCTGTTTATTTGTTGTTATTTTGTTGTTATTTTGTTGTTATTATTTATTATTGCAATACGATTTTGGAATAAAAATTAAAATGAAATGATTGTTTCCAAAGCCTACTACCCTTGAGAAAAAAAAAACAATATTTTTTTCAAAAAATGCCAATAACTCAAAAACGACTGTAGATAGACATACACAATGTTAATAAAAGTGGCCCTAAAATTCAATTTTGCATTGATTTCTGGCGTCAGAAATGGTAGGCGGAAAGATGTTCTACGCAATCTGTTGAAAGTAGAATAATAGAAGATTTGAACAAAAATATGGTGGTCACACTGAACATTTACGTCAGAATTTCGTCAACATTGTTCTTGTTCGTTAATAATAATTTGTTGGTGTTGTGTGTAATTGAATAAGAATCCATATTTTTCTTTAAAAATTATTACAACTGTCTTTTGTTTCCATGGCATACTTGTTGAAGTAAGGAATCTCTCGGCAAGATGAGGTATTTCTTGATTTTTATTGAATAACTCGATATAGGGTGAAGTTAGGTATAGGGAATGCTTAAGTAACTCACCCTAAAATTCAATTTTCTTTCGAATGGTGTGAAAAAAAATAGTAGGTGCCGTTTGAAAAAATTGACTTTTTGACAATTTTTGATTGCGACATTTGAAAATCGACTGCGCCTATATGGTACAAAATGGGACCACCGATGGGACATCAAAAGTTAGTCTGGACTTCCAGCTAACTGCTTCACAAATTTGGTTTCATAATTTTGAAAGGTTTGCGAGATACAAATTTGTTCGTAAACTACTACAGCGGCAATTTTTTTCAAAAAATTGGACATATGTCAAAAATTGTAATAGATAAGTGACCATAACTTAGGTTCTCTAAACTCAGGATTAGAAGACCAATCGAACCATGTAAAGAAATATATAGGTTTCCATTTAAAATAAGAACGTTGGTACCAATTTTTGGCACACCCTGTATAGTTGGAGGACTGAAAGTATTTTAGATAGAACGGGCATAATCGATTATGGCTGCATACCAAATTTAAAGTTTCTAATCCAACTGCAAGTTGAAAAACTTCTAATGAATGGCCTACGTGAATCACCCTGTATATAGGCTATAACCTACAAAATAAGCAGCACCAATTTTTTCTAGAATAAAATATCGATTTAAATACCTATGTATTAACAAATCAATTCAATAGACTTACCTGTTTTTGGTACTTTTTTTTGTAGCCGTTAAAAGTGACTAGTGAGCGGACGAAATAAAAATGATGCATTAACCACAGGGATGCTAAATTGAATTCCCCATAGTTTGACAGCAACTAACCGAAATTCCCCCATCTCAAAAAACACGACGTTTGGCGGGAATTTTAAAATAAAAGAGCTTTATTGGAACTTAACATATTTTTGTTATTCATTCCAGTATTTCCATTTATTCTCATTGCGATATTTTCGTGCTAAATTATAGTAACACACTAATATAGAGGATAGTAGTATAATAACTACACTGTACTGTCAAAAAGTACAAATTAATGTGATTTTGCAAGATGAAAAAAATAGTTGAAACGAATACAAGATTTCTGAAATTAGCAAAATAAAATTGACAAAATTTAAATGGACCATGAAAAATGAAAATTGTTTGTTAGTAAAACTTTTTAAGGATTTTAGTTTCATTTTTACAGTTTTTAATTTCCTTTTTTAAACATGTCCTCATCTGCTCAAAAAAAACATATGTCACTCCTAGAGATTATTTCACAAATGTGTTGTTTAGGTTTGTCTGGACTAGACTCTAGCAGGATGTCATTAAAGCGTTTATTCAGAACGTTTTAAGGACGATAGCAAACGGACGTCTTTGGGACGTACCCTATAAACCAGGGACGTTCAGACCTAACGAGGACCTAAGTGTACGTCCTGGGGACGTTTGTTGTTATCAGGGTAATAAACAAAAAATTAAGATATCACTTACACCTTTACCAGTATATAATAAAAATAGATCGACATTCTACTAAGCTCTGATTACAATCAAATACAAACGTAAAATGTACAATGAAACATGACAAAAAGTGCACATTTTCTAGCGAACTTTGAACAGGAATAACACTATCAAAACAAATATAAAATTGTAACAATAAAAATAAAACAGTTAGGTATATTATCTTCTACTAAACTCAGAAGTCTTAACATAATCAGAAACAAAATATAAAATTCTAATAAGAAAGAGTTAACAAAAAACGTATGTTTATCATCATATAGTCTAGTGTCTGGTGAACTCTTACTATAAACAAACATTTCTGATATCACAATTTCTTGAATGTAAGTTTCATTACTATTTCTTTGCTGATTTTTCAAACATTTAAAAAATTTTCCAAAAAACGTGTAAGGAAAAGAAGCGAGTTAATCTACTTCAATTTTCAATAAAAATAGCATTTTATTACCAATATTTCGATGAAAAATATATTTTCGTTTATATACAGCGTATTTTAATGGTACATACCACGCAGTGGTATGAAATTTTTTCTCTAAAAGCGATATTATAGGTTTTAGAGACGTGCAGATCAAATGCAATATTACTCTTAGTTTTGTATTTGCGAAGAGTATAATAAGGCCTACCCCTTAATTGGTGGCTTTGTTGCAGGTTTTAAACGATAACAAAGGTGATTGAATATTTTTTTCTTTTTTTTATGGCTTTGGGTCATAGACCATACAGCCAGTCACAAAAGAGCAATTTATAATATGAAATACTAAAACAAAACGTAACACAAAAAGAGTAGAGAGAGACCATGTGATTGAATATTAAAGTGGTATTTGCTCTTTTGTTCTTGTGTATATGTTCTTCTTCTTTTTATAAACAAAAACTCCCGACGTTTTGACGTCTCATATAGCTTTGAAAAATGTGAAAATGTAATTTCGAAATGCTGGAAAAGGCATGCTATCGTATTCTTGTTTGCAAAGTGATGTAATGAAGTTGATGCATTATTTTGTTAAATAGTGTTTCTGTATTAAAATTATTTTTGTCTGAGTTTCTCCATGTCTATTGTGGTGCACTATTTATTTTTTATTTCAAATAATTTTTGTATATACAGGGTGAGCCACGGTGGGTGGAGTATTAAAAGTATATGGAGAACGGATCAACCGATTGCTTTCAAATTTTGGTTACCAAAATAATTGAGTATGATCTCTCCAACTAAAATATCTTCGAAGGTGTGGTGTTGCCACTTATACGTCAAACTGACAACATCTTCGTTATTTTAAATGGAATACCCTGTATATTTTTACATTTTTTGGATCGTCATCTCTTTCTGAGTAACTTTTGTTAATATTTCCCTATACCTATCTCAAGCCGTTTTCGAGACAATAATTCTTTTCTGAATATATTTCCAAAAATTTGACTTTGAGTAAATCGTGTTTTCTCCTACCTACGCAGCAATTAAAAAATAATTTTTTAGTTGCTGCTAGGCAAGGCCTAGTGCACGAAAGTAAATTTTTTTAAATGCCCTGTATATTATTACTGATTCGGAAAGGTGATATATTTACCTATTTAAAAATGTGATATACCATATACCATACCCTATACCTAATGCGCACCGTTTTCGATTTATGGACACTTTTTTGTAACCTTACCAAGAATATTAGTCTTTTGGTATATCATAACGGGTGGGCCATGAAATTTTTACATTGTCATTTTGTAATGACAACTGACATGCTATTCTTCTAAATAAATTTGACGTTAGTGATATTTGCACTTAATTTGAATAGCTGTAGCACAAATATGGCAGAAAATAATTATACAAACACAGTTTTAATGGATTTGTTTATTATCCATGGAGAGTGCAATAAGATTATCAGCAGAACTTGTAGAAGACTTAATGAGAAATATCCGGATTTTCCGCAGATGAACAACAGAAAGTTTCTACGAATTCAGAGGAATTTTACTAATTTTGATTCGTCATTAACAGAACAATAATAGTGTCATTAGGAAAAAATAATACCTAAGCAGCAATAACAGTAACAAAGTCTAAGTAGCGATAACAAATAATATTAATAACAGTAATAAATAATAAAAATGTTAAAACTATTGTAATAATTGTTCGAAATGTAGAACCGTTAACTTCCTGGCACTTTTGTATACGACGGTGGACGGCGTTTGTTGTAGCAGCTCTTATTTCAGCGGGGTCCAAGTTTCCAATCTCTTGAATCACTCGACGTTCTAATTCTTCCCTATTAAACAAAATTTGAAAGCAATGGGTTGATCCGTTCTCCATATACTTTTAATACTCCACCCACCGTGGCTCACCCTGTATATTTTGCACTTTTAGAATTATTTTGCTCTAACGATTAGCCTGAATAGTTCTCAGTTTTAGTAGAAACACTTCTACTTGTATATTTTAATTAACTAATTAAGTATGTACTAAATTTTAAATTTGAATGGAATATTTTCGGTTACACAAGTTTCGTGACAAGAGACGATCCACATACAGACATGCAGACGTACAGACACGTTTTTTCACTTTTTTCAATTTTTTTTATGATTAAGTAAAATTAATTTGTGATGAACAAAAAGCCTAATATTTTTTAAATCTTATAAAGATACATTTCACTACAAGGTGCCTGACGCTTTATCGCCAAATTAGCCAAATACAAATTACAATTATTGGCGATATAACATAACTTTGTGCAGTGAGTACAGTTGGTGCAGAGCATTTTTAACGATTTTCATTTTCAATTTGACAATAACGTCCGGTTTCTAGTTAGTCAAAAATCGACTAACTTGATGTTTGACTTTATACACGGCGCGTGTATGCATGTATCCGATCACTGCACTTGTTGAGTAATTGAAGTACAGTATTAATTATTCCCTGAATGACGTGTTGCCGCGATTTTTGATGTATGATTTCCTTCTAGCTAGAGGCGTTTTTACAGCATTGCTTTCACACTAGCATCTAGAGAAAGCTTACAGTTTTCCAAATTAATTGATACTTTTCGTAAAAAAAAGAAGCCAAGTTACGTCATCATAAAAATTACTTCATATCCATAAATTGTACATTTTATAGAGGGCAAGTACTAAACATTTTATTTTATTATCTGTGAGTGCTCTTCTGAGTGCTCTCGGTAATGTTAAAATATATTTTTAGTAATATATTTCCAAAAATACTGAACAATGATCCACGCTTTTAAAAAAAAGTTTTTATTACTAATTTTCATATTTTTATTTCCTTAAAGTCCGGAATGGTAATAAATATGCAGCAGCATTTTCTCAAGAACGTTTGCTAGAAGAGAGAATACATAAAATAAATAGCTTTAGACTTCCTATTTAATTATGTTAATTTTGAAAATATAATAAACCGATTTTTCAAAATTTTGTTTTCCACATATAAGGACCAACAAGTCATATTTTGAAATTGCAGTTCCATATCTGGTTTCAGAAAAATAATTTTATAAATCTGCTACGCGTGTGTCGCTATCAAATAATTTGCGTATTTACGAGAAATTAGAGATTTGAGGTTTACCTATTTTAGGTTATTACAAATACAGTTGCTATATCAAAAGGTATTGTCTGCATACTTCAGTGCCTACTGTTCACCTTTTCTTATTAATATTCTGCATTAATTACTGGTTCCATTATATTCAATGATTCACTTACTACTTATTATTTAACATTCCTAAAATGACAAAATATTTAATAACAGTATTTGCATTCGAAAAAACCACATATATTAAGTGAATCAGAAACAATCAAATTAATAGTAGAAACCTTGGACTCTATGTTGATTTATGTTAAATTACTGATATGCATGCATAGGCGGAAATGGTGGGGAACGAACGAGACGGACACCTGACAGTATAATTTATTTTTCTTTTCATTCCTAATAAGAAGAAATAAGCCCTGCCCGCCATGAATGAGAAAAACAAAGATAACAATTTTTGAATATGGGCTATTAATTAATTGATTGATTGATTTGCCCGCGTAAGGTGGACATTGCTGCCGATTCCGGGAATCCATGGAGGAACCTTCCAACACGCAGCGTGCTCGTCCGTCGAACACGACCAACGGACGACCAAACCGCGTGCCGGAACCAAATCTCGGATATCTTATATACCGCCGGACCGGCTAGATGCTTCTTTTAAGTTTCCATCTATCGTCATATCCTTATTTTTCTTCTTCTAAGTTTTCTGTTTCTTCTGTTTCTGAATCTGGCAGATTTCAATTTTGTTTTATTTTGTTTTCATTTATTAACCGTTCCACAGGTAAATATCCATTTACAGTGAAGTTGCTGGGAAGGGCCCTATCTCGCGGTAACAGTATTTTTTTGCACGTTGCAAATTAATAATAAAATGTTATGTTTTGAATCAATAAATCGAGCTGATAACAATTAAGATGGTAAAGATCAGATAGAAAGATAGGATAGAATGATACCAATTAAATCAGATAAAATAAAATAAATTAATAATTTATAGTTTATCTGTCTTTCTTCAGCGTCTTGTGATTGCCGTTTTATTTTATTTCCTCTCCTTTTCTTTCTTGGGTTGAAGCCCTGCCCGCCGTAAATGACAAAGTTGCAGATTTGAGTTTGAATATGGGCTATTAATTGTATCAAAATTACCGACTTTAATATCAAATACTAGTAGCTTGAAGTCCTACGCAAGAAAAAACACAGACAATCTACAGCTACAGCTCACATCGAGTCTTGACTTCCTCAATCCTCCTCCTCCAATTTTTGCGATTTTTCGTACCTCATCTTTCTAACGTGGCTTCGTTTTTTCTACTGATCTTTCCCTCAGGGTCTCCTGTGAGTATATACTTTCTTTCTAATCCTATCATCCGGCGTCCTTTGAATATAATTTGCGCATCTCAATTGCATCAGTGTTACACGCTTCAAGACTCTGATTTCTTTGTATAACTGGTATTTTCCGTGATTCATAGGTGCCGTCTGGAAATACCCATCCTTCACAGTACTTAAGATTTTTCAGAATTTTCATTTTGAGACGGTCCGAATGTTTGGGTGAAAGTGTCCACGTTTCGTTCCCGTGTATCATCAGTACTGTATGAATCATTGCTTTGTATATTCTACTTTTAGTTTTCTTTCAGACATGCGTTTGAAAGTGAAAATAATGCACCGCTGAATTCTATCATAAAATAAAGACACGACATATTTTTTTCATGCATATAATATAAAAACATCCTGATTTCATCCTCCACGAAAAATATAGATTTTTAAAATCCATATCAGTATAGCCATTCACCCAGCAGCGCTCTAGGAAAGTAAAATGATATGGTCTGAGGACCACTGCACTGATAAGATTAATGTAAGATCGAACAATCCGCAATAGTGTTCTTGTAAACCACGCTTTAAAAATCCTATTACACCCTGCAATATTTTGCTTATATGGATGTTAACACGTATGTGGTAGCGCAATGAGCTACACTTTCTTGTATGACAAGCACTCTTGGTGGCACTATCTATTGTGTAGTGGGTTCGATTTCCAGCTTTGACACTGGCAATGTTAGTGGTGTGACGGATGTGTGTGTGTGTGATTTTTTTAAAATAATTTCTCTTTAACGCCTTATTTAGAGTTTAGCCATAGCTATTATACCACTCAACCAGGACAAACCTTCTAGGCATCCTTAGTTTTGGATTTGGGGATTGCCTAATATGTGTGGTATATTTATGTCAATGCCTATATCATGGATGCAATTCTAATACAACTACTGATTATCAAATTATTGGTTCAATGCTTTATCTACAAATTGTTTATTGTTATTTTACATAAGACTGTTTAGAGGTCATAATCATTTTCTTTCTTTTGATTTCAATATTTTTGTAGTCTTTTCGACTCAGACTTAAGGCCGTCTTCTTGATGTTCGACTGAATTCATACAATGGACGAGATATTTTCTAAACCACTGCTAAAAATTGAAAAGGTGTCAGAAAAGGAACAAGAAAAAACGTTTTGAGGTCGTTGCATGTGGATTGGGTAACCTTAGGCAAACATTTTTTCTATCCTCAAAAAACAGTTAGAGAAATGCAATTTTTGCATTTTTCTGACTGTTTTTGAGGATAGAAAAAAATTGTGAAGTGGAGGGGAAATACTGACTTCGGATTCAGCAAGCTAAAATACACCCAAAATTGTTGGTTTGGTCCGTGGCATTTATAACTTTTACTTCCCTCGCATACCGAAGAGAAGTATTGTAGGGAGATTTTTTCGGATTTTCACGTTTCAGAACATGTAGATTACGAAAATATAGGTTTTTCAGTTCCGTCAGTCTGTCTGTCGGTCTGTATGCCTATTTGTCTGTCTGTCTGTCGTGCTGTTGGTGCATTAACTAAAAAAACTACCTGACGGAGAACAGTCAAATTTGGTAGGTAGCTGACGCCACTGCCACCGAAGAAATGGTTAGAGTTTCACTGGAAAATATACAGGCTGGACCGTCTAAAGGAAATAGATAATGGAAAAAAATGTTTTCGCTCAAATTTAAAATTTCCACGTTTCGTCACATTCTAAACCCATTAAAAAAAAATCGTTTTTTGAAAATTTAAAATAGAAGAAAAATTTTGAAATTTTGAAAATATTGTATAAAATGGATGGTAAAAATTTTTTGTACTCAAATTTAAAATATCCTCGTTTCATGACATTCTAAACATATTTAAAAAATATGTATATATTTTGAAAATCAAAAGAGAAAAATTTTGAAATTTTTTTAAAAAATGGTCGGAAAATTTTTTTCCCTCAAATTTAAAATTTACACGCTTCAGGACATTCTAAACATATTTAAAAAAAATTGATTTGAACATAAATTCTTTTTTAATTTTTTTCCCATTACACGGATTTTTTTTTTCAATTTTAAAATGTCTACGTTTCATTACATTCTAAACATATTTCAAAAAAAAATTAGTTTTGAAAATAAAAAAAATTGAAAATTTTATCCCCCACCACTATAGAATAGATGATGGAAAGAAGTTATCAGGTTTTCTCTGTAATAATAGGGTTAACTACATTGCGATTATAATTCTTATATCTATCTCACTTCTAAATAAAAAATTTTAGAGTGACCGCCCTATATAAATAAAGAGGCGGAAGTTCTGTGTGAATACCTTTACCGATTTTTGTGTGCCTGTGTTATCATTGTATAATTTTTCTCATAAATTAGGTGCCCGACAGACTAAGAATTTTATTATTGAAGGAATTTAAGCAAAATAATAAACAATACAATAAAAGAAAAGCATTTTATGATTTTGATGAATATTTTTATTTTCATCACTTTTAGATATCTAAGCTTCCTCTAATAGG
Organism: Stenurella melanura; assembly: GCA_963583905.1. NCBI lineage: Eukaryota > Metazoa > Arthropoda > Insecta > Coleoptera > Cerambycidae > Stenurella > Stenurella melanura. Next base: position 58,976,212 of record OY757314.1, on the reverse strand, counting down.
TGGTATACATATTTCTGATAATTTTTAGAAAATATTGTTTATTTATTTACTTAAAAAAATTTGTTTTCGCGTACACTTTTTTATTGTATTTAAATATTTTTATATTCTTGCTATTCAATTTTTTAATATTATGTGACTAAGATAACTCTCTTCATTCATTTGGACTTATGTACACATTTTTCATATACTGACGAATAATTGATATTATCATTATTGTTAATGTCTAGGCAATCAAAAAACCTTTAAATTTGGTTAATTTTAAACAAGAAAAAAAAAAGGAGGTGAAAGTTGATGTTAAAATTTTCAATTTTCTATCTTTCGAAATTGAATGGAAGTCGTAAAACATGTTACATATTGAAAAGGTATTTCTGAATCTCGTTTCTAATGGATGTTCTTTACTACTCTTGCTACGCGTGCTCACCTGACCGCCAATTTTAAGAATGCATTTTCTTTATTTTTTAGTCTACAATTAAAGCTCGACATTATATTGTTACAAAAATATAGAAATATTAGTGTATACATATCATGAATTTTAAACTCTCTTAGAATAGTTTAAACAATAATTGAAAGTAAGTAGCAGTGTCATTAACAAATTACCTAAAAAGAGAATTCTTCACTAGATGGATAATCAATCACGCACCAGGCCTAGGTACAATATATCACTACCTGCCAAGTCTTCAAGTGATTTAAATCTAAATATTGATTAGATCGCTGGTGACTGACTACCTGACTAGATTTCACTTTTGTATGGACAAGTAAAATGGTTTAAGAGGTTTCCAAAAAATATACTTCCGGGTAGACTAGAGACGTATATATTTAATTTAGAAGAAAATCAAAGGACTTGACAAGTTTCAAACTTCTTATTGTTGTAAATCTGAAAATGCAAGTAGAGTACTCGTAAACAAATAAATACTACTGTCTGTCTATGTTAAAGCTAGGACAAGAGAAATTATCAGCATATTACATAATCTTAATTATTTCTGGCATTTCTGACACAATATAGAGGATACCTTCTAAATGTGATGCATGAAACATATTAGCTTTATATTGGAACCATGCATTTCAATCGCAAATCTGTCTCCTACCCTGCGCCATTTATTCTTCAATTCAAATAGACATATACAATTTTTTTGTTCAGAAGCTTCTTAAACATGAAATATAAAACCGCTGCCTAAGGAATCACTTCCGCATCCAAATTTCCTCTCTTTAAACGCAAACATCTTGACTATATTTGCTCTCCAGTATGTGAAAATTTGTCACATAATTTAATAATATTTGAGGCATAAGGAAAAATTGAGGTATTTGAGGAAATTAAATTTCTGGACTCTAATTAGCTTGCTCTACTTGTCTTCCCCTATTTACCTCCCCCCCCCCCTTCAACGGAATCATCACAATCAGATGACATTAGAATACGTATGTATTTTAAAGTGAATATCTCAGTTTTATTTTATCAACCCGTTTAATAATATAAAGATATTTTTTTTAAAATTCGAGGCCTTGGCGTCTAGTATATACACTAAATTCCAAGTTTATGTACTCTTATCAGCTTGCTTCATTTATTTTTCCCACCCCCAACCCTTCAAAGGAATCATCTCAAAATATAATCTAGGTCCAGATGTCCTTATGATACATGCATGTACGAAATTTCTAGTAAATATTTCAATTTTATTTTATGAATCCCTTTAATAATGGTATGGGGTAGTAAGGGGCATGGAAAATATTTCAAAAAATTCTAGGAATAGGCTTCTCGTACACAGACAAAATTTTTACAACTACTATACTTCCACATCCACTACGTGGATGTGGAAGTACATAAACTAATCTAGATAACACCCAATATGATTTTCACATCCACTACGTGGATGTGGAAGTACATAAACTAACCTAGATAATAGCCAATATGATTTTTACTATTTACTATTTTTATTATAACCTAACATTAAGATGAGAAAGAAAATATTAAAGCATAAAAAAACTTACCAATCAAACAGAATTAAAAAAAATAATTACATGACCTCCATTGCAACATAGATATTCCGATAACCCATCATAGAATTCTGTCTTATATGTTGCGGTGTCGATTGAATGCGTCTTGTCCCCCTGATACGATTTTTTAGTTCTTTGAATGATTGGGGAGGTCCTCGATTTAATAAACCCACAAGAAGAAATCATGCAGAGATACCTATTTTTGCTCATTTTATAAATCTGTAACATAATTTTGAAATAAAATGAAAATCATAATAAAAAATGTTTCCAATCACTTATACAAAATAGTAAATTATCTTGACTTACAGCTGGTTTTACAACCGCAAGTTAACTTTCATGTTAGTTGACTCTTACTTGCAGGTGAACTACAACTTTACCGACACTTTCGTTTTTCAACAATAAGTTAAGTGACGATTTGTAAACGAGAAGTTGTGAATAAAATTTATAATGTTGGTACTGGAAAAATGGGTATTATACATAAAACGTATAAATTTTGTGAAAGTCACGTCACCTGCTATCAAATATAAATGTCAGATGCAATTTATGAGTTAGTGGTCTATTATTAAGTAAGTAATATTTATTCTCGATCTATTTAAAAAATCTCTTCCATCGTATTCTTCGAAAAAGTTAGGCCTATACCATACATATCCATATTTAAGAGAAATGTCAAAAAATTATTTTGTGACAGTTATTTTATAGGTTATAAATTGCCAGTAAACTGACAACTTCTAGTTTACCCATACCTCATCTACTAGTAAAGTTAACTACTAGACAACTACAACATTGACAATGGACAGCTATTGTAAAACCCAATTTCTATAATAACCAGAAAGTTAATTCTGACTGGAAGTTAACCAGCGATTGTAAAATCGGCTGTTAATGTTTTAAAATTGCTTAAGTTTTGTGTCACAACAAATTATCTATTAATTAAAAACATTAATTGTAAAAATAAAATCATGGATAACTTTTAATTAGTATGAACATACAATATTGTCGCTTTTTTAACAAAAATTAATATCGATAGGTTCCTCTAAACGATCAAATCTCAGAACATAAAAGTGAATTTTAATCACTTAATTAACTCAAATGGGCATGACCTTCGAATTAATGTGTAGAATATTACAATTTATTGTAAATATGAATATTATGTTGAAAACTATTATAGCGGCAGTAAAAAAACTATTAGAGCAGTAAAATTTTATATTTAATTGTTTGAGTCAAGAAAGTTGCTGTTAGATTTATACAGTGATGTCCATAAGTAACAAATACATTCATTATCTAGATAATTTACAATTTATGAGTAAAATCCTAAAACATGTCAATTATCAATTCTAAGATGACATTTTTTGAGCATAATTCTATACTTCCCCCTTCAACCACTTTTGAATGACAGCTGCCACTTTAAAATTTTAAGATTGAAAATGTTAATGTTCGCGTATAGGACAAAAGTTAGGACTTTTTTCCCAGGGCGGTCGACATTTTTTTTCCAAGGCCGTCGACATGAAACTATCAAGGTCAGATAATGTAATATTGAGCGAGTGCCTGTTACTATGTGGGAAGCGATGCCGTGTAGTCGGTCAGCGCCGATCGATATTGTACCGCCTGTTCAACCATTTCTTCCGTGCTATAGCGTAGTGATGTAGATATTCGGATGATTTCGATACTTGGATTGTCCGGAATCGGATGACAACAATATTCGGATTAATCATTCGATGTCGAATTAATTTTCAATAATGTGCTAAAATACGTATCAATACTCAGGATTGTTTTATACAATATGCATATTCCGATTTCGATGATTTTCTATTCAAGAATATATGCGAGATTATGGAGAAAGCGCCAGTGTCACTGTATTTCCGGCGTAGCTCATACTGAATCTGGGATCGAATTTAATAAGACTACTACTAAAAGTAGTGAATAAATTTCCAAAAATATCGAACAGCCTTTAAAAAATGGTCACAAACATTATGAAATGAATTCAATTTCGATATTAGATAATAAGATTTAACCATTAAACAGTGAACTTCAATTTATTTGCATAATATTAATCTGAGTATATCATTCGTATAAAATTTTTCGGATTCAACCGAGTATTTCGATACTCGGATGGACTGAGTATTTTAATTCGAATTCTCCCAACACTACTATAGCGCTGTTTGTCAACTCCTGGGCAAGCCAAATTTTTATTTTTATTTTGTAACGATTAATGAATCTTTTCACAAATTCAGGTTTGATTTGACGGCAGAAATAATGTTTTCCTTCACCAATCGTAGTCGCCATGGATTCACAAAGTTTGACAAATGGCGAATAGTTATTTTTGTAACAAGTACCTAAAATCATGTTTTTGGGACTTATCGTAGCTGTCAAATTGCCAAGTAACCCATTCCAGCAAGATAAATAATTTTTGAGTTCACATGTCGAAAGAGGGTTCTAATGGGCATCAGAAATGGCTTGTTGGACTTTTGTCAACGGTTGCGCAACTTCTCCACAAGAGAAAAAGATGGCGGAATGTTATTCAAGAATTCGTGTTTTTATATGCGTATTATACTTCTCACTAGAAAATTAACTAAGTGCGATATTGGTCTGATCAATATCGAGCTAATTATTTTTCCAAAAACTTTGTTGATCTCTAGACCATATTTCCTTCGCATATTGTATTCCCAACATTCAAACATTTAATATAGTTGCCCGCACGTCGAAATTTTAAACACACAAATTTTGTTCCTGTGATTCTGGATTTATTTAGAAAAAGACCGTAAGTGATTTTGAAATTCTATCAGTACATATAGATGCGGTCATGTCAGTAGTATATAAATATAAAAAATCAGGTCGATGTCGCATGTAGTTAGTTTCCTAGCGAGAGGTATACGTGTAGAAACACGAACTCTTGAAATAACATTTCGCCATCTTTTTTTCTGACCACCAAGAAAAGTCCAACAAACCATTTCTGATATCACCAAGGACCCTCTTTCTGAATTCGTTCCCAAAAATTATTTACCTTGTTGGAACGGGTCATTTAAATTTTTAAAGCTTTACTAATTCGTCAATGCTCGGCAAATATGCATATAAGATATTATTCCTATCTTCACACAAGCAAATGAGAGTAATTTTTTTAAATTTATCGCTGTACCAGGTAAGTATTTCTAAGTTATTGCACACAAAAATTTTAAGTATAGCTCTGTGGGGTAGTGAGTTACGGTCGTTTTTATGACTTTTTTTATTTGCATTAAGTAAATATTTATAGACAACTGTACCAAAATATCTAGCCTCAATCAAAATGCAATGCAAAAGTTATGAAAATCAAAGTTATGATCTGTTAAGAAATAGAAATTTCCCTTAAAAATGTTTGCATTTGCAGCATACAGTCTTCTATGTTAAACATAACGTTCGCCACATATAAAAGTAAAATTATTTATTATTGCATGGAATTAATGTTGTTCTTAGACAATTTGAGTTTAGGTAAATTTTTGCGTATTATATCTAAATAAGAAATTATAGCAATAATAGTTTTTCTAACTACAAAATGTCAAGTGATATAGTTTTGACCTTTTCTGCATTTATTGTGGCCATGTTCCTAATGACATTTGTGTGTCCATTCAACCTTTGGCTAAACATATGTATTAAAACTATGCACTTAACTCTAGCAATTTAAATAAATCAGTAATCTGAAATTTTTTAACTAGACTTTACAATATTGTTAAACAATTGACATTAAATAAAAATATTTCCATTTTTAGACCTTATTCTTGAGACCAACCATTAGAAAACATTCGTGTATGTAATATTTGTAGAACAGGTAATGATAATGCACATTGAAGCCTATATACCTGACAATAACCCTATTGTTAGCACAAACTCTTTCAGTGAAGATGAGGTTATTCGGGCTCTAAAACGAATTCAACCCAAAATGACGACAGGTCCTGATTCCATTCCAGCTTTTTTATTAAAGGATTGCGCTATCATCTTTGCATATCCTCTAACTCTAATTCTTAACTTAATCTTAAAAAACTGCCTATTTCCTGACCTATGGAAATATTCCAAAGTATGTCCCATCTTCAAAAAGGGAAACAAACTGGATATTGAGAACTTTAGACCAATCTCTGTAATTTATAACTTCTGTAAAGTTTTAGAAATATTACTGCATGATAGAATACATCCTTCCATTAACACCAAAATCTCTATTAATCAACATGAATTTATGAAAGGGCGTTAAACAACAACAAATTTATTCTGTGTAACTCAATATATTTCTGAATCCTTAGATGAACGTGGGCAGACAGATGTCATATATACCGATTTCTCCAAAGCGTTTGATAGACTTGATCACCAGTTGTTACTTAATAAATTAGAAAAAATCGGCTTCTCATATTCTTTGCCCCTTTTGTTTAAATCTTCCCCAGGGATCTATTCTGGGGCCCTTGTTTTTTAACATATTTATTAACGACATAGTGAACGAAATTAATTTGACTCACCTTTTATATGCCGACGATCTAAAAATTTTCACAGTAATTGATGAAATCGATGACTGTTTTCAACTTCAAACTTGCCTTGACAAAATAAACACCTGATGTATAGTAAATAAATTATTCATGAATCCTAGTAAATGTAACGTACTGTCCTTTTCTTTAAAAACATTACCTTTTATTTTTGATTACAGGTTAGATAATGTCATACTTCAAAGACCTATAACATTTCGCGACCTCGGCGTAACTTTTGATAGTAAATTATCCTTCACTGATCATATCGATACCATTGTGTCTGAAGCCTCCAAATCCCTCGGATTCATCGTTCGTATTAGTTGAGAGTTCACTAATACTGATACTCTGAAAATTCTTTATCAATCCTTCGTCAGATCGAAACTTGAGTACGCATCGCTAATTTGGAGTTCCAGTTATGATGTTCACAAGAATAACTTGGAGGCAGTTCAACGTAGATTTCTTAAATTACTGCGGTTCAAATTCGACGGTACCTATCCAGTGATTGGTTTTCCGCAAAGTAACTTGCTTGAAAGATATTCTATGACTACTCTTGAGAATAGGTGTACGTGCTTTTCTCAAGTATTTTTGTTTAAATTACTACACAATGATTTTGACGCACCCGAAATAATTAGCAAGCTTAATTTTCACGTTCCCAGATTAACCTCTCGTAATCACCAAGTTTTCTATTTACCTACGCCGCGTACCAACGTACTAAATAATTCACCTTTATATACGATTTGCAGTACTTCTAATAAATTATGTAGCGACTTCGATATTTTTAGTTGCAGCCTTAGTGGCAAAACAAAATGTTCTAAATTAAATAACCAGTGTTGTTTTTCTTAATTTACTTTGAATCACATATGTGTATATATGTATACATAGTTTTTATATTTAAACATTTTCCATGTTATTTTTTTCTCTCTCTTCGTATCATTAGTTATTCATAGTTCGTACATTTAAGTAAATTTTTTCTTCATTTTGCTTTCTTTCTATGTTGTTGTATATCTTGTAATTAATGCTTTGTATGCCTTTATTCCTGTTCTGTAATTGGGTATCTTACCCGTTGAACAGTGTATGCAATAAATAAATAAATATAATAAATAAATAAATAATTAGTATAACCACAAATAGGTAATTAGGCTTACAAAAAATTAGTGAGTGATTTAATAAATCAGTACCCTCTGTAGAAAAACATGGACAGAATGGCACATTTCAGTACCATGAAATAAATATAGTGTCGCTAAGTTTATGTTATCTCTTAAAACAGATCTTCTTAGGGTTTCGTAGAACCCTTATAGTTTCGTCATGTCCATCTGTATGTCACAGGTGTTTTCCCCAGACAGTGCATGGCCTGTATGGCTGAGATTTTGTACAGTTATGGATTGTCATAACCTCTACTCAGAGCTCAGGTACAAAACAAAAACTTTAAAAACATTTTCTTCGAGTAGCTCCTACCTTTACTGTATGTAAATTCGGAACTTAAAACAAAATTGCGTCAAAACTTAAAAAAATATGTATTTTTAGAAATAACTTTTAAAATACGAAAAATACAAAACTACCATAGAAATGAAAATGAAAAAGCAGACAATTATACAAAAAAATCTACTTACATAAAAATGTTGTTTATGTAACCGTTTTCGCGTAAAATCCGAATCAATATTAGAAGGTTGTCGATCAACGCGTGAACGTGCGTATCCTCAAGGAAAGAAGGACCCTGCAGTTTTTTATAGCAAAAATGGGTTTCAGTCGATTGTTCTGAAACTTGGGGAAAATGTTCTCCGGGCTATTGAAACTGTGAACATCTGCGAAGGTCTGCTTAAATGTTCTATAAAAATTCTGTAGTAGAAAAAAATTAAAATCTAGGGAAATTCTTGGTCGAAATTATTTTTGTCTAAGAAATTCTGAAAACCGGCAGGCGTGTTGTTTGAACAGAAATAAGCAACTTATGTCCCTCCAAATTTTTCTTTAAAGTGCTTCCTTTTCCTGTAAGAAAATTACTAAAAATATATTTTTTTTGTTTATTTTTTTCCGAGAGAAGGGAGCACTTTGAAAATAAACACCAAGGGACAAAAGATGCTTATTTTTCACCAGAAGACGAGCCTGAATATTTTCTGAATTTTTATGGAACATTTAAGCAGACCTTCGCAGATGTTCACAGTTTCAATCGCCTCTAGATCAAAAAATCGAATTCGGTCGGACTGGTGGTCAAAGAGAATTTTAATCAGGGGGCCCAGGAGAACATTTTCCCCAAGTTTCAGAAAAATCGACCGAAACCCATTTTTACTATAAAAATCTGCGGGGCCCTTTTACTAATCTTTGGAAAAATGATAGGATTGTAACATAATTTAAATGTTTGCTGTACAATGACTAGAGAAAAGTACGTGCGCTGCGAGCGAGCGGCGCCTACAACAGTACTGAACTTTTCTAGTTAAGTTAACCCTTATTCTGGCAGGAAATGAAAACACAATACATTTTCTTTTTGGAATGTATTAGCGATTGTTATTGTTCCAATAGGACAAAAAATACAATTTTGTATTTTTCAAAACAACACAACAACAAAAATTTAATCGTATCATATTTGATACATTGCCGAGAATACAAAAAAATACAAATAACTCAATGTAATGCATTTATTTCTTATGAAAGTTCAAAAAACAGTTTCTATTCTCCACAAAACACAGACGCATGTTACATTTTTGGCAAGTAATATTTGTTTGGAGTTGGGTACAAAATTTTCAGCGATATCTAATTCCGAAATAGGGAAAATGGTCTATGTTGTAATAATATCTGAAGGTCGTTCAACTTTGGCGTTTATAGTTTTTCTTGGCATAAAAATTGGAGAATTATTTGTTGAACTGAAATTCTCTGAAGAAGGACGGCCACGCCTGATTCGATCATTTTGTGTTAGAAATTGAAATATTCGATATCGAAATTGTTTTAGGCGCATAGGTCTCTCGGTATTAGGCAATAATGGTACATCTCTTATATACAACAACCAAGCGTTGTTGACGCACATGTCTATTATTCGTGCAAAACTGGCCTGTTCATCTCATCTTATTCTCTCAAACCCTATCACCTGGCAATATACCAGGTGAGTCACGAATTGCGCTCGCCCCGATATTTCCTAAAATATGTGGAATAAAAAATTGAAATTTGGAGGCCTTATTACACGACTAAAATGCCATCTTTTCAATAAAAAATTAAGTTTGGTGCACATCCGGTTTGACCGGAAATGCCCACAACTTTCGATTTTTAAATGGAACACCCTATATATTTTTAAATTTTTGGAATCTACAGGAAATTTTGAATGCAATACATCCATTTTGGTCACTTTTTGATAAACATTAAAAATTTTATTAAAAAATCTATTTCTGAATCCAGAGTGCTGTGGTGCCCAAAATATATTTTAGTTTGTGTGCTACGTTACTATAAAAATAAAAAGAGCAATATGATTGCATTACTTAATTCTCTAGAGGCGTTTAAAATTTACCTCATTTTCATACGAATCTAATGATACCAAAATTTTGAAAATCCGCTCAGAAATATTTGAGATTTCAGCCAAAATACAATGCAACCAAGCTTTTAGAAACATGCGGCTAATAGATAATAGATTAGTGGGCTTTGGAAACTAAAATGGCACATTTCTGTGTAAATCTGGTAACCTAATAACATTGGAAAAATCACAGTAGCCATTGAATGTAATAAAACAATATCAGCTGTCAGACAGACTCGTGTAGTTATAGGCAATCTTGAGCTATCAAACATTTAATAATTGTGAGCGCAAAGAACGTTACAATTAAGTTTAGCATAGGTATGTGGAGGTAAACACAATTACATCCACAAGGACATTTGCAATAGAATGCGATATCAGTTCGGTTTTCAGAGTTTTATTTAAATGAACATAAATATCGGGCCTATAAATAAATAAAAATCAATTCCGTTTGAACAATTAAACTTAAACTAGGTAACAGTAGGTATCTTTAAAATAATTAATATAATTAAACCATAAATTGACATTTATAGATATTGTTCAAAATGTCCACAATTTTTTTCTATACACAATTCGGCTCTGCGTACAGTTGCTTGAATGGCTCTACGCAATTCAGCCGGCGTTATTTCATTAAGAGCCAGCCCGTACAACTTTATTTTGCAGCTCTTCACGGGTATTTGAAGAAGTTTTATAAACTTTATTTTTGAGAGTGCCCCATACATAATAGTCGAGGGGTGTTAAGTCAGGTGACCTAGGAGGCCACATGATATGACCTTGATTTGCGATAAGGCGTTCACCATGCAAGTTGTTTAAATATTCCATCACTCTTCTGGAATTATGTGGGGAGCACCATCTTGTTGGAAAAAGAGATTTTGTAAATAGGCAAAAGGAAGTAAGTCAAGAAATTCTGCTGTGTGGTTTTGTAAAAAGAATAAATATCGTTCGCCAGTAAGTGTTCCATCAAAAAATATGGGTCCAATTATTCGATCTCCAAGTACTCCAAGCTAACAGTTAAACCCAAATCTTTCCTGAATATTCCCCCGCCCTACCAACCTCTGATTTTCTTGAGCCCAATACCTAGTATTATTTCTGTTAAACATACCTTGGTTCGTAAACCTACTTTCATCTGAATATAAAATATGAAAAGGAAAACCTGGGTTTTGTTGTACTGCATTTAAGAACCAGTTGCAATATACTAGTCTCCTGTCGTTATCATCTCCATAAAGATGTTGGTGTATTTGGTATTTATAAGACCGAAACTTATGTTTCTTTAAAATTCTGCAAACCGAAGACTGACTAATGTCGCATTCCATTGACAATTCCCCATGTTGTTCGGTGTACCATCACAAATCCTAATACATCAATTTCTTTGTCCTCACTTACAATAAATGTTTGATGGTCATCTTGTTGATTGGGTTCGTTTCTTAATTCTTGTTCCACTCTGGTAAACAAGTGTCTGCTTGGATGACGTCTGTTGGGATATCGTTGCTGATATGCTCTCCATATATCAGTAACATATCGACCTATTCATTTCTACTAAAATTATTCATTTTCTTTAATTTTTACTTAAAGAGATTTCCGCAACGCTTTATTTTGTATCTGTCTGACAGCTGATATTGTTTTATTACATTCAATGGCTACTATGATTTTTCCAATGTTATTAGATTACCAGATTTACACAGAAATGTGCCATTTTAGTTTCCAAAGCCCACTAATCTATTATCTATTAGCCGCATGTTTCTAAGAGCTTGGTTGCATTGTATTTTGGCTGAAATCTCAAATATTTCTGAGCGGATTTTCAAAATTTTGGTATCATTAGATTCGTATGAAAATGAGGTATTTAAAAATGTTGGTGAACGATTAAATTCCCATTTAAAAAAACCGAGTTAGTGGGTAAAAATCACATTTAAAAATTTTAAACGCCTCTAGAGAATTAAGTAATGCAATCATATTGCTCTTTTTATTTTTATAGTAACGTAGCACACAAACTAAAATATATTTTGGGCACCACAGCACTGTGGATTCAGAAATATATTTTTTAATAAAATGTTTAATGTTTATCAAAAAGTGACCAAAATGGATGTATTGTATTCAAAATTTCCTCTAGATTCCAAAAATGTAAAAATATATAGGGTGTTCCATTTAAAAATCGAAATTTGTGGGCATTTCCGGTCAAACCGGATGTGCACCAAACTTGATTTTTATTGAAAAGAAGGCATTTTAGTCGTGTAATAAGGCCACCAAATTTCAATTTTCTATTCCAAATATTTTAGGAAATATCGGGGCGAGCGCAATTCGTGACTCACCCGGTATTACCAGTTCAGGTATCACTTTTTCCTGGTCTGAAAGTTTTTCAGTGTTATTAAGTTATTATCAACATGAATAAAAGTTGTCAACCGTTCTTCAATTACATTTTCGTTGACTATTTTGAAAAAATTCCATTCTAATCATGGCAACGTATTATATGTAACACTGTTTGCTACCTTGACAACCTATTATTACATATAATACAAACATTTGCAAAAGGTATATTCACCTTGTTGAACTTGTTTGTTATATTCTATCTAGCAATGGATGTTCATTGTTATGTAATAAAACATATTCAAGTACAATCATTCAACATATAAACGATATTATTACAAAAAACTTACCTTTTTTGATTTTATACCACGGATGATTTTGACAATTCGCTGGCACTTCCCGTCAATTTGCGCCCCCTACACGGCGCAATTTGTATTTGGCTGGGATGCAAGAAATTTTGTGCAGTTCTACTAGTGTACACTAGGTGGAACATGGGGATCATACGAATGTTTACTGCTTTTCAAAAAATAATTGTGGCATAGTAACACCGGTAATACGTTAGCTAAATCAGGGTTAAATGTCTAGGAGTAACCTTAGATCAAAAACTTGTCTGGAAGTCACATCTAGAGAGATTCTTTCTAAAAGAACGCGTAGAGAAGCCCCAGCATCTATGTGGCACAGCATGTTTCGTAAGACTCGAGGTCTGACCATTGGTGATCTACATGTATTATATATGGCTACAAATATAAGAACAGTTAACATAGATAAATTTGCCGAAATTACAACGTTGTCTGGTTATCAATGCGCCCTTTTCCACATAAGCTATGAAATCAATGCTGGTCCTACTTCCTCTACTTCTGTATGAGGAAGCCACGAAGCATAAAGGCTCTCAAGTCTAACACCCTTGAACTTGAAATTACCTGGAAATACAGACAACCGCTGAAGCAATGCGCAAAAAACAACAAGGTTGCCTTGATGTCAGTGCCACGGCACAAGGGAATAGTGCATTATCTGACATGTTTGCAAAAAGGTACTGAAGCTCCGCTTCTTGGGCTCAAACCATTTTGTGGTTTACCTAAGAGATATACAACGGAAAAAATCTCTAAAATCAAAATACAAACAGAAAAGGTCCTACTGGAAGAATACTGCACGCCAAAGACAAGAGAAAGAGTTCGAAGTTATTCGACAAAGAATGCCACAACCCAACTGGCACAATTAGTCGTAGGAACGTAGCAATGACTATTGTAGGCACTTTAAAGTGTTTTGGTACTAGTCACAGGCACGTAATAGGAACGTTCCTAATATGTATTTATGACCAAAATGGGGAATATTTTTTGGTGACGATAACGTTCCAGCCACGTTCCTGGAACTTGTCTGGCTACGTTCCAATGACGTTGTTGCTCCGGAGCGGCGACGTGGCGGCGTAGACGCCACAACTTTCAGAAAACTTTACCACTTCCTACTCTTTCAAATCGATGCTGCCCCTTCTTTGTCTTGCAACCGATTTTATTATATTTATGATTCATTCTTACATATGATTCTTGTTCTTGTTCATTTCCCTAACTCAGAAATTTAATACAATATCAGAAGGTAATATTAGACAGCAAAACTTGTGCTATTTTCCAATGGTCTAAGGGTCACAATTAAAACGAATGCAATTTTACTGACAAACATAATGATAAAACGTCCGAATCTAACCACGCGCCTTTAAAATATCCATTTTTTAATGAAAATGTTGTTTTTAAAATATGTAATGTCATGCGAGAATATGACACACTAGATGCCGAAACCTATTTTTTATTGTTTTTCGGAACTTAACACTACTTTTTATGTATTCATTTGTTGTATTTGGTGAAGAAATTGCGATAAATTAAATTTATTAGTCAATTGTGAAATTATGGTTCATATGTCATAATAATGGCGTCGATAATTTTGGTCATCAACATGGCGTATTTCAGAAAATATGACTTTAAGGTCGTCTTCACCAAGAAATGCTACTTGAAAGTAATTGCTACTTGGCGATAGTGACGAAAACTGCAAATACGTAACTTTAAAGTTACATAGCATCACTTTAAAGTCGTAGCAAAGTTGTGACTACCACAAGTTACCTCTTCAAAGTTGCCGCTGCTACTTTATGGTTACATTTCTCCCGCTATTGATTCGGAACGTACGCGTTAGCCGTACGTTGAGGTCTAGACTGAACGCGTTCCTAGCTTTTGCTGTTTATCATTTACCTAACTTTACATTGAAAAACCTATCAGCTGTCGCAATTTACTTGTATGCAGCCATATATTAACGACTTAATAAACATAAACCTTGTTGATATAATATACTATTACAGTGATAGATAACATAGAAGAAAAGGTAGGTGTAATAAAACTGTGTTGAAATATTAAATTTTGTTGCCTTATTTTGAACATAAAATGTTGCATAGCATGAATATAGCAGCATATAATTCTAGTCTAGGTTAGACAAACATATTATATAGGTTAGGTTTGTTGCATTAACTTTATCTATGGTCAACATTGGGAACTAGATGGTGAAATTTACTTCATGGTAAATTTCAGAGGCGATGTGCACTTTGTAGTAGCCGTACACAGTTCTGTAGGTAGCAGTAACGTCATTAACACCTATGAATATTACTTACAAGTTCCACTACTTAAAAAAAATAGTGAACCAGAACGTCGCGGCAACTATTACAGCTACTTGAAGGTGATTGCAACTTTGAAGTCACATTTCAGAGATGCGAGTTAGTCGCTGCTACTATAGTTTACCACCTTCCAGTTCTGAAAACCCAAAAATCGTCACACTGGTAACTACCACATTACAAGTAATTATTAGTGGTAGAAACTACGAGGCAGGGACTGTAGACTTGTCAAATGAAGTTATTTTTACTTATATTCTTAATAATAATATAGACAATTATGATAGAATCATGAATTATTATTTTGAAAAGAAATGAGATTACATTCATACTACTACTACTACTACTACTAACGCCAAGTGTTGACATAGCGATATTATCTAATAGTGCATGTTGCAAATGAAAAACTTATGACTAACGATACATATCTACTAATTACTCTCTTCCTTTCTCTTGAACAGTTCCATTATTACTTCATCATATCGTCGTGTATGTTTTTAAAATAATATAAAAATGTAGTATTTTCTGAAAAATGATCGCTCTCCGCCTTATACTTTTCTGCACGCCTATGCTACGTGAATATAATATTATATACATACATGCTGGAAAACATACGATAAATATTATTCACAACACTTATGTTATTTTGTCACTTCCTTTGCAAATTCTATGTTAAAGTGGATAAACACAGTTTTATACCATAATGAATATTTACTTCGTTGTTACTATATTATCGTCCAATTAAAATTGTTTCCTAGGGCTTCATTTCTACCATTGATTGTCATTTTGTACCATATTATTTATAAATAAAGACGGTAATAAATGATTAAATAAAATATTCTTTATTTCAGTGGTTTGTTTCATTCACTTAAAACAAAATTTACTTTTTATACATCCGCTACTTCACGATTACAAGGTTCTGAATGCTGTATAGGGTAATTTGAGAAAAGGGGCTTCAAGAGATTGAGTTGTTCAACACAAGATGTTATATCTAATTAAGTATTATAAGAAAACATTTTCCTCACATTTACTTTAAAGTGTTTAAAAAACCGCTGCCTAAGGAATCACTACTTCCACATCCAGATTTCTCGTCCAAGTTACTTTAAAGGAAACATCTTGACTATATCTGCACTCTTATATGTGGAAATTATTAGTCATAGAATTTTAATAATATTTGGGGCAGATATAATAGAAAAATTTGGGGCGTTGTTTCTACCATATACCTACGTTAAAAATGAAGTTTCTATCTTGGTCTACTTATTTTGCGCTATTCACAACATACCACCTCTCACCCTTTCAACGGAATCATCTCAATCAGATGTCATTACTATACATACGTGTACTAACTTTCAGGTGAATATCTCAATTTTGTATTATCAATCCCTTTAATAATGGAGTGGAGGTGCTGGTGGTGGGGGGTTGAAAAATATTAGAAAGAAATCTGAGGCCTTGGTTTGTACTATATACACCAAATCCCAAGTTTTTGTACTTTTACCAGCTTGTTTTATTTATTTTTCCCTATTTACCTCTACTTCCCCCCCACTCCTTCAATGGAAGCATGTCAAAATATAATCTAGTTTCAGATGTCGATATAATACATATGTGCACCAAATTTCAAGTGAAAATCTCAATTTAATTTTATCAACTCTTTTAATAAGGTGGTAGGATGGAAAATATTACAAAAAAAAAACCTGAGGCCTTCGCTTCTAGTATTTACACCAAATCCCAAATTTCTGTACACTTGCCAGTTTGCTTTACTTATTTCCCTCTATTTACCCCTATTTAACCCCCAACCCTTCAGCGGAACAATTTCCAAATATAATCTAGTTCCAGATGTCGTTATAATAAATACGCGTACTAAATTTCAAGTCAATATCTCAATTTTAATTTATCAACTCCTTTAGTAATATAGTAGAGATGGTGGGGGTAGAAAAATATTATAAGAAAATCTGAGGTCTCGGCTTCTAGTACATACACAGAATTTCACGTTTCTGTACTCTTATCAGCTTGCTTTACTTATTTTTCCCTATTTACCTCTATTTAACCCCTAACCCTTCAACGAAATGGTCACAAAATACAATTTGGTTCCAGACGTTATTCTAGTATACACTTATACCAAATTTCAAGTGAATATCTCAATTTTATTTTATCAACCCCTTTAATAATGGTGTGGAGGGATGGTGGGGGGATGGAAAATTTTATAAAAAAAATTGACGCCTCGGCTTCTACTACATATACAAAATTTCAAGTTTCTGTACTCTTACCTGCTGGCTTTATTTATTTCCCCCTATTTACCCCTATTTACACCAAACCATTCATCGGACATGTTCAAACGGCATCCAGTTCCACATCTCGTTATAATATATACGTGTACAATATTTCAAGTCAATACCTTAAACGGTTCCAGAGAAAACATTCGGACAGACAAGTTATAGACCGACAGACAGACAGAATTTTTTTATTTCTCTCAAATTTAATCTAACTCTTAATGGCATTCTAAGCCTATTTCAAGAGAAAAAATATTTGAAATTTTTCTCACGATTACTATACTTCCAATCTACTACGTGGATATGGAAGTAAAAAAATTAAGTTTCTAGCTTGCCCTACTTATTTTGCGCCATTCACAACCTGTCACCTCCCACCCCTTCATCGAAATCATCTCAAGCAGATGTCATTGCAATACATACATGTACTAACTTTCAAGTAAATATCTCAGTTTTATGTAATCAATCCCTAATAATGGAATGGAGGTGGTGGGGGTGGAGGCCTGAAAATTAGAAAGAAATCTGATTCCTTGGCTTTTAGTATATACACCAAATCCCAAGTTTCTGTACTCTTGCCAGCTTTCTTTACTTATTTTCCTCTATTCACTTCTGCTTACCCCCACTCCTTCTACGAAATAATGTCAAAATATAATCTAGTTTCAGATGTCGTTATAATACATACGTGTACAAAATTTCAAGAGAAAATCTCAATTTAATTTTAGCATATCTTTTAATAAGGGAGTGGTGGTCGTGGGGGGATGGAAAATATTATTTAAGAAAGTCTGAGGCCCTCGCTTCTAGTATGTACACCAAATCACATATTTCTGTACTCCTACCAGCTTGCTTTACTTATTTTCCCCTATTTAACCCCCAACCCTTCAACGGAATCGTCTCAAAATATAATCTAGTGCCAGATGTCGTTATAAAACATACATGTATCAAATCTCAAGCGAATATCTCAATTTTATTTTATCAACTCCTTTAATAATGGAGTAGGGTTGTTAGGGGGTTGAAAAATATGATTAAAAAATCTGATGCCTCGACTTCTAGTACATACACCGAATTTCAAGTTTCTGTACTCTTACCAGCTTGCTTTATTTATTTTCCCCTATTTACCACTAATTTAACGCCCAACAACGGAATAATCCCAAAATATAATTTAGTTCCTGATGTCAATATAATATATATGTATGCCAAATTTCACGTGAGTATGTCAATTTTTTTTCACCAACCCCTTTAATAATGGAGTGGGGAGTGGTGGGGGAAGGAAAATATTATAAAAAAATTTGAGTCTTTAGCTTCTAGTACATACACCAAATTTCAAGTTTCTGTACCCTTACCAACTTGCTTCACTTATTTCCCCCTATTCACCCATATTTACCCTTATTTACCCCTATTTACCCCCAACCCTTCTCCGGATGTCAAAAAAAACAATCCAGTACCAGATCTCGTTATAATATACATGTGTACAAAATTTCAATTCAATGTCTTACACCGTTCTGGCGAAAACGTGCGGACAAAAAAGTTAGTCAGACAAACAGACAGACATACTGACATACAGACAGGCAGGGAGACCGACAGGCAGACAGACAGACCGACAGACCCACAGGCCGACAGAAACGTTCCATGGCATTCTAAACCTATTTCTAGAAAAATGATTGAAGAAAAATGATTTTTGAAAATTTTTTTACGATTACTATACTTCCAATCCACTACGTGGATGTGGAAGTAATACGTCTCCGAATTATTTTTATGACTTGTATGTATTAATGCATTATAGTTAGGAAATAATTGACGAATATTCCAATTTAAATCGAACAAAAGATTAAACATTGAGATTACTTACTATATGTAAGTAATCTCAGTGTGTTACGTCTTTAAAATCGCGAAAACACCGTATAATGAATCCCAATGTTCTAAATCTTTCATTATTGATGGTGGTTATATGGCAACTAAAGGATAGTTTGGTCGGATAGGTTGGTCATAGAGTAGGGAATTAACAAAAGACAGTAGTCAGACTGTTCAAACCCGCAAGACGGGGGAAGAATAAAATAAACTAAGTACAGTCATACAGAGACAATGAAATTAGATGAAGATAGTTAACTCAAAATGTAGTGTCATTAACCCTTTTCGATGAAAAAAACTAGAAAACTTTAGTTTGGTTTCAAGTATTACACCGATGTCACGCCATGTTGACGGACGTGTGAGCGTTGTTAATCTTCCACGCAATAATTAAATTCGACATAATATTTATTAAAAGTAAAACAAATAGTAGATGTGAAATAAATAAAGTAAATAGAGTAAGTACAGTTACTAGAGTAAATAGAGTAGGAAGAGTAGGTATAGTAGCTAAAGTTGGGTAAGTAGAGTAAATATAGTAAGGAGAGTAAGGAGAGTAAGTAGAATAAGTAAAGTAAGTAAAGTAAGTAAAGTAAGTAAAGTAAGTAAAGTAAGTAAAGTAAGTAAAGTAAGTAAAGTAAGTAAAGTAAGTAAAGTAAGTAAAGTAAGTAAAGTAAGTAAAGTAAGTAAAGTAAGTAAAGTAAGTAAAGTAAGTAAAGTAAGTAAAGTAAGTAAAGTAAGTAAAGTAAGTAAAGTAAGTAAAGTAAGTAAGTAAAGTAAGTAAAGTAAGTAAAGTAAGTAAAGTAAGTCAAGTAAGTAAGTAAAGTAAGTAGAGTAAGTAAAGTAGGTAAAGTAAGTAAAGTAAATAAAGCAAGAAATTTATTATTTTTATTTTCATTTTCTTTTTAATTTTATTTGCCATATTTATTTTAACGTCTTGGTGAAGTTTAGCTAATGGTATTCTACCACTTACCCAGGACAGCGACCTAAGATACGGTCATCCATCTCATTGACGGACGAGCCCGGCGTGTTTTAACTTCGCCGATCGAGATCTCGAAATTCGCAAATTGAAAGCGACCGAACTGTATAAAAAGGTGACATTTTGGAACTTTTGGCAACATCTCAATTGACAGTTTAGCGTTTCGTATGCCAATATGAAATTTTCTGTGTTCTGTCGGAGAAATTTTCTCATTAAGTAGATAATTGACTTTGGTACATGATTAACCGGAAAACTCGGAGAAATATTTCAACGAAATATATCATAAGCACAGCAGAATTTCGTTCGGCTTCGATCGGTACCGGTCCCTATACG
This sequence comes from Stenurella melanura, assembly GCA_963583905.1. Taxonomy (NCBI): domain Eukaryota; kingdom Metazoa; phylum Arthropoda; class Insecta; order Coleoptera; family Cerambycidae; genus Stenurella; species Stenurella melanura. The sequence continues at coordinate 58,955,898 of OY757314.1, read as the reverse complement.
CAAAATCGTGCGCGAAAAATTTGCTTTTTACCAGATAAGAATTGCAGGGTTCTTCCACTTGATGGCGCTGCAAGAGTTACTGGGGAAGCGTATTGTCATGTTGACGCAATATCATTGTGAAAATATGATAAAAATGCTTTAAGTATTTAAAAATGTAATTTCTTGACTATATGTATCGAAAGTATTTTAAATAAAAAAGTATTGTTGCTTTTGTTAAAATATTTTAATTTTCAGCTCGTACTAATTTTCCAAAGTCATAAAGTTTTAGCTGTCATTGAAATTAGATCCTTCACGTTGATTAACGAAATTCAGCCACCATTCTAGTTCCAGACGGGTTTCAGATATCAAGTGGAATATTATTTAGTGTAATTTATGCAGTCTGTTCAGATCGTTTTGAGAAATGTATAGTTTTTCAAACCTCTTGCTCTCGTTCTTTCTCCGACCCTGGATATATGTTAAGAACTTTATAGAAGGCACTCCCAGACGAGTTTCGTTCCATTCATTAACTTTTGTGCGTAATATAATATTCACATATATAATATGTATTTTAACTTTAACATACAATTAACAAAGACTCCTTTCTTGTTTTAATTTTCTGCTTGATTTAATTGAACAATTAAGAAATTAAGAATCATATTCATATTCTTTATAGACTTCTTGACTACTAGTAACGAAATACGCCATAATGCGAGTCTAGTAGCACACATTTTAATTATGTAATATTTTAATGCGTCTATGCATCTCAATGGTACAAAATAAAATTTCCTTCAATTTTAACACATGCATCGAGAAAATGTATGGAAGAATGTAGTGTTGAAACTACACTTGTAGTTAATACATATTTCCTGGTCTTTGTCGACCTTCTGATGATTTTTAATTGAAAATTCTACATTGTGATATTAAGAGGGTGATCAGTATAAAAATTTTTTTGAAAAATGTAACCGCTTTGGAAAAATCTGCCAGTAAAAATTATTAACAACTGAAAAAAACTACATTTTGATATGCTTTTTGTCCAATTTGTTGGGATGATTCATTACATTTTTCAGCAGAGGGTCGCAGATGACTCAGTTCTTTGACATGTTTTATTTTTCTTTTTTTTTCTTTTTGCATTGACTAAAGTAAAAGCTAACTACATTTTGAAACACGGAAAGGGCATCGGTTCTATTCTTATTTAGTAAATGAAAATAAGGAAATGAATGATGATATTCTAAATACAACATTACATTATTTGTTTGCACCTCTATCGCACGGAGAATTTATCAATTTGTAATATTTTTTTAATAATTCTATGGAATGCATTTTAGTAACTAACGCGTTTGTTTTAACTTTTTCGAAAAAACTCTATTTCAGGTTTTTTGTCCAAAAAGGTCCGTGCTTTATACTGGTTATAGAGATCGATCGACGCAATAGTTGATTTTCGATTTTTATTAGGAAACTGTTCGGAATTTGTAGAATTTATAAAAAAAGTTAAGTTTTCCAGGATTTGTAGATTGGCTTGTGTTTTTCAAATTTCTCACAAACGTCAACTAATAGAACTAATCGAGCCCTACAATTGCCATTTTTGAAAATCAAAATCGGATCTTCGGTTCGGGAGTTATTAATTTCTTTGAAAAATCATACTCGGCCCTGGAAAACATACTTGCGGTCAACGGATTCGGGCCGCCAGCAACAGGCTTGATTTGTGACCTTGTACATTTGATCCCACCAAGTCTCATCGAAATCGATCAAAATTCTGGACAGTTATCGTGCTTCCTAGCCCGATTTCGAGAAAGCCAGTTTCTTGCAAAAAAAATCAATTTTCCTTTGTTTTTCGACATAGTCTCTGGTATACTTACTTGTAGAGATTTGTCAGTGGCACCATTTCTTTTTTGAAATATCTCAATCCGACTACCCGTTATCGAGTTATTCAATTTTTCCTGAAAAACTCGAAACATCTATATCGAGTACTTCCGGTTTCCGAACGGAGCCGAGCTTCCGGCGTTGAGGTTTTCTAAAGACCTCCTATTAATGACCTAAGTTTCATCGCAATCCGAAAACGGATTAGGGGGACTGGGCGTGACAGACAGACCGACAGACAGACCGACAGACCGACTGACCGACGGGCGGAATTTTATAAATTTGCTCTCGAATCGATAGATATGACTTTTACATGGATCCGACGTTTTTTCGTGTTCCGATGGTCCACCGGAAAAATGCAAAACCTATACTACATTTTTTTTCAAAATGTAGTAACAAGCTAACCATTATACTCTTCGCTAATTTACTGCACTTATTGTTGCACATTCTATATGACACTTTTCGTGGATTTTTGGTAAGTAATATTAGTTTCAGACATTTTTTGTTAAATTTCAAAGCATTAAAAAATCGTATTTTTCAAATTTAAGTAATAAATATCTTTTCTATTTATTGACCAATTTTGTTAAAACAACCGGGTTCTTAGTCTTAGTCTAGTCTTTTATATTTCTGGCTACAGGGCATGTGGGGAATCGTTGGATCGGTGTTTTATGGAAAATACATATATTATAGCAAGAAGTGTAAAACTGGGGTGGTTTCGGGGTTGTGTTGATGGTTAGTGGAGGGTAGAGGAAAAATGTATGTTGCTATCGTATTGAGAACCCTTGTCAACGAATAGAAACAAATGTTTAATAATTTTAAAATTTTTGGGGAGATCTCAGTAACATAGGAGGGGGTAGTTTCAACCACGGGAGTTGATAATATGTTTGTCCATACGGCCAACCCGAAAAATCCGATCCGACAAGTCCTCGCATGCCTAGAATGGAAAAAACGCGAAAAGGGGGTGGTTTTTTGCGTTTAGGGGTAATTCCTGAGGAGTTCGAGGCCTAAATATATCACCATCGTATTCAGAACCCTCAAGAACAGGAGAGTTCCCAGGTCTCGTCCTGGTCACAGCACTTTTGATGGTTTTGCAACTTATTCATGGACTACTAACTTACGTCCAAAATCCAAGACTTTTCATTCTTACGTAATCGTGCTTACAAGAAACGTGACAACGGACTTACGGACAGAGAGACAGACAGACGGATATTTTGAAAGTTGTTCAGAATTCGATCACCAACATGATATGATTATTTTCTCTACGGGCGGTATTATAGGTTTTAAAAATGTGCCAATCAAATGCAACATACTCTTCGTTTTGTATTTGCGAATAGTATAAGATTCTAACGTCATTTTAATTGAACCATACTAACTAATACTAATACTGTGGTCGGTTAATAAAACGTTTGATTTTGTTATTTGTTCCTTAATAAGTTTCAATTAACCATACGACCGACGTGATGGTCAAATATTATTCAATGTTTTTTCGATTTCTATATACTAAAAGGAAAACATCTGTCGTTTTGCATTATTAAGTTTTGATTAATTGATTGATTGATTTGCCAGCGTAAGGTGGACGTTGCTGCCGGTTCCGGGCATCCATAGAGGTTCGTTCCAACACGCAGCTTGGTCTCCGTCGAACACGCCCAACGGATGGCCAAAAAGCTTGCCGTAACCAAATCTCGGATGTTTTATATACCGCCGGACCGGCTGCATACGCTGTGTTGGACATTGGACAATGGACATGCTTGTTGTCAGCAGCGAGAGCCGCATGACGCATGAGGTGGTAATATAGGATGGGAAGTGCAGGTGTTTGCGAGATGATTCTTTTCAGTTTCCATGCTTCATTTAAGTTTCCATCTATCGTCCTCTCCTTATTTTTCTTTTTTTAGGTTTTCTGTTTCTTCTGTTTCTGAATCTGGCAGTTTTAATTTTTTTTATTATTAACCGTTCCACGGGTAAATACCCATTTACAGTGGAGTTGCTGGGAAGGGCCCCATCTCGCAGTAACAGTATCTTTTTGCGCTTTAAAAAAACTAAGTTTGCTCACCCTGTATGTCGTTTCTTTGAGACAATTGGTTTCAATTTCCGCCTTCTAAATTAATTATAAAATATTATGTTTTGAATCAATAAATCGAGCTCATAAAAATTAAGATGGTAAAGATCAGATAGAAAGATAGAATAGAACAATATCAGTTAAATCAGATAAAATAAAATAAATAAGTTTATAGCTTGATATCAAAATCGTTATTATCTGATAACATGATATCCCTATGAACCCTATGCACCAAATTTCATGTAAATCTACAAAAGTTTTACAATTACAGCAGTAGGTAGTATTAGATTCGCCATTTTCATCATTAAAGTTATGTTTAACAAAGGGCTGTTTTTTACAAATTGGGTGATGTTATTTAACTAAAAATAAGTGTAAGTTGTATATAAATAAATAGTACAGGACCGTTGAAGACTATTTTTTACTAAAATTTAATTATTAAGGAGATATCTCCTCATTTGGCTATCCCCTACCCCACTAACCTTAAGAAGTGTTCACTCGTAACTGTAGATCTATTATTTTTGTCTCGGCTTACGCCCAATTAATTGATGAAGTTTGATAGAACACCTGAATTCTAATATTATTAAGAAATACATTTGCTATTTTGATTATCAAGGAAAAATATTGCGTGTTCATGGTGTGGTGGGGTTTGAAAAATATTACAAAGAAATCTGACGCCTTGGTAAGAGTACAGACATGTGGGTTTGATGTATATACTAGAAATCAAGGCCTCAGATTTCTTTCTAATATTTTTCAAACACCACCATCTCCGCTCCATTATTAATGGGTTTGATAATATAAAATTGAGATATTTACTTGAAAGTAACTACACGTATGTATTGTAATGACATCTGATTGAGATGATTCCATTGAAGGTGTGAGACGAGAATAGGGGAAAATAAGTGGGGTAAACTAAAACATTAATTTTTAACGTATATGGTAGAAACCAACGCCTCAAACTCTTCTGACATCTGCTTAAAACATAATTTATTTATTTATTTATTTATAATTAAAATTCTATGACCAATAATTTCCACATACTAGAGTGAAAATCTAGTCAAGATGTTTCCTTTAAAGTGACTTGGATGAAAAATCTGGATGTGGAAGTAGTGATTCCTTAGGCAGCGGTGTTTTCCCTATTTTCCTCTACTTACCCCCATTCCTTCAGCGCAATCATGTCAAAATACAGTCTAGTTTCAGATATCGTTAAAATACATACGTGTACCAAATTTCAAGTTAAAATCTAAATTTAATTATATCAACTCTTTTAATAAGGGAGTGGGGTGGTGGGGGCTGCAAAGTATTATAAAAAACCTGAAGCCTTCGCTTCTAGTATATACACCAAATCCCAAATTTCTGTACTCTTACCAGCTTGCTTTACTTATTTTCCCCTATCTACCCCTATTTAACTCCCAACCGTTCAAAGGAAGCATCTCAAAATATCGTCTAGTTCCAGATGTTGTTATAATGCATATGTGTACCAAATTTCAAGTGAATATCTGAATTTTATTTTATCAACGCCTTTAATAATGGATGATTCTGTTATAGGGTTGGGGGTCAAATCGGTGTATGTACTAGAAACTAGACTAGAAACCTGAAAATCTGAAGCCTTGGTTTCTAGTATGATACATAACTGTACCAAATTTCAAGTGAAATGGGTATCTCAAATTTATTTTATCAACCCGTTTAATAATGGAGTAGAGGTGGTGGGGGGGGTTGAAAATTATTTAAAAAAACTCTGCAGCTTTGGCATCTAGTACATTCATCGAGTTTCAAGTTTCTGTACTCATACCAGCTTGCTTTACTTATTTTTCCCTATTTGAACCTATTTAACCCGCACCCCTTGAACGGAATTATCTCAAGATATAATCCAGTTCCAGATGTCGATATAATACATACGTGTACCAAATTTCAAGTGAATATCTCAATTTTATTTTAACAACCCCTTTAATAATGGAGTAGGGGTGGTGGAGGGGTTGAAAAATATTATAAATAATCTGAGACCATGGCTTTTAGTACATACACTGAATTTCAAGTTACTGTACTCTTACCACCATAAATATAATCCAGTTCCAGATGTCGTTATAATACATACGTGTACCAACTTTCAAGAGAATATCTCAATTTTATTTTACCATCCCCTTCAATAATGGGGTAGGGGTAGTGGGGGTATAAAAATATTATAAAAAGGTTTGAGGACTTGGCTTCTAGTACATACACCGAATTTCAAGTTTCTGTGCTCTTACCAACTTGCTTCACTTATTTCCCCTATTTACCCCTATTTAACCCCCAACCCTTCATCAGAATAATCCCAAAATATAGTCTAGTTTCTGATGTCATTATAATATATACGTGTACCAAATTTCAAGTGAATATCTGAACTTGTGGCGGGATGGTGGGGGTATGGAAAATATTGTGAAATATTTTTAGGCCTTCGCTTCTAGTACATATACATAATTTCATTTTCTGTATTCTTACCAGCTTGCTTTATTTATTTTTCCCTATTTACCCCTATTTAACCCCAACCCCTCAAAGGAACCATCTCAAAATATAATCTAGTTCCAGATGTCATTATGACATATACGTGTACCAGATTTCAAGTGAATATCTCAAGTTACCAACCATTTCAATAATGGAGTAGGGGTGGTGTGGGGGTTGAAAAATATTATAAAAAAATCTGAGGCGTTGGCTTCTAGTAGATACACTGAATTTCAAGTTTCTGTACTTTTATCAGCGTGCTTTACTTATTTTCCCCTATTTACCCCTATTTAACCCCCAACCCTTCATCAGAAAAATCCCGAAATATAATCTAGTTTCTGGTGCCATTATAATATATACGTGTACAAAGTTTCAAGTGAATATCTTAATTTTATTTTATTAACCCTATTAATAATGGAGGGTGGGGGGTTATGGTGAGGGGATGAAAAATATTATTAAAAATTTTGAGGTCTTGACTTGTAGTACATACATCAAATTTCAAATTTCTGTAGGTACTCTTACCAGCTTGCTTTACATATTTTCACCCATTTACCCCTATTTAACCCCCAACCCTTCACCGGATATCTTCAAAAAACAATCCAGTTCCAGATCTCGTTATGGTATATACGTGTACAAAATTTCATATCAATATCTTAAACCGTTCTGGAGAAATCGTGCGGACAAAAAAAAAGTTACAGACAGACAGAAAATTTTTTTCTCTCAAATTTAAAATCTCGACGTTTCGTGACATTCTAAACCTATGTCAAGAACAATAATTTTCGAATTTTTTTTACGATTACTATACTTCCAATCCACTACATGGATGTGGAAATAATAAAATATATGTGAAAGGCTAACTAGAAGTTGAATTGTGCCCATCCCTACCCTTCATTCAACAGCATACTTAAGTTACCTAATTTATAACAGTAAGGGGGACGGTAGCTCAGTGGTTTAGCGCGTCTAGCTTGCATACTGGCATACCTAGCGAAGCAGGTTCGATCCCTGCTCACCGCGAAATAATTTTAATTATAAAATTATCCCCAAGATGTGGTTCGGACTCCACTATAAACTGTAGGGCCTCGTTTCTCTTTACCTTACACAAAATCATTCTGGATTTTCAAGGAGTTACCTCGGTGACTTGAGAAGCGGTTAAGAAAACATTTAAAACATTTAAACATTTAAGAAAACATTTAAACATTCTGATTCTGGTGTCAATACACCATTGAAAGTGTTTGAAACACATTTTTGTTTCCAGCACAAAATAGATTAACAGAAACTGGGAATTTTTTTACAAATATGTAATATATATTTATAGTTACTTATAATCTTATATTTTACAATTACTGCCATCAAAAATAACAGTTTAGAAATGGTTTTTTGACACAAAAATAAACTGTTGTGAAACAAACAGCTTTAAACAAAATTGGTGTGATATTAAATTGTTATAATGTCTATGAATAGACATTATAACAATTTAATAACTCTTGTAACTGTCATCAGTAATATGGCAAACGTAGAAGACTGTCCTAGTTGGATAGAAAATATTGAGAAAGGTAAAAAAGTTGAAAGGAAAAATACATAAAAGAAATAAAGTTCCTCGAAGTACGCGTGCGCAAAGCCAGCCGATTTTTACATGTTTCTAACATTTATGAAACGATTTAGAAACACAGAAGAAATAGAGTTGAAATGGATAACTGTTTCTGTGGCCATTTTGGCTTTAATTGTTGGCGTAAATGACGTTTGCATCGGCGGCCGTTGTGAACAATTTTCGTTCGAGAAAAAATATTGTGAAAAGCTTAAATGACGATATAAATTATAAAAAAGAAACTTTATTTGATACTTGGATTCATTACGAATTATTAGCATCAAAATAATCATAAAAAAATGTATGTTTCTTTAATTAAAAATATAAATTAGAAATGGTTGTATTTGTAAGGCGCATTTAAAATATCGAAGTATTTCTCGAAAATAATCGATAAAATTCTTTTCGCATAAGTACTTTCCGACCAGAGATTCGTTAAAAACTAGGTATAAGTTTTCATATTTTCAACATGTACACTATTATTTTATACTTGTTTCCATATTGAAACAATACATATTCTTTATTGTAAAAGATAATAAGACTTTCCGAAACTAATTGCATACATTCCGTTACCAATAATATTAGTTATAAAAACATTGATACATTTGGAAACGCGTTAAAAAGCTGCGAGCTACAAATTAGAAACATGAGAAACATCTTTCTAATTTGTAGCTCACAGCTTTCTAAGCAATTTTCAGAACCCAGGAAAGAAACGCGTAGTGCCACCAAAATAGTAACACATACTATATTACCATAAGAAATATGTATGTGTGGAAAATGTATCGCAAAATGTTGCAAACAGTTCCCATTTTGAACATGGAAACATGCATACTTATTAGAAACGTTTCCGAAAATGTTACTTAAAATGCTACTTGGGATTCATCTATATTCAAAAATTTTAAGCACAATAATTAAAGCACAGCTGGTCTATATATTCTAGTGCACCCAGTATATAATGTACTTTCGCAGTTAGATGATCATTCACCCTGGGGTATCCCGACAATAAAGTTCTGCTACATCACTGACTATTTATATAACAGCAGGGAATAACTTAAAATCCTTATACAATAAAATGTTACATTTACCAAGAATCATAATACTAAAAATGAATTAAACTCTGTGCCACGTCTTAGTTTGTTATCACTAATATTTTCAGCATTCAGATTTAATAGCCCCGTCATTGAAATAATAAATTAAAAACCTTCTAAAAGCGTCCCGCATGATTACGATTTAAATCTAACGATTTTCTCAAGTGGTTATGAATGGCAACGACTAACAGTTAATAGGCTTCTCGACATGACATATGTTTAGATGTGGTTAGTGATCCAAGTGGGGTTATTCCAACTTCGCGTTCTCCCTCGTCAACATCAACCCATATATACTTATCACACCCTAGTAATAGTCAAATCAACTCGACCATACGCTCCGATAGGGGCCCCACCTATGGGAATGGATATGGGAATACTAATTGACAAATCCAACGGGCAAATTTATAACAGGCGATAACGGATGCGAGGGTGTTTCTTCCTTAATTCATATGGGATATAGATTTTAACAGCTCTTGATGTGAACGGCAAAAAAAAAGCTTGGTATGTATTTATTTAGAACAAAATTGAGGACCTTATTTTTATTCTATTGCAAGTCCTAATTCAAATCTTCAGTTATGCTATAATATTTATTTATTTATTTATTTATTTATTTATTTATTTACATTAACAAACCCAACAGAATTTACATTCCATTTACAAGGCTGGAGATTTACAGACAGATAGATGATGAACATGATACAGAGTAAAAATTAATATAATATACTATATGAATATGTGTGAAACACAGGTTGCTATAAACTAATACTAATCGAATTCCAACTACTGTAACTATTAAAAATTTCTACGACTAATCTGCGTGGACACATAACCATATACAATACAGAGTATGGCAATAGTGTGTCGGACCTTGTTCTATGATAGCTAGAAATTTTTAAAAAAATTGCTAGTAAACTAGATAAAAAAGTCTATAACTGGAAACTATTTTCGAACATACAGGACGAGCCAAGACGAAATTATAGGAGCAAGTGCCTTTTCATTCCTATATTAGCATTGAATATCTCCCAACCACTTGGATGTAATGCTTTTTTTGTTGAAATAATGCAATCTACAGATGGAGATTAAAAAAATGACCACAGTCAGAATTATGGGTTTTAATGTTTTTGAATCATTTTCATTTCCTAAAACTGTACAGGGTGGCTAAAAATTATTTTTCAATGCGAAAATTTTTAAATTGAATTTTCTCATTTTTTTCAAATGGAATACACTGTATGTTTTTCAACGATGTTATTTAGAAAGGAAAAACGAACATTTTTCGTAAGTACCTCCCTATGGCTAATTGCAACGATTTTCGTTCTATAAATAAATAAGTGTCAAATTCAAGTATAAACTTAAAAAAAAATTCCCTCAAATAATTCATTACAAAAATTTATAATAGGTGTTCGACGTGTTGCCATTTTGATTGACACACGTCTTTATGCAATTTACGAGTAAATAGTATTTAACAGGTCCTTTACTGTAATGGTTTTTTGTACACTTTTTTGCCGTTTTCGTTATTCGACAAGCAATAAAACCTCAGTTTGGTATAAATTGTCGTGTACGATGGATCATTTATCACACTTATCGGTCGTTAGCTACAATTTGTATTATTTAAAATATTTGGAATTTTACAATATTAGTTTTAATAAAGCGGAACTTGTAGAAATAACTTTGTTTTGGGCGAATCAGACAAAAATTGTTTACTTGCCAATAGAATTTATCACCAACGTCATCCTGATAGAAGGATTCCTGATGCTAGCAGCTTCCAAAACCTTCTCGATAGATTTCTGGAAACTGGAAATGTCGAATATAAAAAAAGTGAAAGAATAAAACGTGTTGTGAATGAAGAAAATGAGTTTTCTGTGGTGCTGGCAACGGTTGAGAATCCCCATGTTAGTCAAAGAGAAGTGAGCTCATTAGTAGGAATAAGTAGACGGTCTATGGATCGAATCTTAAATACAAATAAGTTGCATTCATATCATATTCAAATGCACCAGGAATTATCTGATGACGATTTTCAAAAGAGCCTACAATTTTGTAATTGGACCAGAGATAAAATGCAAGATGTTCTATTCACTGATGAGCCAACTTTTCATAAAAATGGATTTGTTAATAGGCACAACTTCCATTATTATTCTTCGGAAAATCCTAACTCTTTTATGTAAGTTGATAACCAACACAGATGGTCTATAAGAGTTTGGGGAGGAATTATTGGAGAACATGTAATAGGGCCACATTCTTTGATGGTACATTGACTGGAGCTATTTATCTTCATGTTTTGGAAAACTATCTGCCACAATTATTGGTAAATCTCCCTGAAAGAATTCGAAATAGGATGTGGTTTCAGCAAGATGGATGGAAAACGGATTTCTTTTTATGGGGATACGTGGAGGAAATTGTTTATAGAGACACACCAATAGTACAAAATATGAAGGAAAGAATAATAACTGCCTTTAGATCTATCATACCGGCAGTTTTAGGTACAATGGGAACCTCATTTCAAAAGCGCATAGAGATGCGTGTCAATATAAATGGGCAACATGTGGAATATTTATTACAATTTTTTCTACTGAGTTATTTGAAGAAGCCTCTTTTTTAAGTTTATTTTTGAATATTGTAATTATTGCTAAATAAAACAAAATTGGTTGCAATTAGCCACAGGGAAGTACTTAGAAAAAATGTTCGTTGTTCACTTCTACGTCATATCGTTGAAAATATACAGGGTGTTCCACTTGAAAAAATTACGAAAATTCAATTAAAAAAATTCTTAATTGAAAAATTATTTTTGGCCACCCTATACCTGGTATTCACAAAAGTTTTCCTTAAAACACATAATTGTGACTGGTGATTATTTTTAATATCCATATGCAGATTGCATTATTTCAACAAAAAAATTCATTACATCCAAGTGGTTGGGAGATATTCAATGCTAATATAGGAATGAATAAAGCCCGGAAAGAGGCTTCAAAAAATGTACTGATGTACATAGCATTCCATTTAAAAAAAGGCATTTGGTCCTATAATTTCGTCTTGGCTCACCCTGTATGTTCGAAAATAATTTCCAGTTATAAACTATTTTATCTAGTTTACTTGCCTTTTGTTTTAAATTTCTACCTATCGTAGAACTCGAGATATTGAGGTCCGACGCACTATTGCCCCAACCTGTATACATATACCATGCATATACACATATACATACATACATAATAAAGAAAACAGAGAAAGGAAAATATTAACATTGAAAAATAAGTAATAAAATATGAAGGTAATAAGTAATAAAAAAAAACATAAAAAAAAACTAAGAGAAACTTGACTTAATTTGACTTAATCTGGTGTTAAAGGTGTTGATATCATTTTTGATAACTTCGTAGTTATAGTAAATAGAATATAGAGGGGGAAAAGCTAAAACATTTGTTTGAGTGTTAGGGAAGTAAAACAATGATGTAGATGTGGTTGACCTGGTAGGTGCTCTAAAGCTGATTTGTTCAAGTAATTGCGGACTGTCGATCATGTTATTTAAAAGTTCGTATAAAAATATTACGCTTTGCATCTCTCTCCGCTGCTTCATAGAACTGTATGTAAAACGATTCAGTAGTAACGAGTGGTCATATCCTATGGCTGGATATTGATGTTCGATTGCAAATGCCAGGAATTTTAAGAAACGTCTTTGAATGTCTTCAATATTGTTAATATGTACATCGTAATGGGGATTCCATATCACGCTTGCGTTTTTTAAGTTGGGTCGCACCAAGGTATTATATAAGGTGGTATAGTGGACGCAAGAGATATAGTTAGGTTATCAAAGAAGTACCGATAAAGCACTTATAGCCAACAAAGCGACCGACAAAGAACACCACGGCTCTCTTTGCTTCTTCGTGTCACTATATGCATTTTCTTTACTATACTTATATCTTAAAAGTCGCGAGCATTTCGTATGGAAAAACCTAGCATTTTGAAAGATGATGTAACTATGTTACTTGTGTGTTTTCTCAAGGAAAGATACGCGTTAACTGTTACGCCTAGATCTTTAAAACTATCACGACGAGTCAGATTAGCCGCATTGATAGTATACCCATATTGTATTTTATTTAGTTTGCTTGTAAATGGGACTACATTGCATTTATTTAGGTTCAGAGACAGTATGAATTTATTACACCATTCGTGAATTTTGTTTAAATCCGTCTGCAGTTGAGTCGTCGCTGATCTTATAGTATATCTTCAGGTCGTCAGCATATAAGAGGGATGTACAGCTGAGATCGATAGCGATATCGTTAATGAAAGTGATAAACAATAATGGGCCTAATGCCGACTCTTGCGGGACTCCTGATTGAGAAATAAACTGGATAGTTCTGTGACCCTGGTATTATACGAAGTGGCGTCTATTAAGAAGACAGCATTCAAAAAAAAGTATTTACTTAGGGTTGAGTTCAAAAGAAACTAATTTTATTAGCAAAACACCGTAATCCAGTCTGTCAAAATCCTTGTAATGGGAAGAGTTTATTTTCTTGTATACCATATAAAAGTAATATTTTGTGTATACTCGTACTTTTATAACCAAAACATAATTCATAAATCGTAGGCTTAGAAGTAGTTGACTAAATTATAGCATGCTTCGATTGTGCGAAGTAGTTCTATTCATTTGAAATTTTTAGATTGCAATTCATTCATTTGGCATCTGGCATCTGATTCGTAGATATTGAATATTGTACTACTCGTACACATGTATACTACAACATTTAATAAAAACCGCAGCCTAAGGAATCACTACTTCCACATCCAGATTCTTCATTTAAGGCATTTTAAAATAAACATCTTGACTAGATTTGCACTCTGGTATGTGGAAATTATTGGTCATAGAATTATAATAATATTTGGGGAAGATGTCATAGAAAAGCTCGAGGCGTTGGTTTTTACCATATACGATAAAAATGACGTTTCTAGTTTACCCTACTCATTTTCCCCTATTCACAGCCTGCCACCTCCAACCCCTACAGACATTTTTCTTCCGCAAATAACGAAAAACTATATGAAGCAAGAAAATGATATAATATAAATCACACATCACCTTATCAGCTTTATTTTGTATTATTTCACTTTTTCGCTTAATACAACAGTTTTTATTTGCAGAAAAAAACTGAGAGGGTGAATCCAATAGAGCTGCCACGCCACAATTGCGCAACGTTTGCAGATGTACATGATATTTTGCCACTAAAAAGGGTGAGAAAATGTTTAAGAAATTGCTACTCTTAGAAAACGGCCATTAAAAATTGTGAAGTAAAAATTCACTCTCGTTCAGCTAATTCGACTATTACCTAATATCGATTTCAAGCTCGGTGTAAAAATGAACTAAAAACAAATGCGAACCTACCTTTAACCGATATTGGATGATAATGTTCAAGGTGGTTTAATTTCTTTGAAAAATGTTTTTGTTTATAAATACAGAATCTTCAAAACTGAATTATTTATTATTTGTTTGCTTATAGTTTTGAAACATATTTTTATAGGATTTTGCAAACAGCGGAAAAAAACTATCTATGAGAACTAAAAGAAAAACTATATGTAAAAAATATTAATGAAATCTTTGCATTCTTTCGATAACATGACTTCTGGTTATGTTAGCAAATCAAAATTCATAAAATAAACTTGTCCAATTTCTTATTTGACATTCTCATTGTAACAGTAGCATCCAACATAGTCCCCTACGGCTAAGCAGATTAAACTAGTATCTACATGACCCCCTAGTTTCAAAGGCTAAGCATTTCCAAGAAACTGAATGAAAGATTTTATGAAAATGTAATCCATTAGAATGAAAAATTTTTTAAGACGAGGTAGCGTAGGTAAATAAATCTATTTTAGGCTTTTGTTCTCATTTTTAATTGAATCTTCGTACCGTAGGGGGTCATGTATATACTAGTTTAATCTGCTTCTCCGTAGGGGACTATGTTGGATGCTAGTGTTAAAATGAGAATGTCAAATAAGAAATTGGACAAATATAGTTTAGAATTTTGATTTGCAAGCATAACCAGAAGTCAGGTTATCAAAAGAATGCAAAGATTTCATTAATATTTTTTACATATAGTTTTTCTTTTAGTTCTCATAGATAGTTTTTTTTCCCACTGTTTGCAAAATTTTATAAAGAATATGTTTCACAGCATCTTCGCTTTCCGCTTTCAAAACTTTCAATTGTTTTTTACATATCAAACATAACAAATTTCTATTTATAAACAGCTAACTATCAGGTTTGAGACATACATTCCAAAAAGTTTTTCGAACTACTACAAGATGTTGGAGGCAGCGCTTTAAATGCAGTCACGTCGAATTCTGTTGAATTACACCGTAAATTTTATTCTCGATAATAAAAAAAGCGTATTCAATAATTTTATTTTTCCGTTATACTGAATCGACGTGTTATGGACACCCTGTATAACATGTAAATAATTGCACTGACGCTTTATGTATCAACGTTATATTGTACATTATATAGGTATTACATTTTCCAAAAGTTTGTTGCTCTATTTAACACAATGAATACACCACCATCAGTTATATTTTTGAAAAAGTGGAACACAAACATCTCTATAATTAGCACAACTGCATTTATTACAATTGTTCTTTTGTGCTATAAATACATTGTGCTTTACTACTTTAGCTACCCCACACTACGATGTCGCCGCAGGTGGAATCTACTTTGTAATATGGAAACTATAAATAGTAATAGAGTACCTACCTAACTTGCAGTGGAACATTGTAAATTGCTACCTAATACATATTTTGACTGATACTTTTACACTTGTATATTTTACATTCTTTTTAAGTTGTAAGATTTAATTTCTTTCATTTTTCCAAAAATAGTCTTGTATTGATTCGATATTGCTAATAGTTTGCACAAGATCAAACACCGCTGCCTAAGGAATCACTACTTCTACATACAGGCTTCTCATCCACGTTTCTTAAAGGGAAGACATCTTGATAATATATTCGCACTTCAGTGTGGAAATAATATATATGATATCTTCTACCCCAGGATGATAATGGCTGATGCCAAAATTGTTTAAAAAAACTTTTGTTCACCACACACTAAACCACAATTGTCTTTTGTTCGCTCCGTTAATAATGGAGCGACAATTTTAATAAGGCCAGTGGTTCCCATTATAGAAGCTTCTTCCTTTTAAAAAATTTTGCAATGCCACTACAGGAGATAGATTTCATCTATTCTGCACCAAGAATCATAATAATAATAATAATAATAAAACGTCTTTATTAAGGCGAAGTTTAGCCATACGCTACTCTTACATTCATGAGATATCGTGATTTCAGAACTTGCGTCTACGGACAAGAATTCCACTTTTCCGCCAGGGCTTCGACCACCTGCGCGCGCATTGTCAATTCAACCACAGGTTAAAGAAGACTATATAAGGTAGCTTTGATTTTCGTTCTCTTATTACTGTACAAGTGTACAGTATAAGACAACAATAATGCTATTTTTTTTATTATTTAAAATCTCTAAATAAGCCTTTATATTTACTGTACGGTATAAAACAATGTTTCTTGTTTGATTATTTAAAATGAATAAATCTCCAAATAACTTCATATGATAATCTAAAATTGAGGAGTTTATAACTTCCTGAAGATTTGTTCATCTTTTATATTTTCGTCGCTTCATATTATTATGTTTTCTCGTTTTAGATAACGAAAATAACCTAATCATTGTTGAGAATAATATTGATACCTACAAAAATAATTGAATCGGTTAGTAAGAAACAAGAGAAAACTGATATGATTTAAAGAAAAACCTACAAAATTTTAAAGACACCATCATGCGTCAGCTGGATAATCTTAAAACGTTTGATGAATTCGAAGCAGTGAAGAAAATATGTGCACCCATTCACCCAACTATAGATGCTATCAGGAATTCCCAAAATATTACACAAAATCAAATCGCAGTCATTCCACACAACAAAAAAATCAATAAGCAAAGACGCTTGTATTCAACAATAAAACCAAGCAAACAAAAATCACAGAAATTGTCGAAACCAAACAGTCAACAGAGAAATGATATTGCAATGCAAGTAACACATTTTAATTGTAATATCCCCAATCCTAATATGTAGTTATTTTAAGGCGGCCATTCCCTAGAAAGAGACATCCGATAGGGAAATATTTATTATTTTTGGCCATAACTTTTTTTTCTTAGTACGTATATTTAAAAAAAATATAAGAGTACCTAAGTAGAACCATAACAGGACTATTGCTATGAATTTTCACTCAATAATTTCAGTGGTTTGCAAAATAGCTAGATTTAAATTTAAAAATTGTTAACCTTCCTATTTCGTAGTTTTAAATCTAGCTATTTTATAAACCACTGAAATTATTGAGTGAAAATTCATAGTAGTATTCTTGTTATGGTTCTACTTAGGTACTCTTATAATTTTTTTAAATATACGTATTAAGAAAAAAAAGTTATGGGCAAAAATAATAAATATTTCCTTATCGGATGTCTCTTTCTAGGGAATGGCCACCTTATCTTTTATATTGAACTGGCTTGTATCTATACATATATATATGTTTATTTATGTCCACATTGCTATATAAACCTTTCTTTTTGTATTCCTACTTGGGTCCTGGGTATTGATTTTCATGTTTTATTTATTTAAGTATACTTATTATATACTTAATAAACATTTTGAAAATCCTGAGCAATTAAATTATTTCACCAAGATATTATACTTACATATTTTAACATAGGTACCATAGAAGTTTCCGAATTCAAAGCCTATAGGCATTTAAGCACACATTTAATGCTAAAAATTATTATTATTTTTTTAATTACTTATGAGTATGTGAATGTCGATATTTTAAATTAATTAAGAACTTTTGAGTCTAAAAAAACTTCTAACTTTAAATAATAAGTGATACAATAAAACACTAATTGTGATATTGCACGCGGCTATAAGTAGGAGTTCTTAAAATAAATGCAGCAATGTTTTTTTTTTGTGCAGTGGTAAATTGTAGTAATGCAGTCAGGGATCAAGGAATTACATTGTTCTGGTAAATAATTGCCATTTTTTAATTACATGTAATATTTTCCAAGCACTTCAGGTACCTAATATAAATTATTGAAAAATGTTTTTTGCCTCTTCATTTTTTTCTAACGTGTACAAACTTCCCTAAGTTCGATAACAGTCACAGTGTGCACTAACGATGTTACTGTCTCTTTCACAATTTCACAAAACCTGGTAGTTCTGTAGAACATTCTTCTAAATTAATTATATACGGATCCACTGCTAATAGAGATATTTTTGATAAATATATTTTTTGATGTACTTCATCGAGCTTTGCATAGTAGGAAATCAGATCCATTTTCTATAATAGAAAATATTTTGTTTGTTTTAGTAACTTATGTAGAAGAGAAATTCTTAAAAGATCGTTATATACTCGGTTATATAGAAATAAAAATAGAAAAACACCAAAACCACAATGTAAACTATATAAATATCGTCTCTTATCTATGATGTAAACATACACAAATTTTAAGGTTATTTATTATTTATTTTACCTTCAGGTTCAGGGTAGGTTGATGACGTCACGTGCGCTGGGTTGCACACATCGCGCATGCGAAGCCCTGGCGGAAAAATGGAATTCTTGTCCGTAGACGCAAGTGATTTCAGAAGTTGCATTCGTCGTATTTTGCATAATATGCACACATTTCCGCAGCACTTATGAGGTAGTGTACTGGCGCATTTTTTAACGTGGTTTCCCCAGTAGGCATAATCTGCGATCGATTATGATTATGCAAGTCTGATCAGACAGTTTCCTATTGATTAAAAAAATGGTAGTGTTGGTAATTATCAAATTGGAACGGATTATTGTATTAAAAATCGCCGTATGATTAAAAGTCTTCGAATTCCACTTCAACAGCCATATCCTCTTCTTTGCTTTCTTCTTCTTCGCCTTCTTCTTCCTCTCCTTGCTGGATTTCTGTAAATTGTTGTAACAAAAAATATTAATCAGTTATCTCCTCATTGATATCATATGTATTCTCATCTGTTGTGTTTGGTTCAACATTGGAGCAAGACTGGCCTTTGCAATTGGTACATACTGGTGAACACAATAATCTGACTTTTTTACAGCCACAGGTTTTACTACAACTCTTCTTGCAATTATAGAAAATAGTATTCTCGTCATGAACTTTGATAGCCCTACTCATAGTTAAAAAAGGGAATACTTTATCAGCGCGTTTTAATTTAATATTATTAAATGTGTGGCCAATCATTTTGGTCATAGAAGTAATTCCAGCTTCACGAGCATTACGACAATTAATTTTGTTATCAGTGACGACTTCACTTGCAATGGCCATTATTTGTTTAACCTCAGGGAAAGGACTAGGTGTGTGATAAAAATCACTCAAGAAGTTTTTTAATTTCTTCTTGCATGTGAATCTCTAGAAGCTACATGCTGATCTGTTGTGACCATTTTAACATTAGCGAGGCCTTCCAATCCTTCACATGCAGTATTCATTGCATGTATGCTATAGACCCATTTACATATGACACTCTTGCGTACTTCTTCCTCGAGCAACACCTCCATCTGTTTTCGCTGATTCCATCAATGATTGCTTAATGATCATATCTGTCAAAGTTCCACAATTTAATTTAGCAGAACGTCTAACAGTCAAGAATCCTTGTACAGACCTCTCGAAAACACTAGGATCAATCAAGTTCTCTTGCAGCATATCTTGCAGATATAAGTGCACAGACTTTGCATAAGGAAAATGCCCTGATGCCTGAACATAAGGAAGCCTTCCATTAACGCTATTCGAATGACCTTGTCTGTCTCCCACACGTTTTTATAAACTCCTTTGGAATCGGCATAATATGAAAATATTGTATTAGACGAGTAAAATTGGGAACCAAAGTCGCTTAGTTTCCGAGAAAAAAAAAACTGGCGTAGAACCAAACCAGACTTGGTGCGATTCTTTAATTAGGTGATCGTGTACATGAAACCACTTTTCACGACTTTTTCTGGTGGTCAGGAACTTTTTTATTTCGAAAAAACTGTAAAAAAATGAATTTTCCATGAAATATGTTTTTTTAACGTCCCCACCGCTATATCTTTAAAAATAATTGTGCTAAGGAACTGATTTTTTTTTTAAATTGAAGTAGACACAATAACGCTTCTAACTATGTACAATGTGATTATAAAATATATTTTTTTTAATTGTTAAAATAATAGCAAACTTAAAGTTCTTATTTTCGTGAATGTATTTTTCAACAATCGAGAAAAATTTTTATTTATGAAAATATGTATATACATGCTGTGAACAAATTGAAGCCAATATATGAAAAAAGTTTTTAGACTCATAATTTTTGATGTGCAAGTTATAGTATGTAGTCAGCGATTTTTTTAAAACGGGCTAAAACATATTCTTGCGCGCCCGGCTCTCATTATACTGCTTACCGCCTGCGGACTACGGTTGTTGGGTTCATGTGTACTAATCGGGCTTTTATTAACAGCTCCAAAATAGGTACGAACCTGAGGTATAAACCTACATTTTATTGTTTTTAGGTAAAAAATATTTAAAAGCAGGTAAATATAAATAATTATTATAAATTAAGTACCTACCTAATAAATAGGTTATTACACATTTTTGATTGAATTAAACCAAGACGCAGGAATAAAACAACTTTATTTTTTTGCAACTATTTCTCTATTGACAAATGAGTATTTAGTTACGTAGGCTCTGCGTTAAAAGCTTTCTAGTTCGTCTGTACATTCATCGAAACCTTTAAATAACAGTATTTCAAGTACGGCATTTACACTCGTTAGAACATTTTAGGCTTTCTTCAACACAATCATATTTTCGATTTTCGCAATTTTTATCTGAACTATAAATACTAAAAATATTGTCCAAACATCTTCACTTAAATTCCGTCCTGAACCATGTGTATTTATAAGTGTAGTTGGTATATTGCTTCTATACGATATTCTAAGTTGATACATAAACCTGCAATAGTTAACTAAATGTATTAGATAGGAAATATATATGTTTACCTTAAGCAGGGGTGGTAAAAGGTGCCTTCAGTTAAAGGAAGCTCCGTTTGTTGTTGTTGCTAATTTGATCCTTAGGTCGTTTAATATCTGAATTTGTTTTTGTTTTTGTACAGTATACTAGAATCAATTTTGTAAAGATATTTAAAGCTTCGTCTTTAGACAGCAATGGCAGTTAAGATAATTTTTTAAAAACAACAATATTCTTTAAGATGAAACGCAGATTTTTAAATATTTTAAAAAAACCATTAGTGGTGTCGCAACCAGTAAAACAATGAAGACAACAACAAACTGTAGTTCATAAACTTTGTTGAAGGTAGTGACCTTCTATATTGACAAAAATTGTCTGCTAGTGCCGTGTCCAAGTTGCATAAATAAATTAGTTCCATTTAAGTTAGAGTCCGAAAAAAGGAGAGTAAGTAAAATTAATACATCTATATGAACTGACTTCACCAATATTTGTTTGCTAAATTTAGTTTCGTACATTGCATGGAAAACCATCCTGGTATCTTCCTGTTTGCTAAATTGATTTTTGGTCATTTCTGAATGACGTTTATGTAATGAAACTACTTTTTCTGTTAATTTAAATCCTACATCTATTATTAATATTTCGTATTCGATTAAGTACTCTGCAGCATCTGTTGCAAATCGGCGCGGCGCGGCGGCACTGTATGATTGCAAAAAACGTTCATGTTTTCAAAACTTGTCTACCTATACGACAGTCTATATGATATTTTAATTAAATTTCGGCATTTAAAATATTGTCTTTTCTGACACAATATTTCCGCGATGTTGTCTTTTTTCAGCACTAGATATTAGTGACAACAAACCTTGTATCCTAGGTCTTGGTACCACAGATTTGTCATCATCCCGCGCAATTTTCTTACAAATAATGCACTTAGAAAACTAAATTGCGAATATTCTACAGCATCGCATTTATTTAAAAGTATTTATACGTATACTCTAAATCCCGCAAACTACTAATATACGATTCAAATGTATTGACCCCTCATTTTAACAGCGAATATCTCATAAATGGCTGACCAGAGAAAATTTGAAAAAATATGTGTTCATTATGTGTCTATTGTAAATTATTCACTGAAGTTTGAATAATGTACATTGGACGGTTTTGAGGTTGCTGCTAAGTTATATTGAAAAATGCCCTACTTTTTAAGGAAATTTTGACCACGCCAGTTTTAAATTCATTGTATCTTGAAAAATATGCCTAGTATATGAATAATATTTTAGATACCGATAAAGCACGGCATTTTTGGTACGAAGAAATTCTTTCATTATTTTTTATTCTAAAATTTGGCAGTTATTGTCAAAAACGTGACCTCATGTTTATTCGGCTATTTATCAAGGTATTTAAAAGATTTTTATTAAAATAGTTAATCATATAAAATATAAGGAGTTTCAGAAAAAAGAATTGGTATATATCAAATATTAATTTAGTTATCAAGTGCAATAGATAATATTGCAGAACGCGGGCAATAATATTATCTATTGCACTTGATAACTAAATTAATATTTGATATATACCAATTGTTTTTTCTGAAAATGCTTACATTTTATACAATTTAGTATTTTTTCAAAATGTTTGTAAATACTTTGATAAATAACTGTATAAACATGATGTCACGTTTTTTAGAATAACTGCAAAATTTCAGAATGAAAAAATATGAAAAAATTTCCTCGTACAAAAAATACCATGCCTTATCGGCATCTAAAATATGATTTATATAGTAGGCATATTTTCAAATATATAAGGGATTTAAAACTGGTATTGTCAAAATTTCCTTAAAAAGTAGTACATTTTTCAATAGAACTTAGCAGCACTTCAAAACTGTCCAATGTACATTATTCAAATTTCAGTGAATGATTTACAATAGACACATAATTTTTTCAATTTTTTCCGTTCCTCAGTTTTTGAGATATTCGCGGTTAAGGTGAATAGTATATTAGTTAGACGCATCTTATCCTACCTTCCATACGCGGTGTACGTACCTAGATTGTGAGCCACAATAATACATATGACTAATTTAGCGCGCTTTTTAAAAAATCGCTGTTGCCAAACGATACACATTGGGAAAAAAATAATTATATCAAAAACTTTTCTAATGTTTGGGCTACATTTGCTTCACTATATGTGTATAAAAATGTTCAAAAATAAAAAAGTTTATCGATTGGTGAAAATTGTAATACGTAAAATTCAAATATCTAGTTTTCCTAATTTTAAAGGAAATGAAAATGCGAACTGTGTAAAAACCATTAGTACAGTTAAAAGCGCTATTGTGTGTACTTTAATTGAAAAAAAAAACAACGTCGATAGCAACATTAGTTTTAAAGATATGACGGTGGAAACAAAAAAAAACACATTTTATTTAAAATACAATATTTTCCCTTTTTTTTTAATTTAAGAAGGTCCAGACCACGAAAAAATGTCGTGAAATACGATTTCATATGCCCAGTGACATGCTTAACGAAACCTACCATGTTTGACCTGGTTCTACGCCAGAAAAAAAAACGGCACGATAGAGTCTCGAATTCGCTCCTCTATATCCATAGTTTTGCTGTAGATCCTCGTTTTTCATATTCTTTTAGTTTTTGATTGAACTGATAAAGTAATGATTCATATTTTTACGATAACACTTATCGTTTACTAGAAATACGCGAAAACTGATATCCGTGACCTTTGACCTTGAATAAAATTTTTAGCCGACATGGGATTCGTCGGAACTTTTGACATTTTATTTGCAATAATGTATTCGTACAGACTTGGTACAGACCTGTACCAATTTTCAGCTTTATGCGAATTATTATGAAGTTTCAACTTTTTTTGTCTAATTTGGAGTATAATACGCATCTGAAATTAAGATTACAGCGCCTCTGCGGTTGACATCGGAACTAATTCCTGTGTGATAGGTGTTTTGTTTACATTTAAATCTTTGTATTTTAGGTGATTTTGCTTACTATAGAAAGTTATTTCATAAATAAATTTCAATGAACATATATGTATAGCAATTGATTTTATTATCTTTTTTTTCTTTTTCATAATGTGATTTAATCCTTAAAATAACTATTATATTCATATTTTATTAATAATCAATGGTTATTTTAGCTAAAACGTGTCCCTAAGTGCTGAGAGTGGGTTTCAAATAATTTTAACAAGGGGTAAAGACTGACACTTTATTAAATAATTTACTGAAGACAAACAAAAAACCTTTATGACTTTTCCCCCTAGGGGCATTTTGAAAAACATTTATCTTAGGTTAACATATTTAATATTATGGTAGACAACTATTGAGAACCACTGCTTTTCTTGGTCGATGGACTTGTACTTCCCAATTATACAACTTTTAAATTGTCATAAAAAAGTGCTGTCCGGCACACGCGGTGTCAAAGGATCATCGACCGCCTTTGACGTACCGCCTCAACTGAACTGAGGCAAGTATAAAGAGGTAAATAATTCGTTCTCTCTTCGTGCACAATTGCAAGCAAATAATGGCCATAGAGGTTTAAACAGAGCATTTCTTTACAAGTGTATTTTTTAATTTGGAACAAAATATTGGATTGTTTATAATTTAGAAAATTTAAATGTGGTTTATTAACATTTGTAACATAAATGAGTGTCCTGGGTTAAAAGCCTACTACCTACTTAAATGATTCAAAATCTCTGCATCTGTGTCAATACACCGTTCGGTACGTCGAATTAAGTACATACGCACTTCGTTCAACACTAAACACTAAACTATCAACTAACGTTGTCAATAAAGAAAAATAAAATAAAAACTTGGTACAAAAGCCAAAAAGGAATACAAAAAGAACGAACAAGTAAGTTGTGCCTGTACGTAATCAAGAATTTGACAACTTGAACGGTAAGTCAATAAAATAAATCTTAACTATAAATACACAATGACGCGAAATTCAAAAATAACAAAAACAACGTATGTACATAACGAAACACCGACAGTAACTAAAATATTGCACAAGGGAGAGTTAGAGTATAGTTTTCTTTAGATCAGATCTAGATCTAAACCTACCTCAATATTCCAGCAGTTCTCAAAAATTTTTATTGAAAATTTGCGAAATTTTTGTTTATTTTTTTCTCCAAAACTGTGAGCTTTAGACCCTATGTTATATAAGGTTTTTTTGTTTGTCTTGTCGTTCTCTACCACCATTTTTTTTAAATAACATGAAACTAATTACACCCTGTATTTACACTTCAGATTTAACCTCACTTATCGCTACCAACTTCACTTTAGTAAAAGCTTCCTTCTTCCCGCCATGGATCCTCCCCTTATATACTCTGAAATTGCCTTTAGAGTTATCTAGAACATAATCGAGAATCTTCTTCCACCACAGTCCAGAAAACTCTGTCTCTTTCTACAAGTTTCCAGAGGAGATGATGGCGTGTATTCTTCGTTGCCTAACCATTGGCACCTAATTTCAGCTATGGTCATGGGCGTATCACTCGTCAGGCCTTAGGGGGGTGGTAATGCGTAACAACATTGTCGTTAAATAAACTTTTTTGGTACTTTATAATATTTTTTTTATTCATTGTGAGCAGTAAACCAATCGAAAATTTTATCTATTTTACCATCTCAATGAATAAATTTATTTGCTCTCTGTTTGTAGTCTTGTCTTACTACTTCTGTAAACTTTATTTTAGTTAAGATATTTTTAGTTGTGAGACATTTCTAATAAGAAGTATTGAAAACCAACCTCTCTCGATCCATTCGACATAAAGTTCTTTCATTAAATTTTTGAAATATCCCAAAATTATGTATGCCTAACTACTTGTATGTATGTAACAACTTGTATGTATGAAAGCAGTTTTATACAAATGACAAAATATATAATTTAATATTCCATTAGCAAACCCTAAAAAACGGTTTATTAAGATCTATATTAAAATTTATAGCGTAGATTACATCAATTTGACCCTAGAGTGGTGTTTGGATTGTTTATTCAGTAATTGTCGGGGTGGGTTTCAAGTTAAACGTTTCAAGAGGGTGGCTTTGTCATAGGAAACTGGTGTTTAGGCCCGCATTGGGGTTGGATTGCTATTATTAAGGGTTGTTAAAACGCGTGACCCGTATGAATCCACATGGCTCCACACGGATGAGACTAATGTGTGATTTTTCGATGCACGCGTTGTGTATGATTCTCTCTTTGTTCCGAATCATTTTATAATGGTGATTATTAGTTTAATTCCTTGGGGTGTGATAAACGGGTGGTTTAGAACTTTCCCAGTAATAGCATCGAGACTTTTGCATGTGGTACATTAGAGTTTCATATTTCACTGGATGATTTAAATATGTATGATGTAGTTTAAAATTTTAATGATTAAATGATTTAAGCGAGATTTTATTTACTATGTCTGGATATGAAAGAGTCAGGGTTGTGTTCTAAAATTGAAAGATTTGTATAATTTAATATTTCATAGTACTTTTAATTTTCGTTACCAAAAATTTTATACAACTTTCACGTCAAGGCAGTTAACAAATAATGGGAATTTTCCAGGAACAAAATTTGATTAATGAGGGATATGCATTACTTTTAAGTAGTAATTGTCAAATGTATGTTGAAAATCCACAAAACCAATTCACTCGTTTCGAACTCCTTTATAATAATGAATATGAAATTTGACATTTCATAATGGATCTATCGACGAATAATTAATCATTTGAACAAACTTCTGAATATTTTAAATTTGGAATGCTTACTTAGAAACCTTCATTTCTATTAGAGCCAGTATTTCTAGACGTTTTATTAATTACGTATAGTATTTACGAAGTCAATTGGAACAGCACGGAACTAGAGGATCTTACGGGGTATTGTCAATATATCGCTTCACATTGACTGAGAGAGCACCGAATTTTACAAATTTATATTCACTGCTCCTCGTCTACAGTCCACGTGGACTTGATCCGCCTGTCACATAGAAATATAGGTGAGACTAGATGCTTAGCGAATTTGATTTGTCAACACCAACCTTGTTTAGAGTTTTTGCATGCCATAACATATAAAACAAAAAAGACGTATGAACTATTTGTATCCTATGATCTGTACTAGGCAGTGCAGTACAGCCAGGCAGCGTTATAAATTACTTAATTCTAGTGAATATTTGAACAAATTATTAGTTTTATTACTGTGTTTGGGTGATTTTTTGCAATTAATTGTTTAAAATGGTACTTTGGATGCCTTTTGATGGTAATGACAACGAGAAGGACGATTTTACACGAGCAAACTCAAAGGGTTATTTTCAATATTTATTCGAGTTTAAAAGGCGAAAATATTGATTCTTCATATAATGAAATTATGAAGAGGACTTGTGAATTAACCAAATTTAGCAGTACTACAATTTATAGGGTTGTTAGAGCCGGGGATGTAGTTAATCAGTCTATTAAGGGGAAAAGATTTTTCAAAAAAATCCTTGAAAAACGAAACAGATTAGATTTCCGAAACGTCGGCGAAATATTTAATTTCAAGTTTTTATACTTATTTGTATTTTATTTAAAAAAAGGCAACCTCTAAGTGATCCTTTGACGTAAAAGTCACAGGCGTAGAGGTTATTTACCAGTAACATACTGGTTAACTGTGATATTTTGTAGATTCCCCGAGCACCGCTTAAAAAGAAAACATACATGTGGCAGGAAGTTCCAAAGAATTGAAGAAGGAAAAACAAATTAAGATGATGCCACAAATAACATTTAGACAAAGGAATATTCCGTTACAATAATTTTTGAAGCACAAGATCATACTATTTTACGTCTGCCTCCATATTATTGCGTTCTCAACCCCATTGTGTGGGCTGATGTAAAAACAAGACTGCGTCGATATAATCAATCCCCACAATTAAGTGAGTCTGTCTTAAACAGTATATAGATAATAGTAGACGAAATAGGCAAGAGCGATATATGGAAGAAGTGTGTATCACATGCGATAAAAAAGGAACATGAATATTCTGTATTACCACCTATCAATCCAATAATTATTAATGTAAATACCGATTCAAGTTCTGGAAACTGGGACAGTGACGAATGAAATATTGTTTATTTAAAGTTCATAAACAAAGCTATCTTGAAATTTGTTTATTTAACATCGACCTATTTCCGCTACATGCCAGGAAATGAGTTCTCCCTTTAAAATTTTGCCAAATGTTTCCTTTATAAAATAGTAGAAATTTTCTACCTGCCTAACATCACGATACTGCAAAGTGTATAGTCATGGCCTAACATTTAATAAACAAGACAGTCGCTGCTTTACACTCCTTCGGAACGATTATATACCATCTACTCCCGTCTAAGATTACATAAATTTGCCGCTAGAAGATAGAACGAGAGGTAGGTCACTAGACAATAGACGTAGCCTCATTACATCATTTATGTGACTTATCAAATGTGATAAACATATTTTTTCATTAACCACTTCTATTGAATAAAGGTATTATAGAAATTCCTTTCTTTAACAATTAAAAAATATTTATTTAGTGTTTAAAGCATTTTACATTTCTACCACCGCCGCCTATGTACCGTAAAGGAGATACCGAGTTTTCGTTTTTATGCTGTCCCAATTGAGATCATATATACTATACACACATGCCTCAAAATGTACACTTCAGTGGAAGTTTTTATACACTTTTTCTACAGCAAATACAAGTTTATTATTGTATAATTAATATTTATAATTTTAGATTTTTGCAAGAAATTTTAAACTAAGACCTCATAGTATAGGAGCCAGCGTGCCATATACACATTGTATCAGCTAAAGACATGATTAATCTTTTGCCTTAAGCATAAGAGACAGCAAAAGTGGTAATACATTTTTTTCATGAGTGGAAACTTACTAAATTAAATAGTTCAAAAATAGCCTGATATTAGTAATGGCTTTTGCGGGTTCAAAATTTCCGTCTGGACCTCTGCTATCCGGAATATATGCCGATCATATTTTTGTAAGTACTAAGAGGTACAGCTACTTATTTGTCATGCTTAGTGACATAACTTGCAGGTTCAGAGTAGTACCGCTATCGTATTGTTGTATTCACTACTTGCACCAGCTATACAAGATAAGTTTTTTACAACCTGTGACAAATTTCTACTGATCCTTATCAGTTCATTAGTTCTTATATAACTTTCGTTGTCTGCCAAGTTCTAAAGAATAGGATTAATTTCTCTAACTAATAGAAATTTGCACGCTCCTGTACTATTAGCTATTATACCGCAAACGTTAAAGTGTTAATAAAGATAAAAATTTAATTTACGACCATACAGTAATTGTTTGATAAGCCTGTGTATGCTTATCAGCCATCTACCCCGAAGATAAATATTTTTGTCTTTATCTAGGTTATTCATGTTTTCTAAACGCATGCACTGCAAAAATAATACATCGTGAAATTTTACACGTACTTGCAAATAGACAGAAGAAACTATTCAAAATAACATGTATTTTGTTATTCAGAACTAGAGGATCGTGTGTACAGGGAGAGCGTTGCAAAATCGAAGGTAATTTGTAATAGTTTAGGATTTGATTCAAAAGATCAAAATGACTAATTTATGACATGGTCGAAAAATAAACTTACCAAAAACCTAATAACCAAACAAAGTTCACTTGATTGAGTTATATACTGAGCAGCAGTAAGACGGATCAAAACGCGGGTTTTTGCATTCGATTCCTTGATGCATGTATTTAATCTATCTATTTTAATCTTATACAAATGGGAAATTACACTTGTAGTCCAGTCAACGAATGGCCCAAGAGGTGGTGTAGAGTGCGTACCTAAGCAATTCCTTTAGAAATTTGTTCAGGAGGCTTAGGGAGTGAACATACTGAAAGTTCTGACGTCTAGCAGGTGAGCCGGAGGGGGGGGGGGGGAGAAAGAAAGTCCCACTTTTGGTCTGTTCGCTTATATCTCGAAAACGGTGCGTCGTAGGAAGAAATTTTCTGATACAAAATGAAAGCTCATGAATTTCTCTGCAACTTATTTTATATACTTTTTTCGAATTCGCAGCTGTTTTGGAGCTACACGCTCCGAAAAGTGGAAATTTTCAAAAAACAGATTTTTTTCCTCATAACTTCAACTTTAAAGAAAAGCAAGGTGGGCTTCTCAAAATTGTACTTAAAGTCAGAAATCATCAAGGAAGCGGCAGTGATCTTTTACAACCCCTCCTCCACTCAAGGCGAGGTTGAAGAGGCTGGGAAGATTTGCTTCCTCAAATGGCATGGGGCACCAGCAAGACAGAACTGAGTCAACCAGTACCGCTTCCAGTCGTTCACGAGGTCAGTGGCAAATATTAAGTCTGACATCAGCTCCCTCTAACCAACTGAGAGCGCAGCTAAACAGCATTCCCGGCTCACCTACCACCAAGTGCAGCAGTGGCTCGGGAATGAGCTGTCCCTCAAGAGTGGGGGTGGAAATATGTAGGACACACCCTGGTGCCAATTACAACAGAAGATCCATCAGCACTGGAAGTCCTACCGAAAATAATATTTTGCCGCTGCACCAAGGATTGTGATAGTGGCAAATGTGTATGCCGGAAAGCAATGCTGAACTGTTCTGCGGCGTGCCTCCACTGCCAAGTGGAATGCCTCAACGGCATGCGTGTTTACGACAAGGACGACGATGACGGCGACGTAGTGCCCCTTCAGCAAGAACCACCCATCACTGATGATGAGGATGCCATGGACGAGGAACCCTTGCCAAGAGTCTCACGGCCAAAGAGGATGAAAATGTGAATGCAGAGAAAGTTGACAGTTTAACGTTGAGAAGTTATTGAAAGTAAGAACAATGAGAATTATTTAAATCGAATAAAATTACTTACCTTATATGTGACTTTTTTTATCATCTTTAAAATCCAATTTTCTATTTTTCAGGTAAAAATCTGTTTTTCGAAAATGTTCACTTCTCCGGAGCGTGTAGCTCGAAATCATTTGGGAATTCGAAAAAAGTATATGAAATGAAAATTGCAGAGAATTTTATGAGATATAAGCAAAAAAGAACCAAAAGTGGACGTCAGGACTTTCAATATGTTCACTCCCTAAGCATCCTGAATAACTTTCTAAAGGAATCGCTTAGGTCTCTGCTCACGCACCCTACACCTCCTTTATTGACTGAACTATTGTGCATCGAAAAAATATACTTTTTAAATTCAGTTAGCGCTTCATTATTACCATGTTGTTTAAATAACATTGATTTCTTATGCTTTAGCTTAATATTTTGTATAATTTCCCCGTTAAATCAAGGTGGAAACTGTCTTTTATTTTTTGGAATTTTTAACTTGGGTATGTTCTCATTAAAAACTTCAGTTAATTTCTTATAAAATTAATCAACACAGATTTTAACATTATCTTAATCATTTAAGGAGGACCAGTTAATGTGCAGTAGTTGTTCATAAGAGGAAAATTTGCCTTTCGAAAGTTGAAAGAATTAGTAGATTTTATTGGAAATGTCACTATCGGATTCACAAACTGAGTTTCGAACTTAACAATAAGATCAGGATGATGTATATCTTCTGAAACCAATGATTCAATTGGTTTTTCAACAACGCAATGTGCCTTACATATAACCAAGTCTATGGTTATTATTAAATACAGAGCTGTATTGACGAGAGTTTCGAAGGTTTGGAAAATTGATCTTTAGGATAAATGAAAGTCTCCTAATATAAGCGTCTTACTGTCATTGATATAATCCAAGGAGGAAATTGTTTCACATAGAGTTTCATAAACATTAATACTTGGCTCAGGAGGAATATCCAGTACAAAAATATAAAATGATTGTAGATTAATTGCAAGTTTGGCAGCTACTATATCAATGTTCTGGATAGAAAGGAAATCACCAAAACGTAGATCTAACTTCTCTGCATGTAAGTTGGAATGAATTGCGAGTAAAGCTCCTCCACCTCTAGACTTATTGACAGTAGTAAAATTTCCATCCCCCCAAAAAATATTATAAATGTAAGTGTGGTCGAATAACTCATTTTCAAACACTGAGGAATCAAGCCATGTTTCGATTAATGCAATGATAGGGAATGTATAAGCGGCTACCGAGCTGAAAAATCCAAAGGTTTTGTTTTTGATGCTTCTGACGTTTTGATAATAAATGTCCATATTATAATGAGAACGACATTGTGTAGAATTAGTGATAAGGTTATGTGTTATGTATTTATGTGCCTCTAAATTGCATCGAAATTGGAAGTGGGCCATTTTGGTTATATCACATAATTGAATTTTTTTCTTCTTATCACTACATTAAATTTGAAAATAATTAATTGACCCAATCAAAAGTTATAAGAGTGTCCCTATAGGCTGAGCCACCCGGTGAGTATCTGATACGTGAATCACCAGGTCACCGATGCACCTATTTAAAATAATTTTCCAATAAATTAAAAGCAGATGAATTTATGATATATATTGACGCATGTACATAATATATTTACAGCTAAATGAAGATCCATTCACCATTTTAATTTACATTAAAAATCCTGCATTACCTTGACGACCATGAAATTTTTATCTTCTTCGGGGTAGATGGCTGATAAGAACCTTACCTAGGTTTATGGATTAATTATCATAGTCATAAATTAATTTTTATATTAAACGAGACTATAATGATTGTATAATCATCTGATTGTGGTAATTGCTTTGAACTTGCTAGTAAAATTCCTTTGTAATTGTTGTATTAATGACGAAATTCGAT
Organism: Stenurella melanura; assembly: GCA_963583905.1. Lineage (NCBI taxonomy): Eukaryota > Metazoa > Arthropoda > Insecta > Coleoptera > Cerambycidae > Stenurella > Stenurella melanura. The sequence goes on along the minus strand of OY757314.1, from coordinate 58,923,118 downwards.
TCATTTGAAACTATGATTTATATTAAAACGTGTATAAGCGTTGAAATATATAAATGCATATTATCTAAACAAAAAATTAAGTTGGCTGATGACATTTTTAAGATTGGAATATATAGATATGAGCTAAATATAAATGAAACAGTAAATAAATTGGCCACTTTCTTTTAATGTAATAATTAATTACTTCCTCACAATAAATTATTTTGATAGCGTAACTGCTGATATGCTGGATGTAAATATAATGAATAATGTAAAATATCAAAAAGAATTGCAAAGATTTAAGAATAATTAATTTGTGTAGAAACTTAAGATTTTTCAGTTTCCATGGTTTTTGGGTTCATAGGCGTGCCTTTCTGTTGACTGAAATAAGAAAAAGAAAAAATCGGCAGCTACTGGAAGCGCTTGGAACCTTTCCACCGACCCGATGGACCTTTGAAGCGACAGTAAATCTGTATAGTTGTTGAATAGGAATGCCAGCACGTGATGTGATGAGTTTGGTGAATGCCATGCGGAAATCGATCTTATGCTTCTCATTTGATTTGTTAAAAAATCACGGAAACCAAATCGAAAGGATGCTAGTTTGATATATCATTGAAATCGGAATGTTAACTGCTTTTCAATGGTTCGATTACAAATTGCAAGTAATTATAAAATAAACAAATTGTTGTGCCGAAATGGCACTAAACAGTATCCTATCTCAAATAAAGCCTTCTCAGATCTTCTGTGGCACTAAATAAACCCTCATGCAAAGTTTAATCCAAATCCGTTTAGTGATTTCCCCGCTATCGTGCTAACACACACACACACATAGCCTGATAGTTTTTCAGTAACATGAGTCCGGAAGAAGATTTCTCAACGAAATTATATGTTTTTTGGGGTGGTGAATACGAATCTGAAGTTTGCTGCCTCATAGCAGTGCCGGCTCAGGTCGAAAAACGCAAACAACCTCGAAATTTTCGGAGTCTTTCCGGTTTCCTGCTCATATTTTGCAAAAGACGCGTCGTACGGAAAATTTTACTGTATTCAAAGTTGAAGAGCATTAAATTCTGCAACGAACGACCTCCATAACTTTCAAATTAGACCGATTTATAAGGTCGCCATCGTCAGTCGAAAAATGACAATTTTTAGCAACTTTTGTGAAAACTGAAATAAACTCACTTTTAGACGTCTGTGATTTGAAAACAGTCATTCTACGTGAAAAACTCGTACAATAAAAGTTGTAAAACATCAAATTTTGCGGTCAGTGAGCACCGACATTTTAAATTTGGGTCAATATATACGCATATACTGATCATTTCTCCATTTTCCCTCTAAACGCTTATTTGACCAATATGAAGGAGTTCAATAATAACAACTCTGCGCTGTCAATATGAAACCCCCCGCCTCTCAAACCCCTCTTCCCAACCCTAAATTTCTTCCCACTCCTCTTTTTGTAAGTCTGACTTGAGGATTTATAAGTATTATGTAATGATGTCGTTATAATACATACGTGTACCAAATATCAAGTGAATATCACAATTTTATTTTATCAACCCCTTTAGTAATAAAGTAGGCGTGATGGGGGGTTGAAAAATATTTTTAAAACATTTTAGGCCTTGGCTTCTAGTACATATACCAAAGTTCGAGTTTCTGTACTCTTATCAGCTTGCTTTACTTATTTTCCCCTCTTTACCCCTAGTTAACCCCCAACCCTTCAACGGAATCATCTCGAAATATAATCCAGTTCAAGATGTTATAATACATACGTGTATCAAATTTCAAGTAAGAATCACAATTTTATTTTATCAACCCCTTTAGTTATGTTGTGGGGGGGCTTGAAAAATATTTGAAAAAAATTTGAGGCCTTGGCATCTAGTACATACACCGAATTTCAAGTTTCTGTACACCTACCAGCTTGCATGTTTATTTTCCCCTATTTGCCCCTATTTAACCCCCAACCCTTCAACGGAATAGTCCCAAAATATAATCTAGTGTCAGGTGTCATTATAATATATGTGTATACCAAATTTCAAGTTTCTGTAGTCTTACCAGCATGCTTTACTTATTTTCCCTTATTTACCGTTATTTACCACCCAACCCTTCGCCGGATATATTCCAAGAACAATTCAGTTCCAGATCTCAATATAATATATATGTGTAAAATACAAAATTCATTTATATTTAATCGTATAGAGATTAGATTAGAATAAATTCGGGAGGGATTATTTCTCATTCTCATTCTTTGCTTATCCTGAAAACCTTGTCCTCTCAATGATCATGGATGACAGAAAGCAGATCAGGGAGGTTGGGTTGCGATGAATAATAAAGTTAAGGCAACGTTCTGCTAAAGAAAAATAAATTATGTCATTCTTTCCACCAAAACTAAACTTTGATGCTGAAAACTAATTTGAAATAATTGACTGGAATTTCTGTAAGTTGTTCTCTCCACCTATTTTGCGCAGTATTGACGATGATGTTATTTTATGATTAATACGCTATGAGACTGCTCCAAATTGGAATATAAGAAGCTTTCCCTGCCACACACAAGCTGTGGAGTGATGTGTAAGGCTTGTCACCGAGGCATCAGGCAAGATCTGTGGTGCGGAGAATACAAATGGTTACATGAGATCAACTCTGCTATCAAGATCCATGATGCCAGAGTTCTCTAGTAAAGCTAAATTCAAACTAGCCATTCAGGAAAGATAACTATCAGGGAAAATGTAACCTCTTTACATATACAAATATAAACCATATTTTACCAAAAATGTGTTTTTTTTAATTGAGTGCTTTCTACCTTTAATAGGAATCGCTTTCCCCGCTATAGTGACCTCGTAAGTGTTCTTTCAGTCAGATTAAAAAACATTTTTTTCCTCGTTTTCTCTCTACCAAACACAACTTTTTTTTTACTAGTATTTCGCTCTGACAACTATGTTGTTTTTCGGCCCACTCTATTATATAGTATAGTATACAGTTCTTGAGTTTGACAGTTTCACCCTGTTTATAAATACATTATACAAATTACTCTCAAATATATGATTATTGTACTAAATGTTTTCTCGTAAGTTTATATCGTTTCTCCAGCAACAAATCTAGAATGATTTAGATTTAAAATATTTTGAAATAGCTATAATTAATTATTATAAATTATAGCTCTCAGGATAAAACCTTATAGGCAGATTATTCATGATCAAACAGAAATGCCTGAAATTTCGTTTACATAATTGGTACATAAAGTATACGTGATTAAATTGTAAAGAATTTATTATTATTTAAATATAAGCGAGATTTCATCAAAATATAACCTTGGAATTTATTTGAATTTCAAGCGTGTGAAATACATCTTCAAAATAGACAAACGAAAAATTTAACACAAACTCTACAAATAGTGTAGAGAAAAACAAGCCGCAATTAAGAAGGTCATGGTACATTAAGAAAACATGAAAATATTGTCTTTGTACAAGGTTTACCATCTCAAAATACATGTGTGGTAAAATATATTTTAATTACCTATTGCAAAAGGTTAAGTTAATATAAAATAGTTGACAAATTTTTCATGAAGAAATAATTGTAATACTGGAGGGGGTTGGAACCATCGGTGTGATATTGCCTCTGTAGTTTCCACAAACACCAAGGCATTGAAATGCTAACACTACGAGCGTTTCGCCAACCACATTAGCATCATCGGAAGATAAAAACTGATTTAATTACTTCCCCAAAATGGAAACACGGTTGACGAAACGCGTATCGACTGGTAGTATTGGAGTGCCGTATTCAAGTATTTTAGTGTTTATGAAAACTACTTCTAAGGCAGATAATTTTAAAGCTAAGTGCAAGGTTCAATCTGTTATTCGTATGATTTTTATTGAAAATATTTTGATGTTGATTTATTACGTCCATAAACACAGATACACATGTCTATTTTAGATTCAATTTATCAATATGAATCAGAACCTTCTACAGAATTCAAATATCAATTTTAGTTGCCAAGAAAATGGCCCCGGGCAGGGCCGTTCCTGGGTCTTTTACCACCCCGAGCAAAAAGAAATTTTGTTGCCCGATAAATTATGAAACGCATCTTTTGAATAAATAATTTTGTGTATCTAGTACTGCATATTTTAAATATTGTCTAAATGTTATTTGTGGTATTTTATAAATTCTTCTACTTTTCTTTTTGGGACTTCCTGCCACATGTATTACTTCCACATCCACGTAGTGGATTGGAAGTATAGTAATCGTAACAAAAATTTCAATTTTTTTTTTTCTTGAAATCGATTTAGAATGTCATGAAACGTCGAGATTTTAAATTTGAGCGGAAAAATTTTTTCTGTCTGTCGGTCTGTAACTTTTTTTGTCCGCACGCTTTCTCCGGAACGGTTTAAGATATTGACTTGAAATTTTGTACACGTATATGTTATAATGAGATCTGGAACAGGTTTTTTGAAGATATCCGGTGAAGGGTTGTGGGGTAAATAGGGGTAAATATGGGGAAATATGTAAACCAAGCTGGTAATAGTACAGAAACTTGAAATTTGATATATGTACTACAAGCCAAGGCCTCAGATTTTTTTATAATATTTTTCAACCCCACCCACCACCCCTTCTTCATTATTAAAGGGGTTGCTAAAATAAAATTGAGATATTCACTTGAAATTTGGTACACGTATGTATTATAACGACATCTGGAACTAGATTATATTTTGAAATGATTCCGTTGAAGGGTTGGGGGTTAAATAGGGGTAAATAGGGGATAATAAGTAAAGCAAGCTGGAAAGATGTATGTACTACAAACCAAGGCCTCAGATTTTTTCACAATATTTTTCAACCCCTCACCACCCCTTCTTCATTATTAAAGGGGTTGTTAAAATAAAATTGAGATATTCATTTAAAATTTGGTACACGTATGTATTATAACGATATCTGGAACTAGATTATATTTTGAAATGATTCTGTTGAAGGGTTGGGGTTAAATAGGGGTAAATAGGGGAAAATAAGTAAAGCAAGCTGGTAAGAGTACAGAAACTTGAAATTCGGTGTATGTGCAAGAAGCCAAGGTCTCAGATTAGTTATATTATTATTCAATCTCCACCACCCCTACTCCATTATTAAAGGGGTTGATAAAATAAAATTGAAATATTCACTTGAAATTTGGTACACGTATGTATTATAACTACATCTGGAACTAGATTATATTTTGAGAAGCTACCGTTGAGGGGTTGGGAGTTAAATACGGTGAAATAGAGGAAAATGAGTAAAGCAAGCTGGTATGAGTACAGAAACTTGAAATTCAGTATATGGACTAGAAGTTAAAGACTCAATTTTTTTTTAATATTTTTCAAAATATTTTTGAATGAAATTGAAATTTTCACTTGAAATTTGGTACACGTATCATAACGACATCTGGGACTACACTATATTTTGAAAAGCTTCCCCCCCCACCACCCCTTCTCCGTTATTAAAGCGGTTAATAAAATTAAATTGATATATTCATTTGAAATTTGGTACACATATGTATTATAGCGACATTTGGAAACAGATTATATTTTGAGATGGTTCCGTTGAAGGGTTGGGGGTTAAATAGGGGTAAATAGGGGAAGATAAATAAAGCAAGAGTACAGAAACTTGAAATTCGGTGTATGTACTAGAAGCCAAGGTCCCGGATTATTTATGTTATTTTTCAACCCCCACCACCCCTCCTCCATTATTAAAGAGGTTGATAAAATAAAATTGAAATATTCACTTGAAATTTGGTACGCATATGTACTATAACTGCATCTGGAACTAGATTATATTTTGAGATGATTTCGTTCAAGGGTAGGGGGTTAAATAGTGGTAGATAAGGAAACTAAGTAAAGCAAGCTGGAAAGTGTATAGAAATTTGTGATCTGGTGTATATACTCAAGGCGATGGCCTCAGATTGTTCCATAATATTTTCCATCCCCCCATCACCCCCACTCCCGTATTAAAAAAATTGATAAAATTAAATTTAGATTTTCACTTGAAATTTGTTACACGTATAACGATATCTTAAACTGAATGGTATTTTGGCATGATTGCGTTGAACGAATGGGGGTAATTGGTGGTAAATAGGGAAAAATAAGTAAAGCAAGCTGGTAAAGGTACAGAAACTTGAAATTCGGCGTATGTTCAAGAAGCTAAGACCTCATATTTTTTAGTAATATTTTTCAGCCCCCACCACCCTTAATCCATTATTAAAGGGGTTGATAAAATGAAATCGAGATATTCACTTGAAATTTGGGACACGTATGTATTATAACGACATCTGGAACTAGATTATATTTTAAGATGATTCCGTTGAAGGGTTGAGGGTCGAATACGAGTAAATAGGGGAAAATAAGTAAATCATGCTGGTACGAGTACATAAATATGGGATTTGGTGTACATACTAGAAACCAAGGCCCCAGATTTATTTCTAATATTTTTCAAACATCAGCATCTCCGCTCCATTATTAATGGGTTTGATAACATAAAATTGAGATATTTACTTGAAAGATAGTACACGGATGTATTGTAATGACATCTGATTGAGATGATTCCATTGAAGGGATGGGTCGTGGTAGGTTGTGAATAGGGGAAAATAAGTAAGGTAAATTAAAAACTTCATTTTTAACGTATTTGGTAGAAACCAACGCCTCAAACTTTTCTGACATGTGTTCCAAATATTATTAAAATTCTATGACCAATAATTTTCACACACTAGAGTGCAAATCTAGTCAAGGTGTTTCCTTTAAAGTGACTTTGATGAAAAATCTGGTAGTGATTCCTTAGGCAGCGGTTTTTTACTTCTAACTGATGTCCGAGAAATCTACAAAATAACACAATTAACCAGTTGTATTACTGGAAAATTACTAAATTGAGTGAAAATACCATATTGGAACTTTTAACTATGTTCATCAAATCAACTTATTTTCAGTTGGAGAATGATTTCTATCAGCAGGATTTCGGTATGGCAGTGACCTCTGCATTGTCACCAATTTTAAGCAATACATTTACGAAGAACTTTGAAACTAGACAAGTTCAAAATTGTACATACAAACCTGTTACTATACAGGGTGGGGTAATAGTGTGTCGGACCTCGATATCTCGAGTTCTACGACAGCTAGAAATTTTTAAAAAAATTACGAGTAAACTAGATAAAAAAGTCTATAAGTGGAAATTGTTTTCGAACATATAAGGCGAGCCAAGACGAAATTACAGGACCAAGTGCCTTTTTTCTAAATGGAATGCTATGTATATCAGTACATTTTTTGAAGCCTCTTTCTAGGCTCTATTCATTTCTATATTAGCATTGAATATCTCCCAACCACTTGAATGTAATGAATTTTTTTGTAAACGCAATAATGCAATCTGCAGATGGATATTAAAAAAATCACCACAGTCACAATTATGGGTTTTAAGAAAAACTTATGTGAACGCCTGTTACGAGACATCTAATTAATGTTTTTGAATCATTTTCATTTTCTAAAACTGTGCAAGGTGGCCAAAAATGATTTTTTTTAAATTGAATTTTCTCAATTTTGTTAAATGGAACACCCTGTATATTCTTCAACGATGTGATGTAGAAATGAAAAACTAGCATTTCTTGTAAGTAAGTACTTTCTATGGCTGATTGCAACCAATATCGTTTTAACGAGCAATAATTACAACATTCAAAAATTAACTTAAACGAAGAGGTTTCATCAAATAACTCAGTAGAAAAAATTTTAATAAATGTTCCACATGCTGCCCATTGTGATTGACACACATCTCTATGAGCTTTTGAAATGAGGTTCCCACTGTTCTTAAAATTGCCGTTGTGATAGATCTAAAGGCAGTTATTATTCTTTCCTTCATATTTTGTACTGTTGTTGGTGTGTCTCTATAAACAATTTCCTTCACGTATCCCCATAAAAAGAAATCCATTTTTGTAAGATCTGGGTAAGCTGGCCATTTAGTGGGTCTATTTCTTCCAATCAATTGATGAGGGTTGGTATTGTTGCGTGTTTCCGCCTCTAGGAAACACCCTGTAAAAATCCGCAGGTTCTAAATAATTTTAACAAGGGGTAACCACTAAAATTTTATTTAATAATTTACTGATTACATAATACTTCTAAACTAACTTTTACAATGTTTATAACCTCACTTTTCGCTACGAGACTTCACATTTTAAAACTTTCTCTTCCCACCATGGAATCTCGCCTTATATACTCTGAAAATGCCTCTAGAGTTATCTAGAACATATTCGAGAATCTTCTTCCACCACAATCCAGAAAACTCTATCTCTTTTTACAAGTTTCCAGAACGTCACTATTAGTCATCTGCGTATCATAGGGGGTGTAATGCTGTCCCCTCCTTAAGCCTAATCGTCCCGACAAATCGACATACCAAGTTATCTACCAAGACTTTGGCGACAGTGACCGCTTCCTGGTTCGGAATCGTATAGGATTCCGGCCACTTACTAAAATAGTCCATGGCATCCAGTATGTACTTGTTACCGTCCTTGGTTACTGGGAAAGGTCCTGCTATATCGATCGCAATTCGCTCAAAAGGAACTCCGACGTTATATTGTTTCATTGCACCCCTACTTCTAGTCTGTGATCCCTTACTGGCTGCACAAATTTTACAATTGCGACACCAAGCTTCCACATCTTGACAACTATTTACCCAGTAAAATCGTTCTCGGACTTTATTCAGGGTCTTATTAACGCCGAAGTGTCCACCGGATGCTCCATTATGCACTTCCTGAAGTACTTTCGGTACTTGACACCTGGGAATTACTAGACGCATAGCAACTTGCTTCCCATTCGGGCCTTCCCAAGCTCTCTTTAACAGCCCGTTAATAACTCTAAGTGAGTCCCCCTGCACCCGCAAAGCCTTCAATCCAACTGCTTTGTCCGAAACATCCTTCTACTCTGGTCGAATTCCTTTTTCCTTTGTTCTCAATATATCCCCGATCTCTGCATTGTTCAGTTGTTCTCGTCTCGGGGCTTCAGTTGTCCAATCATCCGGAACATTTATTTTAATAGTGTGACTACTCCCGTACCCTGCTGTTTCTCCACATGGCGGCGGTGCTTGCAGTCGTCCTTGCACGGTCTCGTAGATAAAGCACCTGCGTTCTTATGAGATCTTCCTGGTCGATGCTCGATTCTGAAGTCGTACTGTTGCAGCCGTTCTATCCAAGGAGCCAGTTGATTTTCCAGGGTTTTCAACTGCAGCAACCATTTTGAAATGTCGTCCAGATATTTATGAAAATGGTCCACTGATTTAACGATGGCCAATAACTCTCCTGGTTACACAGTAATTTCTTTCCGGTTTGAAGAGTACCTTGCTGAAGTACTCGATCACTCTTTCTTGTCCGCTCTGGATTTGAGACAGCACACAACCAACCGAAGAATTACTGGTATCCGTATCTAAAATAAAAAGTTCATTCCTTTGTGGGTATGCTAGCACAGGAGGGAGGTATAAACTGCTGGCCTGATGATACCCCTTGCTGGTTTCCTCTATCCCTCAACTATCTTTTAGGAAGCTCTATTTCTCCTTTGACGTCTTCTTCGAACTTGTTTACTTTTTAATGAAACATATTCTATATAGGATTTTGCAAACAGCGGAAAGAAAAACCGCCTAGCCGTAAGGGACTATGTTGGATGCTAGTGTTAAAATGAGAATGGCAAATAAGAAGTTTTTCTTTCCGCTGTTTGAAAAATCCTATAAAGAATATGTTTCATTACTATAAGCAAACAAATAATAAATAATTCACTTTTAAACATGCGTAGAGTATATAGGCTCCAATACTAGTTAGCTAATAGATAGGTGAAGATCTGTTATTTTTTGTCAGTCAATGTCAAATATAAATATTACATACTTATTCATGGAGATTGTCTTAGTTTTGCATGGAACATCGTTATGGGTGGCTTTAGGCTTTGCTGATGAGTCCACAATAAAGACGAAAAACGTTTCAAAGGCTAAGTATTTCCAAGAAACTGAATGAGATTTTATGAAAATATAATTCATTAGAATGAAAACAATTTTAAAGACAAGGTGCGTAAATAAATTAATGTCAGGCCTTTGTTCTCATTTTTAACTGAATTTACATATCGTAGGGGATCATATAGATACTAGTTTAGCCTGCCTAGCCGTAGGGGACTATGTTGGATGCTAGTGTTAAAATGAGAATTGCAAATAAGAATTTTTACTTGTTAGCATAACCAGAAGTCAGGTTATCGAAAAATGCAAAGATTTCATTAATATTTTTATATACAGTTTTTCCTTTAGTTCTCGTAGATAGTTTTTATTTCTGCTGTTTGCAAAATCCTATAAATAATATGTTTCATTATTATAAGCAAACAAATAATAAATAATTCACTTTTAAACTTGTTTACTTTTTCTTTCATTTCACTGACTTCCCTTTATACTTGGTTTACTTCTTCTTTGACTTCACTTACGTCCTCCTCGACCCTGACCATTTTTACTTCGATCCTATTTTTGAGTTCTTCGATGGCAGTAAATAAGGCATTCTGTTGTGTCTCTATAGCTTTTTTTAACTCGTCTCTTTCTTCTTGATGCTTTATTTTAAGGTCTTCCATGATATTTCTCAATTCCTCCTGTCGCTTCTCTTCTTGTTGACGTCGCTTCTCTTACTCTTGCTTTTCCTCTTGACGCCGTTTCTTTTCTTCTTGCTTTTCCTCTTGATGCTTTTGTTCTTCTTTCTCTTTCTGACGTTTTCTTTCCTGTTCTTGCGGGCGGGCGGGCGGTCGGTCGGACGGACGGACGGGCGGACGGACGGACAGACAGACAGAAAGATTTCTATCCCTCATATTTAAAATCTCGACCGTTCATGACATTCTAAACCTGTTTCAAGAAGAAAAATTTTTGAAATTTTTTTTGCAATTACTATGCTTACTTGGAAGTAAAATTGAAGAAATCATTATAAAATTGTTATAATTTCTCAATAATTCGGGACCCATCACATTTTTTTGTCATAATATTTATTTGGATCATATTTGTTTCCCTACGACACTATGTGCTTCGGCGTCGTGCTTGCAGATTGTTTTCATTTTCGTTAGATTTATTTAAACTTAATTTCAATCACTAATAACTAAATGATCTTTGATCTAATACAGAAAAACTGGCCTTATTGTAATAATTAATGTATTAAACTAGGTTAGTTGTTAGTTAAAAAAATTAAATTATAAATAAAGGAATAAAGTATATTAGTCGCTAAAAAATGTAACTATTTATCCTCAATTAATTTATAGACACTGATCTACATGGACGTTTATAGAAAAATAATTGTACCATAAATTAACGTCATTACTATAATTAGAGGAAATAACGCAAATACCTATTATATGTCAATTAAATATCAGAAATCGTTTAAAACTAATTATTAATTATGACCGACTTTGTTCTTTTTTTCTAGAAAACAATCTTCCTTAAAATATTCGAGGTTGGTTTTCCGGATGTCAAGTTTTTGATTAAAAATATCTAGTCAGAAGGTTTTAAAACCAGTTCTATAACCCTCACATCAAGTTATCGGACATTTTTTGTTTTTATTCGTATCGTACCCAGTTTAGCGAGTTTCAGATTTTAAAGATTTTTCTACCTTTAATATTCAATACATTAAACTGTCTGTTACTTGATCATCAACTTTTAAAACAGTACTTTTGTACCAAGATATCATATTTAACATTTTCAGGGGCGGGTAGATATCTTTTTCGGGTACAGTGTTAATCTGTTATGATGTATCTTTATACACAATGAACGTGAGTTCATTATATGAGTACAGTCGTAAGTTATTCAACATATTTAATGTGGTTCTTACCTTGAAATTATAAAACATGCACCCAAAATTAAATTTCATAGTATAGTATAAGATAATAGTACATAATTAAATAACAAAAATCATTTAGTCACTTTCTCTATGAATTTGTACAGGGGCCATCGAACAAAAAAGTTCGCAAAAGTCTCCTATTTTGTATCCCTCTTTTTAACATTTATGAGGCCCCCTTATACGAACGGTCATTTGCAATGTCCTCCCCACCTTTATATTTAAGGACAAAAATGATCCTTTCTTCAAACTAAATCAAATCAAATCAAATCAAATCCGTTATTAGCTTTTCTGCCATATACATGAGATATGGATGAGGTTCGTCACATAAAGGTATTAAACCACCATACGTACTTGACAAAAATTAACATATACATAAATTATATAAAAAATAAATCAGGTAAACACTGACTGTTCACTACTAGATAAAACTTTAACACATAGACATATATAAAGGGACAAGGACAAGAAACATAAATGTTAAAACTATTAAAGCAACTAAAATATTCCACAGCTACTTTTAGGTTGTTGATAGTAACAAAAATATATTTAGTTGGCTCCGTTTAGAAAAGATACAAATTCATTCAAGTTATAAAAGCAGTGCTGTAACAAATCTTCTTCAATTTATTTTTGAAGCTGATGGTGGATCGTGTATTTCTTAGCTCTGTGTAAAGCATGTTGTAATATAAGGTTCTTGCATGATAAGGTGACTTTTTATGATAGGTACCTATATAAATATTATTCTTATTTCGTGTTGAGTATGGGTGAATGTCACCAAACTTTGTGAAATCAGCCCGTTTGTCGTGGTTAAAAATGGAGGCAAATTATACTTTTTTGTAGAATAAAAACCCGTGAAATTTCAGTTGCCTGCCCCATGATATAATATTGTAGGATATCGTAGAGTATACTGTGGCATAATACGAATTCTTAAAAAGTATTATGTTCAATTTTAATTTTTTCTGAAACTCGTCCCTCTTCATAGTTCACTTTGTCACGTTATCAATGATCCCTCTTCCCCAAAATCGAACGTTTTTATTGAATGTACCCAAAGATGTCATAGGTGAAGTTTGAATATTGAATAAAGTCGTTGGTAAGACCAAGTAAGTGAACACTCTGTCAGTTGTTTTGTCCAACAAGTTATTTATATAACATTAGTTCTTTGGCATATGATTTTCTCGAAAACTGTGAATCCTATAAAAAATTAATAAAGAAGTTTCATGCTTGCTATATTTACCCCTGCAAATTGTCACGCTTTATCGACAACCAAAAAAATTTTATCTTCATGTTAAAAAATTCTATTAAAACATGTGTACTGATAATGCGACAAAAATTTGAAATCAACTCAATTACGCGACTTTGAGCTGGAGCGAGTTAAGCGAGAGAATAGTTGTTCTGTTATTTTATTCTTAGCTATTTATCATAAGAAGCCAAGAATGATGAATAAACATTTATAATAATTAAACTACTTGTTCTGAAATTGAATAGGGTTCTATTATGATATTAGATACAGGGATTGATTGATTGATTGATTTGCCAGTGTAAGGTAGGCATTGCTGCCGATTTCGGGCATCCATGGAGGGTCGTTCCAACACGCAGCTTGGTCCTCCGTCGAACACACCCAACGGACGGCCAAACCGCGTGCCGGAATCAAATCTCGGATGTCTTATATACCACCGGACCAGCTGCATACGCCGGGTTGGCCATTGCACATGCTTGTATGCCCACGGCGAACGCGATGAAGTAATGCTCATGGCAGTTTCATCGCGTTCTGCTGAAGAGGGGAGGGATTTTAGTGGGTAGAAATCCCACACTACTCTGCTGTCTTATTGAAGATTTCTGCTCCTCGCAAAAAAAGAGAAAAAACCCTTCAACGGAATAATCTCAAAATATAATCAAGTTCCTGATGCCATTATAATACATACGTATACCAAATTTCAAGTGAAAATCTCAATTAAATTTTATCAACTCTTTTGATGAGGGTGGGGGGGGGGGACGAGTGTATGGAAAATATTATAAAAAAAACCGGAGGCTTTTGCTTCTAGTATATACACCAAATGCCAAATTTCTGTAGTCTTACCAGCTTGCTTAACTTATTTTCCTCTGTTTACCTCTATTTAACCCCCAATCCTTCAACGGAATAATCCCAAAATATAATCTAGTTTCAGATGTAGTTATAATATATACGTATATCAAGTTTCAAGTGAATATCTCAATTTTATTTTATCAACCTCTTTAATAATAGAGTAGGGGTGGTGGGGGGATGGAAAATATTATAACTCATTTTAAGGCCTTAGCTTCTAGTATACACCAAATAACAAGTTTCTGTACTCTTACCAGCCTGCTTTACTTATTTCCCCCTATTTACCCCTATTTATCCCCAACCCTTCACCGGATCTGTTCAACAAATAATCGAGTGGGGGATGGAAAACATTATAAAAAAACCTGAGGCCTTATATACCAAATTCCAAATTTCTCTACTCTAACCAGCTTGCTTCAATTATTTTACCCTATTTACCCCTGTTTAACCCCCAACCCTTCAACGGAATCATCTCAAAATATAATCTAGTTCCAGATGTCATTATAATATATACGTGTACCAAACTTCAAGTGAATAGCTCAATTTTATTTTATCAGCCCCTTTAATAATGAAGTGGGGGGATGGAAAATATTATAAAAAATTTTGAGGCCTTGGCTTCTAGTACCCATATACCAAATTTCAAGTTTCTGTACTCTTACCAGCTTGCTTTACTTATTTCCCCCTATTTACCTTAATTTGTCCCCCAACCCTTCACCGGATATGTTAAAAACAATCCAGTTCCAGATTTCATTATAATACATATGTGTACAAAATTTCACGTCAAGCGTTCCGGAGAAAACGTGCGGACAAAAAAAAAAGTTACAGGCAGACCGACAGACAGACCGACAGACAGCAATTTTTTTTTCGCTCAAATTTGTGAAGAAAAAAAATTTTGGAAATTTTGTTTACGATTACTATACTTCCACTATGTGGATGTGGAAGTAATTAAACGTTCTGGGAATTTTGACGCACAAAGATTCTAATATTTTTGAACTACTATGAATTTCACACAACATTTTTTGGGGTCAGTTTGAATAGGCGCAAAAATGCATTTGAAATATGGTACGAATTTCGATACCTTAATAGTAGTTTTATACATAATTTGAAAACGTCAAAAGGCTATTCTGTTTTCTTATCACAGACTCCAACAATTTTCATTCTTTACTATCTCATGAAACAAAATTGTTTCCAAGCTGGAAGACACTGTAAATAAATAGATTGTTAAACGGGAAGCAGGAATCATTGCCATATGCTCCACAAAGAAACAAAGATACTGTTACCAACACATGTTTCGAAGTTATTACTCTTCATCAGCATAGCTTAGTTTACGGAATGTTGGTATAAACTAAGATCAAACGTAACAGAGTTTGGGAAGTACAGTTATTATTTTGTACTTACTTTCTCGTCTTATGTGCTACCTACACCTATGGCCCCAAATGGGAGTAGTCGGTAAATAGAACACTGTTTAATGTGCCCTCTTTTCAACTTTAGTAAGGGCGGGAATTGGAAAAGGACTTTTTGACAAGAATACGTACGTTCTGTTATTTATTTGACTTATATGTCATCCTTATGCACATCGCTTTGTATCAATTTTCGTTATAGATGTTTTGCTTTGGATTAATAAAGGAACTAGTTTTTAGTAAAGTTAAGGTATTTCAGTTAAGCATATAGTAAAGAAACATAACGTAGCTAGTTTTGTTACTCACTGTTATTCGGCAGATAAAAAATTGGTTGATATTGGTTTCTTGAGGCGTCAAAAGTGGCCCTCTCTAGAGAAACTAAATATTATTCCATTAAAAACAATCCATCTTGCGTTGCACAAATAATAATGTAAACAACAGGATAAATTAACATTAATTACCAGTTTTTATTTATTTTCCGTATTTACATTTCTTACGAGTATCTTCTTAGAAATTCAAGTTTTTTTTGGTTTACATAATAGATTCGAAAATAGATTTGAAGCTAAAGAGATATGTAAACTTGATGTGTTTATATCTAATTTTCTATAAAAGTATTACTAATGTTTGCTCAGTATACAGGAAGTTTCGGAAAATTGTACAGATATTTGAATTAATAGTAATTCTTCATACGCGTTTCTTTACTTTTTAAAATTTTATAGAATTCTATTATTGCTCCCGCTCGCGCGTCCGCTGTCCGTCCGTCCATCCGTCATCGTCTTCTCTAAATTGTTTAGACTATGTTCTTAGATGTATATATGAACTGGCACCAATTTTGAAAAAGGTGTCATTTTACAAAGATTATTTCAATCACTCACATACATGGTGACCAATGAAAGCTCATTTATTTTGAGACCATTGCACCGTTCAAATCGGCTTTTGTCAGTACTGACAGAATGTACTTTCATCGCTTTAAAATCGTTGTATCCATCGGTTTATTGCCACGTTTTAAAGGGAATTATTTTTGTTTGTTTATAGTTATAAAGGTCCTAAACACACTTTGGCTACGTATACTGTCCAATATTTGATAGTCCCGAACACATGCTGTTCCAATGTCCAAGATGGCGTGACGACAGGGAGGCAACAAGTAGAGAAGTAGAGAAGTAGGACAGACGTTAACCGTACAAAACTTCGTTAGAAAGCCGGACGAAGATGAAAGGGTTCCATAAGCCAACAGAACTCTGAAGAAATGTTTGATTACAGTTCCGGAGAGAAGAGGGGAGTTTTTTAGTGAGTAAGAATCTCACATATCCCCACACGCCGGTCCATCAGTGTGGGGAACCTTATGAAGGTTTTCCCCTCGGAAAAAAAAAGACTGGCTAAACGTACCCATATGAAGAGTGCTGTTTTTTTTTATAATCCTGATTTTGTACTTATTTTTTTAAATAAAAAGTATTGCGTACGTAAATCTTAGTTCGAACATAAAAAATAATTACTATGTGGTCTTTTATTAAGTTGCTTGATTTTGTTGGAGAATCCCTCATAAATAAGTTTCGATTAAATGAAAAATAATTATATTATTTTACATTATTTTGCCTTTTTAGTAACTGGTAAACCTTGATGGTATAATACCTCATAAAGAGTTACAATGGAGAAGTTTTCAAAATGATTGTGATATAATAGGGTCGGCATTGCTTTACCAAACACCCTGTATATGCGCAGCTTCCAGATAGCAAATAGCGAGGAAACTGTTGTGTAGCATTTTTTTTCTATACTCTAACAAGTCATAATTTTCTTATAAAATACAGGACCACAAAAGAAAAAAAGTGATCTGTTCTCGGGACTCGACATAGTAATCCCTATGTATTTCAAGGTGCTGAACACGAATCTGATGTTCGTTTAGCTCCATCATCCACCAATTTGTTGTAAATCGCAAAAATAAGCTAAAGAAATCAGGTTTCTTAGGCTGTTTTTGCGATTTACAAAAAATTGGTGGATGATGGAGCTAAACGGGCATCAGATTCGTGTTGGGCCTGTACATAGGCTCTCAAAAAAAGTGATCTGTTCTCGGGACCCGACATAGTAATCCGTATGCATTTCGACGTGCCAAATACGAATTCGATGTATATTTAGCTTCATCGTCCACCATTTTTTTGTAAATCGCGATAATAACAGAAAATCTGATTTTTTTAGGTTATTTTTGAGATTGACTATAAATTTGGTGGGTGAAGGGAGCTAAGCAGTTCTCGGGTCCTGAGAACAGATCGCTTTTATTTTTTGGTGGTCCTGTATAATTAATGCATATTGTTAATTAAACTGCACTTTTATTTCTCTTCCCATATCTGGATTTTTATATAATATAACATTTGTTTAAATGCTGTAATTTCATTTTTAAGTAAAGGTAATTCAACGTAAAATCTTTTGTCACGTTCCTTAGCCATTTCCTATCCTTCTGCAAAAGCAATTAAATAACAATAACAATTATAATTCATGAACTTTTTATAAAAAATATTACCTGTTGGTTTTATTTAGGTCATGACAATGAGAGTATTGAATGTCGTATTACAAAATTACTATTTTATATTAACTAGTTAATGATTATTCAACTTCTAATATTACAGAATATGTACGCCTGAGGATTAAGCAAATTATGTCTCCAAGTGTCTAATAAATCAGGAAGAATTTATGACTGTTATAATATAATTTCAGCAATACTTTTATTACCTTTGAAGAGGAGTTTAGTTCATTTTATTCGTTTATTTGTTTATTTAAGTACATACAACTACAGGTAACTAATTACAGGATGGTAATATCAACTTAGTAATAGCATTAGCTGTATACATGTTATATGTATAAAATATTGCACAGAGTGTCCCAAAATTACAGAATTCCCCTTAAGTGATAGAAAACTTTTCATAAACAAGTGCCAGGAATTGAGTCCTAAAGGAGCCACGCCTCTCTAAAGATTGTGCCTAAATAATGGTTTTAGCTGATTTAATAATAATTTGGCACAACTATTTTGAAATTTGTTCACGATTTACGAAATTCGCACGTACGTAATTCGAAGAAATTAAAGCAATCGGGTGGCGTTAATTATGTATGAACTACCATATTCGTCGCTCCGCCTCCGGAAGAAAAGTGACACAACTCAAAAAATACAGTTTTGCAGAAAAGATAATTTAAAATAGTTAACATTTTAAAAGCTTTGTTGAATAAGCTGTAATGAGAGAGATATAACTATTAGTTTTTTTATATCACTGCTATTAAAGCAAATCTATTGATTTAATCTAGTGCATTCAGTTCAGACACACGACGCGACTAAACTCGTGACGTTATTCAAGATTGACAACACTATAATAATGTATTTGTGAAATTTTTGTGCAAGAAAACATACAAATTTTGAATTATGTCACTTTTCTTCGAGCGACGAATATGTCTTAAATTTCAAATATCATATATTGTCTGTAATTGTTTATTTGTGGCATATTCAGATTTTCTTACTTTTATTGGGTATTTTGCCTCTGAAAAATATTTAAAAATTTTAATGAAAAAACCTCTGCGCCAAACGGATCAGACAGAGGTTGGTTCTTGAGTACTTGACTGTTTCAAAAAGTCTCACACCTAAAAATATATAAACTAGAACAATGTTATAAACTAAAAACTGAAAATCAAAGCTATAGGTAGTTCAAATATCATGCTTAAATCTGGCAACATTATCTTCGCGTATTATGCAGCGCAGCCACAAATGTTTATTCGTTACACTGAAATTCAGTTTAGCGTTTACACTCAGTGTTATTGTGTTCGTTAATGAATCGTGCGGTATTAATTTGTCATTTGTAAATTACGCATTTCTTGTATCATAAGGCCTTAAAATTTTATTTTTCTTCAAGCGTATAAGAATACTTACATTATATATTGCAACACGTCCTGGAGAAAGAGCCTATTTTTGTACTAATACAAATATTTTTCATTTTCTTCCTAGGACAAAATGAAACAATGTACACTGCGTTGCAAAAGTAAGTAGGACAGTGGCAGTTGTGGTGTTATATAAATGTATTTGCTTTTCCACGCAGATAATTTACTAATTGCTGATCGTATTCAACCATCATTTATCCTTCGTCTCCCAGTTAAAGGCCTTCTTTTAATACTCCTTTCCTCTTATCTCGCTGTTATACAGTAGGTACAGTAAGTACAGTAACAAGTGCTGCTCTACTTACTTTTGCACAGCAGTGTACCTATCATACGACGAATTAAAAATGCAAGTAGCTATGACTGTCATAACTGTCAGTTTTAAATTTCACGTCGGGTCGTTTTGCAAACTGAAAAGCAAAAATGTCTGAAGAAATGCAGCGCACACCACCTGAATTACAAATTCATCAGTGGCAACATTAATTCCCGCAAAATCCAAAAAAGTTCATGATAATGCGTACAATAAATTTATAAAATAGACCAAGGACAACAACGTATATTTGTATTCAGGAAATTTGATAGCATATTTTACACATTTATCCAAAAAACTGAAAGGTTCAACTCTATGGGCGCAATAATCAATGGTAAAATCGAAATTAAACATCGAACACAATGTAAAAATTGACAACTATTCTACATTAATTGCCTTTTTAAAGGGACAAGGCGTAAATTATAAATCTAAAAGTCAAAAGTATTATCTAAAGAATAGTTTGATGAATTTCTTAATAAAGCGCCTAATGATAAATAATTTGCAACAAAGGTATGTACGCATTTAAAATGGTTAGTATTACCTATACTTTATTTTTTTGCCAATATTGAACATATTTGATGTCATTTTTTGAAATTAAAGTCGCAATGTTTTATTTTGACGCTTGAAGAAAAAATAGTATGTCACTCGGAGTAGAAGACACATTACATGTTTCGCCCAGTTGCAGAGCAAACTTCTGGGCTCAACATGTAATGTTCACCTTCTCCTCCTAGTAATATAATACACTATTTGTGTGAAATATTTATAGTGTGTACTTTATGAATTGGGCGGTATTAATTTGTTGTTTATACTGTTACGTATTTTCCACCTTTTAGGAAACACACTGTATGAATCCGTGGGTTCTAAATAATTTCAACAAGAGATAAACACCACTAACACTTTATTTGACAATTTACTGACTATACAATACTTCAAATTTACCGTGTTTACTTGATATTTGACCTCACTTTTCAACTTGTTCACTTTTATAAACTGCCTTCTTAATAAAATTTCTCCTTCCGCGCTGGTAATCACGCCTTATATACTCCGAATTTGACTCTCTAGATCCATCTAGAAGCAATCAGGAATCTTCTCTTACCACATTCCCGAAAAGTCCATTTCTTTCTGCTAGCTTCCAGTCACAATTAGTAGGCATAGGCGTATCATCTCCAGTTCCAAGGGGGTGTAATTCATAACTCTGCCCCCTCCTTAAGCCTGATCGTCCCGATCAGGCAACTCAGAATCATCGACGTATTTCGCCAGCCTGTCCAAATGCACGATCTTCATCTTGGACTTTTTGCTTCGTTGAATCCGATAGACGACGTCATTAATTCGTGTAATAACAGTATACGGTCCATCCCAAGGTGGT
Source organism: Stenurella melanura (assembly GCA_963583905.1). Classification (NCBI taxonomy): domain Eukaryota; kingdom Metazoa; phylum Arthropoda; class Insecta; order Coleoptera; family Cerambycidae; genus Stenurella; species Stenurella melanura. The sequence goes on along the minus strand of OY757314.1, from coordinate 58,902,256 downwards.
TGAAGTTTCGGTGACCTTCCTTTCTTCCGCTGTGGGTTGTACAGCCAAACCAGGTCTCCTGCCTTGACACCTTCTGAACTGCCCTTACGGTCATATCGAGCCTTCATTCTGTCACTGGCTGGTGATGGTTCCGCTATATCGTTAGCCAACCTCTTGAAAGGAGCTCCGGCGTTGAACTGCTTCTTTTCAACCTTACTTCCAGTCTGTGGTCCCTTACTGGCTGCACAAATCTTGCATTTGCGACACCAAGCCTCCACATCCTGACGACTTCTTATCCAATAAAATCGTTCTCGTATTTTCTTCAGGGTCTTGTTAACACCGAAGTGTCCATCGGATGTTCCATTATGCACTTCCTGAAGCACCTTCGCTACTCGACACCTGGGAATCACTAGACGCATAACCACCTTTTTTCCATCCGGGCTTTCCCATGCTCTCCGCAACAGCCCGTTCCTGACTTTCAGTGAGTCCCACTGCGCCCATAGTGCCTTCAGTCCCACTCTTTTGTCCGAAACATCCTTCCATTTTGGACGAGTTCCCCTTTCTTTGGCTCACAATATAGGCCCAATTTCCACATCATTCAATTGCTCTTGTCTGAGCGCCTCATCTGTCCTGTCATCCGGCACCTCCACCTTGACAGTGTTGACTGCTCTCGTGACCTGCAGTTTCTCCTGCTGGTAGTACTTGCAATCTTCCTTGCACCTTCTTCCGGATGAAATATCTGCAATTTTCTGGGGTTTCACTTTACTTCCACGTCCTGGTAGTAGTGAACTTCTCGGAATGCTTCGAAGCTGGGAAATCTTTACTTCTCTCGGCTTACCATGTTCCCTATCTGTCACAGTCTCTCTGGTACAAGCTTCCTCTGATTTTCCCCTCAGCTTCACAGCTTCTCCGGCCTTCACTTTCTCCGATCTTCTCCGTAGACATTCAAGCTGGATATGTCCTAGTTCTCCGCACCTGTAACATTTCATACTTCGTCGTCCACTTGGCCTTCCACTACTTTGTTTATTCTGTGTCTCTTCCATGTTTCCAGCATTCACATTCCTCGAGATCCGATATCGACAGTCTCGTTTGATATGCCCTGCTCTGCCGCAGGTGTAACATTTGATACCCCCGCTTGGCTTTTCTCTATTTTGTTGAGATTCCTGTCTTTTCGGAGGATTGAATTTAGCTAGTAATTGACTGAACATTTTATGTATATCGGCCAACATAGAGTTCTGGTTCTCCTTTTCTGACTGCGATTCTTCGAGTGTCATAGCCCGCCCGCACTCCTGACTTTGGAGTATCCCTACAGACGGCTTCTATTTCTAGTGCATGCATCAAGGCTTCACTACTACTGTTATGTCGGGATAGCCTGAGGACTCGCCTGATCTCCTCGTCCCTTATCCCGTCTAGGAATGCCCCCACTGCCAATTGCTCTTTAAATTCTCTTGGCGCATTAGGATATGCTAAGTGTGCCAGTCTTTCCACCGCAGCTTCAAATTCTTGCAGACTTTCTCCAGCTTTCTGAACGCGTAATTTCAGCTGGGTCCGGTATACTTGAGCAAGGTGTTGATCGCCATATCGTAGATCTAAGGCAGCTTCTAAAACTCTAAAGTTCCGTCGTTGGTCTACTGGAATTGTCTGGAGCAACTCCAATGCTTGGCCTCTTAAAGCCACTATTAATGCTTTAGCTTTCTCTTCGTCATTCCAGTTGTTTGCACTAGCTGCTGTCTCAAACTGTGTTTTGTAAGTCATCCAGGAGCTTTGACCATCAAAGGAGGGAATTTTTAATCGCTGGCCTGATGATACCACTTGCTGGTTTCCTCTATCCCTCAATTGTTGTTTAAGTTGGTCTATTTCTCATTCTACCTGGTGCATGTTATCCTCAACCTTGTCTACTTTTTCTTTCACTTCGTTCACTTCTTCTTTAACTCCACTTAATTCCTCCTCGACCTTGTCCATTTTTACTTCGATCTTATTTTTGAGTTCTTCAGCGACTGTAAACAAGGCATTCTGTTGCATCTCTATAGCTTTCCTTAGTTCGTCTTTTTCTTCTTGTTTTCCTCTTGACGGCGTTTCTCCTCTTCTTGATGCCTTCGTTCTTTTTCTTGTCGTCTTATTTCCCGTTCCTCTTTCTCTTCCTGGCGTTTTCTTTCCAGTTCTTCTTTCTCTTCCTGGCGCTTTCTTTCCTGTTCTTCTTTCTCTTAATGGCGCTTTCTTTCCTGTTCTTCTTTCTCTTCCTGGCGTTTCTTTTCTTGGTCCATCATCATCTTTTGCATTTGGGCGAATAAGTCCTGTATTTGTTTTTCGGATGCCATGCTTCTGGTCGTTACCGGCATACAATTACGTTGAAATCAAATAAATTTAATAACTGCGTCACTATCGGTAATGGGACTGTCCAAAAAAAACCTCAAAACGGCACAAAACAAAGTCTTATCTAGAGTCTTTGTCACTTAACCACTAATGTCCAACAAAATGTTCCAAAAATGTCTTAAAAATGCACTTAACACTACTTTTCTGTTCGGAAATAATCCTCGCACAATGTCCAGTAAATTAGTCCTTTCTGTGTTAGCACTAACTCCGATACTGTCCCAGTTTTCTCAACACTCTCGAAAAATCCTCTTGTCAAAATTCCGCGCCTGACACCAAATATTACGTATTTTTCACCTTTTAGGAAACACATTGTATGAATCCGTAGGTTCTAAATAATTTCAACAAGAGATAAACACCACTAACACTTTATTTAACAATTTACTGACTATACAGTACTCCAAATTCACTGTGTTTACTTGATATTTAACCTCACTTTTCAACTTGTTCACTTTTATAAACTGCCTTCTTAATAAAACTTCTCCTTCCGCGCTGGAAATCGCGCCTTATATACTCCGAATTTGACTCTCTAGATCCATCTAGAAGCAATCAGGAATCTTCTCTTACCACATTTCAGAAAAGTCCATTTCTTTCTGGTAGCTTCCAGTCACAATTATTAGTAGGCATAGGCGTATCATCTCCAGTTCCAAAGGGGTGTAATTCATAACAATACATTACGTATTTCTTGTATTAGAGTGCCTTAAAATTTTATTTTATTAGTGTTTCAGCGAAAATAAGTGTAATTGTGCGATATCGTATTATTTTTAAATCTGAAAAAATGGAAGCGGTTTCCTGTTGTTCAAAAGAAGTAGTAAAAGTTCATACCCCTAAAAATTCTCCATTTGGGTACAAAGAGAATAAAATTGTTTTGAATGTATATCATGTATTGGAGAAAGATTATCCGATGGTACAGAAATCAGGATCGACAGGTTTAGTTAAATGGCTTCAAGGTATACGGGCGTGAGTGAAGGGATCATTTACAGACTTTTGAGAGAAGAAAATAATTAAGGGGATGTTCCGAAACCTAAAGCGAAGTCTGGAAGAAATAAAATAATATTAGACAAACTCGAGAACAATGAAATTCGACGTAAAGTTCATACATTTTTCTATGATGATAAAATTCCTACTATAAAGAAAATTTTAGAGTCCCTGATTGAAGATTAAGATACACTCAAAATGGGCAAATCGACGCTTAAAAAATGTTGACATAATATGAACTTGTATTTGCAAAAGGAAAGAAGACTAGCCTCCTACTTGAGTGAGATGATATTATTTGTTGGCGAAGGAATTACATTCGGGCATTTAAAGCTGCTCGTGAAAGAGGAAGAAAATGCTATTATTTGGACAAGACGTGGTTGAATGAAGGACATAGTGTAACGAAATTTTGGCAAGATAGGAATGTAAAAAGTGTTCGTCAAGGCCATACGGAAGATTGGTCAACAGGATTTAAAATGCTAACAGAAAAAAGGAGACGCTCAATAATAATGCACATAGGAAGTGATTCAGGATTCGTGTCGAGAAAGAGTGGCGATTATCATAAGGACATGAATGCGGATGTTTTCGAGGAATGATTTGCAAAAATTTTCACAAAGATGAAACCCGGATCTCTTGTTATTATGGATAACACCCCGTACCACAGCCGATTACTTGAAAAATGACCAACAAATGCATGGCGAAAAGCGCAAATTCAAGAATGGTTAGATGGTTTAGGTATCCCATTCGATCGTGCTTCGGGTAAAACCGAACTGCTAACCCTAGCGAAACAGCATTCGCCGATATATAAGAAATATAATGTGGATGAAATGGCTAAAGCTAAAGGTATTGAGGTATTACGACTGCCGCCTTACCACTGTTAACTCAACTCCATTGAGCTTATTTGGGCTGAAGTAAAGGGGAATGTTGCACGAGAAAATAGAACCTTTAAATTAGAACATGTAAAAGGCCTTCTATCTAGTGAATTAAAGAGAGTTACGCAAAAATGCATAGAGCACGTTAAAGAAGGTGAAGAAAAAACGTGGGATACGGATATTTGGATTGACGCAGTAACTGAGCCGATAATTATAAATGTAGGAGCCAGCAGCGATAGTGGCAGTGACAGTGATGAGTGAGTGCGGTAACCTGTGATAGTGTCGTGTAGTGATTGTGATAAGATAAATTATTTATTGTGGAAAATTATTGTTGTAAATTTTTGTTTCTAATTATGTTATTTTAACAAGAAAATTTATTTGTTATTATAACAGTTATTCATTTTTGACTTTGGTAAGTTTTGTTTTTAATTATGTTAACAAGAAAGTTTAGTTATGTTATTAGAAGAGTTGTTTATTTTAAACTTAACAACGCTGCCACCATCCTTTCCTGACAAGGGATATGCTCACGTCTCCACGTTGGTCCTTGCTGGGCAATAAGAACAACTGGCGTGGTTGAAATTGGTGTAAAATTTTATAAGCATCAATTATTTTAGTTTTCGTAGGTATTTCACTACTAAATAAAATTATGCGTGCCATTAAACGTGCGGACAAAAAAAAGTTACAGACAGACAGACCGACAGACAGAAATTTTTTTTCTTCGCTCAAATTTAAAATCTCGATATTTCGTGAATTCCAAACCTATTTCAAGAAAAAAAAATGTTTTTTTTATGATTACTGTACTTCCAATCCACTACATAGATGTGTAAGTAATAAATTCAATAGTAGTATCCCAAGTGTTCTATTTTTCACGTTACATTTTGTCAAATTCAAACTTCAGAGACTTTTTTATTTTCAATGGAACACTCTGTATTTCTTTACATCAGATTATGTAAAATTAAATTTACTGTTTCTAGTATAGACATTGTAGGGGTTAAAATTACAACTTTTTGAAATATTGACGATTTTCTCAAATATTCAAGAATTTTTAATAAACATTGCCATCAACTTAGCCATGATTAGAAACAATCGTTAATGTCAGTCATTCTCTTATGTCAGTCCCACGAAGACTGTAAAACGCATATTGGATAATTTTAGAAAATTTGGCTCTGTCAAGGCAATAATTCTAAAAGTTGTAATTTTAGCCCCTACAATACCTACCTATGCTAGAAGAAAGGGAATTTAATTTTACATAATCTGATGTAAAAAAATACAGGGTGTTCGAAAGAAAAAAGTTTTTGAGGTTTGAATTTGACAAAATGTAACATGAAAATTAGAACACTTGGTACACTATTATGGAATTAATTTTTATCGTAGACACTAGTCCATCTTGTGTTCTTTCTAGGAGCCAAAAAGCAGATGAGGATCTCCTACACGAAGAAAGTTATAACTGTTATTGCAAACTGTTACACCTGTCAAATTTCTCATAAAATGTCAGGTATTTCCGAAACTGCTGGGTTTAGGTATAGGGTGTGCTATATGCTTGGACTCAGAATTTTATGGTCATTTCGGAAAGTCGAAAATATATAGGGTATTCGATTTAAAATAAGCAAGTTGGTACCGACTTTTGGCACACTCTGTATTGCTGGAGAACTGAAAATATTTTGGGTAGAGCGGGCATGATCGATTATGCCAAGTTTCAAGTTTGTAATCCAACTGCAAGTTGAAAAACTTCTAACGAACAGCCTACGTGAATCATCATGTATATGTATATATATTTTTCTTTTCATTATCTTTAAGCTCCATGGGTGTTAAAGTGCCCTTTTTACAAGAGAAAAAATAAGATCCTGAAAATTTCAGCTCATAAGACCACTTTTGAATGGTGCCAACAAATACATGGAAGCTTATGGGATGGAATATGCAAAAAAAACAAAAAAATTCAAAATAGCCGCAGTGACTCACTATTCAAGGCTCCTTCCCGAGTATTTAAAAAAAATTCAAGTTGATATCTCAAAACTTGAGCCTTAGAGCAAATTTTGTCCATTCTGCCACACTGTGCGGCGGTGAAATTTTCTTTCACAGTAAAAATATACAGTTAACAAAATCGAACATATTCGTAACACACCTTGATATCTATGTTAGAAATATGGTCAATTAATCTGGCGACGGGACAGTAAAATTTTATTTCATAATTTTTAGTAATCGCTTTTTGAAGCCAGTTCAGTTTATTGTCTGTAATTGTTTATTTGTGGCATATTCAGACTTTCTTACTTTTTATTGGGTATTTTGCCACTGAAAAATATTTAAAAATTTTAATGAAAAAACCTCTGCGCCAAACGGATCAGACAGAGGTTGGTTCTTGAGTACTTGACTGTTTCAAAAAGTCTCACACCTAAAAATATATAAACTAGAACAATGTTATAAACTAAAAACTGAAAATCAAAGCTATAGGTAGTTAACGTTTCGGAAGAGAATCTACTTCCGTTCTCAAAACTTTTTTGGCCGTCAACCATGACAGTTTTTTGTTTATGTATTTCCATAGTCACGTGAGACATCAAGAACCAACCTCTGTCTGATCCGTTTGGCGCAGAGGTTTTTTCATTAAAATTTTTAAATATTTTTCAGTTCAGTTTTTTGAAACAATTCTTTTGGATTAAAAGTTTGAGGTTGTGTTATATCCTCAAAAGCACTAGGGTATATATTCGAGCACATATTCGAGTACATATTTATTACAAACGTATTTTTCTAAATGGAGCCTTGACAAACCGATATCTAAATATTCGTTGAAATTCAATTCAATTATTTTCAGAGATACGTTGAATATATCACCTTTTTGCATTTTAATTAAACCGAATAGACACGTGGTGCTTATAATTATACTAAATATCAAACTAATTACAAAAGATAGTAAATATTTACCTAGAAAATACGTTTAATTTTTTAACCGGATATGACGAACCACTTAAGTACTTAATTCTAATTTAACAATATTTGTGACAAGTGTATGAGTGTGTACCTGTTCCAGGATTGTATTAAAGTATTCTTTCATATTCAGTTTTTTTTCTTTTAACGGATTTTGAGAGTCATTGACATATCACTTACTCATATACATTCACAGACATTATCACCATAAAATTACAATCGATTAACACCCATATATTAACATATGAGTCAATTATTGATAATTGTGTTCATTTTATTGCTTTGTATACTTTACAGCGGGACTGAAACAACAAATTCATTTGCTGGTATTTAACATTTTATAGGTTGTGCATCCTGCATTGCGTTCAAAGTAACTGTTGAAATGCTGAAAAGCGTCGAGAATTTATATGAATTCCGGAATAAACGCCCACAGTGTTCACTTTACTGTACAGGAATATTATATAAGATAATTGTAAACAAACAATATACGGATGGACTCGACTATACTTACAAATAATTTTATTTTCAGTTTCTTGTAGGAAAAAGTCATTTCTAATAATTTATTTTGCTTGTATGTATGTATAAATATGATTCACATTGAGAAACTTGAAATTAAAAATTGTTAAGAGCAGACTTTTTGAAGTATGAAAATTAAAAAGCTTTAAAGGAGTAAAGCCAAACAGTTTTTTTTTCATCAAAGTTATTGTTACTAACATATTTGATATTAAAATTATAGAGTTTTTATTCATGTCTTATTTATCGATTGTTATTATTTTTGAAAGACTACGTAATACAACTTGCAATGAAACGTTGTTGATAACGATGATAGTAAGAAAAGGATGATTCAAAGTTTTTCAATTTTCTTTTATTTATTACTTTTAGAAGTGGACCACTATCTCATTTTGTGTATATAAATCAAGATTGTTGCTGTCAAATAATGGTTAGATGTCATTATTATACTCTTCGCAAATATGAGAACGAAGATTATATTGCATTTGATGAGCACACTTCTAAAACCGTATATATCACACATAGAGAAAAAAATCATATCGTTGTGTTGGTGAATGAATTCTGAACAAATTTCAAAAGGTCCACCCGTCTGTCCGCCGCGCGCCGTATCGTTTTTTTGTAAGCACAATATTTTGAGAAGGAAGTGTCCAATAGTATTGAAATTTGAATGGTAAATTCGTGTTGTCTAAAGGAAGGACCCCTAAAGTTGTTGAACAAAATCGATGAATAGATAAAAATGTTAAGCAATAATTTATTTAAATTTAAAAAAATACATATTTTTTACGTTTTATAACTGAACACAAGCTCAAAATTAGAAATGCACAAAACTGGCATTATTTACTAAAAAACTGCGAAGAATATCCCATAAAATGTGCCACAATTATATAAAAACTTCAATAAATAAGCGGCGAGTATAGTGTTCACTCCAATTATTTCTTAACATTTGTCAACTAATTTGTGACTATATTTTGACTTGATATGTACATGTTTGTATCCAGTTTTGGCCAATAAGTTATTACTGTTATTATTATTATATCTTCAGAACGATTCTGATCTTAGAGTGGCGCATTTCCAGCTGCTTCTGCAAATGCTTAAGAAATTTAGTATGTAAATGCAATTATTATATCAAAGTTGTGAAAAGAAAACAAAAAATACACTGAACTGAACTTGGCCTTTATCAAGAGTATTACATAGTGAATAGTGAGTATTCACTATGTAATACTCTTGATAAAGGCCTAATAAGCCGAAACATATGTAGAGTATTTATAATATATTGATTGATTCATCTAAAAGCAGTGTTTAATTTATTAACAATTATGAAAACAAAAAAACTTAAATCAAAAAAAAGCTGCAACAATTTTAGTGTTAGAGTCAGTTCACAATAATCCCTGACCTCTTTTTAGAGCAAGAGTAAGTCAAGTGTGTGGTATATCTAAGTCTCGTACACAACATTCTGTCCACAAATAAATTGCAAGCAATCAAACCTACCTTTATTCATGAAGAAAACTAGTCTTTGGATATGATATATAATATCAGAAATGACAAATTGCTTATTCATTATGTATGACAATCATTCTGAAATTGTAATAATACATTTTCATCTGAAAGACAATATTGAGAAACCTGCCCCTTATACGACGGCCCCTCTGTGAGTCTTAAATAGTCGTAACTTGAGGAGACTTATTCATTATCTATAAGTACAAATGATCTACTTCTGACTATGCAAGTACGTTATAAATGTCAACCAATGAGATTATTCTGAAATTATAATAATACATTTTCATCTAAAAGACAATACTCAGAGACCTGCTCCTTACGACAGCCCGTCTATAAGCCTTAAATAGCCCTAACTAGAGAACACTGGATTACGTTTAGTTAATGATATGCGGTTGAAAGTTCGTAGGTGATTCTGATCTAGTTATAGATATACAGGGTGATCCTTAACTAATACGCACAAACTTAGGGGACGTTAGCTTATGATGAAAATAAATAAAAATTATAATAAAAGTTTTTTACTTACTGAGATTATTCCGTGCCAAACTATGCCAAAGCCTTGGACTGCATAAATCACGAAATTTTATTAAGTATATTGCATTTTGTGAGTTTTGAAAATAAGGCAGTGCAGATTATTCGGAACTTCTTATAGCATAGGAGGCAAATTGTAAAATTGAATGACAACTCATCTCTTGAGGGTATCTTAGATTGGGAGGTACCACAGGGGTCAATATTGGGGCCTTCGATATTTTCTGTTTATACAAGTCAACTGCACACAGTACTTAAATTTTGCAAGGTATACTGTTACGCTGATGATACACAATTGTAGTATTCCTTTAATCCAAAATGTATTGACGACGCTAACAATAAAATTAATAAGAATATTGCTGATTTAATAACGACTTCTGCTATTCATAGTTTGTGTATAAACCTTAGTAAATCAAAGATAATGTTGCTTGATAGGACAACTCAGCGAAATAGGTAACTTGAGGATTTAACATTAAAAGTCAATGATATATCTACAACTTTTGTAAATGAGGCAAAAAACTTTGGACTTACTACTGACTCGGATCTAAGATTTAAGGACCATGTAAGGAACTTTATTAGGAAAGCTTTTAATAATTTAAGGAACATCTATGCTAGTAAAGATCTGTTCGCATTTTAATGTTTGTGATGTTGTACATGGCCCGTGTTTGGATATTGCCGCGTCAAGTAGAATTGAAAGAATTCAAAACGCCTGCGTTCACCTAATTTGCAATATTAACAGAAGAAAGCACATCTCTCATAAAATTAAAGAATTAAATTGGCTAAATATGGCAAATAGAAGGTTACTACAAGCCTGTCTGCTTTTGGAAGACTGTGACAACCAAATCGCCGCTTTATTTACATAATAAAATTCGTTTTCGTACTGATATTCATAATATTAATATACGTAGAAAATCTTTAATCACTCAACCTATTCATAGATCTGCTTTTTTTGAACGATCCTTTCCATACTATAAATTGTATAATAGAATACCTGCTAATACAAAGTTTATTACAAAAATTGAGAAATTTAAGTATGAAACGTGAAAAATTATATTGTGCAATCAGTAAAGGAAAATTAATACTTGCTGGGCGTAGGTACTATACTAAAGGACCCCGCACGGAACATATGGAAATTGGCCCCGGTTAAAGTGTTTGATACTCGGGGATATTATCCAAATATCGATGTTGATCAAAAGTCTCTATGGGCTCAAGGTCGGAAATTGGACGGTTTTCCAGATATCGGGGGTGTAAAGGGGGATGCTCATTTCTTGTGGGAAGTGGCCCCCGCTCCAGTAAAATTCACTGGAATCGACATATGTTATTCCTCTTAACCTGATAAAAATTCTCAGGGGCACAAGTTTGAAAAATGGATAGTTTTCTAGATATGGGGGGTGCAAAGCGGGGCGCTCATTTCCTTTATAGGAAGTGACCCCCAGTGAAATTCACTGGAATCGACATATATTGTTCCTCTCGACCTCCTGATCAAAATTTCTTATGGGCACATGGCCGGTTCATGCACAGTTTTCCAGATATCGGGGGTTGCAAAGTCGACTTTGAACCCCCGATATCGAAAAAATTGTGCATTTACCGACCTTGTGTCTATGAGAACTTTTGATCAGGAGGTCGAGAGGAACAACATATGTCGATTCCAGTGAAATTCACTGGCGGTCACTTCCTATAGAAAATGAGCACCCCCCTTTGCACCTCCCATATCTAGAAAACTGTTTATTTTCCATGCTTGTGCCCCTGAGAATTTTTGATCAGGAGGTCGAGAGGAATGACATATATCGATTCCAGCGAATTTTACTGGAGCGGGGGCCACTTCCCACAAGAAATGAGCATCCCCCTTTACACCCCCGATATCTGGAAAACCGTCCAATTTCCGACCTTGAGCCCATAGAGACTTTTGATCAACATCGATATTTGGATAATATCCCCGAGTATCAAACACTTTAACGGGGGGCCAATTTCCATATGTTCCGTGCGGGGTCCTTTCTATTTTTGTATGCAGGCATTTTTTGTTTTTGTGTGATTATTTGCAATTTTAATTCTTAGACAAAACGGGAATTAGGTTAATTTGAACTTTTTTTTAGGGTTAAGTGGTAGAAGAGAATTATATCCTGAACTTCGTTCTTATAAGTAAATTGTAAATTTTATGTAATTATGTTACAAAATCAAGTCCATTTATTATTAATATTGTTATTATTATATTTGCTATTAGTAGTTATTTGTTAGCAGTTGTTGTAGTTCGTATTCGAGATTTATTTTCATGAATAAATTAATAATTATGGCGCATAATTTCTCCAATGAAGAATATATGGATATAATACTGACATACGGTGAAGTAAGACAAAACTCAGTGGTGGCTGCTAGCCTTTATTCGCTAATGCGAATATGCACTTTCTTCATGATGGTGCTCCAGTATACTTTGAGGACCAACAACAGGTGGATAATGTGTTTTCCGGAAGGTGGATAAGCCGAGGTGGTCCAATTGCCTGGCCCCCTCATTTTCACGACCTCATTCCTCTGGATTTTTTATTTTTGAGGACACATAAACCTATTGTGCACATTACGGAAATTAACAGTTGATAAATCGCATACGTGCTGCAGCTGCGACAATTCGACAAGAGCCAGGTCACTTTTTTCATTATTAGACATTAACCATCATAAGCTATCGTTCCCTAAGTTTATGCGTATAGTTTATGAATCACCCTGTATATCGTATGCATGTTAAGGTCTCTATTTATTCTATTATACTTAGATAGCCCCATCCTCCATATCACACTGTAGTTTATGTCTCGTTGCCTCTTATTTACAAAATCGTTTTTATTTTATATTATGCTTTACATGTATACTTTTTTTCCGAAAGCTAACATAAACTATAGCAGTTTCCATGCTACTGAGCCACTTACTGTCTCCGTACTCTTGTAAAATCTAATTGTGTATATTTCAGATGTTTTCAGTAAGTCAGAATAAGTTTTTAATAACTCTACGTACCAGAAAAAATACTAACAATGTACATCTACAAGTGAAGATTCTGTAATAAAACTCCCAGTAACAGGATGTGATTCAAATAAAACCATTGTTTTATAATAATTGTAAGTATGAAATTGACTACGAAGTGTACGACGTACTACCTATTAGTATGCTTGTACAGTACTTTGTAATGCATTATTATGCCTTAGAGTCATTTGGTATTGTTCGTCTGAAGTCGGTAAACGCGACACACATAATCTTCAGGTTCTTATAACATCATTAGTTTTCACTTTCTTACACAGAATAAACATACAAACGTAATCAAATTATTGTTCGTCTGCAGCTTTTATTTAATTCCGATTTAGAATTTACCATAAATATAAGCACAGTGTTGTGGCAGATTGGATTTAAATCCATATCTTCATAGTATAAATTCTTCGAAAAAATCATCGAAGCTTCAGATTGATTTAGAATTATGTTCTAGTTTTGATGTTGTTCTGAAAATTGTTCATTTTATTTCATTATTAGATGTTATTCCCTTAAACATAAGAGATAATAATAATAATAATAACCCAGACTACTCGGTCAAGATGGTCGTCCTGATAATCGGCGTTCTCGGTGGTACGAGGCCTACGCTGCTCTCAGCATTGAAGACCATACCGGCCTGCCAAAAATCAGCCGAATGGTTAGCAGGTCAAATGCAGAAGGCAGTCGTCTTGGGATCTCTGCGTCTACTTAGGGCACACGATTCTGGAATTTACAACCACTAACCCTGCGGGATGTGGGGAGTGGTTGTAGATAATTCGCTGGCGCTTCCACCGTGAGAATATCGGAGACACGGGAGAACTGTCCAGCAACGCTAACGCAAAAAAATAATAATAATAATAATAATAATAATCAGTCAGTCAGGTGCCGGAATCGCTCATGCATTTACTTTCCGCATGTCCGGTGTATGCGATTTCGGCCTACATCCATCGCCATAACGCGGCGTTGCGGGTGCTGTATTATCATCTTCGGCACTCGTACGGGATAGACCGGTCACCAATGTTGCCTTACGTCCCCGGGGACATCGAGTCCGTTGTCGAAAACGAGCGGTGACAAATTTATTGGAACTACTCGTTTCCGACAGTCAGGCTAATTCAAGCCAACAAGCCTGACATAGTTCTCCTCGACCATCAGGTGATGTTTGTGATCGAGTTCTCGGCACCTGCCGAGCCAAACATCACTTTGAAAGAGGAGGGAAAACGGACCAAATACCGTGATCTCCGGTACGAGCTCCAAGTGCTATACCCAGGCTACTCAGTCAAGATGGTAGTCCTATTAATCGGTGTACTCGGTGGTATGAAGCCTACGCTACTCTCGGAACTTAAGACCATACCTGTCTGCCAGAAATCAGCAGAATGGCTGGAAGGCCAAATGCAGAAGGCGGTTATCCTGGGGTCCCTCCGATTCTGGTATTTATAGTCACTAACCCCACAGGTCATGGGGAGTGGCTGTAATTATGGCCGGCGCGGCTACCGTGTGGTATCGGTCGGAAAACACGGAAGCCTTGTCCGGCAACGGATTAACCGAAAAAAAATATAATAATAATAATAAGTAGTGAGGTGCATAGAACAACTCATGTCGCTCTGGAAGACTCGCTTTACTATAATATCAGGTAATGTCAGAGTACAGAGGGAGCCGGTAGTGTGTAAAAGGGGAGTATTTCAAATCGACTCCCTTAGCCCCCTTTTATTTTGCATCTCACTGCTGCCGTTATCTGATGAACTTCGCAGAACCCGTGGTTACAATTGCGGTACCCCCGGAGATAGGAGGCATAAGGTCACTTATTTATTTTACATGGATGACCTTAAACTCTATGCTTCTAGCGAGAGGGAGTTACATCAGTCTCTCAGGGTGGTACAGGGGTACACTCAGGCTGTTGGTATGGGGTTTGGCTTGGACAAATGTGCACTGGTTCACCTCAAGAGAGGACGATGTGGTAACTACGGAGAGGATGCGCAGCTTGTAGACGGAAGCATCTTGCACCATCTAGATGCCCGAGAGTCGTACACGTACTTGGGTGTTGAGCAACGCTCCACCCAAGAAGTGTCAATGGTGAAAAACGCTCTCCGCGGCAAGTATCAGCACCTTCTCCGACAGATCTGGTCCTCAGAACTGTCGGGGAAGAATAAGGTGTCTGCAACAAACGCGCTTGCCGTTCCGATAATTCTCTACTCCTTTGGGGCAGTGAAGTGGACGCAAAGCGAGCTGCGTCAACTCGACGTAGGAACTCGGAAGATGATGCATAACAATCGAAGTTTGCATCCAAAATCATCCGTTCCGCGGTTGTATCTCTCACGACAACAGGGAGGCCGTGGACTCTTGAGTTTGGAGTATCTGCATAACAGGTGTGCTTTGAATGGGGCCTGCAAAATTATCAAGAGTTCGGACCTCCTCCTCTGCATAGTTCACGACCATGAAAATGCAGGGGTAGGAGCATTTCTATTGAAGGCAGCTCAGAGAGCAGCCGATGAGCTTGGTCTCGACTTCAACACTGAGCGGATAAGCCCAAGCTCTGTTACCGAACTGGAACCCGCTCAGCTAAAAGCCCATATAAAAGCAGCAAAGCAACACAAACTTCTGCAGCTGCACAAAGATAAGCCCTTACATGGTGTCTTCTATAAGAACATTGAAGACAGGGGCTTATCTGAGAAGCTAACCTTTGCTTTCCTAAGGTCAGCTGGGCTGAAGTCTGAGACCAAAGGGTTCATCATGGCTTGTCAAGACGGCGTCTTTAACACACTCGTCTATCGAAGTCATGTCTTGGATATGGAGGTCCCTGATTAAACTGCAGGGCCTGCCGAAGGGCGCCGGAGACGCTAATGCACTTGTCAGCTTGTCTGTCATACGCAGTCTCGGCCTATATTCATAGACATGACGGAGCATTACGAGTGCTGAATTATCATCTACGGCATTCGTATGGGATAGACGAGACACCAGTGCTGCCATATGCTCCGGGAGATATTGAGTCCGTTGTGGGGAATAAGCAGTGCCTAATTTATTGGAATTACTCTTTCCCTACCGTCAGACAAATACAGGCAAATAAGCCTGATGTAGTCCTCCTCGACCACCAACTCAAGACAATGTTTGTTATTGAATTCTCTGCTCCAGCGGAGACAAGCATTGTTTTGAAAGAGGAAAAACGGACTAAATATCGAGACCTTCTCTTCGAGCTCCGCAGACTCTACCCAGACCACACTGTTAAGTTGGTGGTACTTATTATAGGATCCCTCGGTGGAGTGAGACAAACACTGCTTTCAGAATTCAAGAAGATACCGGCGTGTCGAAACTCGGCAGAAACCTTGGCCGGAAGCATGCACAAGGCCGTTATTCTTGGATCGTTACGTATGTTCAGAGCACACGACTCGCGGATCCAGTGATCACTGAATCTACGGTGTAGAGAGTGGTCTCTGGTACTACCAGCGTACCCACTCTGGCATCGGAGACTGAGAGAAGGGCGACTGGCTTTTGTAAAAAAAAAAAAATCGTTTATTATCCAAAAGGACCACATTGGTATAGGATTAGTCACAAAAAAAAATTGAGCATCTTACTACTGAATCGTGCTCTCATTATTGTTTAAAACTAGGTAAAAAACAGAAAAAAAGGGACATGTCATAAGTGTAAATATGTATAAAGTTAAATAGCATATCTAAACAATTAAAACCCCCTACTAATTTTCCAAATATTCATCAACATTTAGCTGTTATGTATTTTCTTGTTTCGTTTTTAAATGCTTTTGTATTTTCGATACTTTTTAAGAAATTTGGGATCTTATTATACAATTTTATTCCGATATATTTTGGGCTTTCTTCATATTTTGATAACTTATGTAACGGCGTGCTTAAGTTATTACTTTCCCTGGTATCATAATTATGATTATAATTGTTTGGTAGAAATTTACTCAGATTATTTTTAACATTTATTAGAATCTCTAGAATATAAATACATGGCAATGTCAAAATATTTAAATCTTTAAACAGATTTCTACAGGACGTATATTTAGGTACTCCCATAATATTACTTACAGCCTTCTTCTGCAATTCTTTCAAAATGACGAGGTGTTGCTTGAAGAGACACATAGATAGACGGACGGACAGCAGAGATTCAGTATTAAATAAAAGGTGCCAAATATGCTAAATACCTTCATAAATTTCCAACATAGTTGAAATATTTCTTGGGATGACCGCCCCGTATATTTTTCACTAAAACTATAATAGGTGTCGTCCTTGCCAATTATGTTAATTTAGCCAAACATAATTGCCATCTATCACATTTTTAGTTACACATCCACGTAGTGGAATGGAAGTAGGTATAGTAGTGGTAAAAAATTGCATTTTTTTTTAAATAGGTTTGGAATGTTTAAAAGTGAATTATTTTTTGTTTGCTTATAATTGTAATGAAACATATTCTTTATAGGATTTTGCAAACAGCAGAAAAAACTATCTGTAAGAATCAGAAGAAAAACTATCTTTAAAATTATTGATTTACAATATTTGCATTATTTCGATAACCTGAATTCTGGTTATGCTAGCAATTAAAATCCTAACATGAACCTGTCTTTCTTATTTGACAATTCTCCTTCTAACATTAGTTTCCACATAGTCCCTACGGCTGTGCAGAGTAAACCAGTATACACATAACCACCTACAGTCATGAAGATTCAGTTAAAAATGAGAACAAAGGCCTAAAATTAATTTATTTACATACCTCGTCTTTTGGAAAATTTTTCATTCAAATGGATTACCATTATCATGAAATCTATCATTCTGTTTCTTGGAAAAGTTTTTCGCCCTTATTCTGGAACTGATCAGAAAGTCACAAAGCCACTCACACGATGTTTCATGCAAAACACAATACAATTACCAGGTTTCTCGACATTAATGTTTGACATTGACTGAATGAAGAAACAGATTTTCACCTATGTATTATGAGCCTAATAACCTAACTTGGTAATTGTCTTGGTTTTGCATGAAACATCGTGTGAGTGGCTCTGTACTTTTCTGATGAGGTCTAAAATAAGGGCAAAAAACGTTTCAAATGCTAAGCATTTCCAAGAAACAGAATTCAACAGATTTCATGAAAATGTAATCCATTTGAACGAAAAATTTTCCAAACGACGAGGTATGTAAATAAATTCATTTTAGGACTTTGTTCTCATTTTTAACTTAATCTTCATGACCGTAGGGGGTTATGTGGCCAATAATTTATTCTGCAAAGCCGTAAGAGACTATGTAGAAACTAGTGTTAGAATGAGAATTGCCAAATAAATAAGACAAATTCATTTTAGAATTTTAATTGCTAGCATTACCAGAATTCAGGTTATCGAAAGAATGCAAAGATTGTGAATCAATAATTTTAAAAATAGTTTTTCTTTTAGTTCTTATATTATAGTTTTTTCTGCTGTTTGCAAAATCCTATAAAGAATATGTCTCATTAGGTTTTGAATGTTATGAAGCGTGGACATTTTACATTAGAGCGAAAACAAATTTTCTTCATTACCTACGGTCCACCCCTATATTCTCCAGTGAAAGTATAGCGATTTCTTCGGTGGCAGTTGCGTCAGCTACCTACCAAATTTGACTGTTCTCCGTCACGTAGTTTTTTAATTAATGCACCAACAGACAGGCCGACAGGCCAACAGACTGTCTGATGGAATTGAAAAACCTGTTTCTCGTAATCTACATGGTCTGAAACGTCAAAATCCGAAGAAGTCTCGGAGGGTGTTTTATTCTCGAATACAATACTTCCCTTCGGTATGCGAGGAAAGTAAAAATAGGTAAACGACCTCATTGCTTTTAGACAAATTTGTTAAGTTTGGCAAAGGTGCTCTCTTCCGAGTTAAGATTACGAGATCATAGCTGCGAAAGCTTATAGATCAAAGGAACTTCACCGGCAGTCTTCCCTTTTTCCCCGGAATGAGGCAGTGAAGGCTTTTATTTAAAGAAGCCGTCAACCGACTCAGCCTTAAAGTGGTTGTTAGGACTCGATGCAGAAAGAATATGTGGTAGGCTTTAACACTGAACTACTGAACAACGTCATTTGAATGAGCATCTTCATACGATGAAGTTGAGGATGGATAATATTTTTCAAATGTGTGGACTGGAAGATGAAAGACCACACACGTCGCAAATGTGCCCTAGGACGAGAGGCCTGAGTATTGCTAATAATTATAATAAACATTCTTTTCTCGTTTAGATACTGTGGTAGTCATTTAAGTAGTTAAGGGACCTAAGGTTCTCACATGAGTTTAGTAGGTTGTCTTCTACTTTAGCAACAATATTTCTCTGGGTAGTAAGATAGTATCTATCACCTGAATTGTTCAAAAATGCCTGATGCTTTTATTAACAATGTCGAATGCTTGATTTAATAGCCCAAGAGCCGGTAACATCAAAAGTACTGTCATCGCGGATTTTAAATATTCTAGTGATAATTGACAGTAGAAAACCATACGTACAAAATGGGTGCGGTATGACGAGGTTTCTCTAACCGAATGTAATTTTAATTGAATTAACTATTATTAAAAAACAAAAATGTTGTACCATTATCGCGGAAATTGATTTCAATTAGACCATTTTTTAGGAAATTTGATGCTCTTTCAGAAAAACCTGTTATGACAACCTCTACTCTGCCGAAAATGGCTGTCAAACCTATTTGAAGGATAAGTAACAAAGTTTTACCGTTATCGCGGAATTTGATTTCAATTACAGCATTTTTTATGAAATATCTTTCGGAAAAACCTCTACTCTGCCGAAAATGTCTATCATACCTATTTGAAGGAGGTGATAGATAACAAAGGTGTACCGTTTGGAGAAATTTTTTTTTAAACTTTGTTCGTTTTTGTGCGCTCTTTCAGAATATCATGGTATGACAGTCCAAAAACTGCCGGAAATACGTGTCATACCGATTTATTGCATAGTTTGGACTCTCGGAAGTAAAAACAGTAACGTAAGTGAATTAATTTATTTTCAATTGCAAAAACTCTTTGACATACCTCAAAATTTTGCAAACAAAACACAAATACAATAAACTTGCATCAATACGCCTTCTCCTACTCGCACAAACGAGATCGTTTGTATAGTTTTCTACATACAACCAATCTGTAGTTTACATAACCCGACAGAGTGTGGATGGCAACTTAATGAAGGAAATAAACTTGAACCGTTATCGCATGTTGGCCAAGCAGCTCCAGTAAAAGTTGATGAAATCATTATTAATAACGAAAATGAAGACAAACGTGAAAAATCAGAGGACGATAGACATTATGATTGTGATGATATTAACTTTGACGATTATTAAAAAACAGTATTTCCCAAAAATGAACAATTATTAATTACATAATCTTCATTTTTCCACTTGTTGGCAGAAGCATCGATTTTCCTTATTCTTGAATTGTATTTTCAGTATTGGTATAGTGTTTCAAGAAAGACTGATTTTCGATGTTTTACTTTAAGTATATAATTCGCAACTTGAGAAAAAACTTATGATAATTATTTTAGTAAGATTTAAATGTATTTCAAAATCCCACAAATAATATGTAGATGAACCTCTCTAGGGGGTGAACTTTTTTTGTAAAAAATATTCACCATTTTCAGAGGGGGGGAAAGATGAAGGTGACCAGGGTTATAACCAAGGGTGATTAAAACCCCTCCAGGGGGTGGATTTCCACTCCTGAGGGTTGTTCCAACCCTGGTCACCATTCACCTTCCCTCCATCAAACCCTCTCTTTGAAAATATTGAATATTTTTTGCAAAAATAATCCGCCCCTTGGAGGGATTGAAATCACCCTTGGTTATAACCCTGGCCACCTTCATCTTCCCTCCAACAAACCCACTTTTTAGAAATTGTAAATATTTTTTACAAAAAAAAATTAATTCATCCATAGGGGTTGAATCGAGGGGTAGGAGTGATTGGGATCATCCCCCTCTACAATTATCACCTTAAGTTATAGGGAAGGCCAATTCACCAAAATACAGGATTGGATTGACGCCTGCGCCAGGAAAGGGACTTTAAAGGTGGTGTTGGAGCGATTTCAGGGGATAGCCGTGGGTCAAACAGTTTTTTGAACTCCGGAATCGGTTTCAGCATCCTCGAGAAGGAGTGGAGGGGACTAATTATCCTGTAGCAGATACTTGTTTGTCCTTCTGACTCCTGACCTCCACTATAAGTACAACCGGTATGACAGGTATTTCGGGCAGTTTTTGGGCTTTCATACCATGATATTCTGAAAAAGCGCACAAAAATGAACGAAATTTAAAAGAAATATTTCTACGCCATAACGGTAAATCTTTATTACCTATCACCTCCTGCAAATAGTATGACAGACATTTTCGGCAGAGTAGAGATCGTCATACCAGGTTTTTCTAAAAGAGCTTCAAATTTTCTAAAGAATGCTGTAATTGAAATCAACTTTCGCGATAACGGTAAAACATTTTTTAATAATAATTAATTTAATTAAAAATACTTCCGGCTAGAGAAACCGCGTCACATCGGACTCATTTTGTACGTATGGTTTTCTACAGTCAATTTTCACTAATATTTTTAGTTGAGGATTATATTATAACACTTATAAATTCTTTCTTATTTAATTTGTCATATACAATATTATGTAGTTGATCGGCATCAGCGGAATTAATATTTGAGCAATGTTATTTAAAGTCGTGGCGAGTAGTTTAGATTTGCACACAACAAAACGCAACATTTTCTCAAGACGACTCTTTAGAAGGGCAAGGTGACAATACAAACATTTTACGTTTATTAATAAAGTCGGTATATTTCTGCATTACTAATTCGTTGATCAAATACATATAAACAAAACAACCTTGAGAATCTATATTCGACAATAAATATTTAAAAACCACAATTATTATGACCTTCCTAATTTCCATTAATCAGTTTATTCATTTATTCATAAACAAGTAGGTATAAATGGCGCTTTTCATTTCGTACAACGTATTTAAAGAAGATCTTATAAATATTTAAAAATGTGTATTTTTCCAGCTTATTTATAATTAATGAATACACATAAAAACCAAATTAAGATATTTTCATATAAGTTGTCACAATCTATAAGTATTCATTGTCACTTAGTTAAGGGAATCAAAACAAATGCATATTAATATTAGGATTATTATAGAAGACGATGTCTGGGACGTTAATAGATGTCATCATGGTCATCAACATGGGCGTACCCATTTGTGAGCAACTAAGTAAATACTATTCTATCTACAGTTACAATGTTAATCTTGATGTGGTTATAACTTCTCCATCCATAAAATTGATGTGATTACTGCAATTGGTACTATATTTTAAAAAAACCACATCCAGATTTCCCATCCAAGTCTACTTAAAGAAAAATATCTTGACTATATTTTCACTCCAGTATGTGGAAATAATTGGTCATAGAATTTTAATATTATAATATTTGAGACAGATGTCATAAAAAATATTTGAGAAGTTGGCTACTAACATATACGCCAAAGATGAAGTTTCTGGACTCTTATTGTTTATTTAATTATTTTATTTATTTAAGTACATCATCCAACGGGATAAACCCAATTACAGAATAAAGGTACAAAGTTATCGGCATTAAAAAAGAATAATGCTGATAGCAATACAATTAGAATACAATTAAGCATAAACTACAATAAAACACAAAGAAGATATACAATGAGAAAAGAGAGAAAGAGAGAAACAGTGAACAATAAAAAGCAGCACTACTTGTTAAATGCAAAATCAATGATTTAAGTGTACAAGACTAGACGATTTCAAGAAAGATTAACCAGGATCAGAGTATTCATACAGGCGTTTGATGCTACTAGCATTACAGAATAAAATATCTAAATTTGTTTCAACTTCTGAATAACTGACAAACTTGTGGTATTTATGGGACCTTTTATATTATTAGTATGATGATTTCTTGTACAAAATAGCTGTTTGTGGCGAGAATTAATTCTGGGTACATGAAACTCTAACATGTCAAGTAATGCTACACAGTTAGTTGTGTTATTGACTATTTTGTAAAAGAAAACAACGGAGTGCATGTTGCGGCGTTGTAGCAAGCTGTTCATTTCAAATCTTGCATAGAAAATTTCCTGTGAGGTACCTCTGTGGCGATATTGATTATTATCCAACTGATACGTTGTTAGCTTAAAGAATTTTCGCTGAACTCGCTCAATATTAATAATGTGGGTGTTATATATGGGATTCCAAACTATTGAACCATATTCTAGCTGTGATCTTACAAAACTAGTGAAAAGTAACTTCAAGGTATTAATGTTGTTTAAGTCCTTCATATTACTCATGATAGAACCGAGATTCTTATCTTTAGATATTATTGAATTAATATAAGGGACAAAGGTAAACTTATGGTCAAATATCATACCTACAACTTTAATGGTATTCGGGCGTGGAAGGATTGTGGTGTCGATGTTATATTCGTATGATATTACGTTATGTTAATCGTTTTTGCAGTATGACATAACATTGCATTTAGCTGCATTAAGGAGCAGTTTGTTTTCTTTGCACCAAGACTTTAATGTGTTTAAATTGTTCTGTAGTGCGACGCAGCCCATTTTGGTTTCAATTTTTGAGAAAAGTTTTAAATCATCTGCATATACCAAATAGTTTACATTTAAGCCGACCGCAACTAATAAAGATTATGAACAAAAGGGGACCTAATACAGAGCCTTGTGGACCTCCAGATGATTGAGTGAAACCAGAAGATTTTTATCCTAGACAATGGACATACTGGGTGGTTGATATAGGTATGATCGGAAAAGCATCAACATATTTAACTTCATAAGTCATAAACCATGATCCAGACTGTCGAATGCCTTGAAGAAGTCAGTGTAAATGACGTCTACCTGACTTCTCTCATCAAAGGCTTCACAAATGAACTAAGACTTGCAGACTAAATTAGTAACTGTTGATCGTCCTTTAATGAAACCGTGCTGCTCGGGTATAATATTGCTTCTGACATGAAATGAGAGGTAACTAGACAGAAGAATTTCAAGTGCCTTACTGAAATTTACATAGTATTGTTATTGGCCTATAATTTGTGATGTCCATGTTATTATCTTTTTTATATACGGGACATACTCTGGAAATTTTTCAGGCATCTGGAAATACTTGTGTTAGCTTACTTTAGTTATTTTCCCTATTTACCCCACGCCTTCAACGGAATTATCTCAATCAGATGTCATTAAAATACACACGTGTACCAAATTTCAAGTAAATATCTCAATTTCATTTTATCAACCCCTTTAATAATGGAGCAGATGTGGTAGGGGATTAAAAATATTATAAAGAAACACGAGGCCTTGGCTTCTAGTATATGCACCAAATCTCAAGATTCTGTACTCTTACAAGCTTGCTTTACTTATTTTCCCTTATTTACCCCTTATTAACCCCCACCCTTCACCGGAATTAGCGCAAAATATAATCCAGCTCCAGATCTTATCATAATACATATATGCACAAAATTCCAAGTCAATATCTTAAACCGCTCCTGAGAAAATGTGCGCATAAAAAAGTATAATCTGACAGACCGACCGACACACCGACAGACAGATAGAAAATCTTTTCCGTTCAAATTTAAAATCTCGACGTTTTATGACATTCTAAGCCAACAACAACAAAAATTTTTGATTTTTTTTTTTTTACGATTACTATACTTCCACTCCATCACTACGTGGATATGGAAGTAATTGATATAAGACGAGATATTTACTTTTTGGAGTCCAAAATACACGTTTTGAAAAATATCTGTATGTATTGACGACCGGATTGCACCGAAACGAGTGAATGCGAAAATTTCAGGTTCGAATGTCACTGTGACAATCGAACAATCTAAAAATGAGAAAATAGTGAAACCACAAGCTCATTAATGTCACGTTAATCCATTAATGAATTATTACAACTTTGTTTTTATTTTATTTAATTCACTTTAGATGTTAATTATTAGATTCCCATAATTAAACTGTTATACAGATCATTGGAATTCCCTTTAAAATGATAAGTAGTTTCTTGACAATGAACAAATTTTGATGACTCTTGGTACAGGAGTAATATTGGTACTACATATGAGCTGAAAAGATGAGACGGCGTTAAGCACTTTTGGCGCATGGATTTTCTTATGTCTTGGCATAACAAATTTTTATTGAACCGCTCAAAGTAAATGCTTTGTTTTTACCTAAAATGAACGGAAAAAGTGAGGTCTGATATATCGTTGAAATGAAAATAGGAAACACAACTACATGAAACTGCTGGACCCTTTCCGCCAAATGTTTACAAGAATTCGTCAATTTAGTGAATAGACGGGCTCGTTACCTCTGAACTATATGACGTGAGTCCTCGTTCTGCGGGTACTAGAATGTATGCTTCATTCATTCAAATTCTTATACTTATACTCGGGTATTAAAACGTATGTATTAAGTATAAGTTCTACATTTATACTTCATTAATTATAAGTTGTAACACTCACAGAACGGAGGCCTACATCACATAGCCCAAAGGTAAGGAGATCGACTATTTACGAATTTAGGAATTTTGGTGGAAAGGTTCCGCAGTTTCCTATAACTGCCCAGTTCTGTTTCTTATTTAATTTTTTTAAAGTTTTTAAATGTAACTGCTGTTTTTCTATTTGAATAACTGTTCGTAACTAAAATCTATTTGGAAATGAAGGAGAGTACTAAAAGCTTAATATAAATGCAAATCCTATAAAAACATAGCCAAGGTTCTTATTAGTAATTTCTTTTTGTTATAAATTATATTGGTGAGCTATGCTTTTATGGAAAGTTTCCACCTGCTTCGGTTCAATCTCTGTCATCGCAAGAAGCAATAGTACGTCCATGGCTGTCTTTGTCTCTGTCTTTCTCAGTATACATGACTCCATGGTGGAACCCATTTCAGTAGTACAACCAATAATTTCTTTCAGAGATACTATGGGTTGTACTACTGGATATGAAAACATCCCAGTATCTAGTCTTTATCATACACCAACTGTATGAAGAACGCTCTACTTTAGTAAAAGCCAATAACATTAACCTCGACAAATGTAAAGTTGATAAACGCGTTGGATATGGCTGTATTCTTTCACCAAATCTCCTTAACGTATATAGTAAACACATAATGCAACATATGATAGAGGACTACAACAGATGATACCCTTGTATTTGCATCAAGTGAGAATCAGCTCAACACCAAGCTAGGGAAGCTTCAATCAGTAGGCTTTCATTTCGGTTTTAAGTGTAAATTATAGTAAAATGAAAATTATGATTGCAGACCAAGCAAACAAAAACCACGCAGACGCGGAAATGCCGGTAAATACTTATATAGGATTCAGCGAAGAATATAGATAATAAGATCGATAACTTGCAAAGTTTAGCAAAACTTGGTGTCACAGAAATATCCCGAAAAGTACAAAATTCACACTAGCTAATGCCCTCTGAGGCATGAACTATCAGGGAGGCAGATCGACGACGAATTGATAATATCGATATGTGGGTCCGGAAATGTTTGTTACGAACTCTCTGGACAATCTATCGCACCACTATCTCGATTCTCTACGAAATATGCTCTTCAAAGTTACTCTTCAGCATTGTATTATCAGGGATCACCTAACTTTTGGTTACATACATTAGAGAAAGGACGATATAACACAGTTGATAGGTCAGAGAAAATCAGATGACAATACGTGAAGAGGGCGCCCTCCACTAAAACGATGAGAGAAGCTGATTGGAGAGAGTCTTAGTAAAACCATTCTAATGAACAACTGTAACACATGGCGTGATGCTGTCAGATGTGCCATTCAACAAAGAGAGAACAGGTAGAAAGAAGTCTATAACGGTGTTGTGCATGAGGAGAAAAAACTGCATGTTCAAGAAGTAGACACAATTGACTATCTCACAGTTCGGTTTCGAATCCCAGTAAGTAGATCATAACTATACATATACAGAATGAATAAGTTATTTATTATTTTTCATATTAAATGTTAGGTGGAATGAATGAAAGGGTATCAAGAATTCCCAAAGAATGTTTTTCTCAATGATAGTCGTCATACATGGGAAAAGCATTCTGTAAATAAATTATTTTTATTTTGTCGAGTAGGTTAGAATTTGGTAAAATAATATAGGTAACAAGTGTATCTGTGTATAGTGTCTGGCTGTGGTTTATTCGCCCTAATGCAATTAAATTAAAAACATTTGTAATAGTAGCCTAATCAGTACTGTATAGATAGTGCATTTGACATGAATGTTGAATTTATGACGTCAAAAGCATTTGATAGATTGAAAGATATCCCAAAATTTAATGACCTTGAGCAAGCTTAGATCAAATAAAGTTCACTGTAGCTGTAAGTGTGGCTGTAGCTTTCAATTACCTTGGAAAAAGCACAATGAAGGAACAAATATCATGGCCTCATTTTATCGAGTGGTGAGATGTTAAGTACAACACTTGCTTGTGGAACATCATATCACCACTATTTGAGAAAGCGTACTTTTTTATTTATTTATTTATTTAATTTATTTTCATAGACTTTACAAAAGTATAGAAATATGGTCAACACACAATCTTAAGAACTAAGCTTTAATAACAATCATGAAACATATTAAAAGAAAAAAAATGTATATTATAGATTAAAATGAGAATAGTTTAAAAAATATGTATATTATAGATTAAAATGCGAATAGTTTAAAAAAGATGTATGTATATAAGGAAAATAAAGAATTAAAAATGAGAGCTCATGTACTCATTAACGGAATAAAAGCTTTTTTCAATCAAAATAGATCTTACTTTTTGCTTAAAAGATTTGATATTGCTTATTGCTTTTACTTCTATGGGGAGTTTATTGAATAGTTTGACAGTCATAATATTGGGTCCTTTAGCTGTTGTGGTTAGTCTATGTTGGGGAATCACGAAGTTATGATTTGCCCTTAACTGATGTACTGAATTTCCATCTCTCGGAATATATTTGTCTATATGGGATTTTACATAAGATACACATCTAAAAATGTATAATGATGGAACAGTTAATACATCTAATTCTTTAAATAAATTTCTACAGTATTCACGTGGAGATTTGAAAGTGATAGTACGAATTATTTTCTTTTGCATCGTAAGGATTTCTCCTATTCTAGAACAGTTCCCCCAGCAAATTATGCAGTAATCAAGACAAGACTGTACATATGCATAGTAATATATTTTTAATATGTTTAGACTCACATACTGACGCATTTGCCACAGAATAAAGCACTGAGTAGACAATTTTCCCAGGAGTACATTTATTTGATTACTCCATGAGAGACCGGAATCTATCTGGAGCCCGAGGAATTTTACATTGTTATGTTGGACAATAGATTTGTTCCCCATTTTTATCAGTAGACTGAGATCGAGAGGCTTAGTGGAAAATGTTAATGCATTGGTTTTATGATGGTTGATGTTTAGTCCATTACGAGAACAATATTGATGCATTAGGAATACTGCATTATTTGTTTTGGATGCCAGCACGTGTAAATCGTTGTCTGAATCGGCGGTCACTGTGTCATCAGCAAAAATTGATGTAAAACATCGTCTCATGTAAACCTCAATATCATTAATGAAAATAATAAACAATAATGGTCCCAACACACTTCCCTGAGGAACTCCTGTAGACACCTCTTTATATTCAGAATCGTAAATTATATTATTATAGGTTAAGGACACTTTTTGGCTCCTGTTTGATAAGTATGTTCTTATTCAACTTAAAGCGGGTCCCCTAATACCATAATTTTCCAACTTGTCAAGTAATAAGTTATGATCAACAGTTTTAAAAATATGACCGTGAAAATTTTTACGATGCTTGATTTATTTGAAAAATTAATATTCAATATAGAATATTTTATCATATAAATGACAGCATGAATATTATTATACAAATATTTGCTAAATATATATGTATTTTTTGAAATATTTATTATATGGGATTTTAACAAATGGTCTTTAAAGACACACTTTTTACGAGTATTACGCCACTGACAACTATTAATTTGACTAGATTGACGAGAGTACAGCTGTTCCCAATTGTTTTAGATTAAATGTGGCCATTGAGGGGTCAAGTTAAGTTTTATTTCTTCTTTATTGGTGGAGTAGCTTATTACAGCTGTAAGTTAAATGAGTCCCCAGTAATTCTCAAAATGTTTAATGTTGATATTTGAAGCGGCCAGCATTTTCCCTCGCTACTTTGCACGATAAATATAATTTCCTTCATTAAGGTCACTTACTGTTAATAATGATTGACAGATTTTACAAGGAGTAACTTTCACTAGTTGATGAAACTGTCTCATCAAGTTTTTGATAACGGATAATTTTGGTGTTCACTGAGTTTACATCCAGAAGTCGTATGTTACTCCCACATAATATTTGCGATATTACTCTTGCAA
This sequence comes from Stenurella melanura, assembly GCA_963583905.1. Taxonomy (NCBI): domain Eukaryota; kingdom Metazoa; phylum Arthropoda; class Insecta; order Coleoptera; family Cerambycidae; genus Stenurella; species Stenurella melanura. The sequence goes on along the minus strand of OY757314.1, from coordinate 58,873,176 downwards.
AGGTCAATGTTTTTATACGTATTAGTCTAAGTTGGTTTACTGACAAAAAGAAAATGCAATGTTCAGAAAAGATAATTATTATTCTTATCACTGTGGGAGATAAATTACACACAAAGTACCCTTGAACATTTACTGTTTCTTAATTATTAATTAAATATTATAATGAAAAACATTTATATTCTAAACTGTATAAATAAATATAATCAAAATAATAATACAATATTATCAACTTTTGTCCATTCATTGTAAAGTTGGAATCATGTTTACGCTAAAGAAATTGATAATATGAATATTATTGAATATGCTGTTTCCCGCACAATTTTACTTCCACATTCACGTGGATTGGAAGTATAGTAATCGTAAAAAAAAAATCATTTTTTTTTTACCTGGAATAGGTTTAGAATATCATGAAACGCCGAGATTTTAAATTCGAGCGAAAAAAATATTTTCTGTCTGTCTGTCTGTCAGTCCGTAACTCTTTTTTTTTTGTCCGCACGTTTTCTCCGGAACGGTTTAAGATATTGACTTGAAATTTTGTACACGTATATATTGTACCGAGATCTGAAACTGGAATCTTTTTTTAACATATCAGGTGAAGGGTTGGGGGGTAAATAGGGGGTAATAAGTAGAACAAGCTGGTAAGAGCACAGAAACTTGAATTTTGATGTATATGTACTAGAAGTCAAGGCCTCAAATTTTTTGTGATATTTTCCATCCCCCCACCACCCCCACTTCATTATTAAAGGGGTTAATAACATAAAATTGAGATATTCACTTGAAATTTGGTCACGCATATACTATAATGACATCAAGAACTATATTATATTTTGAGACTATTCTGATGAAGGGTTGGGGGTTAAATGGGGGTAAATAGGGGAAAATTTGTAAAGCAAGCTGGTAAGAGTATAGAAATTGGAAATTCGGTGTATGTACTAGAAACCAAGGCCTCACTTCTTTTTATAATGTTTTTCACGCCCTCCCCCCCCCCTCCAACACCCCTACTCCATTATTGAAGGGGTTAGCAAAATAAAATTGAGATATTCGCTTGAAATTTCGTACACGTATGTATTATAACGACATCTGGAACTAGATTATATTTTGAGATGGTTCCGATGAAGGGTTGGGAGTTAAATAGGGGTAAATAGGACAAAATAAGTAAAGCAAGTTGATAATAGTACAGTAACTTGAAAGTTGGTGTATGTACTAGAAGCCAATGCCTCAAATATTTTCACAATATTTTTCAACCCTCCACTACCCCTACTCCACTATTAAAATATTATAAATAATCTTAGACCTTGGCTTCTAGAACATACACCAAATTTCAAGTTTCTGTACTCTTACCAGCTTGCTTTACTTATTTTGCCATATTTACCACTATTTAACCCCCAATCCTTCAACGGAATCATCTCAAAATATAATCTAGTACCAGATGCCGCTATAATATATACGTGTACCAAACTTCGAATGAATATCTCAATTTTGTTTTATCAACCCCATTAATAATTAGCTTTTGAGTGAAAATGCCCATTCAACCAACTTTGAAGAAAAAAGTAGAAAAGAAACATGTTTACCAAATTTTTTAAATTTATTGTAGGGAAGGTTTTAACCCTCTCTGGTTATCCCTAGTCATATAATTTGGTTATATTTGTAATTTTAATAACAGTTGAGGCAAATGTCATGAAAAAGTTTGAGGCATTGATTTCTACCTTATACGTTAAAAATTAAGTTTCTAGTTTACCCTACTTATTTCCCCTATTCACAACCTGCCACCTCCCATCCCTCTAATGGAATCATCTCAATCAGATGTCATTACAATAGATACGCGTTATAACTTTCAAGTGAATATCTTAATTTTATGTTATCAATCCCACTAATAATGGAGAGGAGATGGTGGGGTTTGAAAAATATTAGAAAGAAATATGAGGCCTTGGTTTCTAGTATATTGACCAAACCCAAATTTCTGTACTCTTACCAGCATGGTTTACTTATTTTTCCCCATTGACTCCTATTTAACAACCAACCCTTCAAAAAAATCATCTCAAATATAATCTAGTCCCAGATGTCGTTATAATACATACATCTACCAAATTTCAAGTGAATACCTCAATTTTATTTTATCAACCCGTTTAATAACGGAGGTGGGGGGTTGAGAAACATTGTTAAGAAGTCTGAGGCCTTGGCTTCTAGGACATACATGGAATTTCAAGTTTCTGTACTCTCACCAGCTTGCTTTACTTATTTTTCCTCATTTACTTACTTACCCCCCACTCCTTCAACCCAATCATGTCAGAATATAATCCAGTTTCAGATATCGTACATATCGTACATACGTGTACCAAATTTCAAGTGTAAATCAAAATTTAATTTTATCAACTCTGTTATTAATGGAGTATGACATTTGCCCCAAATATTATTAAAATTCTAAGACCAATAATTTCCACATACTAGAGTGCAAATCTAATCAAAACGTTTCCTTTAAAGTGACTTGGATGAAAAATCTGGATGTGGAGGTAGTGATTCCTTAGGCAGCGGTTTTTTTTTAATATGTTTAAAATCCTATGCAGCAATGAGTGGAGTAAATAACGCCCCCAAAGCCAGGGGTGCACCAAAGCCAGGGGCGCACCAAAGCCAGGGGCGCACCAAAGCCAGGGACGCCATTTTTATCCCAGCGAGTGCTACTTTAATATCTGTTTTGATCAATATGTTTTTTTAATAGCAAGCATTGTCTTGAAATTTCGTTATTTTTACAACAAAAAAATTGCTTTATACAATATTTAATAAACGGTCCAACTAAAAAACGTTTACGAGTGACACTTTTTACCAATGTGTAAACAGTCCATTCAAAACGCGCGGGAGGGTGCAGGAAAGAACACTGACCCGAAAGTACTTTGACTGTACGTTTTCAAGAAATTCCCCTATTAGTGGGTTTTACTCGATAATTTTAATAAAAATAAAAAAGGATCCTATAAAATCTCCTTTTTTTAATATTAATTTGCAATACCAAATATAGCCAAATTATATTATTAGGGATAACCAGATAGGGTTAAAACCACCCCTACATTAAATTTAAAAAATTTTCTACTTTTTGCTTCAAATTTGGTTGAAGTGGCATTTTCGCTCAGAAGCTAATTATACTCAACCCTAAATAGGATAAAACCCCTATTTGGTAAATTGTTCAAAAAAATATGTATTTACTTTAAGCCTCACATTTGGATACATGGGCTCTCTTAAACAATAATAAAATATTGTCACCCCTCAAATAGAGAGTAGGAGGGGGTAGTTTTACCCCTTAAGGTTTGAAAATAATTTACTTTCGCCCGGAATTGCCCATTCAACCAAATTTGAAGCAAAAAGTTGTTTTTTTACCAATTTACCAAATAGGGATGATTTTAACCCTTTCTGATTAACCCTAATCTAATAATTTAACTACATTTGCAAATTAAAATTAAAAAAGGGGATTTCATAGGTTCCTTTTTGATTTTTATCGAAATTATCGCGAAAAACCCTCTTTTGCGTGTTTAGGGGTGTTCCCCAAACTTTTAGGATTATGAGACTCCGATTTTCGCAATCAGCAACCCAAAAAACGTATAGTCAAAGTAGTTTCAGAGCGGTGTTCTTTTCTGCACTCCCCTCTCGTTTTGAATGAACTATAGCAGAGCACTATCAGAAATTTGCGGGGGGCACACATACTCTTAGTTACGCCACTGGCAGCAATCTAGTCAATAGTAGTTTATATTAATATGGTACATATTAGAATTTATTGATATTAAATTTTTTATGAGGAACCATCAAATAAACTGTTCAGTATGTTCTCCATTAACCTCTAAACATTTTAGAATCCTTTTATTAATGAATGCGAAGTATCACTCTGAATTTCATTTGAGTTCAATATTTCAAATGCTTTCCTAACTTTATCTCTGTTGTTTGCCGGGGCATGATAGACCTCAATTTTTATGCTGTCCCATAAATAAAAGTTCATAGGAGTCAAGTCAGGAGTCTTGGTAGGCCAATTCTATGAACCTATAATACTAATTATCCAATTATCTTCGAACATTTCATCCAGTTCGTTACTAACTGGTCTAGTATAATGATCTTGGGCCCCATCGAGTCGGTACCAGCATACAGAAGATTAATTAACAGATAAATAGTCTAGAAACTTCTTTACGACAGTATTTAAAATCTCCGTCGTAAATAACACAATTTACTATGCATCAACAAGCAAAACAAATTAAAAATGAATTTTTGCTGAAAATTCCTCGGTTGTATCAGATGAGTGGTTTAATTACCAGAAAAATGCGAATTTCTGCGATTGAAAATACCTTCCATTGAAAATTTTGTCTTATAACTCCACAAATGTTTTTCCAAAAATTTAGAGTCTTCTTGTGTGCAGATTAATATCTTTGCAACATTATATTCTTCGCTGTGGATCGCCAGGATAAAGCTCTTGGCCAGTAGTAAACTTAAAATTACAAAATGTATGTTTTAATAAAACCATCTGAATGGAGCTGTAAGAAATACCCAAATTCACCACAGCTGATCAATAATAATTGGGTTGTACATAGAAAAAGTCCAAGACATCAATTTTAACAAAATTGTTCTGCAATTTTATAAACATTTTTGGATTCATTGATGACAGTTCAAGATACATTTCATTAATTTTCAGCACGTTCTACTTATTATTTTGTTGCATGGTCCATGAATGTTAACTAAATTCAAACTATCCGAGTGTGAGTAATTATTGGCCATATTTCCCCACAGTAAAACACAGCACAAACTACATGTAATGAAATACAATGACATAAATTACACGTGCTTTATTTTGCCAACAGTCAAATCCTACTCTTTTCATTAATAACACCTAAAATCGAAAATATATAAATAATCATATATATTTTGGACATAAGAACATGATACATAGTTAGATGCACACTTTTTTTTCTATAGAATAGTGTACGTAGTTAGGTATGGTATTATTTATAAAAAATGACTTGTGCTGTTTTTATGTAGTCGACATGTTATTATGCCACTAATTTTAAGAACTTTTTATCGGATATTTTCCTAATTTCTTTTGCGTGGTATATGACTCCAATACCTTGCATTATATGCATAAAAGAGTCAACGTGTTATCAAATATTATAACTAAGATACAAGTTTAGGTATAGGGAACCTTTAACATAATGTCCCTTAAATTTTTGTACATTCTAAAATCTGACCAAATACAACTTTGAAACGTATCAATGTAACTAAATCCACTGCGGCTACATCGAGTCACTTTGTGATTTGTTTCTTTCTATGGTGTTTTATTGATAATTTTTTAATCATGGTGATTTTGGATATGGGTTGACGAAAATAGATGAATTGGGACAAAGTAAAGCCAATTTACATTCCATTATTTTCGGTCTGACGATAATCTTGTATATCTCTGCATACAAATTAATGCAATAAAGTTCATCAGGATCAGATCGGGCGAGTAGTAGGATCAAAGGCTCCATCAATTTACTTTCCTGATTTATTGGACCTCGCAGAAATTAATCTAGACAGACAAGGTAGCGTTTAGCTGGAACTCGTAAATTTAGAGGCTGTACGATGTCAATATCGATATGGAAGTGTCGACAAGTTCATCGCATCGCGAAACTCGTGACTGAATTCGAAAATTTTACTCAAAGACGGCAATTTTGTCACCAGACCTTTTCTTTCTTCTTAGCAAAGTAGTAAAGATAGAACAGTTACTGGATGTGTGTTTAATCTCAGTGGCACCACGCATGAGTGTATTGTGTCGTCTGCGAACAAAATGTCAATGTCGATGTGGTCACATCGGACCACAACTTCTGATGGTTATTTCTTTCTCGTCGCTCTAAACTATAAAATATTTTGTTATTATGGTAACTAAATTTCCTCAGTCTTTTTTAATCTTTCATTGCTATATTTTATTTTATTTACTGTTATTTAGCATTACTATGACTAAGGTGATTAATAAATTAATTTACAATGTAAGAAAGATATGACTTTCAGGAAACAGTAGATATTTTTGCATATAAGATATTTTGTACTTATCCACTATAAAGCACAATCGTGTTATAAAATAATAATACCGGGTACTATCAATTAGAGAAAATGGTAGTGTAAGAACAAAATTAGTTGCATTTATACCAGTTAATATGTAGGACTCATTAAAAGTGAAACTGGAATTGCAGTACTGCTAATAATTAAAATACAAAAATAATACATTGCATATCTTGTTTTAAACATATGTGCGTAACATTAATGTGAACGTAAGACGGATAAGGCAGTGTCGGGACATAGGATGTTCTGAAAAATGTATTAGAGAATCAATCACGTACAGAGCATTGATTTTATTTCGCTACTATACTGTTTTTATGATGGTATTATTACTTACCTTATAGAATTCCTACTCCGAAACAATAATGTTTGAAAGGCCATACAGCCACTTCCCATATCCTACGAATGTACCATGCTGGTCACTATTGCACTTGGCAACTGGTTTTCAGTATTACGTATTTATTTGTACATTTGAAGCATTTGTGACATTTTTTTCTAAGAATAAAAATTATGCAATTAGATTTTGTATACATTTCAGCTAAAGAATGATTAATTAAAAAATAGTAAAAATTTTAACTTCGGAGAATAATAGCCAAAGGATTTTCAATTTGACATAGAGGAAACGTTCGATATCTCGTTTGGTTCTATAAGCAAGGCATTGAGGAGACGCGAGGTCGGACAGTCGATAGCGAGATGGTTCGATTCTGCACTCAGAATAATTCAGTATGCGCGAGTTGTGTGTAAGCAGGATTAACATTTTGCTCCAATACATGAATGCATGGTGCAACTGGAATTAACTACACAGCCTATTTTATTGTTCAAATAGGTATTCCAGTCGGCAATACCCTACTATAATCCTCATTTGTCGAAACAAATGAGGGTTGCGGTAAGGTATTGCTATTAGAGAACAGTCTTACTAAAAATATGTTCCAACACTCTGTTAAAGTAAGGCTGGTTGCACATATATACAGCATATTGACGACGAACTTGTTTTTTAAATATCGTCTAAATGTTATTTGTGGCATTATCTTAATTTTTTTCCTTCTTCAATTCTTTGGGACTTCCTGCCACATGTATGTTTTCTTTCTAAGCGATGCTACGGGAATCTACAAAATATATCACAATTAACCAGTATGTTACTGGTAAAAAAACCTCTACGCCTGTGACGTTTACGTCAAAGGATCAGTTAAAGGTTGTTTTTTTTTATAAATAAACAACACAAATAAGTATAAAAACTTGAAATTAAATATTTCGCCGACGTTTCTAATCTGTTTCCTTTTTCAAGGCTTTTTTGAAAAATCTTTTTTGCTGTGTATGACAAATACACAGCTCTAAGAATGTTTGTTATATGTTGAGGCGATTGCCTCTTATTTTCTCTTTTTGCAATTTAGAAGGGAGTTGTGGACTGTATTTTCTTTATTGGGTTTTTATACATAAATATTCTTGAACAATGTTTGTTGTTACTGAAATGTCATTGACACTTCTCATTCTCCAATACTAATGACAGCTGCTAACTATGATAAAACATAAATAACTTAACATACCGTCGCCCTTGAAAGGCTGGACATTCAAAATAAAATGAACATAAAACATGAAAGAAATAATACATCTTTAAAGTATTAAATAGGAAAAGAGTTATTCATTATTAAATGTCCTTGATGGATAAACTTGTCTCTATTGGAAGAATGCATATTTTTGTTATTGCACGCTGCGCTGTGTTATTCGCAGTTTTTACATTCACCACACGCACTTTGTTATCAACCCCTGGAGTTAATTTTATGATTCTTTCTACGGGCCAACTCAATGGCGGTACATTTTCTTCCTTCAGCAAAACCATTGCTCCAATCTGTATTATATCATTGGATTGGTTTTGTCTCCACTTGTTTCTTTGTTGAAGGGATGAGAGATATTCGTTTTTCCAACGATTCCAAAAATGTTGTAATATTTGCTGTAATCTTTTATACAGGGTTAACCTGTTGGGAGCAATTTCTTGCACATTGACTTGTGGAATAGCAGTAAATACATCTCCTATTAGGAAATTACTGGGTGTAAGGAAACTGAGGTCGTTGGGACCTTCCGATAATGGGGTTAAAGGTCTTGAATTCAGAACTGCCTCTATTTGAACAAATACAGTATATAGATCTTCGAATGTGAAATGAGTATTACCAACAATTCTTTTAAAATGGTATTTGGCAGATTTAACCGCTGCCTCCCAGAGGCCACCAAATTGTTGGAAATCATTCGACAATAGAAGGATATTTTCTAATGTTATTGTTCTAGAGTAATAGTCATTTGTTTTGTTACTATAATAAATATCATCAGTGTACGTCAATCTGTTAATTGCCATAGTTAAAAATAGAAACGTTTATACATTGAACCAAGTGTCCTCCAGTATTGTTTCTTACCACGACCTCATAATCCAATAGGTTATGGGCCCAGGTACGTGGAGTAGTTAGGAAGTTTAAAGAAAATAAAAAAAAAGGTGTTAAAAACATTACTGTCAAGTGTCATTCACGTCGGATACGGAAATAATACCAAAAATGAGTGGAAATGGTAGCACGGTCAGGCTTGAAGCACTAAATAAAAATAATTACGACACATGGAGAATTCAGGTAGAAGCGTTGTTAACAAAAAACAAGGCCTGGAAATACGTCTGTGGAGAGACTTCAAAGCCAGAAATACAGGCAGATGACAGGGAAGGATCAGCAGCAGCAGTTAAAGTCTGGGAAGAAGCGGACAAAATGGCAAGGTCAGATCTCATTTTATCCATTGATCCTTCTAAACTGAAACAGATCAAATTTTGTAAAACGTCACGTGATATTTGGCTAAAGCTTGAGGAAATATATCAGTCAAAAGGGCCAGCGAGAAAAGCTAATTTATTGAAACAGCTTATTTTGCAACGAATGCAAGAAGGAGAAGAAGTTCATGAACATTTAAGAAAGTTTTTCGATGCCGTCGACAAATTAAACGACATGGGAGTCGAAATTAACAAAGATATGCTTGCAATTTTACTTCTTTATAGCCTACCGAAGAACTTTGAAAACTTTAGGTGTGCTATCGAGTCACGTGATACACTGCCGGAACCAGAGACCCTGCGAATCAAAATTATAGAGGAAAATGATGCTCGTAAGGAAAATTCATACGAAGAAATGCGGAATGCCATGATGGCGAAGAGAAATTTCAACGGACCGAGGAAATATCAGCAGAATCAAAAGAAAACTGATAAACGACACGGTACCAAAGAAGAGTTCAAATTTAAATGTCACCGTTGTGGAAAACAGGGACATAAAGCTGCAAATTGCTACGCAAAGATCGACAAATACAAATTTGAAAAGGCGGAAACTTCTCAAAAGGCAGAGACAATTACCTATTATGTTTCCATGGGAATGATGGACAATCAGTCAACACTTTCAGTTGAAAACACTACAAGCAATATTTGGTGCTTGGACAGTGGAAGTACTGCACATATTGGCAAAAGTAAGGAGAGATTCGAAGATCTAGAAACAGAACACGAAGTTCTAAACCTAGCAAGCAATGCGTTAACAAATATTACTGCAAAAGGCAAAGTCACGTTCTCAACAAAAGTAGGAACGGAACAAAAGATTGTAAATCTGAGAGAAACTTTGTATGTACCCGATTTGCGTGTAAATTTGATGTCTGTAAGCAAAATTACTGACAGAGGTTGTGACGTAATCTTCAACAAAGATTTAGCTATGGTAATCGATACAAAAGGTAATACTCAAATGATTGCGAAACGAGTTGGTGGATTGTACCAAATACAAGAAGATATGTCATATGTTTGTGGAAAGGCTACCACATCTATCGATTCGTTGTCCAAAATTGAAGATTGGCACCAGCGTCTCGGACATTTGAACATAAAAGATCTCCTTAAAATGAAAAATAATGGTCTTGTACGAGGTCTAGAATTCGAAGATGGAAAAATGCCACAGTGCAAAATTTGCTTAAGGGGCAAATTGACAAGAATGTCGTTTCCACGACAATCTACAAGATGTACTGAATTATTGGAGATAATACATACAGATTTGTGTGGACCCATGAGGACCGAATCTAATGGAAAATCGAGATATTTCGTAACGTTTATCGACGATCACTCCAGATGGTGTGAAACTCGTTTCATAAGAAACAAAAATGATGTATTCCAAGCTTTCAAGAACTACAAAATCTTGGTGGAGAAGCAAACGGGACGAAAAATTAAAAGCCTACAATCAGATAATGGCAAAGAATTTTTTAATAAAGAGTTCGATGATTATCTGAAAGAAAACGGAATCAAGAGAAGACTTACTGTTACTTACACGCCAGAACAGAATGGAGTAGCTGAACGTAAGAATCGTACTCTAACCGAAATGGCAAGATGCATGTTGATTCAATCAGGTCTATCTCCATCATTTTGGGCGGAAGCGGTAGCAACTGCAACATACATAAGAAACAGGTGTCCCACGCGAAGTATTAAAGGAAAAACTCCTTTTGAAAAATGGACAGGAAAAATCGCGAATGTGGAACATCTTAAAATATTTGGATCCAAGGTCTTCACTCTGAATAGAAGTCCAACTAAGGGGAAGTTTGAGCCTCGTTCAAAGGAAGGAATCATGGTTGGTTATTCAGAAGAATCCAAAGCTTATCGAGTATGGATACCAGAGGATCGTAGAATTGATATCACTCGAGATGTGAAATTCGAATTTAACCACAAAATCGAATATGATAAGGATTCGTTACCAAGGAAATTCTTGGGGAAGAAATCAATCGGAAATCACCAAATTTAAATGAGATGACAAATAAACGTCAAACTGAAATAGACGTCATGTCAATAAATGATGTAATTGGGGATAATCGAATTCGAGAAAATTTGATGAATGATGAAGTTTCATCGGAAAACGATTCTGAATCTATACCTTCTGATTACGAGAGACTCGTTCATTTCGTTGGAATCGAAAGCGAAGACGAAATCCCAAGAAATAATACAGAAGATAATAGCGTAAATCAACTGATACAACCAGAAAAACAAAAAGGAAATACACCAATTTCAGTGATGAAGAGAGCTCCTGGAAGACCACAAATTAAGAGAACTGGCAGACCAGGACGACCTAGAAAAGTGTACAAAGTGGTAAATGTCACAGGTGCAGAAGAATCGGACAAAGAGGACGAACTGGATAAATATGCGAATTTAGCAGAAATTCCATTAGGAAAAGCAATTTCGAGTCCTGAAGCTCAAGAATGGAAAAGAGCTATCACCGATGAAGTCAAGTCGCTTATCAAGAATGATACTTGGGAAATTGTGAATCGACCAAGAAATCGCGACGTAATTGGTTCTCGAATTGTATTGAGAAACAAACATAAGGCTGATGGTACACTCGAAAGACGAAAAGCGAGAATAGTTGCTAAAGGTTTCACACAGAAACCAGGAATTTACTTTCATGATACATATGCACCAGTAGCTCGATTGGGATCGATAAGACTGATCACTGCATTGGCGGCGCATCGTGAAATGAAAATTCATCAACTAGACATAACAACGGCCTATCTAAACGGCATTATAGAAGAGGAGATATACATGGAAATGCCAATGATGTTAAAACAATCATTAGAAGAAATATTATCCAACGAGAATGAAGAAGCTGTTAGAAGGAAGGCAAATGCAATGCTACGTCACCTTCGAGGGGGGGATAAAGTATGTCAATTAAAGAGATCCCTATATGGATTGAAACAAGCTGGACGACAATGGCATAAGAGGTTTGATGACAGATTAAGATTTTTGGGACTCAAGCCGACTAATGCAGACCCTTGTGTATATACAAAAGAAGGGGAAGATATATTAATAGTCTCTATTTACGTCGATGACATTATCATTGCATGTAAAAATATATCCAACATTAATAAATTTAAGAAAAGTTTAAGTCAAGAATTTGAGATAAGGGATTTGGGAGAAATAAATTATTGCTTAGGAATAGAATTCCAGCAAACTGAAGGAGGATATGCCATATCTCAAAAAGGATATATTGAAGATATTTTAGAGAAATTTGGAATGAATGACTGCAAACCAGTATCAACACCGATGGATCCTGGAATTAAATTAATAAAACAGGACAGTGTATCGGAAAGTAATACGAAGAATATACCATATAGAGAGTTAGTTGGAGCGCTAATGTATTTGGCAGTAGCGACTCGACCAGATATAGCATATAAGTACAGTAAGTTATCTGAGCCAGTTTAATTTATGCTACGGGGCCGAGCATTGGAAGGCAGCAAAACGTGTTATGCGATATCTTAAAGGAACTTCAAATCTCGGAATAATCTACAGAAAGACCAATGAAAACCTAAAAGGATTCGTAGATGCTGATTGGGCCAACTGTATATTAGACAGACGTTCTTATACAGGATACGTATTCGTATTGAGTGGAGGAGCCATCAGCTGGGAATCCAGAAAGCAAAGAACAGTAGCACTGTCATCAACCGAAGCGGAGTACATGGGATTGACAGAAGCTGCGAAGGAAGCAATTTCACTACAAAGATTTCTAACAGAAATGGGATTCGAGGAACTTGGGAACGTTAAAATATTTAACGATAATCAGGGAGCTCGGAAACTTTCGGAGAATCCTGTTTATCATGCCCGAACCAAACATATAGACGTAAGGCATCATTTCATTCGAGAGGTGCTAAAAGGTGAAAGAATGTCAGTAAATTTCATGGCTACCGAAGACATGCCTGCAGATGCCCTTACCAAAGCAGTGACTAAGCCTAAGCTAGAAAAATGCCGAAGTTGGATTGGTATTGGAAATATAAATTTAACTTAAGAAAATGTCCTTATTTTGAGGGGAAGTGTTGGAAATCATTCGACAATAGAAGGATATTTTCTAATGTTATTGTTCTAGAGTAATAGTCATTTGTTTTGTTACTATAATAAATATCATCAGTATACGTCAATCTGTTAATTGTCATAGTTAAAAATAAAAACGTTTATACATTGAACCAAGTGTCCTCCAGTATTGTTTCTTACCACGACCTCATAATCCAATACAAAATGAGGTGATCTTGCCGGTATAAAATGCCATCGAATACAATTTTGATTTAAAAAATTTGAAATGCTACTTTCATCTTTAATATTTGACAATATTTTGTTAATTTCCTTTAAATCATTGTTTGCGCCATGAAAGTTCGTGCTGTTGTCAGACCATATGTTTTTGCATATGCCTCGTCTAGATGTGAATCTCTTTAAAGCATTAAAAAAGGAATCCGATGTCATATCTCCTACTAATTCGAGATGTACAGCTTTAGTAGCAAAACAAATAAAAATACATAGATAACACTTTACAATTGTACGATTCCTTGCCTTACCGTCTTTAACATAGAATGGCCCAGCATAGTCTACACCGCAGTTAGAAAATAGTATTTCAGGTTGGAGACGACATTCAGGCAAGTTTCCCATTATCTGATTTACATTTAAAGATTTGACCTTGAAACAAGTAATGCCTTTGCGCAACACTTGCTTTACTGTAGAACGACCCTTTAATGGCCAAAATTTGTGTCGTATCGACTCGCGTCTATATCCCACACATAGTTCATAGCAAATACGCATGCGCGGGCGATTTAATGCTGATTGGCGCGTAATTTGAATACGCAGTGGTTCAGTGCAACACATTATTAAGTATAACATTGAGAGATATCTTGGGTTATTTACAGCAACTGATAATAATAGCTTTGTATACCGGCGTACGAATGTTTACCTGCTTTTGTATAATGAGATAAGAAAAAATTAAACCTACCATATTCGTTTTTGTAAAATACGGAACATCCTTAGAAATAGTTTTCTTATATAATAAGAGGACAGAACATAGGAAATAGTGACGGATCCTGCTTTTGGGGCAGCAAGTGAGCTCCAAAGAAAAATATTTAATACATTGAAACAAAACGTTTAACAATGCATACAAAAAATCACAATTAACATTGAATAATAAATTGATTAAATAATGTAAACATTTATTGGAATCTGTCGTAATACTATTTTTGACGTACTTATCACTGTTCTGAATTGTTTCACATAAAGTTTTGTCATTCATTTCTGAACATATGTTATATTAAATTATTACAGAATTAGAGAATTGCCTCCTATATGTACTATATCAAGTTATTTACTTATTTTACCTAATAAGCTAAGTATTTTATATTTTCTGTATTAGGAAAAGGGATATTTTAAGAGAATACGAGGCTCTTGCACATCTAAACAAAAATTTTAGGGATGCCAAACGCATGAACCTTGAAATAAAGGACTGTCCTGCATATTTTATTAAAAAAATGAAAATACCGTAAACATTATTCTTATGTAAAGGGGGTATTTATTATATAATTTACTAGTAATTTTTGACTTTATATAAACATTATAAAATATATGTGGACAAAGTACATAATTATGTACAATAAGCTAAAATAGGTATAAATATATGTACATTCAGGATTGGGATAATACAAATTTAAATTTATCTACATTATTTATTTATATTTATTTTTCCAGTAGACCATAAAAAATTGTATAGGAAAAGTCAGAATATTACAGGTAATACAAAATTGCAAAATTACATTAAAATAGAGCATAATAATTTAAGTAGAGTACCTAAGCAATTTGATTTTCTAAGTTCTGCTGTAAAAACAAACGAAAGCAACTATCTAGTGTAGTTTATCTATGCAACTACCAGTCTGCCTCTGCCAAGACCACGTGCAACGGAACAACGGCGAACGCAAGGGAGAACGGAAGAAAGTAAAGCTTACAGCTGACAGAATTGACAGAAAAGCAGCAATTTAGTTAGGGCATGCGCATTTAAATTTCACTATCTGTGGGATATAGACGCGAGTGTCGTATCGAAGCTAAAGTGGCTTGTGTCCCAGCATGTAAATTTCTACAATGCTCATAGTTTATTATCAATTTTGTGAATGGATGCTTGTTAGGTAGCAACATAGGATGCTTTTGATCATTGGCAATGTTTGATTTTAACAATCTTCCGCCTACCCGGATAATACCCTTTTCATCTAGGAAAGGATTTAATGACATCAACTAAACTATATAGAAACTAAAAAACTATATCAACAGTACTATGTCAATAGTAAGTATCTATGTATATTGAATATTAACAAACATTCTTAGAGCTGTGTATTTGTCATACACAGCAAAAAAGATTTTTCAAAAAAGCCTTGAAAAAGGAAACAGATTAGATTTCCGAAACGTTGGCGAAATATTTAATTTCAAGTTTTTGTACTTATTTGTGTTGTTTATTTATAAAAAAAAACAACCTTTAACTGATCCTTTGACGTAAACGTCACAGGCGTAGAGGTTTTTTTACCAGTAACATACTGGTTAATTGTGATATATTTTGTAGATTCCCATAGCACCGCTTAGAAAGAAAACATACATGTGGCAGGAAGTCCCAAAGAATTGAAGAAGGAAAAAAAAAGAAAGAACTTGTTTTTGACTCACTTACGACACTTGTCGTATGAAAATGTAGGAAACAAAACATTAGAACATTCACACTTAAACAACAGTCAGATGAAGATGTTTTAATGTTATCTGTTTTATTGCAAAGAAAAAAGAAGAAAATGCAAGATAATTTTGGATTCATCCATATAACACAATACAATTTTCATCGAAGTTTATTTAAAAGTTGTACAGACAATAATATGATTGATGATCAAGTAAAATTTTACAGAACGTCTCCAATACATTCAACTTACTATTGAAAAAGGTGGACCCCTTCATAAAAAAAGAATATGAGACTTCGAGAAGCTATAAAACCTGACGAAAAATTAATCATAACGCTAAGGTAAGTGATAAGTTTTTTATTTATAATGTACATAATAATTTCAAAGAAAAGTGAAATCGTTACATTCTGGGAAGTGTAGAGAGACGTCTGTAGAAGTATATACAGATGGTGCTTGGGATAGCGTCGAAGAAGGACGTGTTTGTAAAAAACTCTCTGTATCTCGATGCATAATACTTGGCTGATTTTCAAAATATTGCTGTCCATGCAGAATTTTTCCAAGAGTTTGCATCGTTCCCTATTTTAATTCATGCTTCTGTGCGCTTGTCATTTTATGCAATTCAGGCAAAAGACTTTTTAGAAATAAGAAGTCTGCATCCTCTGGGTTATCAACCCATCTTTTCTTGGAGGTGAAATATTCGATGGCACACTTTTCGATTGGGTCCATTTTGGGTCCACGTTTTTTCCTATAACCTTGAGAAGTAGTTGCAACGGGTGTTTCTGCATTTGTAACAGCGTCTGGTATCACTGCCCACTGTTCACCTTCTACATTATCTTCACATTCAACTGGATCCAATTGAGATTCTTCCTTATTCGTTTCATTAGTTTCATCTATTTGTGAGGAGAGGGTCGTATATTGCTTTTTTGTACCCCTGATTTAGTAAACAGTAATAGAAATTGTAGATAATATTTCTTTATCGTCCCTGCTGCCGAGCCGCTTGGGAGTTTTTTCTCAGATAACGTGTGTAGGCAGATCGTATATTTCTCCATTTCTCCTTACATGCACTTCCTAAAACAAAACAAAAAAAATGTTTTAGGTATTTCGCAACTGGAATGACTTTCAAGCAATTATCGTTCGAATTTATGAGAGGAGCTTCCACCATTGCAAAAATAGTTAAGGAGGTTTCAGGTAGCATTTGGTTCTGTTTGCAAAATGAATATATGCCGATTCCTACCGATTTAAAATGGATTGGTATTGCTCATCGCTTTGCAGAACTTTGGAATTTGAGCAATTGCATTGGAAGCATAGACAGTAAACATATTACAATCAAGTGCCCAGGTAAAACAGGACCAGCCTTTCTTAATTATAAGGGCTATTTTTCATTACAGTTATTAGCTGTAGCAGATGCCGATAGTAACTTTATTGCGATCGATGTTGGCGATTACGGAAGAAATGGTGATGGGGCACTCTTTCGAAATTCAAATATTGGAAAAAATTTCAGAGCAGGAACACTTAATATACCTCCACCTCAACCTTTACCATACGAACCGCACGAAGAAGCTTTTCCATATTATCTTGTTGTGGATACTGCCTTTCCTCTTAGCAAAAACTTAATAAAGTCATATCCATCAAGAGGTTTAACGAACCAAAGGAGAATATTTAATTATAGATTATCACGATCACGTCGAATTGTTGAATGCACGTTTGGAATGATGGTCTCGAAATTCCAATTACTTAAAGACCTATTCTATGCTCTCCAGATAAAGTAGACAAAATAGTGAAGACAACATGTATATTACATAACTTTATTAGAAAAACAGAGAGACAAATGTCACAGCCTTCAGTTTAATTGTATGGAGACAGCAGTGAGCAGCTATTTTTTCCAATAATATTTTTTGTTATTTGAATTGCGGCCATAAAGGATTAAAAAAACCTTTATATCTCTATCTCAACTGGACTATATTTGCTTAATCAAAAACCTTAATAACAGTTTGTTCTAAAATTATAATAAATCATATTCTATATAAAGAAATCGCTACTTAAGGTGGTCATTCCCTAGAAAGAGACATCAGATAGGGAAATATTTATTATTTTTGGCCATAATTTTTTTTTTCTTAGTACATATGTTTAAAAAAAACCATAAGAGTACCTAAGTAGAACCATAACAAAACCATTACTATGAATTTTCACTCAATAATTTCAGTGGTTTGCAAAATAGCTAGATTTAAATTTAAAAATTATGTTAGTTTTAAATTGTGCGTTCTTGTCTTTGCCTAGCGCATAGACAAGTGGAAGCGTCACTTTAGCACTGAGCTATATTTCGGTTATATTCGGTTATATCGAGCGCCACCTTTACAATGTCTACGTGAGGTAAAGGTCCCACACTAGCCTCCTAACGCAGCCTGTTGCAGTAGGGCTGGGATAGCTACAGTGAAGAAACGGTTATGTCCGGGGGTCCTGGACGGCAGATTAGATTTTCACTCACATTTAAGAGTAACACGCACATGTCGATAAATAACAAAGTTTATTCAATGTAATAAAATTTACAATAGCAATAAAAAAGAAGTTAAGTCACGTCGCACAGTGTGGCAAGATACCTCAAATACCGGCATTAAATACAAAAATAAAGTGTCATAGCAAACAATGTATTGTTACTAGTTAATATCAGCACAAGTTTGTGCATGTTTTCCCCCACCACTTAAGGTAGATTCGTGGTTGCATATCCATCGAACCCACAGGCTATAAACGCCTAATAACTGCTGTTCGCTAGTGCGTTTGTACAGTGAATATGTTCGTAATACATTATTTTGTTTTTTTGTTAAACGCGCGATCAATACTTTGTTTCAAAATGGACCCTCAATACCCTCAGCTATGTACAATGTAACTTCGAATGATTTATTTTTAGTGAATGGAAGGTACGATTTTTATAATATTTTGAAAATACCCTTGCAAAGTGCTAAATTTTTACGTATTCTTCTAAAATAGTTAGAGTAATAGTTTACTTCCTCACGCTTTCCCACATAAAATTTTATATACTAATATAGTGGTACTATAACAGATTTATACTAAAGTTAAATCGAATACACATACTTACACATTTTCATTTTATTTGCTTTTTTCGGCGACTTTACAACATACTACTTAATTAGTAAATAACTGGTGCTGTACATGTATACAATTTATTACCACAGGGTCGAGTTCAAATGACTTATTTATGAATATAATTGATCTATACACCCTAATGAGGGAATTTGAGTGCCAAAAATTTGAGGAACAATTCAATTTTTTGAGAGAACACGTTAAAAATTGCACCAATTGCCCAACAGAAGGATTAAGTGAATTATATAGCAATGGTTCGCATTTCACGTCGTGTTTTAAAGAAAAATGGCTTGAAGCTAACAGAATAGCAACAAGGTTCCTATAAAAAGATAGAGAGTGGCTAGAAACAGCAATTAGATTTAAATTGTATGCCGTTGTTCGCGAAAACATGAGAAGACGACCATTGCACTTTGAAGAGAGTTCTGCTTTAAGCAAACGAGTAAAATCTAAAAACCTTAGAGAGACCACCTCGCTTGCAGAAACAGCATATGTTACTGAAATGCGTTTGCGAACTCTGAAAAAACCAACTGCAGCAAAATTGATAGAGTAGATTGCATGCTCACCCACACGAGCATCGAAGTATATTGAAGCTTACGAGGCACTAGAAGAATCTCAGGTGAAAGGGATGTCTGGTGAAGAGGCTCTTTCGACCATTGTGGAAGCCATACTCACTACTCACCAATATAATGTGATAAGATCCAAAGACCCAAAAAGATTTCCCTCATACCTCTAAGGTTATACACGTTGCCGAAAGATCTTGTTACCCTAATAAAGTCGACACAATTGTCACTTCAACGTCTGCAAAAGTTACTTTGCAAGCGCTATTGGATCACACTACAGAACGTGTATCTTTAACATAAAAAATAATTAAACAAAATACAGCTTGTTATTTAAAATTTCGAAGTAA
The DNA here is from genome assembly GCA_963583905.1 of Stenurella melanura. Lineage (NCBI taxonomy): Eukaryota > Metazoa > Arthropoda > Insecta > Coleoptera > Cerambycidae > Stenurella > Stenurella melanura. The sequence continues at coordinate 58,853,627 of OY757314.1, read as the reverse complement.
GGGCAGCTGGGGGGCAAGGGGAGGGTTTGTGGCATGACAATAATGCAAAATTACATCCTCCTGTATACTAATTAACATCCTGAAATTCTAAACCTCTCACTTTAAAGGCACCAGAAATAAACCCACCCGACCTTTTCGCGGGGACACCCGGTATATGCCTACGTATTGTAATAAACAAACAAATATCATAAAATTGATTTATATACATATTAATAATCGTCCTCAATTATATTCAGCCAAAAAAAAACTGACAATCTCACTCTATGAATTGATGCCAGTATTTGAGGTATCTTGCCACACTGTGCGTCGGTCGAGTCCATTACTTGGATGGGTGGCCATATCTCATTTCGCCGTCCTGGTTAAGTGGTACAGTAGCATTAGCTAAACTTCGCCCGGACGTTAAAATAAGGCAATTAAATGAAAAAAAAAATAAAAAAATAAAAAAAATGTGTCGTGTTATTTCAATTACACGCAAAGCTACGGGAACGAGGAACCAACCAGGCTGTGAGTAGCTAGTTAACTACTAGTTTCTATTATTTATTCGGAAGCTAGCGGTGGTAAGCAAGCAAACGGTGAGAGCGGAAAAACATAATTAAATCAGTTAAAAACAACAGAAAAAAAACAGAAAAAGATAAAAAAAAACAGTAAGCAATAAAAACAACAGGAATTAATAAATAATACAAGCGGTGTGTAAGTACCAGGCAATAATCCCACACAGCACATGACATCCCTAGGATATCCTCATTTGGTCCCGTATATCCCAATCGAGGACAACATTCCTCAGGATATCCTTAGGATATCCCAATAAAATATATACAACCTGATGATATCCTAAATGGGGATATTCTAGACAAATCCCGGCAGGATGTCCTAGTAATATCCTGCAAAGATATTAAAAGCCTAACAAAATATCCACTGTGGGAATATCCTAGGCAAGTCCTAGAGTCGTCCTATTATAAGTATTATTATTTAGGAGAACAAAAATAATGAAAAGTATATAGATTATTTTGAGGCAATTTATTTATAGTGTCTTTTATTGGTTTGTAAAATAGTTTCTAAAAACTTATTCATTTGTTCTATTTGATAATCCCCTCCAGTACAAATAATTCATTAAAAATGTATATCTTATTTAAATAGCAGTTATTTATAACTTGGTTTTAATACAGTTACTGTGCTTTGAATTAGCCGCCTTTTTTGACAAGTTGAAAATTCTAAGAAATCCGCCGGGCGTCGATGTCTTTTCCACGTTCGTTGTAAAGTTCTTTCTACAAATAAGAGATTACGTTAAATATTTCGTAAATATAATGCTATGTGATATCTTTGTATTTATTATATTATCTAAAAGGGGAAAATGTGATTGGTTATTGTCCGCAGATGTTATTGTCAGATACGTAATCCTTTATATTTTTCTGAGTGAATAGAATTTTTTTTAATTCATTATAACTTCAGCACGCCATGATTTTTTAAAGTTGTACATATCATTCCCTATAACTTCTAACCACCCTAAACTCTGTTGATTTTAATAATACGAAAAAAAGGCAAGAGATCATTTCTATGTAATATTTCATGTTTTACAATTTTTATTTGAAACTTTTTTTACTATCTTTTACACATTTTGAGTAATTTTGAAAAAACGCTTTATATTTTTTTCACCCCTTCTTGTGGTTGAAAAAAAAATTCTTTTATTAATCGTGTTCAAATACTTCAAAGCAACATATCAAAAATTCAAGCATTTACCTTAAAATTTTGATTTGTCGACCTGTTTCATTGGACTATATTATAACCTCTATTTGGTAGATTATTAAAGTGATATAAGCCAATTGATAGATACAAATATGTGTATGGAGTTGTACATATATGTATCACATTTTTATTAGTCATTTTACCTCTGCCATTATATAAACTTGTATTCCTTTGTCTTCGCTTATTTGCTCAGTTTAAAAGTAATGATCTTTAAAATTAACATGTATTTTTTGCTGTCTTTAGAAATATCCAATAAACCCTAAAAGAACTGGCGATGTCCTATATAAAGTCCAATCAATGTCCTCAGGTTGTTCATAGTAAAGCCCAGGCATAACCCATATAAGAGCTGACGATGTCCTATACACACCCGTACTGATGTCCTGAGGACGTCATCAGCAAAGCCCGTTTGGATATCCTACGGACATCTTAAGGTGATAATGGGATCTTCCCAGGATATCCCATATGTCCTGAAAAGTTGTCCCCAGTATGTTCTGAGGATGTCCTTGTGCTGTATGGGATCATGCCTACATGAACGGTCAGAGTGTAGGTATGAGAACTTGGCAAAACTCAATAAAACTGATACCAAATAAATAAAACGGTTTTCGGATTCGGTGCGATGTGTAACATAAGTAACATTCAAATCGAATAATGAAACGGTTATCGGATTCGGTATCAGTTTTCGACGGAGACTATTCTGCCTAGACGGACAGACAGATATAATCATAGCGGTGGTATTTCGGTGCAGTTCAGAAATGTGAAAATTTTATTAACATTTCATGAGGTGTTTGCCAAGTGCCTCAAACCCCTCAGTTAAGTACCTTTATTAAATGAAATCGGTTCGGCCACGTGGTATCTTCTCAGAGTTAATTCGAAAAATGTCTATGTATCAAAACATAAAGATAGTTATATTGAAACATATTCTTTATAGGATTTTGCAAACAGCCGAAAAAATAGCTGTCTATAACTAAAACAAAAAGTATGCGTAAATTATTAATGAAATCTTTACATTCTTTCGATAACCTGAATTCTGGTTATGCTAGCAAATAAAAAAACCGCTGCCTAAGGAATCACTACTTCCACATCCAGATTCTTCATCCAATTCGTTTTAAAGGAAACATCTTGACTATATTTTCACTCTAGTATGTGGAAATTATTGGTCATAGAATTTTAATAATATTTGGGGCAGATGTCATAGAAAATTTTGAGGAGTTGGGTTTCTACCATATACGTTAAAAATGAAGTTTTTAGTTCACCCTACTTATTTTCTACTATTCACCTCCCACCCCTTCAATGGAGGCATCTCAATCAGATGTCACTACAATACATACGTGTACTAATCTCAAGTAAATATCTCAATTTGATGTTATCAATCCCATTAATAATGAAGCGGAGGTGGTGGAGTTTAAAAAATATTAGAAAGAAATCTGAGGCCTTGGTTTCTAGTATATATACCGAATCCCAAATTTCTGTACTCTTTTCACCTTGATTTACTTATTTTCCCCTAGTCGCTCCTATTAACCCTAACCCTTCTACGGAATCATCCCAAAATATAATCTAGTTCCAGATGTCGTTATAATACATACGTCTACCAAATTACACGTGAATATCTCAATTTTATTTTATCAACCCCTTTAATAATGTAGTAAGGGTAGTGGAAGGGTTGAAAAATATTGCTAAAAAATTTGAGGTCTTGGCTTCTAGGACATACACCGAATTTCAAGTTGCAATACTCTTACCAGCTTGCTTTATTTATTTTTCCCTAATTACCTCTACTTACCCCCACTCCTTCAACGCAATCATGTCAAAATATAATCTAGTTTCAGATATAATTATAATACATAAATGTACCAAATTTCAAGTGAAAATTTAAATTTAATTTTATCAACTCTTAATAAGGGGGTGGGGGTGGTGGGGAGATGGAAAATACTAATAAAAAAACCTGAAACCTTCGCTTCTAGTACATACACCGAAATTCAAGTTTCTGTAGTTTTACCAGCTTGCTTTACTTATTTTCCCCTATTTACCCCTATTTAACCCCTAACCCTTCAACGGAATCATCTCAAAATATAATCTAGTTCCAGATGTCGTTATGATACATATGCGTACTAAATTTCATGTGAATATCTCAATTTTATTTTATCAACCCCTTGAATAATGGAGTAGAGGTGGTGGGGGGCTGAAATAAATTATCAAAAAATCTGGGGCCTTTGCCTCTTGTACATACACCGAATTTCAAGTTTCTGTACTCATACCTGCTTGCTTTACTTATTTCCCCCTATTTACCCCTAAATAACCCCGAACCCTTCAAAGGAATCATCTCAAAGAATAATCTAGTTCCAGATGTCGTTATAATTCATACGTGTACCAAATTTCAAATGAATATCTCAATTTTATTTTATCAACCCTTGTAATAATGAAGTAGGGGTGGTGGGGGTTGAAAAATATTATAAATAATCTGAGACCTTGGCTTCTACTATATACACCGAATTTAAAGTTTCTGTAGTCTTACCAGCTTGCTTTACTTATTTTCCCATATTTACCCCTATTTAACCCCCAACCCTTCAACGGAATCATCTCAAATTATAATCTAGTTCCAGATGTCGTTATAATACATACGTGTACCAAACTTCAAATGAATATCTCAATTTTATTTAATCAACCCTTTTCATATTGGAGTAGGGGTGGTGGGGGTTGAAAGATATTATAAAAAAATCTGACGCCTTGGCTTCTAGTACGTATACCGAATTTCAAGTTTCTGTACTCTTACCAACTTGTTTTACTTATATTCCCCTATTTACCCCAAATTAACCCCCAACCCTTCAACGGAATCATCTCAAAATATAATCTAATGTCAGACGTCGTTATAATACATACGTGTACGAAATTTCAAATGAAAATCTCAACTTTATTTTATCAACCCCATTAATTGGGTAGGGGTGGTGGGGGGTTGAAAGATATTATAAAAAAATCTTAGGCCTTAACCTCTAGTACATACACCAAATTTCAAGTGGCTGTTCTCTTACAAGCTTGCTTTACTTATTTTCCCCTATTTTCCCCTATTTAACCCCCAACCCTTCACCGGATTTCCTCAAAAAACAATCCAGTTCCAGATCTCGTCATAATATATACGTGTACAAAATTTCAAGTCAATATCTCAAACCGTTCCGGAGAAAACGTGCGGACAAAAAAAGTTACAGACAGACCGACAGACCGACAGACCGACAGACAGACAGACAGAAAATTTTTTTTCGCTCAAATTTAAAATCTCGACGTTTCATGACATTTTAAACCTATTTCACGAATAAAAATTTTTGAAAATTTTTTTGCGATTACTATACTTCCAATCCACTACGTGGATGTGGAAGTAATAAAGATAGTTAATTTATTTACGGTATCCCTATATGTTCTACTAAATTCCCGGACTGTAACAAATTTCTACAAATTATCTCAGAGTGGCAGATTTTATTTTAATTCGTAAAAGTACAAAATAGTTAAAATAATATAAAAGGAAAACTGCAATTTCTGCCCACTCGGTAGAACAACAGATATTATTTTAACGCATTAAATAGAGAAAAAGGTCTGGGCTAAAATAATATAAACAGTAAACAGTTTTCCTGGCATTCTTTCGAAATATCATCTATATTCTTTTTCCCAAGGTGCGGGCCTATGGAAATTCTTTGGAACATAGTTATTAGGATAATATCGTGAGAATCTAACAGGCCTCCAATCGAGCACAACTACTTTAATAATAATTAATATTTAATTTAATTTGAAATTTACTTGGCTAGTTCGGAAAACGGCTATTATATGCATTGAATCGGAAATTATTTTAAATTATTGCTTTTATACACGCATTTCAATGAATTATTCTTATCTTTGTAACTATAAAAACAGTGAAAAGAAACGGTGGCGATTGCAAATCGGTATGTACTTACTGGACGACGGTTCCTGAAAATAATACTCAACGAGTGGTCAACTATTCAGACAGAAGTGGCATTCAAATCCGTTTCAATGGAAATAATTTATGCTGGCCTAGCCAACGCCGCTAGTGTCAATTTTTGTAATTATTGCAAGTAGCCCTCTCACGGCTGGGTTCGTTGCAATTTGTACCCAAAGTAGGATCCTATCGCGGTGGAAACTAGCTAAATTAAACGGAATCTACAACAATTATTTAACATATGTTCGAACGTAAGCAGAGCAAATAACGAAGTTTGATATTAATTTAAATTGCATTTTTTGCAAAAATTTTTCACGTAACTTTTTTTTTTAATATCACTGTACTTCCACCCCGCTGCGTGGATTGGGAAGTAGTTACACCTCTGCCGATCTCTCTGTATGACAGATATGACGCAAATTGAGTAGGATAATTCTACTATACTATTTTTACAGTGTCCATATAGGTATTCATTCACAATCGCTAGTGTTTGACTACAATTTTCATTCATTTCGTAATAGTTTAAAATACCTTAATTGCATTTTAAAATAAAATTGATTTATTTCAGACACTGATATTTCTCATTCCATATTTTAGTTCAGATTATTAGGAGACGAATTATTTTACAACTTTTTTTCTGCGATTATTATTAAAAAATTAGTAATAACTGAAATAACATAGTGCGTTAAGAAAGCTTCTGATAATTATTTACCATTAACTAATAGGAGTAAAACAATTGATTAGATATTAGATGAATTACTGTTTATTTATAGAGTTTATTAACTCCATTACCTACCTTAAAATGCGCCTGTGTCAGTTTGTTATTTCTTGTCATAATATGGTTGTTGCATATCAATCGTCGTTTATGAGCTTTACTCTGTGTGCAAGCATTTCATTCGTATAAGGTGTGTATAAAATTAACTTGGTACGTACTATTTTATTCAATTTAATTCAACTTGAGAAACTGTTGCTCACCTTCGAGAAATGAAAGAAATTAATAAACACCACATAAACGTTCATAATTATTTTAAATACATATTTATAAGAAAATGTATATTAAGATTAGATTGTATCTAATTCAATGAAGCTACTAAATTACAACCTATAAAATTATAAAACAAGTTATTTAAAACTAGGATATTTTCGTAATTAAACTAGCATTCATATTAAATTTAAGGAGACAGGAGGTAATAAAAAATATAAAAACATAAGAATCTAAAACTGAGAAAACACAAAAAAATAATTTATGGAATATATCAATCTGGTTTGAAAATTATTATGGTTGTCAGATATTTTGTACGAAAACTTCTGATCGTTGGCTCTGAGGATTTGTAAATAAGAAAACCGCTGCCTAAGGAATCACTACTTAGTCCCATCTATTTCACAATTGTATCATAGTTTGTTTGATCATGTATTATTGTAAAAAAAAAATCTGATGTAATGTAATTTTGCGGGTCTCCAGCAGGGCATATTTTAAAGACTTTTTACACTTTATCCAATTTACTTATCGCGCCACCTCAACGCAATTAATCGCAATTAACCCTATAGAAAACAATTTCAAAAATTTTAATTCGAATTTGAATCAAATGTGTTTCTTAATTAGGTTATCTATTCTATCCTGACGTGCACTCTATTTATTTACAGAAAGATATTGAAATATGATGTTGCCGGTACTAGCAGTTGGAATAAACATAAACAAAGGAAAATACCTAACGCAAACCAACAAAAATTAACTGATTTTGTAAGAAAACCCGCGGTTTTATCTGAAACGTCATCAGGTGCAACATGTAGCCATACAGCTGCTAAAATACCTATACAGGTCTCATTTACACAACTATCTTCAACGAGTTCATCGGCATTGACAGAGACGTTTGATGTTCAATACGAAAGTAAAAACGACAACCTCCTTACAGCCTCTACAGCCTCATCAGTTCATCACCAACATTCGAAACAAATGTACGAAAAATTAGCTGACGAAGAACGCTTGGTTGCGGGAAACTCGAGTTTGATCCTTGCAAGCACCGGTAAAGACATCAGTTCTAACACAAACAACGTCTAAGTACCTACTGCTTCCGAATGGTACAATGGTTGCAAACTCAGTTTGGAATGGTTACTAAAAAGATACGGATTTGTAGAAAAAGCTGTTGATACGGCTTGTGGTCGTAAAAGGCCATTTGTAAAATGTTTGACTTATCGAGATTACGAAGATATTGCTATAAAGTTCTCAAGAAATGGTTTGGTTCCTTTTGCTAGAGGCGTACAAGCAGAAAATAAAGATAAGCTTAAAAGAGTTGTTTACCACATTAACTCAAAATCGCATAAATAACACAAGCAAAAATCAACGAAACAAATTGGCTGCAATCAGACAAACGTCCTTGGGTAAAAGTGTTAAAATGCCACACAGCCGAAGTGATAAACCAATTAATTGAACTTAGTATTGACGTCTACAATGATTCATTATTAGAAACTGTAAGTGCAAGATGTTGGCCGTCGCGTTCTCTAGCAGCAATAATGGCGAAATCTCTTGAAGCACAACTGGAAGACAGTTGGGAAACCGAATTATCAAGCTTCATTCCACTAGCCTCAACTTTGCATTATAGAGATCCAGTTGTTTATGCGCAGATGTTGCATATCATTGAAAATCTTGAATGTAAGAAACTTGGTGAACTTGTTTCTGCAGCGATAACGTGCTCTATCCAAATTGATGGAAGTTCAGACAGGCAAAACATTGATAACAAATTTGTAGTGTGCAGATGCATTCTTCCGGAAAGTCCCGCGGAATTACAAACCGCTTTTACAGGCGTTACTCAGACAGAAGAATTTGAAGCAAAATGACTCCTTCGAGCTATTCTAGATCTTACAATAGAACACAAATACCCTTACAAAAATTACAGGAATTACAACAGACGGGGAAGTCGCAAATACAGCAGAATTGAAAATTTGACTAAACAATTTAAGATCAGTGGCTTCCTATTTTCGGACAGCTCCGAGCAAACTTAAACTATTAAAAAAAATATTTCCAGCATGGATAGCCTTTCCTGCATTTTTTAAAGTAAGATTTGCAGAACACGTGTGGAATTTTATAATTGCACTGTTACACAACTTGCCAGGGCGTAGAACTACATGGGAACAGTTGAAAGTACATCCAGAAGTGTCCAAAACGGATAAAGCGACGTCTAGTGGAACGTTAAACACCTGGAGACCTGACTGTCAGATTATGATGACTGCACTCATGGTGGACTTAACTTTAATTTTTCAGAATTTGCAGAAAAGTTTACAGAAAACCAACTTAATTTTTTCAGACATTATAACAGTGAGAGGCACGGCTCCACAAAAGAGAAACTTTTCGACAGTTTGATAGATACAGATGGCGTTGAAAAAGAGGAAACAAGAAAACGTAATGTTCCAAATTCGTACGTATCAACTGGTAGACGCAATTGGTCTGCTGTTCGACAAGAAATTGTTGCGTCTTTAAAAAAATTTTGGGTGCGAGGCTTAATGTAGAAGATGATACCATAAAAAATATGGTATTACTTCTTTGCGCAAAATCAACAACAGAAATGATATCAGCGGGCCGACCCTTGGTTGAGAATTTATTTGGTAAAGATGAGGTTACCAACTTTTCGAGTGAAGCTTGGGAATGCTGGCCGAAAATAGAAGAAATTGCAGAAATTGACATGGTTCATGTGGGAACCAAGTATGCAGACAAATTGTATACAAAAGGTATACTTCCTAAGCTTTCATCATTCCTCTTTGTTACAACGCCACATTCAATGACAAGCGAGAGAGTCATTTCCCACTACAACAACATTAAGACTGATCACAGAATGTCTTCAAGTGAAAAAACTATGAACGATCGTCTCAGTACCCTAAATGGAAGAGGTATTGCTCATTTTGATCCCCGACCAATAGTCGCAGAATTTTTGAGAACCAAAGAGAGGTTTAAAGAACCGGATGTTCACATCTACCAAAGACGTGACTTTGTAAAGAAATTTTTCAGAGAAGAAAATGAGTTCTAACTCTACTTCAGTAGTTATGAAGAATTTTTATGTGTTCTTAGATGTGATGTGAGATTTGTATTTGGAGTGAAATGTTGGTTTATTTCTTTTACATTTTATTTGTTCTCGTTCTTGTTTGTTGCATTTTGAAAGTTAGAAGTTTAAATAAATTTTAAGTATAACTTATGTTGACTAGGTTGATTTTTTTTCCTATTATTTTACGCTAACGTATCCATTTTGGTTTTACACTGTATCCACTTTAAAACACTGCGTATCCACTTGGATATATAACATATACAGCGTGACCCATTTAGAATGGAAACACTTTTATAACTTGTTTTATTTTTTGTCTGGCTTCAACCAAATTTTACCAAAAGATAGAACAAATTAGGATCTACTTATGGCCAAAAGAACATTGGCGTTTTACAAATACAAAGCCACCTGCGGTACCAAAATTAATGGAAAAAATAAAGAAATCATAATAGGCATTTTTTATCGAAAAACTTCATTAATGAAATTTGTTCAGAATTGTCCAAAAAACTAGAGTCCAAAATTTCAGCAATATTAGAGACTATTGAAATTTTGTTTGAAACAATGTCCGAGTCCGAAAATATTTTAATTGTTTTTTTTTCTTTACAAAATTGTGCTATGACAATTTTGTTTGAAATTAAATGTAAGGCTGCCAGGTAGTTGCCAAGTGATTTGTATTTTTTCTTTAATTTTGACCAAATTTTGGACTTCAATGCCTAATATGATTCCTTTATTTTTTCCATTTATTTTGGTACCGTAAGTGACTTTGCATTTGTAGGAGGCGAATGTTTTTTTGACCATAAGTAGATCCTAAATTGTCCTATGTTTTGGTAAAATTTGGTTCAAGTTGGATAAAAAATAAGAAAGTTATAAAGTTGTTTTCATTTTAAACGGGTCACACTGTATGTTAAAAAATGCCCTGGTCTCCACGCCTATCAGGTGTACCTTGGTAAAGTTTTAGTAAATTGCTTGAGTAGGTCGGGTCTTTATAGAGCTGATCTTAGCTTGTCTAACAACAATTTCGAATAATTTGGGAAAATTGTTGATAATCTTTATAGATATATAGAATCACTATTGCTTTCAAATATTTGATATTTGCCAGCATAGTCCATAATATCTAGAACGATCTGAATTCGTCTGTCTATACACAGGATGCGTACGGACGCGGACAAGGAAACTTCGTGCAGATCAGATTAAAGTATGATGGACGTGTCCATGCGTCATCTTTTCGAGGTGGACGACTATGCACTTGCCTCGCCTACCCTGAACCTATACTTCTTAATACTTGAATTCATTATAAGTTTTCTTTATTATACTTATTTGATTTAATGATTGATTATAATTGGTTAAAAATATAAATAATCATTGTAGAAAAAAAAGTTCAGAAATCTGTTACATAACACCCTAAAATCGAATATAGAATAAGGAACCTATATGCATCTATGTATTGATGTTTGTGTATATGTGTATTAGGGTGATCCTCAACTACATGGAAACAAATTTTTTCATGCGCCCCCCGGATTGGTTCCATTTAATGGAAAAAGGAATTCATGTAGAGTTTCAGCCCAATCGTATAGAGGAAAAGGGTGTCCCCGGGTCCTTGAATATTAAAATAAACATCTGTGTATATATAAAATCGATTTTATTTGATTTTCTCTTAGAATTCTCAATTTAGAGAAAAACATATTATTCAAAAGTTGTAAATGTGGTCAAGGACAGTATTTTTAATGCAAAACTTTTTTACATTATCAAAGAAAGACAATCTATTTACAATTCCTGTCGCTGTGATAAAATTTATTTTACACATGTTGTTTTTGTTCTTCATTTTTTGTAAGTAATTGATTATAATCCTCCATTAATTTAACTCCCTCTCTGACAACTCGCAATTTACTCACAATTTTCAGCGCTTAAATGAAACTGCCATTTTTATTCCATGTTGGCTTTTGTTTGCAAAAATTGATCATTGATTTTAAATATTTGAAAAATTGTTTCGTTTCGCTTGAGACGAATTTCAAAGATTTTGTCGTCTTGTGTTATTGCTCATTTAACATTTGTATCTTCATCAGACTCGGGTTCGCGATTTAAAGCATTAACCATTTTTTCTTTTGTTTCAGTTGGCACATTAGGATAAAAAACGGCAACAACTTCATATCTTAAATAATACAAAGATTTTTAAACTTCTATAAAGCAGCGCAAGAGATATCACCATCAATGATTTGATATTGATGAGTCCTAGACAGAATCCTAAAACCTTGATTGGATGCTTTATTAGCCGAAGGAGCACAAAACCACACTTCAATGCTAACAATAAAATACAAATATCGAGTCCTTTTCTTCTTCAATTGATAATTCTAATTCATTCCGGAACACAAAAATTATTAATGAACAAATAGCTTTTGTCATCCATGATGGACGACTCCTGGAACATTTAATGATGTTTCCCGGCAACTTGGTGCTTCTCCGAGGAATACCGTTGTTAATTCGAGAAATTCTCTATAATTCTTTCGTGATTGCTTTTCTTCTAGCGTAATTTTAACACAGTTGATGATTCGAGATACATCATCGTGCGTTAAGTCTTTCCTGACTTTTTCTCATTCAATTCCGAACTGAAAATTCTTTACATTTATTTGAGATTAACAGTTCTGAAACCGTTTGAAAATCTATACAGTTTGGCTTGTCGATTTATACATTATTAATTCGAAAATGCTTTTAAGAACAGCCTCTTATATTATTATATGATCCCTACGAGCTAAATACAAAAGATCTCTTTATAAAGTATTTTCTATCAAAATATATGCACCATTTACACGTCCAGTATTTACCGCGGTGCTATCAATAATTAACGCTATTGCAGAATCTTGGAAACCCCAATTGTGGAAAAAAACTTCTTGATTGATTTGCCCAAGTAAGGTAGGCAGTGCTATCGACTCCGGACATTCAGTCTGGACGTTTTTACATACCGTCGCACAGTGGGCCAGAATCCAAAATTTCTGGCCAAAATTCTGAAACTCCGCAAATGTACTTATTGTGCATAGGTCTTTAAGAGAAAAATAGTAGAAAAAATTAAAACCCTCTGGGAGTGAGATATAGGGGTTGAAAATATAAACAACCTTCGATATTGTTGAAACTCAGTTTACATACTTTCGATACCTACATTTCTATGAGAAAAATAAGAACTAAAAATTGTGATTCCCTAAGGATGAGTTATAAGGGTTGAAAATATAAATATTCCACTTTTTTTTTTTAACTTGACGTACGTGTTGATTGCACTTATGTATTTATGAGAAAAATATTTTTAAATGCTTGGGGGTGATATGTAAGAGTTCAAAAAATTGTTTAATCTACGTTTTTAGAAAAAGTATTAAAAAATTATGTATTGTTAATATTGTGGAATAAAAAGAGGTAAAAGGCATTCAAAAGTTAAATTTATTACAATTATTTGTACAGAAATAATAAATAAAGTAAGACCTATAAAAAATGCATACTTGTCTACCTAATCGCTACTGTCCGAATCGATGTCGTCATCAGAAGTTGTGGTTTCGGAGGTGCTTTCCTATGATGTTTGTATCATCGAAGTCGCTGAAGGTTTGGGTACTTCTGGCATTTGATGGATTTATTTTCTCTAAAAAACAATTGGTTAATTACTAAAATGATAATAATAATACATCTACTTCTTATTTTGCTGGAAATAGTAAAATAATTATTTAAGGGTATTAATATTATTAGTACTGTTATTATTACTTTGGGGTTATTATTATTATTATTTAATTACATAACAACACGTAATTGCAAATTTCCTGTTTTAAAATATATGTTTTACTCGCTACTTAAACCTATAGGCCCCCAAATCGTAACATATTTGATTTGTTAAAATTGCCAATGCTGTATAAAAAAAATCGAAGCTCCCGGAATAGCACGTGTTAAAAGTAATTTTTTTGTTTGCATATCCTGGCTTCCATGGCTGATCAATTGATGTCAAAAACACAGAGGGGTATAGCGGGTTTCGATTTGTAGCTCAACAGAAACTTTCATTTCTCGTGAATTTTAAAAGCGTCGGCATTAAGTACTTTTAATGCACGTTTGACAAATTAAAAGTGATTAGAGGTTATTTAAAACACATGTAATACTGTGTTATATTTACCCAGAGGAAGATGTTGCATCTTAAATTTCTTTGATAATATCTTTCAAATTCACTAGGGGCACAGCGAAAGTTAACTTGTTTTAAAGTAGTGAACTGTAGACATCGATAGCACGATAAGAACTGCCGAACTCCTGTACCTGTACAGGGCAAATTTGCCTACGTACCACCATAACACCCTTTGTATTGTGTGCTCTGGGGGTTTCTCTTTTGTAGTAAAAAATGTTTAGGAACCTTCTGAGAAGTTAGTAATTTGCAATTTTGGCCAGCTTTTAAGAATTTTGAACCACTGTGCGCCGGACTGGCTCCATATGCTGGATTCGACATGGGACATGCTTGTTGCCAACAGTAAGAGCCACATGACGCATGGGGTAGGAATATAGATAAGAAAAGTAGATAATTGTGAGATGGTTCTTTTAAGTTTCCATCTGTCATCATCGTATGGGAAGTGTAAGCGTTTGCGAGATGTTTCCTTTTAGTTTCCATGCTTCTTTTAAGTTTCCATCTATCATCATGTCCTAATTTATTCTTCTTCTGAGTCTACTGTTCCTTCTGTTTCTAAATTTAGCAGTGTGCATCTTTTCCTGCCCGCTTTTATTTATTAACTGTTCCACAGGTAAATATCCATTTACAGTGGAAGTGCAGCGAAGAGCAAGAGAGAACATTTGAGACATCCTGCATACTAATCCGTCAAGGTAAAGCAAAATAAAAATAAAAATTTGCAAAATAAAAAGGAGGTCTAGGAAAACATTTAGGACGCTCTGTATATCAAGCAGACTCCAACTCCTTTGATCTGAGATATGTTTTCGTAAATAATAATGTATAGACCATTTGACAAGAATTCATAAACCAATAAATAGAACTTACCTTTTCGTCTGTGTGCATATGTTGGCAGCTTCCCTCTTTTCTGTAGGATTCCTACACTACCTGCACTCGTTGCTTCACCCTTATTAGAAACCAGTCCGTTACCCTCCACTGAATGATGACTTTATGGTGCGCAGCTTATATTACATTACGAGATGTTTGTGTCCCTTTTTCAGGTTCTTTATATACGCTTTCAGATGTTGCCACATTCAACCAGTATGTCTTAATGAAATATGAACTACACGAAATAGCCGGATTCATGCTAACTTATATCAATCAATGTAGAATTATCCACGCTTAATTCAACACAACTTCGCACGATTTTTCATAGTTTTAACCGACTTTATTCGAGATTTCGTAGAAGCTACACATGCGTTCCTGCCTCCGGTGCCATCCAAAACCGAACTCACCGTGTAAGTTGTCAAGTCGATTTGGTCAAAATACGCAATTGTTCGTACATTTCTGTCGTGTTGGATTGAATTTTCTACTTGAGGAACATGAGCTGTTTGATGACATCAGTCCAGTTTTTTGCCTCTTACCATTTGGTTTTCCCTGAATAATCACCCGATCTAGATTGTGCTCTCCCCGATTCATGTGGTAAAAATTTAGACAATTCAGGAGAATACCATACTGGAGAGTCGTTTTGGGGGACGCATTTTTTGAGGAATCAAGCTGTTCGTATGGATGATCTGTCCAATAAATTCATAGCAAACGTCACTAGATTTACATTTCTAAGGCATCAATAGATCGTTTGTTAGCCTATTTAACGGCCCATGTCTCAGAGGTGTAAATAAAGATGGAAAAAACTAAATCATTAGCAAGTTTGATATTTGTTCGTATCGTGATTTTTCTGTCACGTTAATTTGCTCAACTGGTAAGTTACTGATCTGGCTAATTTTATCAATTTTACTTCCAGATGTTATAATGTTTTTAATAAAATTATCACGAAACTGTTAAAAATTGCATTCTAGGACTGCCGTTTGCAAATGTTGATACAGTGTTTCCGAAATAGATTATTTCTAGTAGTGTCGAAATTTTGATTTTAAATAAATAAAATAACATGGCAAAATATTCCCTATTAACATTTGGAAAAACGTGTCATAGAGTGATCACCGGAGGCATGAAAACTGACATATTTTACGTAGATTATATGCTATTAAAGCAACATATTACCGAGGTTTTAAATTAAACACTCAAACGTTCGAAAATATACAAGACATGGGAACTGCAATATATAGTGTGTCTCTCAGATTCAAACAAAATATAAAAATAAAAGATATTGTTGCACTTACTTTCAGTGGTACTGAAGATGTACCTAGCATCGTAGGGTCTGATAGACACGACAAGAATTTTACACAATTTAGGCCGGAGCCGTGTCGCCGCTACGATACCTATCAACTCTACTCGCAAGGAGGATTCAAGTTACCCTTCAGACTCTCCAAGACGAAAATAGAGAAAATTTTACTTTCTGTGATTGCTACAGTCTGCTCTCTCCGTCGAAATCTTATGTCGGGCGTTGAACTTTTAATGAATATATCTTATAATTAGCACTTTCTTAAAAACACTCCTTAATAATTAAGACCGTCGATAGATTCTATGAGTACTCGGACAAGTACACAAATGTGGTGGGATCAAAGATGACCCGCGGTAACTAATTGTCGACTCATGCCACAGAATCGCACGTCGGTCACAAATCTTATAATTAGTGGATCAATGAGAAATCGAATTCAAAATATATTTTCATGTATTGAAATAATTCATAAAATGTAAAAAATATTAGCATAATAGGGTTATGCTCTCCCCCTTTGAGGTTAACTAAATGAGGATTTTGGTTCTAATTGGAAAAACCGTCCCATTCATCTTTTCTTAAATTTTGACATTTAAAATAGCTACTCGCTACATTCTGACTGAGGATATCACCCCATGAACCACTAAATTCGTGGTACTTTCAAGAAACCAAATTCGTGATACTTTCGAAAAATTCATCTCGAGGAGCGGTTTTCCACTGTATTCGTGGTACTTCCGAAAAAACAAATTCGTGGTATTTTCGAAAAATTAAATTCGTTGTACTTTCGAAAAATCTGTTGGACGGAGCGGTTTTCCGCCCTGTGCACTTCTCTTCGTGATACTTTCGAAAAACCAAATTCGTGGTACTTTCGAAAAGTTTGTCAGGCGGAGCAGCGGTTTTCCACTCCGTGCCACTTGACATTTTCTGAGTATTTTTGAAAATTCGAACGACGGAACCCAAAGGCGATTGACCGTCGTCCTTGAGATGAAAAATTTTTTGGTCATAATTTTTCACTCAGATTTCGATGAAAGATGATGCCAAAGGTGGTTATAAGTCTTTTTATGTTTCAAGGATGAATTTTTTATGGAATTTTTGTCTGAATTTAATTTCGTAATAAATTGGATATTTTTTCAAAGGGATCGTTTTAATGGATTCAATAAAAGTACGACGGAACAGTGAAAAATATTAAGAACATTTGTCTCAACGACCAACGCAACTTATCTCGGTTATTAACGAACATTTTAATGTTCTCTATAATCCGGTGCAGTTAGTGCGAAAATGAAAGATGACGGAACCCAGCTATGTTGAATGGATATTTATTGCATTGAGATTCAAGACTGAGTACAAAGAAGCTTACCATTTAAAAATTGCCGTTTTTTACTTGGGGTGGTTCCACCCCTTCTAGAGGGGTAGGCGAAAAAGTAAAATAGTAACCACCGAATCTGATATAGAATCATATTGTAAGAGAAAATGTTGGTTTACAATTTCTCATGAAAATTTATATTTTCCAAGATATACTGATTTGAAGATTACGATTTTAACATTAAAATATTAGTACCTACCTTGAGACTGTTTTTCGTAACTAACTCAATAGTCTTACATTTATGGAAAAAGTGGAATAGTACAAAAATGAGATTATTAAATTACAAGTATTTCTTTTTTTGTTTATTTCTGTCCGATGAATAGCTCTAAAAATATGATAGTTTAATAATGAAGCTCGAACGTTTATCAGTTGAGATATAATGTTTAATTCTCAAGTATGTTAAAAAAAAAATGTGATGATAAAAATGTATATAACAGAAATGAAGAGCTTGAAGTACTCTTTTACAGGATTTTTTCTATTTGTACAGCTTGAAAGGTAACAATGTTATGTGCAAAACAATGAGTGCTTAGTAATTTTTTTAAATAAAGAATTAGGATTTTCCTGCTACCATTGGCTCTATGGAAATTCAAAAAATCTGTACCAGTTTTTATTAATATATCTCTTTACCAACAAGTTTTTTAAAGCAGTCGTTTTTAAAAATGTGCCTACTTTAAATTAAGAAATATTTTACGATTTAGCTGAAAAAATTACTCTTTTGCAAATAACCCCAAAACAATTGCATTACAGGAAAAAATGACAATATAGAAAAATAATGCTTAAGAAGCGATATATTAATTTGTTTTTTAAAATATTTGTATAAAATTAATAGTTTCGGAAATGTGACAGTACATATGTGGGTCTTGAACTTTTAGTGGCAAAGAAATATATTTAAATCTCATATTTCTTCAAAACTATTGATAAATTGAAGCTCTCGAAATTAGATCAAGTTGGTAATGCTATATATTAACGAGAGAGAACAACTTTAAAAGCCAGCCATTTTTTAATGATAACAGAAAATATGCTAAAATTTATTCCTAATAAAGAACCACCCAGCTAGCCATTATACTCTTCGCCGATTTACTACACTTGTTGTTGCACATTCTATAGGATACTCTTCGCAGTTTTTTTTTAAATGATATTAGTTTCAAACATTTTTTGTTTAATTACGAAACAAACAAAAAACTTTTATTTCAAAAATTAATAACGTTTTGTTGATCGATTTTGTTTCAAAATAATAGGGTTCTTCCTCTAGCTAACACTAACTTACTGACGAACAGACGGACGGAAGTTTTTCAGAATTCGAGCACCAACACAGTAATATGAAAACTTCTTCTCTACCAGCAATATTACCGGTTTTAGAAATGTGCCGATTGAATGCAATATACTCTTCGTTTTGTATTTGCGAAGAATATAATAAGAACTGGTACAGATTTTTTCAATTTGTATTCAATGGCCAATGACAGCAGGAAAACTATAATTTTCTTATTTAAAAAATTTACGGAGCACTCAACATTTTGCACATAACATTGTTATCTTTCAAGCTGTACGGATAGAAAAAATCCTACAAGAGAATACTTCAAGCCTTTTAATTTCTATTATATGTATTTTTAACATCATATTGGTTGTTTCTGGCAAATTTGAGATTTAAACATATCTCGCCTGGTAAACGTTCGAGCGCCATTTTAAAACTATCATATTTTTAGAACTATCGTACAGAAATAAACAAAATGCTATGTTTCTCTCAGGATATGCACATCCTTCAGAAGTGTCCAACAAGAACGTACTGTTAGGTAGATTAGGCGAACTATTGGCATATAAAATACTAAAACCTACCGAAGGTGTTGATGAAGTCAGTAAAGGTATTTGTCAGCATATTGTTGGTATGGACCCAATGAAAGTTGGCTCATCAAGTGATGAACCTTCTAAAAGCAAAGAAACTGAAACTTGTTTAATTTATCAAGAATATATACATAAAGATGGTGTCACCGTTAAAGAAATTCTGGAAGAAAATAAGCTTTATATTATTGATTTTAAAAGGTTTGAATGTGGTGAGAGTGAAAAGGCACTGGGTGACCAATCTTTGGCATATGTAGAAAAGTGTCAGTAAAATGTTGATATTTATTTATTGAATAAAAAAAATATTTAAACTCTTAAAAACAAAATACCTGTAATTTCATAATCTTGTTTTTTGTACCATATCACTCTTTCCATAAATGTACGACTTTTGAGTTATTTACGAAAAACAGTCTCAAGGTACCAATTTTTTAAAGCTAAAATCGTAATCTTCAAATCGTTATAACTTGGAAAATAAAAATTTTCATGAAAAATTGTAAGCCACCATTTTCTCTTATAATATTTATTAGACTGGGTGGTTACTATTTTACATATTTGTCCACCCCTCTAAATAACAACAATTTTAAATGATACACTTTTTTCTACTCAGCATCAGAAACTCAATGCAAAAAAAATCATGAAAATCCATTCATTATAACTGGGTTCCAAGGTAAAGATCTAATTGCACTTGACTATGCATGTTTCTAACTGCATCTAATAAATAATTTAAGTTTAGTATATTAGGTTTAAAGGGACAGGTGACGCAGATAACAAAAAATTTATCATTATTTAACGTAAGGACTTACCTCACTATGATAGAATTAGAATCCCAGTTAACCTTAAATTAGTATACATTTTACATAGGTTAACCATTAATTACTATTTAAATAGTTAATACTAATCGAATTCAGGTTTATTAGAAGTAAGTTTTGCAGTCAGGAAACAACACAGGAAGCATGCGATACGCTTGTATGTACGCTGACCGGAAAGGGGATTTATCGTAATCGGCGCCCTCCTACAGCAAATGATTTTAGTTAACAGTGCATAACATATTTTCCCTAATGCTATTAAACTCATATTGTATTTTTAGAAATTCGTATTTAATGGGTCGGTAAATTTACATTAGTGATATTCGTATGAAATTAGCAAGCGTTTTGTATAAGAAAGTGGGTTTCATGTATGCATTATACAATCGAAGATCGAATGTTTCATTTATTTCATTGGATTTGACACTTCGATAAAAAGTTTTAACGTGTGCCTCAAAGTCTTCAGTAAAATATGTGGTCAGCAACAGACGTATACAAGAGTATAACATAGTCCCATTTCAAATGGACCGTTTTTATTTTACGTCACTACTAAGAGGTGACCGCAGATTAATCTTGGCTATACTTGTACCTCGGTATGAAAATCTAAGCAACATTAGTTGCGGTTAGTTCTTGGAAAGGTGACCTCCAGAGAAATACAGAGACCTCGCTCCACCTTTTAGTGGCCTGTATATCAATGTATATGCAGAAGCTATATTAGGCGAGTATTGCGTAGTGCATAGGCCATACTTCAGAGGGAGTAGAAAGCGGTCGGTTCCTTATTTATTAAATGTTTGGCAAGTAAATAACCTCTCATCTAATGAGAAGACGTTCGACAAATTTTAAGGTTGGAGGTAACTCGTCTTCCGGTGATTGACCTTGACTTTAATTGCCGAATTAAGTTGACATTAAACAAGTGATTTAAAAAATTACTACTGACTGTTTGGAAGCTGTCATGAGCTGATGTATTATCTCAGAAAAAATCAGTCAAATAATAAATATAAAGTTACTCGGAATTGCTCAGAAGTAAAGCAGTACCTAGAAGACAGTTAAGAAAATTGCCACCTCAAGAATTAAACGATTTTATTTCTTTATTAAAATGAATAGAAATTTCAAAAAGTAAGACATAAAAATAGATCAGGATTATAAAAAAATATATAGTTCAAACAAATAAAAGCTGCTTCGAGTGTTAGGAAATGAAATACATCTATTTAGCTATTTTTTCTTGTAGACAATATTTGATACTTTATGATCTGGAGACGGTACAATCAATGAAGTTGGTGTACTGATACTAGAGCATGCCACATGAAATTGCCCATATTAAAAACAGCTTTGTCCTGTATCAATAACAGCTTCATTTAAAGACTGCAGCAACTGACTAAAACCTCGAAAAACTCTAACAATGGCTCTTTGATTTTGAAGCATCCTATAGACAATTTTCTCAATATTCGAATTTTGCGGTAATTTGTAACGAAACATTTTTTTTCGTTTCAGCGCCTGTGCTACATAAATTTGAATTACCCGCGGTAAACGCCAACGCAAAGTCAGCAAGTGCGCATATGCGAGTAGAAACATCACTGAGGCCGTTTTTAATATCGATGCTACTTTTTTTTTTTTTCGCTTCCGATGCTGGTGAGTTGAGATTGTTTACTTATTCTTTTAACGGATTTTCACGTGTATTTCTTTAATCCTTTGATATTTTGAATATATTTTATTATTAAATGAGGTCATATTATTGAGTTAACGTTGCTGCATGGTTATTTTTGGGAATTCTTAAAGGATATTCCGAGTAATAATTAATTTTTATTGAGGCATGTGTTTGTGCGATTTCGGTGTCCGCTGGATGCATGTACCTTTGTTAACTCAATTACCGTGGCAATTTTGTATTTTGTGATCACCTGAGGCACAATACTGTGGTGTTTTATCAATATTTTAGATTATTGTGAACGAGGATTAACTCGGAAATTAATCAAGGGATAAATTAGAATTTTCGTTTCTTAATCGTGTGCAGACAATCTCATCGCATTAAGAATCGAAACCTAAAGTCTTTTGTCGCATTTAATTAATCTCGTGTTAGTACAGAAGGTTAAGAGATAATTTTTTATTAGTTTATTTT
Source organism: Stenurella melanura (assembly GCA_963583905.1). Classification (NCBI taxonomy): domain Eukaryota; kingdom Metazoa; phylum Arthropoda; class Insecta; order Coleoptera; family Cerambycidae; genus Stenurella; species Stenurella melanura. The sequence continues at coordinate 58,831,517 of OY757314.1, read as the reverse complement.
TTCGGGAGCTTAAGCCCATAATTTTGTTGCTATATTTGTTACAATATTAGTTTTTTTTCAGATATTTTCTCTCTAATTCAGTTGTACTAAATTTTGTTACCTTTATTCAAATTTTTGGTCATAACCAGTGTCAGCCATTTTGTGAACGGCTCATCAGAGTAGAGTTTTTTTCTCATATATTCATTTCCTTCATTATTATATTAATCAGTAGCTTATTCATATATTTTCAGAAGAAAAATTTTACCAATACTCAGGCCTTTTTGTTAAATTGCTAATAGATTGGTTTTGCAGTGACCTTCGTCACCATAGCTTTTTGTAGTTTTCCTTGTATTTCTTTTATTCCAAGTAAAATATCTTACCAATTCATTTTTTATTAGACAAGAATTAACATCTAAAATTTTCTTTTTCTCACAATTTAAAATTTTTTCTATCGTCAACTGGTTATTTATATTACCCCTTTTACATGTAAAACCTTGGACCAGCCGAAGCATCGTAAGAGGAGAAGTTGGATAGGCGAGAACTTATTACTCATTGGCTGGACATTATTTTCCAAACCCAGCGTATCCCTGGAAAATCCTCGTAGACCAGGATACGACCATTATTTAGTCCTCATTCCCAGGTACGTGTGGCCATCTCCAGGGTTCGACCTTGTTGGAACTCTACGCTATCTACAAAGTTGAGTAAGCCTAAATCTCCGTAAAAATTCTCCATTGGTCAGAAAAAAAATATTGTAAACCAGTTGTCGTTTCTTAAATTGTAATTTATTTAATTAGTCTTCAAATTTACTTTCTGTAAATAATATTTCTGTTTTGTCTGTTAGTTAACTAATTAAATCAAAATTTTCACCATTAATATTTTTAATAATTATACTTATGTTAATATATTATTTGTTTTATATTTGATTTTGATTGTTTTCTCCCCCTAATAAAGTTTGCAGGAGTGTTATGTACTGAATACACTGGCGTCCAAATTCTTTGTAGTTTATTAAAGTTTTGTTTGGTTAATTTGACAATCAAATAATTGTTCACAAAAATATATATAACCCTTCTCGCCACAGAGTGACCCTAGCCCAGCCCTGAGCTAACGGGTTGCTACTCTTTCATAACTTCCTCAGCAGCCAGCTGAGAAAGTTGTGGTTGCAAATTTAAATGCGAGATGAGAAATTATATAATTTTCTCATTATGGTAACTACCGAAAAAGCTACAGTGGTAGTAGTTTGGCTCCTATTGATAACAAGAAATTTATAAGAAAAGTTTTCCACTACCTCCAGCTGCATCTAGAAAGAATTCTGGCACTATAAATATTCTCCAAAATTTCAAAGTGTCTCTTAAAAATACAGATAGTATTAAAGACTAGTCAAAATATTGGTAATAATTGCAAAGAAAAAGTACAAAGACTTGTACCAGTAGCTGCCGGACATCAAAATATACCACAACATTTAAGACATAAGTACTTACATAAATAGTAGAAAAGGTGACTGACAAAACAGACTAAAATGGAGTGGCCGACATAGCTAAAATCTTAGACCGTAGTGATTGTGAATTCGCCTATGTTGTAGACACACAAGCTGAGTAGCAGATCTTTTACTTCCTTCCTAGAGATTTAATCACAATATCACATGGGACCTCTTTGTAAGACTAAGGCGGTCTGTTGGAACTGAGAGATCATTTCTGTTACCAGTTTCGTATGAGTGGAAATTGCTGTTTAGATTAAAATCATTTTTATTAATGAATACATACTGAAGGAGATTATATATATATATAGTCCATAGATAGGATGCTGAACTGGCAGAAAAGATCTCGAAATGAATGCCTTTTATTAACACCCGCCATACACCGAATAGTCCTTTTCTGTGCTTTAAAGACATTTGGCATTGATGCACAAGAGCCCCAGAAACTTATTCCATAAATCAGTCTGGATTCCACTTGGGAATAGTAGAATGAAATGAGCATTTCCCCATTAGTAACATTTTTGAGGTTCCTTATCTGATAACAAACGTTGTTCAGCTTAGAGATGACAGTATTATAGTGAGGTTTCCAAGTTAAACACACATCTATAGTAATTCCGAAAAGTTTAACAGATTCCATTCTTTTCAGAGAGATGTTATTATAGTCTATATTTAATTCCATGTTGTTTTTACTATGATTTGTATGAAAATGTACATAACCAGTCTTATCTATGTTTAGGAATAGTCCATTCTGATTAAAAAACTGAGATAACTTGTTTACTAGGAGGTTAATTTTGATTTCTTTTTCGTTGTTATTGCCACCGGTGACAAAGAGTGATACGTCATCAGCATACAATACGATGAAGTGGTCTTTTACAAAATCGTGAAGGTCATTGATAAAGAGTAGAAATAACACAGGGCCTAAAATAGAACCCTGGGGTACTCCCACTCCCGTACTAGTAGTACCCGAGTTGAACTTTTTATAAACACCTTGTGTTTTATGGCTGATTTCAACAAATTGCGATCTGTTTGTAAATAAGAGTCAAACCAGTTTAGGGCAACCCCACGTATGCCATATTTCTCTAGTTTAAACAGGAGGCCGCTGTAATCAACACAGTCAGAGGCTCTGCTTAGGTCGCAGAACATCCCAGCGGGGCGGCTCTCACCTGCATCCAAGGCAGCAATGACCTGTCTAAGAAAGGCGTCCACTGCTGTCATGGTAGAATGGGATGATCTAAAACCATGTTGAGCCGTAGAGGGGATTTTATGTTAATTCAGAAATTTCCATAGCCTATCAATCATACTGTATTCAAAAAATTTTGAGAGACATGATGCCTCGGCAATTGGCCTACAATTTTCGGCTCTCGTTTTTTCATGCTTCTTATAAACAGAGTTTACTTTACTAACTTTCAGTTTGTTAGGGAAAGAACCGATGGATAAGGATAAGTTGATAAGATAAGTTAAGGGTTTTAGGATGTGACGTGAACATTTTGTTACAGTCTATTTTCGTATCTGCACATTTACAATTTGAATATCGTAATATGTTAATGTAGTATAACTGGTTGCCTACCGTTCGTGCTCCATGTGAGCCACGCACAGTGATGTTAGCAGCGAGTTGCTGGCAATGCATTGCTAGCAACGCACTGTAACTGTACCTAATTAGGAAGCGAGTTTCGAACGTCTCGATTATAACCTTTTCAAGACCGTTATTATCAATTAAACCTATTGTTTTGTTAATGGAATTATGAAATACTGTATTATGTGTGGAATATAAACGTCATTAAGGGAGATTTATCAGATTTGTGGGTTATGTTGTACAGTGTTCATTCGGAACGTACCCATGGACAATGTTTTAGTCATTCTCAGATTTTGACAGGTTTCCGTCTGGGCCATTTTTGGGGATTTTTTCCGTTTGCCGGCTCAAAGAGAAGTTGTGTCACTGAGCACGTGGATAGCATTTTGTTAATTTGCTTCTTTAATGGGATTTAGTGCTGTAGTGACAAATTAGCAGTATTTTATTTTGATATTTTTATTATTTTCTGTTGGGAAATACTGCTACGGAATTTTCCGGATAAATCAACTTGCTGGAAGCACATGGCAAAGGAATTCTGAAAGCCCACTCAACATCTAAGGTATACCTCTGAAATCTCTTTAGAAAATAGATTTGTAATATTCGTTATTTCTTTATTGCAGGGTTTTTTGGGTTTTTTATTCTTTTTGGTTTTCTTGTTCTTCTTGTACCTTTTGTTCTTTTGGTTTCATTTTATCTCGGACTTGGGATGTTTGACCCCACATCTTACCTGTTGGATTTGTACATCTGCATGTGAATTTGGTTTTACTGAAACTTGGTTGGCAAGATATTTGGTAACTTTGGAATCCTGAGTGTACCGGTGAGACTCTCCTGCCTGGTTCCCTTGGAAGCTACGCTCCCCTGGTAGGCCTAGTGGTTACATTTTGAAACTTGCTGGAGGTAAGCGTCTTTGAATTACCTAACGAGGGACCTTATATCACATACCACCTTCTACGTGAGGCGTAGAGAGCCCGTCAGCTTTCTTACGGTACACATTAAATGTAAATTATCAGTACATATTTGGCATATGACCAATTAAGTTTTAGTAGTTTTGAACACCACGCTTACAAATTTTTCAGTCAATTTAACCTATTGTCACTAAATAGTTCACATTATTTTGTTCACTTCGTGGTATTTTTCAGTATTTTAATGTAACCATCTAAGCTAATATATTTTGGGGGTCATATTTTGCCTATTATTAGTTAAGATTTTATTAGTTTTAAGTTATCATATGTTTTGTGTTAGGTTAAGTGTGGGCCACACATCTAAGAATATCGATTGTGTGTAATGTTATCTCTGGCTGTAAGCGTACCTATATATAATCATTAAATCTGTTATAGTAAGAAGCGTATTTGCTTTCACCAGCGTACATTTAAAGCCCCAATTTTGTCGAAGCCACTCCCCAGGTACTTGTCTAGTCGGCCGTGTGAGCCTCTTTCGCCACCAATTAAATGCAGAGAGGGGACTGCACGTAAAACATAAAAATTTTGTTCAGGGCACAGGGTGACCACCCTACCCTGCTGTATTGCCGATATATCAGCCTCTAAAGTTAATTTTTTTTTGCATAGTCCCCTTTTATCTGGGAGCCCTGCAACAATTTTTTAATAACAGCACTGGGTAGACCATCAGGACCTGATGAGAATTTATTTTTCAATTTGTGATTGATGATATTTAGGATTTCAATTTCAGAGAATTCCTCTATGTAAATACTATTTTCTATGGATGCTATGTGATTTATTTCCTTTTCGCCGCTAAAGTCTATGTTTGAAATAATTTTATGAGATGCTTCAATGAAAACCTTGTTGAAGTTATTAGTAATTTGAGTCGGATCAGTGATTGTGTTCTTGTCATCTACAAGAGTTATATTTTTAAGTGCTGTTTTCTTATTTGTTAAATCTGAAATTATTTTCCAAGCAGCTTTGTTTGGATTTTTCTTTGTTTTTGGGATTATTAAGAATGTTTTTAGTTTTTTTTGTATGGTTAACCAACAAAGTATGTTCATGTTTAGCTTTTTTATATATGTTTTCTAGATCAGGATTTAATTTTTTGAGAGAAAATAGATGCTGAAGGTTTTGACTGGAAGTTCTAAGTTCACTAGTAACCCATAATGTTTTCCCCGTGGTTTGTTTGTGAGACTTTAGTGGAAAACAGATATTAAAATAGTGTAGAAGGGTACTGTGGAAATTATCCAATTTTTCATCAAAGTCTGAGCGAGCCTTCATATACATTGCTCCATGTTTCTCTCTCAAGCATGGTACAAATATTGTTGTAGTTTACTTGGCTAAAAAGTCTTTCATTGAAAGATGCAGTTTCTGCATTTTCTGTGTTTGATATGCCTGTGCTAAAGAAAACAGTGTTGTGGTCAGAGATTAAGTTAGGATGGACCAAACAATTCTTAATGTTATTAATATTAGTAAATACGTAATTGATCAATGAACATGAGTGTGAGTTTACCCTCGTACTACGTACTTTTTGATCTAGGCCATATGTTGCTAGAAAAGAAGTTAGGATGCTATATCTATCGTCAGGGGAATCTGGACTAATGTTAAAATCACCGTTAATGATTATCGGTATATGGGGTTTACATAACTTGTCTAGCATATTATTAAGGGATTTAATAAATAAATTGAAGTCGCCTGATGGAGATCGATAACAAGTGATGATATACACCCGTTTTTTTGTAGATACTTTCGACTCCAGGTAGATAAGTAACTTTATATTTCCTAGCAGTAATGTTCTAATTCTAAGTCATCTACGTCTAATGTTTGACTAGACCATATTCCGACACCACCGCCTTTAAATACAGATCTGATGTATCTTGTAACAGGATTAAAATTTAGGAAGTTCAAGGCATTTACTTCATTCTGTTTACACCAAGTCTCAAACGGATTGGGATTGACGATACTGGTGATGGTAATTAGTAAAGTTAGCTTTGAGTCCTTATGAATAATGGAGAGACTCGTACAGTATAAACACTTAAAAATACTTTAATGCAAATATGAGAGGCTGTATGAGATTTTCTAATTTTTGTAGAAGTACTCACGGCATTTAACATGATACGTAACTCCATTATCAGCGAATTCGATGGAGATGTCTTTACCTTCGTTCTTTTATGCTTATTTTTTAACAACTTATTATATATACTCTTCGCAAATACAGAACGAAGAGTATATTGCATTTGATCGGCACATTTCTAAAACCTGAAGACCTGAAATTCTGAACAACTTTCAAAATGCCCGTCCGTCTGTCTGTCCTTCTGTCTGTCTGTCTGTCCGTCCGTCACGTTTCTTGTAAGCAAGATAGCTTAAAAATGAAAAGTCCGATTGTATTGCAATTTGAACAGTAAGTTAGCGTTAGCTAGAAGTGGAACTCTATTTTAATTGATTAATAAATAAAAATGTTTTATTATTAATTTATTTATTACAATTATTTAAATTAAAAAAAAATCAATTTCTTATATTTACAAAACATATTATTAAACAGAAAATGTTTAAAACTAATATTGTTGACAAAAAAACTGCGAATAATATTCTGTAGAATGTGCAACAATTATATTCGAACGTAAATCGGCGAAGAGTACAATGGTTAGCTTGTTGTTATTGTTATGACTGCAGTATATTTTGAAGCATATTTTTATCTTAGATTATGCCAGGAAACCGCTTATTAAATTTCACTGTAATCGGTAATCGGCAAAGGATAGTAATAGCAGTTTCCTGCCATAAACCGCCAACTGCTCTTATCTTATACTTTAGCTATTTTTAAATGTGTTATATTTCACCAAATCCAAGAAAATGAAATCAACATTAAAAATCTGAAAAAACACGACCAAAAACCAAACGCGACATTTTAAATGGAACAAAATAATCCTACTAACTCATTGAAAACATGTAGGTATGATTTAGTAGGTAGGTAATTGTATACGTGCATAATATATACAATTATATATATAAAATCACTAACTATAAGAAAATTAATAAATTTTTTGGTAATTTCAGAAGACTATTCCGTATCCCTTCAAATGTTGGTATCTATAAGTGTAGAGTAAAGTGTTACTGTTTTTGACTAAGCCCACAAAAATATGATGTAGAAGATACCAATAGTGCAATATACACTGTGCAACGTTATATTGCTTGATGTCTAAGTGATATCTATAACGTTAGCACACGGCAGTCATTAAATTTGGAGGCTGGGTCGTGGGCAAGGATTATTGTAATATAAAAATTTTATTCATTTATCTAGATGTTCAATTTAGCATTTAGATGTTATTTAACACTAATATTATAGCAAGTTATGCCTGGGCGCCAGTCGAATACTTCGACAAGGGTAGAGGGGAGTCAAGACACACAAAAACAATTATAAAAAAATGACGTAAGTAATATAAGTAAATTTAATAAATAAAAATTTTACCATTAAGAAAACAACATGTACATAGATCATAGATGTTTGAAAAGCCAAACTATAATTTCCAAATTAACAATTACTTTGTGGTGTATAATAGCAACAGGAAAGTAGACAAAAAAACAGGTATAAAAAATTGTAGAAAACTATAAGCAATGATTGGTAACAAATGACAAAGTATTATATCGATAACAAACGTAAAACACAGGTAACGATAAATTGTAAATATGAACAAATATTTTCCTCTCTTACACAACGTACTTATATCACAGATATCAAATTAATTTAGTAACTAAGGTGTGCGCTAATTACCTGGATGATTTTTCTCTTATTTTTACTAAGTTACCAAATCTAAATTTAATTTTAAATAAAGCTTGAACCTTTATCGAGATCAATCTATGTAACAGTCTCACAATACTTCACTATTTTCGAGTATAACATGCATTAAAGTTATAACACAATGATATTAATTTATAGGTACCCAATTAACAGCTGTTAGTCGGTGAACACAAAAATATATATAAGCAATCAATAATTTTGTTTAAAAATTCAATGAATTATTATAAAAGTTTAAGGTTCACTTTTTATTTGCCAAAGGAATAATCAAATTTATTCCTGTAAAAAAATAACGGTAATCTCGTATATTTGGTAAGTTGAAATGGATAGACTGCACAGAGGTTGAGGTGTTGACGTAAAGTCCAAGCAAAGTTACGTAAATTCTAAGCAGAGTTTACGAAGGTTACGAAGAGTCTAAGAAGAGTCTGAGAAGAGCCTAAGAAGAGGCCTGAAAAAATTATAACGTCTAAAACCTCTTGCATTTTCAGTGTATGATTGCAGTAAATAAGATATTAATAATAATTAGACACTCACCCTAGGTTTCATGAGGCCTCTCGAAAGTGTTTTCCTCACAGAATTAACACGAGGTGCGAGTAGGTAATAAATGCCTAAAAATTCAAATCGTCTAAGCTAATTGCAGTGGACTTAACGCGATCAATAGTTAATATATGTATTTTTTTAAATTACTCACCCTAGATTTTATGAGGCACTCGCGAATCTTTCAGATTTTAATTTAATTAATTAACAAATACGCACACCACGTACTCATTACCTCGATCTACCCAAAACGTGGAAACCTTAATCTCCCGGACGGCTCGATCAACTTTTTATACCAATACTTTGTAGTTTTTTATTCAATCATTTCACGTTTACTTTTTCTAAACTAATTTTTGTTAAAAGTTCTTTATGCAAATCAATAGAGTTGTCATTACATTTATTTATTGATAAATTTATAACAATTCAAAAATCTTCTTCTCGAACTTTAAAACAAAAATAAATTATTTATATATGTAACCAGATATACCAACTAGCGAATTCTTAATATACAGTGTGCTGCATGATTGTTTCTCGAAAAATTTAAGACTTGTTCTATATGTTCTTTTTAAACCGCTACAACTGTCTGTCAAATTCGACTGTACTCTATATAGATTAGCTACTACGTCGATTTTACTTTCAAATGTTTTTAGAATGTAGTTTTAATAGGACATTATTACATAACACACTAAAATTGCAATAGGAAGTTACAGAATACAAATTTATTTGGTGGCAGAAGTCATAACAATTGAAGCCTTGGTTTCTAGTATATACACCAAATCCCAATTTTATGGACTCTTACTAACTTGCATTACTTATTTCCCTCTATTTATCCCTATATGATTTACTTCCAGATTTCATTATAATACAGCCGTATGGGAAATGGGTTTCGATAGAATCGCCTGAATTTTCGGTATATTGTAGCTTTTCTCATCCTGAACAAAAGTTTCCATGACCACGATGATCCATTTCGAATATTTTGGCTCCTATAGAGCACCAAAGCTCCATACCCACATTAATCTTATGCAAATTAGTTCGACGGAATCGTCTGAATTTTTGGTATATTGTACATTTTGTCATCCCGAACAAAAGATGGAGAATTTTGTTCAGGATAACAAACGGTACAATTTATCAAAAATTCAGACGATACTACTGAAATCCCATTTACCATAAGATTAGTATTGGGGTTTGAAGTTTTGGTGCTCCATAGGAGCTAAAATATTTCAAATGGAGCATCGTGGCCATAGAGATTTTTGTTCATAATGACAAATGCTACAATATACCAAAAATTCAGACGATTCTACCGAAACCCATTTCTCATAAGGTTTGGGTGTGGTCCTTTCAAGCAAATATCTTAAACCGCTGTGGAGCAATTGAACACATAAAAGAAAAGTAACAGAAGGACACAAATTCTCGACATTTCATGGCATTCTAAACCGATTCCAACAGAAAAACAATTTTTATTTGTTTTAGGATTACTATAGTTCCACTCTAGTACTATACTACTGACTATACGTGGATGTGGAAAAAAAATTAGTTAAATGGTATACAACTTCCATATTCATTAAAAGCATTAGGTCGTTCATACAGATACTCTGACAGGCATATTTACGTACACTATTATACTATGAAGTGAGCACACGAACCAATTTCTATATTTTTCTTTGAACCTGATCGATCGAGAAAGAGTGAACGTCACGTGACACAAAAAAGTCACTAAAATTATCAAAATTGATTTCTATTCTATGTATTATTATTAAAACTAATTTCGAATGTTTAGGGAATACTGAAAAAATGCAAATGGTCGCCATTTTGTGCTTTGTGATCAGCTGATTGAACGTCTTGTATAGGTTAGGTGTATGGAAAGAAGTTGGTGCCATCAGTTTAAAACCCTACATTAAATAAAGATGACTTTAGTACAGATGCCGATATATTTCCGAATATTACATACACAAATATTGTAATTAAATGATTTTTGAAAGGAGTGCATAGTTAAAAGAATGAATACAAGGCATTCAAAAGTCGAAGTTTACAACCAGTTTGTTAATTATTGGGTGAAACAAGTTCTCTCCAAGAAATTTACAGGATAGCAGCTTATTATCGCAAAGGTAAGGATAGTTATAAATTATAAATTATTTTTGCCATGTACTTAGATAGATAGATAGATAGATATTTATTGGTCATATATACACAAATTATGCTTTGACATGTCAAAGAAATGTAAAATATAGCAAAAAAACCAACGAAATATTTATTGTCTTAAATAATAATAATAAAAAATACACAAATAAGTAAAAGAAATAATTAACACATAGAGTAAATAACAATATAGTACATAGAGAACGAACAAACAATAATCGTTGTCATATATAGAGTAGGTTTATAAAATTAAACGGGAAAAATCAGTCAACAGGAATTCGTCAAAATCATGGAATGCACTATCAAGGAGAATGAAGTGATTGTACAGCAATCGGTAACATTACTGCGTAATAGCATGTCCTATTTCTGGTTTTTGAAAGTCAGATCCATTTTTCAGGTTACGGGCTTTCAGCGTTATTAACAAAAGCCTCATTCTTTTGGTATATTTCGGATCCAGATGATTTCTTAGTACTCATTGCGATTGTGCTGCAGCTACAGACAAACACATACCCTAGCCTGATTTGCAATTTATGAGGTACAGAGTGAGGTGATGACACGTCATTCCTTTTAGTTTTTTAGTAGAAATGGCTATGGCTAAGCAGTTAACCGTTATGCAATACAATGTGTAGATTTTGTGAAATAGGTACTCATAAAATAAACGAATTAAGTACTGGACTTAAAATTATAGTAAGGTAAACACAATTTATCTAGCGGTTCACCCTTCGTCTATGGTATATTTATGCACCGAGCTGCGCAAACCAATGTAATTTCTGTAAGAACTTTTTTTATCATGTCGTATTAATGTTACTATTGTCTAACTTATGTGTGTTATTAAATATTCTCCTTTCCTTTTATTGTTTTATTTATCACTTACTACTATCGTTAGGTAGGTTGAATGTCGACTACGCTGAACTAGTACATGCTTGTAAATAATAAAAATAAAACAAAATGTATCTACTAAGTAAATAAACAATTATTTACTATCACCAAGTTTAACATTTGTAATATAACTTAAATGGCATTTATACTTAAGTAATTACAAATTGAGTGAATGTACATTATTTTAAAATATATCGTGTGGTGTTTAAAAACTACTCAATTCTCTTGTTTAACATTACAAAACTGAAAATGGGTTAAAGTTTGCGTTCAGACTCAGTTTTCAAATATTAAACAATCAAACATAGTAGTTTTTAAACAACCTCAATACATACTTTAAAACAATACATTTAGTCCCCAGATCATCGATGACACTGAACTTTCATTTTTAATCTGTAAACTTGATCAGATTTTATATAATCTGTAGCTTTTCTTTGAATTGCACCATATTTAAAACGGTTGTCTCTGTAACATTTTTCTCTTTTGACATGAGCCTCTTTTTCACTCAAGTTTTGGCACATAAAATATCAGTCAATTGTTAATTTCTATACCAAATTGTTTATAGATTGCATTAACAGCACTTATTTTATCATAAGCACTTTCAGTTTCATAGCTGGATTTTAAGTTGCATGTCTTGTAACACAGCAGCGTGGCCTACAATATAAATCCACGTTAAAAATAAAATTCTTACTTTAACATATAACAATTTACCATTGACAAAATGCTTGGAATACTCCTGTAAAATCATTTCTTTTTACTGCTTGCAATCAATTGACGTGTTTCAACTTCAAGTTTTTCTAGTTGAAAAATCAATGATATTTAATAAAAACTGGCGTCATTTCGTATTGCCACACTTTCACAATTAATAATAAAGCCAAAACTTGGCAAATTGTGTAATATAATGTCCACAAAAGTAGTAATTTAATGAAAATATATGCCGATTTTTGTACCAATGATGTAGTTGTTGGTCCTTTTATGGATTTTTTATTTGTCCGGTATAGGGATGGAATCCTACCATTCATTGTTGAACACTAATCTAGGATTATTTATTGAGAATTAAATCGCTAGAAGAGGGATTTTAACCGGCTTAGCTTGTTAGAAGCTACGGCTAGCGCACATAGCCCGTCATAACTATCCCCATGAAAATAAATTTAATACATTTTAGACATACCATTTATTAGTAATCAGTTTACGCAGTTATTAGATGTAAATATTCTAGGTTATTGTAGAAAGAATACTTCAAATGTGGTTTTAAAACGCGAATGTAAATCATTTGATTATAACCAACATAAATGCCAATCAAACTATAGATGCCAATAGGTGGCAATTTATTAATGCTTAGTAGAGGAAGCAATCTAAATAATATAGGGGTTACCACCATCATTGATGCTTTCACAAGTTTGTACTATTGCGGCTTAATGACTTTATAGCGATATGTAAGTGTTATTTATAACCTGTTTAAATCTGCAGCAGTAATTTATTAGTTCTCGTTTTTAAGATTCGTTAACATTCTTTGAATTTTACTTCCCAAAGACATAATAAGCAGTGGAAACTTAACATGCCTATTGAGTTTTAAATTGCTGCAATAACTGTTTTCTTTCTTTCTTTCTTTCTTTCGTTCACTTATAAATGATAAATACTAGATTCTCGAACTTTTGGTATGATTTAGACTAAGTAAGATTTTTAAAACTTAAATAAAACAGTTGTTCATCCATCGGGAATAAATTGCAACAACTTTGAAGCAACCCAAATAATAAAACTGGATCATACCAAAAGTCCAAGATTTATGAAATTGGTTGTAAAAATTATAATTTAAAGTATGGTATAATAAAATTCAATGAACTTGAAATTGAAAAGTCTAGTAGTGTAGTTCAATAAAATTGTCACTTTTGATGTACTTTTTTGTTTTGATGGACGCTATAAAATTACCTTGCCCTCCGTTTTCGAAGATGCTGAATATGTCGATTTTGCGGAAAATTCTCCGGGAGTGGTAAAATGCCCTTAAAGCCCAAAACAACCATTTTATATGGGGGTAAAAAATCGGTGTATTATTTCTGTACTTTCGGGTAGTGTATTGAAGATGGATTAAATAATTGGACAGCGATTTTCACCCTCCCTAGTGTTGAACAATCCTTCCAAGGGGTGAAAAATATATTTATTTAAAGCTTGTAATCTTTACTTAAAATCTCTCTTCTCTACCTGAATTAAAAAAAAAACTTTTTACCCCTTAGAAGGATTGTTCCAAGCATTTAAAGGATCAAAATCGCCCTGCAGTCCTTTCCTTCCTTAGAACCATTTCCTTTCCCTGAAACTGAAGGAAATGTATATCGAATTTCCACCCCCTTGTTTTGAAGAACTGTTTCAACCACTTGAAGAAGGTTCAGAGGGTGTCTGAATTATAATGGGGTTACATGGCCTAATCCCCCTTTTAACCACAGTAGTTCTAAACACAGACCAAGTAAATCAGACTTTTCACTTATGACGTATCATGGATTAAATTTTTCTCTCTCTTTCTCTCTCTCTTTCTCTCTCTTTCTCTCTCTCTTCGACTCTGGACAGGTGCCTATTTGTTAAGTGATTGATGTATTGTATTGTAACAATTGCAGAATTTGCTTGAATGTCGAATATTGCATTTAAGCCCCATGAGAATTTATGTCAACCACATTTCTCGTAATTTCTCTTCTACGCATAATCTAAGCAAGTGATACTTCCCACGTCAAAAAATTAAACAATGTGCACAGGGAATGCTATTGAGTGAAAAGTCTGATCGATTTGGTCTGTATCCTAAGTGTTGTCACTAATTATTACACCTAATTAATACTTAGTAATTAAAATTTAAAATATTTTCTTCATCCCCTCCAAATAAAATACTCTTATCAAACTAAATTCAAAGTGTGCCGGATCACAATTTGCTCTAAAACCATAACCGTTATTATTGGCGGAAGGGGAACAGAATGAGAACCGTTATGATAACCTTCGCGATGAAGATAATGAGGAGTATATTGCATTTGATCGGCATAATATGTCTAAAGCTGTAGATATTTCTCAAAGAGAAATAAATTTCATATCATTCGGATAACTTTAGAACGAAATTTGATTGTATTGAAAAGGTAGGAAGTTAGTGTTAGTTAACACAAGAACCTTATGGCTTTTGGACAAAATAAGAGAGTTATTGATTATGTGAAGGTTAAAAAGTTGTCTTCTGTTTTCTGTTTTCTAACTGAACAGAAACCTTGTACAATATTATTTCCTACAATAGTGTTAAACATTTTACTAATTTATATCATATGTTCCAAAATAATATAATAATCAGCCGTCGAAATACGATTTTCAAATGGACTCATATATTCGAAATGAACACATTTTAGTCTACCGAATGACGGTCTAGTAGTTAAACCTTGAACTCGAAGTCCAGGGGTTGCAGTTACCAAACACAAACGAGTTGGATGTACTTTTTCATATTTTACTTTACACTGAATACCTTTCCACCAACAGAGTTGACTGTTTGATTGATTTCCCAGCGTAAGGTGAGCATTGCTGCCGATTCCAGGCATCCAGTCTGGAGGTTCGTTCCAACACACAGCTTGGTCGAACACGTCCAACGGACGGCCAAAACGCGTGCCGGAACCAAATCTGGACTGTTTTATATACCGCCGGACCAGCTGCATACGCTGGGTTGGACATGGGACATGCTTGTTGTCAGCAGCGAGAGCCACATGTCGCATGAGGTAGCAATATACAGGAAGATCGAGAAAGACTGAATGCTCTGCTCCATAAAGATATTTTGTGTGCCACTTACACTATTTTGTGATACTTTCAATATTTGCACGTTGGCGACAGTGATTTTTATAGGTCGTGTACGTGCGTCGTCTCAAATTTATACATTTTTGTCAGAGATTAGGAACAACAAACCCAAATTCCCGAGATGTTAAATGAAAATTGTTCGAACTTTTCATTATAGTACTTTTATGCACATTATACAAAATCCAAGTTTTGGCTGTGTTATTAATTGTGGAAGTGTGGCAATAAGAAATGACGCCAGTGATTATTAAATTACCTCGATTTTTCAACTAGGAAAAGTTTAGGTTGGAACACGCCATCTTCGTAAGCTTCGACTTTTTAAATATCTTGGACTTATTCTCTTAATTATGTACTCCTTTCAAAAATCATATAATTACAATATATGTGTGTGTAACATTTGGAAACACATCAGCATCTGTACTAAAGTCTTCTTTATTTAATACATGGAGATTTAAACTGCACCAACTATTTCCCATACACCTATACTGTACATCATATAAACTCGTCTCTATGTTAACAAGAGAAACTCACCACAGGAATTGATTAAGGATAATTTTGGATGTTAAATAATACAAAATTAAGTTTTAAAACATCACGAAATCCGCAAAATATAACGATTAAAACAACGCGTTCGAGGGGCTTATCAGAAAGTGGCGGCCATTTGTATTTTAGTATTCTGGACTAGGCACCCTAGTCTAGTAACATAGAAAATCAGTTTTACTAATGTACGTAGAATAGAAATCAATTTATTTAATTATTAATTCCATATAAACTTTGATTTTTCTATTATGGCGTTTCACTTAGCGCAGAATTTCTTGATGTACCGATGGCTTAAATTTTATCGAGTTTAGCATAGTTTTTACCGCTTTTTTTAGTGCTTATTTTCGGGAGCGTCTTGCACGAGGCTCAAGAGGAGCGAAACTCTTCCACCAATAGAGTTGGCGCCAAAATATTTAAAATATCTAAAACTAATGTTATTTTAAAAACCATGAAGATTATCTCAGAATATGCAACGATTGTATTATTTTAAGAAATTGGCGAATAGTACAACGCAATGTTTGTTCTAGTTTTACTTCGATCGGGATCCCTATTATATTTAAAAAACAATGTTAGAACCAATAAAATCTATTCATAACTAAACGATTGAACATTCACAGACTTGTTGCAATAAACAAGTAAACTAATATATTACTTCTGAATAACCTTGCTAGTGTTTTGCACAACATGATATGCTCTTAACATGATAATAGATGCAATTCGTCATGTATAGATCAAAAGTAACATTTTATTCACATAACAAATGACTTTACAAACGAGATAATCTTACGTGTATTAATACCGCTTGATATTGCATAAAACCTCTCAGTGCACTTCGTGGAAGATCTTTTATCTTACTCCGATTGTTACTTAAAGCCACTGACGGAAACATATTACATCCACGCAATGGATGTCTGTAGGTCTGTTGGTCAGTCTGCAACTTCTTTTTGTGCCTTTATTAGTCCGGATCGATTTAAGAAATTGACGTGAAAGGAGGATATTAAAATGAGGCTAATTTTAGCCCAAGTTGAGCAACAGAAAATGAACACGATTTTTGATACCTAGCATTTTTCCCGTATAATGCGATGATGTATTCGGTTTTGCGAAAAAGTGATGGGAAAATGTTAAGAAAATGCTTGAGAATTCACAATATCCGGCCTGAGATATTTCATAAGTTAACAGGGCCGGCCGGAGGGGCAGGCGGTCGCCTGGAGCGCCGGATCTTGAGGGGCGCCAAAAGGCAAAAGTCAAGTGACTTGCCGCAAGCCGGTCGTAGTTTCCGAATAAGTAAACTTAATATTTTAAACAAAAGCACGTACTCCAAACAAGTTCGCCCCCTCCCTCCTATCAGTGAGCGTGCTGATTGTACAAATTTTTTAATATTGTGTTTCAACCTTGAAAATGGCAAATTTTGCATTTCTTTAAACATTAAATTGTTTATAAGTCGGAAGCGGTTAACTTTACAAAAAAATAACAAGACTTCGTTTTTGTTTAAAATGACAAAAAGAAAATCGGATCATTCGGGTAAAAAAAAAACGATATTTGCAAATTGTTTATAAAAAAATAGTTTGAACAAATTGGGACCAGATTTTCGCCCGGTAAACTCTTGATTTTTATTCAGGGGTATGTCCCGAATGTGAATATGCAAAAAAATCGAAAGGGAACATTTTTTCATATTAAGGTCACCTTGTCTAAATGACTCAAGATCGATTAACCTCATTAGCTATGATTTCCATAGAAAACTAACTTTTATGGTAGATAGGTTTTAATGCCTTCATTAAGCAGCTTGCATTACAGAATGCTAGACGAAACCAGTTCTTATGAACAGGTACGTCTTTCTTAGTTATTTAATTTCATTTCTATGATAATATTAATCTCAAAGACGCGTTACTAAAATCTGTATAATTTACCTAAGAAAGTATTGAAAATTGGGAAGGCGCCAAACTCAGAACTCGCCCGTACTTCGCTATATTTTACTATAGATAACGGTGATTTCTTTTAATATTTTTCTCGTAGAATATGATTCTCTACTTTGCTTTGCCCAAAAATGTCAGCAAAATGCGGACAAATTAAGAGAATGCTCAATAATTTTCAAATTCGAGTCTGTAATATTCAAAATTTAAACTTTTTAAGATCCAGAGCTTATTTTGCGAGATTCGGGTGGTTTCTTGTAGTATTTTTCCCGTAGGATACGAGGGTCAACTATTTTTGCCGGAGAATATTGGGAAAAAGTATAAAAATCACAGAAAAAATACTACAAGAAACTACCTTGAACTCAAGTTTAATACTTTAGATGTTAATAGGTTTCATTTATGTCTATTGCAAGCTATATATTGTGAGTTTTTATTCATTTTCTTGTTTTAACACGTTCACTGCGGTACCGTTTTTTATCGATTCTCGCATTTGGCGGAACGAGTCATATGTGTCTCGTTAAGAACTTTTCTATTTGGCGAAACGAGTCATATTTGTCTCGTTGTCATTGTCATGATTTATGACATCATGTGACGTCAGGGACTCTATTAGGGCAATAGTTTTAGTGTGAACTCCATCAACAATGGTCACTGAAAATAAGTCTGCGACAGTTGGTTGATCCACTTAATAGTTTGGAAAAAATACGAACCCAAAGTCAATAAAAAAAAATCATAATAAATCATTATATTTATCAAAAATAAAACATCAGGCATGAAATATAAAGGAACTTAAACATAAATCAAAAATAGGCTCTAAGTCCACTCAGATTTTTTCGTGTGCATCGTTGAAACATTTCAGGCAGTACGTTGGTTTTCCCTCACATTCCTCGCAATAGGTCGTCACTTGTTTAGTTTTTTTGTCTGCCTCTTTACTACTCATTGTCCGTCTCAAAGTTTTGTAACATCCGATACATCTACGCCTTTTTTTATTTTCAGGACCATATTCCATTAATGTATGGATTCTTTTTGGAGTTCTTGGTCTTGGAGGTTGTTCTGGGACGACAAATAAATTTTTGCATAAAGAGTTTCGAAAATCCAACATAGACATTTTATTATCGCTAAACTTAGCATTATATAGTATCCATGCATTAGTTACTGAACAGTCCAAGATAAGTGCCAAAGCGACTTTTCTGTACCACTTTTTCGTTTTTCTTAATATGTCATAATAGGCAGTCATTTGGTCACTGAAAAATAGCTTTATAATTATTCTAAAAAACGATTATAGGAACCACTGTCTTACCTGAAGTCGACACCCTTTTTTGCACAGTTGTAATCAATAATACACTGTGGTTTTCTGACTGGAGCATCATGCCTAATTTTTCCAGTTTCCACTAATGAAGCATTGTGTTTTTCACATGTTGAGAGCATCATAACTGGTCTTTTGTCCACCCATTTTATGACTTTTACGTTGGCTTTTTGTACACCAAAAGTTTCTCCTTTTTTAAGTTTCTTTTTAGTAACCGAATCTGGCAGGCCCCTTCTGTTGGCTCTTAGCGTCCCACATATTCTCGTTTTATTTTTTAGCAAATCATCTGCTAATGAAATACTGGTATAATAATTATCACAATATAATGTGCGTCCGACACCAGTGTATCCTTGAAGAAGGGTCTTGACCACTGCTTCTGGGTGACCTTTTCCAGAGGTCAGATCACTACCTTTTCCTGTGTAAACTCTTAAATTGAGGACGTATCCTCCTACAGTACACAATTTATAAAGTTTTACTCCATATGGATGGGTTTTGTTTTTGATATATTGTCTAAAAATTAGACGACCCCTCCATGGAATGACGCTCTCGTCAATAACAAGTGACCCTCCAGGAATCAAATGAGCTTGAAAATTTCGTATTAGAGGTTCAATAATTGCTTTTATTTTGTACAGTCTGTCTCCTTCATCATGATCTGTATTATTAGTAAAATGCAAACAGCATAAAAGTAAAATAAATCGGTCCCTGGGCATAACATTGGAAATAAATTCATTATGATAGACTGGGTCTTTAGACCAGTAAGAATTTATGACTGGGGTGTGTGTTAATCCCATAGCCAAAATCACAGAAAAAAGAGAATGTATTTCTCGAGCACATGTAGGCTTCCAGTGCTTCATTCGGGATGACGCGGTAAGGTTACCAGTTTCTATCATCTGGGTTGCATAAGTATTCGTTTCATCCACGATAATGTCAATGATGTCGTCAGTAATAAAAAGTTTAAAAAAATCCAGAGGCCTAGATGCATTTTCGGGAATATTATGTACCTCTCCGTCACTAAATACAGGAAAAATTAATGTATCTGAGAGACTAACATCAGTCCAGAACGATTGATTATTGTTGGAGTTCTCTACTCCTTCGAGGTCTTCATTAGTGTTGTCGAAATTTGCATCCACGCCTGCGCTTTCATGGTCACTTTCTTCACCGGAAATATCTGAAGTATCTGATGATGGCACATAATTTCTATCCGCAACCGAGTCGTCTGAATCGAAATCTATATCCGAATCGCTAGAATCCGATGCATTTTTTTGGGCACAAGCAGTACCTACTAACAATAAGTCTTGTTCTGTTGCTATACATCGCTGATCACTGGTAAAACTACGCACAAAATAACTAATTGAACTTCCTACACCAAGACACGCTTAAATGAAACTGGTAAGTACTTAGTACACGTGCATAAAATCACGATCAATATTATCCCCTCTAACTATATTTGTCCATTCTAATAAAACTGTTCTGCGCCCTCTTTTGAAGAAGCCCTGTGTTAGGTTACAAACCTTTATAATTGCAAAGAAGTTTGTTATAAGATTTCCTTCTTTGATTGGCAGCTCGGTATGCAATTCTCCATACATATACAAATAAGTTTATAAACACACGGATGTTTCATATGTGTTGCTATGCTGCACGAGTTATATATGACTCGTGCCGCAAGTAATATAAAAAATTGTAACTACAGGCGGTGCGAGATAAATATGTCTCGTGCATATTTATAGCATATTTGACTGGATCAAGTTTAGCAGAATGGATTGCTGGTTGTATCGATTTAAACAGATGGAAATTAACGAAATTATCGCATTAGCACAGAACTTCTTTTGCGTAAAAATACACTTCGCATAGAACTACAGTGCGACACGAGACAAATATGACTCGTACCGCAGTGAACGTGTTAACTAGATTCTCGAGGAATTTTTCCGTAAATCTGAGTGAATCTCCTCATTTTACGGGATAATTACTACGACATAAAACCACTATAATATCAAGTTGGTTCTTAATATGTTTCACTTGGGAATAACGCAGACTAGATTTTGTGAGTTTTCAAACATTTTCTTAATTTTTTCGCATTTCCTGCAAAAAGAGTAGATTCACGAGAAAGATACTACGAGAAACCACCCGGGTTTCGCGTAATAATCTCTGAATCTTAAGAAATTTAAATTTTGAATATTACAGGCTCGAACTTGTGAATTTTTAAGTATTTCCTTAATTTTTCCGCATTTTCTCGGCGTTATTTGGCAAAGCGAAGAAAAATACTAAAAGAAACCACTGTAATTGTTTTATTAACTTTTCTACATTCTCTGGCCATTTTCCCGTAAAACCGAAAATATCATCGCATTCTACGGGAAAAATGCTCTCAAGAACCGTGTTCATTTTCCGCTGTCAAGCTTAGGACAATATTAGCCACTTTTTAACATCCTCCTTGTATACAGGGTGTTTTGAAAGATTGAGAAAACGCTTAGCCATAGATTGTTGACATCAAAACAAGTCGATTTAACCCAAAAAGTAGAGGTCTAACTCTTTCCTTTTTCAAGATACAGGGTGTTAAAGTAAACAAATTGTATTCGTATTTTGTCTCTACCTTGGAGACTATTATGCGTATCTACTTCAACGTTGGTAACGACATGTTTTTCAGGTCGTTAATTACAATGGTGATATTGCCGATGTCACATTCTGCAGATGACGCTAGTTACAGTACTTTCATGTGACACTTTAAGCCAAAACATTTTAAGGTTAGGTTTTGGACATTGTCTGCTATTATAATCCAATTTATTTTCTTAAAGGAAAGATGTATTTATTGAAAGAGAAATCCAATGGGGAAATACTTATTATTTTTGGCCATGAGTCTTTTTTCTTAGTACGTATATTTAAAAAAACTATAAGAGTACCTAAGTAGAACCATAACAAAACTATTACTATGAATTTTCACTCAATAATTTCAGTGGTTTGCAAAATAGCTAGAGTTAAATTTAAAAATTATGTTAATCTTCCCATTTCGTACTTATAAATCTTGCAACTGAAATTATTGAGTAAAAATTGATTGTAATAGTCTTGTTATGGTTCTACTTAGATAGTCTTATAATTTTTTTAAATATACATGCTAAAAAAATAAAAGTTATAGACAAAAATAATAAATATTTCCCTATCGGATGTCTCTTTCTAGCGAATGGCCACCTTAACACCGTATCTTGAAAAGAAAAGAGTTAGACCGTTACTTTTTCGTTAAATCGACTTGTTTTAATGTCAAGAATCTACGGCTAAGCGTTGTACCAATCTTTTTAAAACACCCTGTATACGTATGTGTTGTAACTAGCTCTAGAAGTAGATTATGTTTTGAGCTTATTCCGTTGAAGAATTTGAGGGGGGGGGGGGGTAAATAGTGCTAAGTAAGTCATACAAACTACTCCAGAATCTTGGGAGTCGGTACATATACTAGAAGCCAAAGTCTCAAACTCTGGCAGAGTTTAAAAAATATTAGAGGCATTTGCTTCTAGCACATACACCAAATCCCAAATTTGTGGACTTGCATTAACTTGCTTTACTTATTTTTCCCAATTTGATCCCATATATCCCCAACCCTTCAATGGAATTATCTCAAAATAGAATCCAGTTTCATATGTCGTTAAAATACATGCATGTACCAAATTTCAAGTGAATATCTCAATATTATTACACCTCTACTAGTTTAATAGTTTAATGGGGGTGGCGGTGAGGGGATGGCAAATGTTATAAAAAATTTGAGGCCTTGGTATATACAATAGCTCTCAAATTTCTGATATTCATGATATTCTCTGATTTTTCTGAGCCATATTTTTGGAGAAAGGGTGGGAGCGTTTTCTCGGAAAAATATTAAAATAAATACACACGATAAAAATAAAGTTAATTTTTGAATTCGTGTTTTAACAAACTTTCATTTGAAACTCTACACGATTATCTTGATTTTTTTTTCCATTTCACCCCCGTTAACTCCCAAAATCAAAGTTCTATTTTTTGTACCTTTGTAATTGGGCAAGAATTCCTTGCAACTGTGCCAAGATTCAACTCTCTACGTCAAACAGTCTTTGAGGAAATTGCCTGTGACAGTGGAACAAAGGGACAACTACCGAGATGATTCCATAAGTGTTGAGGAAATGAGCCGATCATAATTAAAAACCAGTTTAAACAGGAAAAGTGTTACGAAAATGTAATGAGGCCAAGCTATTACTTCCACATCCACATAATGGAGTATTGGAGTGGAAGTATAGCAACCGTAAAAATTTGTTTGTTGAAATAGGCTCATTATATTTTGCGCTAATTTCGGTGAATGGTTGGGGCCTTGAATAGGGGGTAAATAAGGGAAACTAAATAAAGCAAGCTGGTAAAAGTACAGAAATTTATTAAAGAGGTTGATAATGCATGATAATTCTGCAGATTCAACTGAAAAAATGAAAATTCCAAGTGATGTTCACATACATTTTTATCCGTAAAATTTGCTTTTGCCGAAATTCAAACTTTTATTGTCATTCTTATAATCTTTTATATCTTAGAATATACTCGTTAATATAATGAGTCCATTTGGTTCTAGAATTTTAATATGTAAATTTTAGATATTATGATAGTTAAAAATGTAGAAATATTATGACCAAAAATAAGTTGGACACATCGATTGTAATTTTAGTGAATTTTGTAGTTTACGAGCATTGCAAAATGCTTTCCAATGATGAAAAATTAACATTTACACACGAAAAAGAATACATTGTTATTGTCATTGCCATTGTGTTTGTCATTGTTATCGTCATTGCTATTCTCACTCCCTGTTACTGTTATTTTCAATGTCATTGTTATTGTTATTGTCAATATATCCAACTTCAATAAGACTACTCGTGGACTGAAGATAATACAAATTTTCTTTCAAATTTGGTTGAATATCTTAACTCGTTCAAAAATACATTTTATGAATTTTCTCGAAAAGAGATACATATGTCAAAATAATACCGTTTTGTGTGTTTATTTGTTTTTTTTTTCAAAAATTGTATCGATTTTTCAAATAATCTCACATGCTTTCTTCTTAATAATGTTATAAAATTGATGGTCCTGGAAACTTACTATTACTGGGTATTTATTTTAATTATAATATTATACCCAAGGATATCTACTTTTCACAGATTTCTGTTTATTGATGGAACTTGAATGAATGACGTTTATCTAACATTACCAAGTAACGTAGAAATAAACTTTTTGTCAAAATAGAAAAATGTTGTCTAAATGCTTTTTGTTGCATTATCTTAATTTTTCTTTTCAATTCTTTGGGACACATGCAATTTTTCTTTTTAAGCGGTGCTCGGGGAATGTACAAAATATCACAATTAACCAGTGTGTTACTGGTAAATAACCTCTACGCCTGTGATTTTTACGTCAAAGGATCAGTTAGAGGTTGCTTTTTTAAAATAAATAACGCAAATAAATATGAAAACTTGAAATTAAATATTTCGCAGACGTTTCGGAAATCTAATCTGTTTCCTTTTTCAAGGCTTTTTTGAAAAATCTTTTTTGCTGTGTATGATAAATACACAGCTCTAAAAATTTTATATTCAGTATCCATAGATGCTTACTATCTACATAGAACTGTTGATATAGTTAACAGTTTTTTTAATTCTTAATGTTAAGTTTGTGAAGTAATTCTTTTAACATTGGCAACCAAGTTGTACAGACATCTACTGAACAACGCATCTATCCTCATTCAATAATATTATAGCGGATTATTTCATTTTTCTGTTTTTGCTATCTGCCTCTTTTGTTAAAATTTTTGCCGAGTCCCAGTTTATTCTATGTCCGTTCTCCCAAGCGTGTTCGCAGATCTTGGACCTCTGAATTTCATGTTTTCTGATATAATTTTGATGTTCGCCCAATATTACATCAAATGGTCTGGATGACTCACCCACGTAATGTTTGTTGCACTCGCACGGAATACTATAAATGCAGTTTCTTGAATTGTACTCGTGGTTCTTCGATTTCGCCTTTATCAGAATAGATCTTAAAGAGTTGTTTGTTTGAGATACCGTTCGAATATCAAATCTATCAAATTGTTAAATGAAAATAATTTGGAAGCTAGAACTATATTTAGTGTAAATATCATAATGGAACTTTTAACTATATGTATAAAACAACTTATTTTCAATTGGAAAATGATTTCTATCAGTAGGATTTCGGTATGGCCATGGGTTCTCCATTATCACCGATTTTAAGCAATATATTTATGGAGGATTTTGAGACTAGACATGTTTAAAATTGTGCATACAAACTGGTTATCTGGTAGAGATACGTAGATGATATCTTTGCAATCTGGCCTCACGGTATTAAGTTACTAGATAGTTTTTTGAAACATTTAAATAATAAAGAACCTTCTATAAAATTCACTTTAGAAAAGGAAACTAGAAGTGAATTGCCATTTTTAAATGTTTTAATTAAAAGAGTAAATGGTACAATTGAAACAAGTGTTTATAGAAAACCAACACATACCAACAGATATTTAAATTTCAACTCAAATCAGTCGATGCAACTTAAGAGGGGTGTTGTAAAATGTTTGTATGATAGGGCCAAAATCATTTCTTCTAATGATGAAATACTAAACAATGAGAAGCGGTTTATAAAAGAAGTTCTTATAAATAACCAATACCCTGGACGTTTTGTCGATAAAGCCTTCATAAATATTGAAAATAACAATCAGATACGCCAAAAACCTTACAAAACGTTACACAGCGTTAATTCCTTATGCATGCGGATCCGAAAAGTTGCGCTGTATCGGTGATAGATTTGATATTAGGACAAAGAACACTTTAAGATCTATTCGGACAAAGGCAAAGCCGAAGAACCACGAGCAAAATTCAAAAAACTGCATTATAGTATTCCTTGTGAGTGCAACAAACATTACGTGGGTGAGTCATTCAGACCATTTAGTGTAAGATTGGGCGAACATCGAAATTATTTCAGAAAAAGTGAAATTCAGAGGTCCAAGATCTGTGAACACGCTTGGGAGAACGGACATAGAATAAACTGGAACTCGGCAAACTTTTAACAAAAGAGGCAGATAGCAAAAAAGACAAATTAAAGAGTCCGCGATAATATTATTGAATGAGGATATATGAGTGTCGAATTGTTCCGTAGGTGTCTGTACAACTTGTTTGCCAATGTTGAAAGAAGAATTTCATAAACTTAACATTGTATAAAAATAAAAAAAACTGTTAACTGTATCAACAGTTCTATGTCAATAGTAAGTTTCTATGGATATTGAATATAGCAAACATTCTTAGAGCTGTGTATTTATCATACACAGCAAAAAAGATTTTTCAAAAAAGTCTTGAAGAAGGAAACAGATTAGATTTCCGAAACGTCGGCGAAATATTTAATTTCAAGTTTTTATACTTATTTGTGTTATTTATTTTAAAAAGGCAACCTCTAACTGATCCATTGACGTAAAAGTCACAGGCGTAGAGGTTATTTACAAGTAACATACTAGTTAATTGTGATATTTTGTAGATTCCCCGAGCACCGCTTAAAAAGAAAACATACATGTGGCAGGAAGTCCGAAAGAATTGGAAAAAAAATGTTTATTCCTTATAGCACGTGCTCATCTTTATGGGAAATATATTTTATATTTTGTGTTATGTGAATTCATGGTGTGCATTTTTTTAATACCCTGTACCAATATTAAAGTTGTAATTTATTTATTTTGTTCTAGTTTTTCATTTCTAAGTAACAGGTAATGACGTCTGATTCTTGCCAGAATTTATTGCTATGTTCATATAGGTGTGGTAGAAGTGATTAATAATATTATAATTAGTATAATAACTAAAGATGTAAATACATCAAATACCATCATACTAATGCTAATTACTGACTATAGTGAGACAACATAGTTTTTGTTGTGACAGGAGGTTCTACTAAGTGGTAAAATGAGTAATTAATCATACTCAGCGACACTATAGTCGAGAAAACTATTTACTAAACTAAATTTAATGTGCAATAAATTATCCATTTCTTAATTTGACACTTGACTAACTATTTTCCTGAATATTACTAATTCATATAATCACCAACGCTCCTTTATTTCTGCAAAGAATATGTAGACAACCGTATTCTCTGAAAACATAAAAAATATGCGATCTCCGATCGAAGAACTTAACACTAGATACATAACAGCCATCTCTTTAGCACATGGCTTATTTGCTGCTAACATATATCATATTATATGACCATTAAAAAGGATATGTATTTATAAGATCCTATAAGCAACGAGCAGGCACGCGCAGAAGGCCAGATATTTCATCAAAATGAATTTTTTAATTCCTGCAATATTAGAACAAGCTCCCATGACAAAAAAGGTACCCCATCGAGCACCTCAAATTTAAAAGGTGAACATGGTTGCAAAACATGTAAAAATCATGTTTCGCCTGCAAGACTAGTAAAAATTTGTTAATTTTTTTATGAAACGCACTTCATAACACCTCCTCGATTTTTGTTTTAAAATTAAGTTTAAGATCTCTCCTATCTGGCAATTTTTGTTAATTAATTTACATTTCGAATGCCCAGCATTAATGCATCAGGATCAATCACTGGCATCTCATAACACCTCTTAAAAAAAAAACAACTGAAGTTTAAGATCTCCTATATGTATAAAAATTTGTCTGCATTGAAAAAATGTATTTCACCATGTCAGGCATAAAAATGTGGTCACAACACTTAAGAAATGAAGTCTGTCGTAGCGAGAAACATTTTTTCGTTGACAGATCAATTTTTATGCATAAAAGAGATCTTAAACTTAGTTACAGAAAAAAATTAAGGTGGTGTTGACGCGGCCAATGTAAAATCTTATTTAAAAAACACGTTGTCACGGCGCTCAGTGGGGCAAGAAGCTACATTTGTGGACAATACATTTTTTTAAATGCTCGTGAGGAATGCAGCTTCAACGTCCGACTGTTACAATTTTGAAATATATACAACATAACCCAAAAAGTCAAAAATTATATTAGACAATTTCTATTTAAAAAAATGTATCTAGATCAAATTATCCTATTATCTCAAGGGAATCTCAAGGTAGAAAATAGAGAAAAACACTTTTGCGAACAACGATACATTCGAATATGCGTTACATAACCTAAGAAATTTTAATAAATCAATTTTATTGGCGAATATCGGCTGTCAACTTTATATTTAACCAAATTTCTTTTTTTAAATGTACAGGATGAATGCATTTTCAATGGACGACATCTGCTAAAAATTTGAGAACAATAAAAAAGTAACCTAAAAAATCCAAAATAATAACAGAACATTTAAAAAAAATGTACTATATCAAATTATCCTATTATAGCAAAAAATGTTCTAGAATGGAATAACGGACATGTAAATTGGGCAGATTTTCCCACTTGTACAATGAAAATTCGGAAACATGTTCCGATTTCTATAATATGTTCTTAAAAGTGCAAATTTCCGTCATTCGGGTTCGGAAATTGATAAAATTGGTCAATTTTACCATTTTCCGAAATGTGCTTAAACGAGCGAATTTTCTAGAAGTCGGGACACATTTTCGAATTTTCACGGTTCGAGTGGGGAAATTTGCCCAATTTACATGTCCATTATTATCCCCCCTCTCTTTTTCG
Organism: Stenurella melanura; assembly: GCA_963583905.1. Classification (NCBI taxonomy): domain Eukaryota; kingdom Metazoa; phylum Arthropoda; class Insecta; order Coleoptera; family Cerambycidae; genus Stenurella; species Stenurella melanura. The sequence continues at coordinate 58,803,022 of OY757314.1, read as the reverse complement.
ACATTCCTCTAAAGTACCCTCCCAATAAACGTGTTCCATGTTAATTTTTTTTATTCAGAAGCCTACAATAAATCCACAGATTTTTTTTTGTTTGTTTTTGGGTCAGGTTTATTGTCGTGTAAACCTTTAGTTCTTTCATGGTTTGACCAATTAAGTTATGTTAGGTTTAGAGCATGTATATACCTTTTTGGTCATTAACTATTTGACCTATTATATTAGATTGAGTTTAGAGCTTGTCCTGTAAACCATTATGCTCGTTTATAGTTCGACCAATTATTATTATGCTTTGTTAGATTTTGCGCTTCGATAACGGTGAAACTTTGTTACCTACCACCTCCTTCAAATAGGTATGACAGACATTTTCGGCAGAGTAGAGGTTGTCATACCAGGTTTTTCTGAAAGAGCATCAAATTTCCTAAAAAACGATCTAAATGAAATCAATTTCCGCGATAACGGTAAAACATTATTGTTTATTAATAATAATTAATTTAATAAAAATACTTCCGGCTACAGAAACATACCGGACTCATTTTGTACGTATGGTTTTCTACAGTCAATTTTCACTAGAATTTTTAAAATCCGCGATGACGGTACTTTTGCTAGGTGCTCTAGCACCTATTGTTCTTTATCAAATAATTAATCCCGATTTGTTCAGTCAGTTCGATTGTGTGTAGGTCATGACTTAGACTTAGTCTGCAGTCCTCGGAATATAGGTCAATTAGAGTTCTTACCTTGTTATTTAACTCAGTTAATAATTTATCGATTCATCTTTTAAAAAATATGTAATAAATATTTTTACCTCAGCCCAGACTGAGACTTTGCAGTATTTGAGGATATCTTAAAAGCTGGTCCTGTTCTTATAAAGCTCGAGGCCACGCTATCACTATTCAAAGAATGAGCTTTTACGTTGCCTTTTATGTCAAAGTGGCTAGGTATCTAACCCTGAGTGATTTATAAAGCCTCAGTGGCGCATTGCTTACGTGTTAGCTTGCGATCACTTAGTTCCGGGTTCGAATCCTGGCCAGGGTGTGGATGTTTAGTGGCGTTTTCAATGTGTTACCGCGAGGGTAGCAATAGGCTGGACCGCTATTGAGTGGCACAACATGTGTAGTCACTGTTTTATCCCTACGATATTGCCATCTACCGCAGCAGAGCTGCGGTAGATGGCAATATCGCCAAGACATACATATAAGTAAGTCTATTTAAAAGAAAGTTGTTTCCGTCTAATCGGCTTAGAGTTAGAGTCTGTTAGTTTCAAGCTGTTTGAGAATTATAAGCAATAGAATACAAAAATTTTAGCGATGCTTTGCTATCTGAACAGATGCTTGGTAATCTATGTCTAGAGGCATCTTTTCCAGCCTCCGCACACCAGTTCCTCAGTTCCTTCCTACTCCAGCTCCGTCAGAGGGACCGGAATCGATTATATTCATCTCTTTCAATAAACATAGTGTTGAAGAACAGTGACATTGGGCGTGGTCGATCATAATATGCATATTATCTGAAGGCATTCTTAGGATATTTTGACTATCCACATCATCTAGCAGCCCATTCCGCTCCATGATACTGGTCGATATGTTAATCATCGCTTGTTAATTTCTGTATATTGCCCACCTACCGTAACTTTCGCATGTTTTGTGGGGGTTAACAGACATATGTTTTTTATCACACTAAATGTAGACTGTACTTTGTATTTTTGAAGGGAATGGCAATAATCCCTTCACATTTTTCTTTAATTAGAATGACTATAATCTGCACATGGCTGAATCTTAATTTCTCACAGAAAACGAATGTCCAGCAGGTCATCCACAAGTTATTACTTGTGGATGACCTGCTGGCTTATTATTATAAGGGAGGAGAAACAACCATATCTTGTGATTACCCTTTTGTGGCCCAAAAGATGACTGCTTTCCCTGTAGAGATGTTAGGATTTTGAGAAATCCCACCGCCGCAATCTGCTTTCCCTGTAAAGACTGGGTTATTATCTCAACTAGATTATTGATGGTTAGTTCTGTTGATTTGCTCAGCTGGTTAACGAACTTATAATACTAAGAAGATGCATGCTCAGGATATTTCCACTGATATGTATTCAGCGCATTATTCAAATCTTTCCACAGAAATGATGCTAATGGGACCATGGGACCAACGAGGTTTTTTCTGCTCAGTAACTTCAATAATGTAATTGATCATATTAAAATTTATCATCTTGGTTAAATCTCTTACTTTATAAAGTTTTATATCCGTGTCGTTGATTATAAGCAGTTAAAATAAATAGATATATTCGGACTTAAGTAATATATTTATTAATAGAATAATATGTATCTAGATGATTATTAACGCTTGGGAGTATGAAAATAGTTTATCGAACCGTGATAGTTTATATAGAAACTGGTTTAATTATGATAAGAGTTTAGCAATATAATAGTGCTCATTTTTAACTAAAGTTCAGTTTCGGCACAGTAGAAAAATATACAGTAGACTCACTCCCTATCTATGTAGACTATGGGACTTGGTTTCGTTTTTTTTTTATCTAGACCAGACCAGATCAGACCAAGTGCACAAGACCACGGGCACAGAGGGGAATGGCGCCAGTTTTAAAATCGAATGGCGAACACCGGCGCGCGGCGTACCGAACTAAATGTCAAATTTGTTGGTTATGTCGTATGTTGTAATATAATCTTAGCACAAAATTCACATAATTAGGAAGCAGCTTCAAGCATCAAAGAATATTATGTTACCGGCTCTTGAACTATTAAGTTTAGAAATTGTCCTGCATATCTTCATGCTTGTTTATAGTTCGATCCATTAGGTTTTGAGCTCCTTGTGTATACCTTTCTGCTCGTCCATAGTTCGATCCATTATGTTTTCTTACATTCAGAGCTTATCGCATTGTGCTTGTTCGAGATTTGATCGATTAAGTTATATTAGGTTTAGGACTTGGTATACCTTTCTGCTCTTTCCTGGATTGATCCGTTAGGTTATGGTAGATTTTTAGAGTTTATCGGGTGTATCCTTCTGCTCGTTTATATTTCTATCTATTTTTCGGTAAGATGTAAGTCAAATTTGTATGTATTTTGTTACGCAAAAGTATTTTTCTTCATTTGCTACCTTGTAATAGAACATTTTTTTCTATAATAGGCTCATTTGGTATAGATAAAAATTTTTTACAAAAATGTTCTACTATTATTTTGGAGTTTTTAGGTTATGTTTTACTGATATCAAATTTGTTACAGATCTCCATTGAAAATACATTCATCCTGAACATTTGAAAAAAAAATTGGCTAAATATAAAGCTGACAGGCGATGTTAGCCAATAAAATTAATTTACTAAAATTTTTTAGGTTATGTAAAACATATTCGAATGTATCGTCGCCTTTATCACGTATGGGCGTATCTGAATTTTGCATATTTTACAGGAGAGAGCAAAAACAAAAATGTGTGACATTGAAATGGCCCTATCATTTCTGTTTCACAGTATTCTAAAATGATATCTTTTTTTTAGAGGACTAAATTTGCAGATACGCCTTTACGTGAAAGTATATTTATTTCGTTACGTAAGATAGGTCTATGATAGAGACGATAAATAACCATTAAAAAATGGTGAAAGTTAGTGTAAGTTTTTTATTTAATAGCTTTTTACACAACTAGTGTACTTTACTTTTCAATTATTCCATTATTGTTCTAACAAAAAAGAATACTGCTATAAGTAAAAATGTAACATTTTGTAATGCTGACTGTAATGTTTGCAAAGAAAAGAATAACGATGAACTCACTGTTGGCCATGAGGCAAAGATCTAAAAAATTCTTTACACAGAGTGAGAACAAATCTTCATATTTTCATTCAGGTATTTTGGGATCATTATTTCAAGCATGAAGTTGCGTATTGGATATGCTACTTTCTAAACGTTTCAGAGTAATGTAGTCGTATTCTTTATCAATATGGCTTTTTTTTTAAATGTTGTATTTGTACAGCTTTTGGTCACCATTACTTCCATCATATCTGGCTACATCACATTGCCTCGATCAGTTTCTCTAATTGTCAATATATACCAAGTTGCTTTGAAAAATATTTGAAATCTTTAAAGTCATTATAATTTATTGGTATAACTCTATAGGGCTGTTTCCGTCACACTAATCAAATTATAGGGTGAAGCTGAGCAGGAATACATATGTCCCCTGCAGAAGAAATTGCGCTATGAGCAGAATCACCCTCGTTGTACCCATGTGAAGTTTCGAAGTATCATAAAGATATTTCTTTTAATGAGAAAGAATAGAGCAACTCTCGTTACAGGTTGCGACCTCGGAAGAACCACGCTTACTTATGGCCTTATTCCAGACAAAGCAGATATCTTCTTTATTAGCAATATCAAATTGTCAAGTTGAAATTTAATAACAATCGGCTTTTATAAAAAATTGTGCTTTCCTTTGAAATAGGCAGATATAAAACTTGCTGCACATCAACTATTCCATATAACATGATTTTATCTTTTTGGGCTTCCTCGTTACATTTAGATTTAATTTTCCTGACAGCGGTTTTTTCTGCAATATGAGCATTGTCTTCCAAACTATTTTTCGTCTCCTGTTCGATAAGTTACACATAGTGAACATTGATCCCCCTTGGGTGACAGGAAAGATAAGTTTTTGAACAGACTTATCTGTTTTACGCCTTTACGTGAGAAACCATGTAGAGACTTTGGCAGATACGCCCTCAATTATTATATCGTTTGTGACGAAACTATAAGATATGCAGTTGCGCCACTTCGTGAGATGAAAAGTGCACCCATGGAGAGCCTAGAACCGGCGTAACTCAATTTTGCATTTTTTGTTAGTTACGCCCATACGTGATAAGGGAGACGGTATGTTCGCAAAAGAATTTTTCTCTATTTTCTACCTTACCTTACTTACCTTACCTTATTTTCTCCCTTACATAACATTTTTTAATCTTGATCTAGATAAAAATATTGTACAAAAATTGTCTAATATTCTTTTTGATTTTTTGGGTTATTTTTTATTCTTTTCAAAATTGTAGCAGTCGGGCGTTGAAGCTAGATTTTTCCAGAGCATTTTGAAAAAGAAAAATTAAATTTGGTCAAATTTTGAGCTGGCAGGCGATTTTTGTCCACAAATTTAGCTTTTTGCCCTACTGTGCGGCGCTTAAAAATTGAGTCTGACATGGTGAAAAATGAAAAATTATACATAGAGGAGATCTTAAACTTCAGTTGTTTTTTTAAGCATGTGTTCATAACACATGCTTAACCAGGACACGTACACAGAGACATCAACACAACAACCATTTCCTACGATATTGCCGTCTACCGCAGCTGAAACTCGAACTCAGGTGAGATAACAGCGACTAGACATATTGTGCTATTCAACAGCAATCTAGTCCATTGCTACCGTCTAGGCAACACATTAAAAACGTCACTAAACATCCATACCTCGGCCAGGATTCGAACCCGGAACTTCGTGGTCGCAAGCCAAACATATTTTAGGCGAGGGTTACATAGCGGATATGCCATCCATCGGCGGGGATGCAACGCAGTCAGCCCCCTCCCCTGTCTATTAAATATTAGGCAAGTGAAAATTCCTGCTCCTCGATAGAGGACGAAGTTGAACAAGTGAGGGGAAAAACAAATAAAACTTAACATATAATAATGGTGTGTTATTGCTATTAGTAAATAAATTACGCAGGATAAACATAGTTTAAGTATAAATAACCATAAAATACTTCAGTCTAATCAAAGAATTGAATTGAAAAAAATGCAAAGACATATAAAGGTTACATATATTCGAAGTTTTTATTCATTAATTTGATTTTAATGCCCCAATATAATTAGAATTACATAAGGCTTAAAGGCAATGAATGGGAACTACTTAAATAAATCTTTTTATGACGTTGGTAGGAAGAAAGGAAATACTTAAAATTCATCGAAATCTGGGACACATCAAAATGTTAAACTAACTAGTTTATTCTTGGTTTATGCATTCAATGGCACCCTTTTTATATTAATTACTCCCTTAATGCACATAATTTAAGTGAATTGCATCATTTTATGTATACTGTATCCCGCACATTATATTTATTTATGAACTACAGTTTTATTTAACTGCATTCTCGAAATTAACAGTAGAGTGAACGTAATACTAAAAAAACTTTACTAACATTGAATATAGAAATTTTAAAACTACGCGATTAGGAATAATGCAAGCCTCAGTACTCGGATCTGTGTAATATTAATTCCACATCCATTTCCAGCCAGTTTCACAATCATTGGTTAACTAATAGTTATGATTTGACCAATGATTAACTATAAAAATCTGTTTCACAATGTTAATTTCAAAGTTTTGGTTATCTTGTAGTTAAGAAAACCAGTAGATGAGGTATTGGTAAACCAGCAATTTGTGGTTAATTAAAAGTAAACAACTGTCAACTTTATATTTTGTGAAGTGGTTTAGTTTTTTTGTTATTTTGCTAATAATGGATTTTGATGCTTATGATATGAATCATGAGGAGGCTAGGAGGCCTAGAATATTTCAATATAGATCTAATTATTTTGAAAAATATGATCAAAAATATTTCTTTAGTCGATTTCGACTCATTCCAAGAATTGCTGAAAATTTTTTAGAGGAATTAGAAGAAATCAGTAACGATTTATGTACTGTAGGAAATATACTTCTCTTATTGAACAAGCAGACCTTATTTTCTTATAAATTTCAAGTAATACGATCACAGAAAACTACCACGTAATAACATTGATTAACCAAAACATTGAATGTGTGACAAGTTACTCTTCCTTTTCTAAAATACATTTTTGGACATATGTCAAAATCCTAAAAAAGCTCGTACCTACTATTCAAAACATGAACGTAACCATTGGTTAGATTACTGTACGGGCGGGTTGTATAAAGCATAGTTAAGGCTTAACCAGAGTTGCTTTGTCAAATTCGTGTTGTACAACAATGGGTTAACATTAACTGCCCACTTTAAAGTTTCATTTCTTCACTGCCGTAAAATAGGCGGTTAAAGTGAGGCAGATGCTGTAATCTAACCTCAAAAACAAGAAAGTTTCAAGTGTCACAAATTGCTGAAATCATGAAATCAGTTAAATCAGTTAAATTATGTCTCCGGTTAGTTAACCGATTGGTATTGTGATTTTTATACAACTCGCCCTACATAAAATAAACCTTGTGAAACGCATGTATGAATTTATCAATAGTTAACTTTCAGGTTCGGGTTATTCAACCAAGAAGATAACCAGTGATTGTGAAACCAGCTGTTAGTGGAGTGGAAGTATAGTAATCGTAAAAAAAAATTCAAAAATTTTTATTTTTGAAATAATCTTAAAATGCCATGAAACGTCGAGATTTTAAATTTGAGAATATAAAATTTCTATCTGTCGGTCTGTCTGTCTGTAAATTTTTCTTGTGCGCACGTTTTGTCTGGTTTAAGATATGAAATTTGGTACACGTATGTACAACGAGATCTGGAACTCGTTTGTTATTTGAACATATCCGGTGAAGAGTTGGGGGGTAAATAGGGGTAAATAAGGAAAAATAAGTAAGGCAAGCTTGGTAAGAGCACAGAAATTTGAGACTTGGTGTATATACTAGAAGCGAAGGCCTTAGATTTTTTGTAATATTTTCCAACCATCCCCACCACCCCCACTCTATTATTAATGGGGCTAATAAGATAAAATTGAGATATTCACTTGAAATTTGATACACTTATGTATTCTAACGACATAGGGAACTAGATTATATTTTGAGATGATTCCGTTGAAGGGTTGGGGGTTAAATAGGCGTAAATAGGGAAAATAAGAAAAGCAAGCTGGTAAGAGCCCAGAAATTTGGAATTTTGTGTATGTACTTAAATAATATTCCACGTAGTGGATTGGAAGTATAGTAATCGCAAAAAAATTTTCAAAACTTTTTATTCGTGAAATAGGTTTAGAATGTCATGAAACGTCGAGATTTTAAATTTGAGCAAAAAAAAAATTTTCTGTCTGTCTGTCGGTCTGTCGGTCTGTCGGTCTGTCTGTCGGTCTGTCTGTAAGTTTTTTTGTCCGCACGTTTTCTCCGGAACGGTTTAAGATATTGACTTGAAATTTTGTACAAGTATATATTATAACGAGATCTGGAACTGGATTGTTTTTTGAGGATATCCGGTGAAGGGTTGGGGGTTAAATAGGGGTAAATATGGGAAAATAAGTAAAGCAAGCTTGTAAGAGTACAGAAACTTGAAATTCGGTGTATGTACTAGAAATTAAGGCTTCCGACTTTTTATAATATTTTTCAACCCGCCCACCACCCCTACCCCATTAATGTGGTTGATAAAATAAAGTTGAAATAGTCATTTGAAATTTCATACACGTATGAATTATAACGACGTGTGGAATTAGATTATATTTTGAGATGATTCCGTTGAAGGGTTGGGGGTTAATTTGGGGTAAATAGGGGAATATAAGTAAAACAAGTTGGTAAGAGTACAGAAACTTGAAATTCGGTGTATGTACTAGAAGCCAAAGCGTCAGATTTTTTTATAATATTTTTCAACCCCCACCACCCCTACTCCAATATGAAAAGGGTTGATAAAATAAAATTGAGATATTCATTTGAAATTTGGTACAAGTATGTATTATAATGACATCTGGAACTAGATTATAATTTGAGATGATTCCGTTGAAGGGTTAGGGGTTAAATAGGGGTAAATAGGGGAAAATAAGTAAAGCAAGCTGGTAAGACTAGAGAAACTTGAAATTAGGCGTATGTACTAGATGCCAAGAGCTCAGATTATTTATAATATTTTTCAACCCTCACCACCCCTAATACATTATTAAAAGGGTTGATAAAATAAAATTGAGATATTCATTTGAAATTTGGTACACGTATGAATTATAACGACATCTGGAACTAGATTATATTTTGAGATGATTCCATTGAGGGGTTGGGGGTTATTTAAGGGTAAATAGGGGAAAATAAGTAAAACAAGCTGGTATGAGTACAGAAACTTGAAATTCGGTGTATGTACTAGAAGCAAAGGCCTCAGATTTTTTAATAATATATTTCAGTTCCCCACCACCCTCACTCCATTATTCAAGGGGTTGATAAAATAAAATTGAGATATTCATTTGAAATTTGGTACACGTATGAATTATAACGACATCTGGAACTAGATTATATTTTGAGATGATTCCATTGAGGGGTTGGGGGATATTTAGGGGTAAATAGGGGAAAATAAGTAAAACAAGCTGGTATGAGTACAGAAACTTGAAATTCGGTGCATGTACTAGAAATTAAGGCTTCCGATTTTTTATAATATTTTTCAACCCCCCCACCACCCCTACCCCATTAATGGGGTTGATAAAATAAAGTTGAGATATTCATTTGAAATTTCATACACGTATGTATTATAACGACGTGTGGAATTAGATTATATTTTGAGATGATTCCGTTGAAGGGTTGGGGGTTAATTTGGGGTAAATAGGGGAATATAAGTAAAACAAGTTGGTAAGAGTACAGAAACTTGAAATTCGGTGTATGTACTAGAAGCCAAAGCGTCAGATTTTTTTAAAAATATTTTTTCATCCCCCACCACCCCTACTCCAATATGAAATGGGTTGATAATATAAAATTGAGATATTCATTTGAAATTTGGTACACGTATGAATTATAACGACATCTGGAACTAGATTATAATTAGAGATGATTCCGTTGAAGGGTTAGGGCTTAAATAGGGTAAATAGGGGAAAATAAGTAAGGCAAACTGGTAAGAGTACAGAAACTTGGAAATGGTTGTACATATTAGAAGCCAAGGCCTGAGATTCTTATAATATTTTTCAACCCCCACCACCCCTAATTCATTATTAAAAGGGTTGATAAAATAAAATTGAGATATTCATTTGAAATTTGGTACACGTATGAATTATAACGACATCTGGAACTAGATTATATTTTGAGATGATTCCATTTAGGGGTTGGGGGTTATTTAGGGGTAAATAGGGGAAAATAAGTAAAACAAGCTGGTATGAGTACAGAAACTTGAAATTCGGTGTATGTACTAGAAGCAAAGGCCTCAGATTTTTTAATAATATATTTCAGCTCCCCACCACCCTCACTCCATTATTCAAGGGGTTGATAAAATAAAATTGAGATATTCACTTGTAATTTGGTAGACGTATGTATCATATCGACACCTGGAACTAGAGTACAGAAATTTGGGATTCGGTGTACATACTAGAAACCAAGGCCTCAGATTTCTTTGTAATATTTTTCAAACTCCACCACCTCCTCTTCATTGTTAATGGGATTGATAACATCAAATTGAGATATTCACTTGAAAGTTAGTACATGTATGTATTGTAGTGACATCCGATTGAGATGACTCCATTGAAGGGGTGGGAGGTGGTAGATTGTGAATAGTGGAAAATAAGTAGGGTAAACTAGAAACTTCATTTTTAACGAATATGGTAGAAACCAACCCCTCAAACTTTTCTATGACATTTGCCCCAAATATTATTAAAATTCTATAACCAATAATTTCCATATACTAGAGTGCAAATATAGTCAAGATGTTTCCTTTAAAGTGACTTGGATGAAGAATCTGGATGTGGAAGTAGTGATTCCTTAGGCAGCGGTTTTTTTAGATGATTCCGTTGAACGGTTGAGGGCTAAATAGAGGAAAATAAGTAAGGCAAACTGGTAAGAGTACAGAAATTTGGAAATGGTTGTACATATTAGAAGCCAAGGCCTGAGATTCTTATAATATTTTTTTAATCCCGCGCCACCTCCACTCCATTATTAAAAAGGTTGATAAAATAATTGAGATTTCACTTGAAATTTGGTACAGGTTTGCACTGTAACGGCATCTGAAACTAGACTATATTTTGAGACAATTCCTTTGAAGAAGTGGGGAAAGGCAAATAGATGTAATTAGGGGAAAATAAGTAAGGCAAGCTGGTCAGAGTATCGAAACTTGGGATTTCGTGTATATACTAGAACCCTAAGCCTCATCTTCGTCATTATGTGCGCTTATTCAAGAACATTGGTAACATTTTGCTCTCAAGTTATAATGAACATTATTTGTTCATTGTTTATGCAAGAAATGAAAATTTGTTATGTTCTAATGATGATATGGCCTAATTTCAATGGGGAGTGTTCTACCATGCTATTTTACATATCTCTCGAATTTCAAATAACTTCATGTCTATAACAGAAGTTTTTGTGTTTAACATATAATCGTGGTCGACAATGTCGGATCACAACTTTCATTAGTTATTTAAGTATTCTCATTTAAAAAAATGTAAAATTGGTGTATAACTTGATCTGGAAAAGTCTTCTTCAACCTGAGACACACATTGTAGTGGGTGGGCAACTAAAAATGGAGGCCGGCCATATCTCTGAAACCAATGATAGCACAAGTTTAGTGAAAAAATTACCTTAAGCAAAGTGACCCTGAAAAATCGCTGGGAAATATTTTCGACTTTCTGAAATGGTTGCTAGGGGGCGCAACAGCCATAACCGAATAGAAAATTAGGTTTTCTCTGTATTTTGCTTAATGAAGTGGCATTGATGGTATATGCATCATAATCCAAAGATAATTTCGAATCTTTTTAGTTTTCCATTTTTTTTGTAACTTCAAGAATAAAGTGGTGGGGAGATGCCAAAAAAAACATTTCCTTTAACGTCGATTACTCCGATTAGACTTAATGGAATTAAAACTTAGTCTCATTATGAAGTACTTTTCTTAGTCTATCGAGAGCACTTTACTCTGTTTTCATTTGAATATTACCGTCGCCGCTAGACGGCGTTATTTAACATGTCAACCAATATCTCACTTTTTCTGAAAAAATTTAAATGGAAAGGTATGTTCATTTTTACGCGTTAAAATATAGAATTATGATCTTCAGATGAGGTGAAAACCGCAACTCGATAACTTTTTTCTAACAGTAGATATCAACAAACGAAGTTGAAATTATGAATTATTGTCCGATCTTGCCGACGGAATTTTCAAAAGTAGCTGTTGAAAACACGTAAGCAATGAAAATGACACAATGAAGAAACAACATATATTAAACATATTCATTAGAATATATATATATTACATAATATAAAAATTAGTAATTAATAACAATTGCAACAAATCTAATAGCAATACCGATAAAGAATGTAACAAATCAAACGTCCAAAAAAGTAAACGCAAGAACACATTACAACACATTATATCGTCGTATTTTCGTCATTATGCATTATTGGTCTGAGACGAATCCGTGATGGATGCGAGACATCCAATCTCAGGGTCGTTGGTCTATGAATGTGTGATGTAGAATTCTAGGTGGACATATAATTGGGACTTTTATTTTCAATGGAACTCTTAATGGAGAATGCTATCTAAGTTTCCTAAGAAACGAATTGCTACTTCTTTTAGATGACGTACCAATTGGAAGCCTATTCCATTGGCCAGTAAAATCCCCAGACTTGGCTTGTCTAGATTTTTATTTGTGAGGGCGAATAAAAGACCTCATTTTTGCCACCAGACCCACTACAAGACCCGGCATGATCGAAAGAATAAGAAATGCCATTCAAAGTATTTCGATGGCAGAAGTAGAGACTTCTGTTCAATCTACTCGTTAGAGAATGATTCTTGATTCGGAAATGATGGACGACAATTTGGACATCTAGGGCACTACTAGTTACATTCTAAATTTTTTAGATTCGAAATTGTCTTTGGATTATGATGTATATATTTTCAATGCCACTTAATTGAGCAAAATACAGAGATAAAACTAATTTTCTATTCGGTCATGGCTCTTACGCCACCTAGCGGCCATTTTAGAAACTCAAAACTATTTTCCAGCGATTTTTCAGGGTTTTTCAGCTTTACTTAAGTAAGTTTTCTCTAAACTTGTGCGATGATTGGTTTCTGAGATATGGCCGGTCTTTATTCTTAGTTGTCCACCCTGTACACTGTACATTCTATATCTTGCACATCATCGTAATTTTTTATATTTATGTATTAGAAATTATAATGAAACTTTAGTTACATCCCTGTATGATGAAACTGGCTAAATTTCTTTAATAGGTACTATTTTGCCATGATATTTTACATATCTTCAAAATCTAATCAAAACATTAAGTGAGGCCAAAATTATCGCACCTAACAGGTATTTGCAGTACATAAGACACGACTGCAACTTTCATTTGTTTCACAACAATCTCATTAAAGATATATTAACATCATCAAGATAAATTAGTACATCATCCAATCTACATAAAGTAGAGTATTCGAAACTGGCAGGTTACTACACCTTGCATATCTTCGTATTTTCGAGTGTTTAATTTTCTTACTTCATTACCATTTTGGCATAAAATTGTGAAATATAGTTACATAAATAATGACAGCTTACAAGCCTCTGGCGATCATCGTGCAAGATGGATATGACCTAATTATATTGTATTAATTATTAATTAATAAGAAGCATGGAGGGTGAGTTTGTTTACACCGACGTAGTTCAGGTGATGTACCACCTGCTCCTTCACTTAACCAGGATTGATCCAGAATTAAATTAAGGAACACTGTCAAATTCACATAGAAGACGAATCAAAAATTTTATTATTAAATGCGATGACAATATAATCACATCAAATTAAGGAGTTTAAATAAATGGGATAGAAAAGAATAGAATAGAATAGAATAGAAACATTTATTTGCCATAAAAACTGTTTTCACAGAAAAAGGTTTCGTCAACTATAATGAGAGAAATATAAAAATAGAAAATATATACGCATAAAAAAATAGAGAATATATACAAACAGACGTACAAATTATATATAACAAAATACAATCTTAATGTAATAAATAATCTAAGTCTACTTATATAAAAGATAAAATATAAACTATATACAAAGAACAGACGTACATAAATTCTATGTAACAAAATACGATCTTAATGTATGAAATAATCTGTCTAAATTCAATGTGATGAATACAGTCTATGTCATTGATGAGTTCAGTCTTAAACAACTTGTACGTCTTTACTAGTTTTAATCCATCTGGAAGTAGATTAAATAGATGGGCACCAGCATAGTACGGCGACTTTTTGTATTTACCAAGACTATAGTTGTGGATGTGTATGTGTATATCGTTGGCACTCCTTGTTCTATGCTCGTGTACTTATCTATTGAGCTTAAATTTGCCGATAATATTAAAAATAAAACAAAGTAATTTATACAGGTATATGCATGGCAGTGTTATAATTTTCTTGTTTCTGAAGGTGTTACGACACGTATGTCTATAGGGCAAATTGAAGATAATCTTAATTATTCTTTTTTGCATGACAGACACCCTATTAATTTCCACAGCCCGTCCCCAGATGATAATATTATAGCTAAGCACTGAATGTACAAGAGAATAATAACATGTTATTAGGGCCGCTCCGTTAACTTCTTTTTTAATGATTAAAATTCCAAATACACATTTAGGTAATTTTGTGCAGACACTTTCTATATGACCGAAGAAGTCAAGTGTTGAGTCTATGACGATGTACAAAAACTTTGTGTTGTTACTTGTTTCTACATGGTCAATATTATGTAACAAAGTTGGTGTTGAAGTAGAAAAACAAAGAAACCCTGTTTTATTTTTGTTCACTATGAGGAAATTTTTATCACACCAATTTTTAAATTCATCAGAAATTAGGTATGCCTTCGATTCTAGTTCCTGTACGCTATTTGCATTAATGACAAGAGGTGTATCATCAGCATACATGAAGACATCACTCTGAGTTAGGAAAGATATTTTTCTCTTTTTCAAGATAGGACATGATCCAATTTAATATGTTGCCTCTTATTCCTAAGGAAGATAATTTCAATTGCAAGAAATTTGAATTTACGCAATCAAAGGCCGATGTTAAATCAAAGAACAGCTCAGCAACTTTTTTGCCTTTATCAAGGTAATCATGTACTTTTTGGATAAACTCCAGGCTGGCTAGTTCCGTAGATCTATTAGATCTATAACCATACTGGCTATCTGTAAATTTGTTTTTTTCTTCTAAATAATTATACAGGCGTGTGGCTACCGCTTTTTCAGAAATTTTAGGTATGTATCTTAGCATTATGATTGATCGGTAATGTTATGATCATCTTTCTGCTGTAATGGTACTAATTTACCTAATTTTAAAATGTTTGGAAATTGTCCAAATTCAAGAGACTTATTGATGAAGGTAGCAATTGTATCGGCTAATGTATGTTTGCAAAATTTGAGAAGCCGCAGTGGTATTTCATCAACCCCTACAGAATTATTATTTTTCATTTTATCAATAATACTTATACTTTCAGTGAAAAATATACATTGTAGATAGATTTTCGTAACTTTGACCGTCTGTGTCATTTTGAATGTTAGTCAGAGCCATGTGCTAGTTTCTCAAACTCTCAAAGTTGAACTTAGTTATATGGGGTGTTCTCCACGATTATTTAAATTTCTATATTTTGAAACTGTCATAACGCGCGGGCAAAAACAAAAAATTTTTACATACTTATATTTATAAAATTAAAAATCGTCAATTCCATTTTTTGAAGGTTCATCAGGTCTAGAGATATTAATTATTATTAATATTATAAAAAATGATGTGTTGTAAAGAATGTGTTTTTATTAAACTTTCAGAGCGCCAAGAAACGAGAAAATGGCAATTTTTCAATGTTAAAAAATTAATAACATTGAAAAAATTAACTTTACGAAAAAAATGTATCACTCTTATTTGATTAAATCAAATAGGTATAATAATGATAAAACCGCTGCCTAAGGAATCACTACTTTACACATCCAGACTTTCTATTCAAGTCTCTTTAACGGACAACATCTTGACTATATTTGCACTCTAGTATGTGGAAATAATTAGTCATAGAATTTTAATATAAGGGCGTTACCGAATGCCAGCCAAGCCTCCAGAACTGCAAAGCGTTGCCGAATACCAAGGCAATTTCCGGGCATTTCCGAATACTATTTGGGGTGACGAATTCATATCCGAATCCGTCGAATACCAACGTAACTTCTGGGAGCTGCTGAATCTATATTCGGGCGCTGCCGAATCTCTGCGGGCGCCGCCTAATCCACTGTTGAACGCTACCCTCATGGATCCATTTTAATTTCAAGACTTGACTCAAACACACTAACATACAAAGCAAGTTAAATAAAAGCTTTTTAAAATTAAGTTTCTGGACTCTGTTAGCTTGCTTTACTTATATTTCCCTATTTACTCCCCAACCTACCCCATCTAAGCTATCTCCATCAGATGCCATTGCAACACATAAGTGTACTAAATTTCAAGCGAATATCTCAATTTTATTTTATTAACCCCTTTAATAATGGAGGGGAAGTGGTGGGGGGGATTGAAAAATATTACAAAGAAATCTGTTGTCTTGGTATTTAGTGTATACACCAAATCCCAAGTTTGCGTCTTCACCAACTTACTTTACTTATTTTCCCGTATTTACTCCTACTTACACCCCACCCCTTCAACGGAATCATCTCAACATATAATCTAGTTCCACATGTCGTTATAATACATACGTGTACCAAATTTCAAGTGAATATCTCAATTTGATTTAATTAAGCCTTTCAATAATGTAGTAGGGGTGGAGGGGGGATCAAAAATTTATAGGCCTTGGTTTCTAGTATACACACCAAATCCCAAGTTACTGTACTCTTGCCAGCTTGCTTTACTAATTTTCCCTTCTTTACTCCTATTTAATCCCCAACCCTTCACCAGAATGAGCGCAAAATATAATCTAGTTCTAGATATTATGAAGTCAATATCTTAATCCGTTGCGTTGGTGAGAAAACGGGCGCACAAAAAAAGTTACAGACAGACTGAGAGACAGCCAGAAATTTTTTTTCACTCAAATTTAAAATCTCGGCATTTTATGACATTCTAAACCCATTTCAACAGAAAAAAAAATCAATTTTTTTTACGATTACTATACTTCAACTCCACTACGTAGATGTAGACGTAAAATAAATGTAGGGGGTAATGGTATTGCATTAATATACGAATTACCGCTGCCAAAGCGCTGAATTTCCAATTTCTTCTCTACTTTTCAAGGTTAAAACATCTTTTAACGTTGCCAATCGAAATTCTTACCCTAGGAACGAATACATCAGGTCGAGATACGCGTCAAAAATACACTCACTCTCGCTATGAAGGACTTTTCAGTTAACTGCGTCACTTTCTCTTAGGGAAACCGTATTTTGAGTGCTTTTTGACCTCTGTTCAATTTACCAAAAAAGTTGATGACGTGGAGCATATCGGACCACGAAATAGGATTCAGTGAGTGAAAATATACCGGAATATGGTACTTTGTTCATTAGAACATTACCAGAATTTTGTGTGACTGTGTAAGTATTTATTTTCAACAAACGAAAAGTATAATAATCATTAACCGGTATGACGGGGTCAATTTTGACCCGAATGAAATTATATATATATATATTCTCTCTTATCGGCAAATAGCACATTTTAGTGTGGTTGTCACCATTGAGTCAATATTGACGTTAGTGTGAGAAGTCGATTGGGTCAAATTTGACCCCACCATACCTTGAGCGGATATTGCTGGGGTTAATGCAAATATTCTGAATAACAGTGCCAATCTAGGATCTGACATGACACATCAGAAATTTCTCATCAATTTGGGACAAGAACTAATAAGAGATCACTTAGTAGTCAGACGTGCCCAAATGGTGAATATCCCCAGGGAATCAAAAGAGCTTATTCCACGAGTGGGCAATATCCCAGAGGAGGTTCATGAGAGGCCCCGTCAAAGAGCTCCCAAGCGTGCAAGATGCTCTATTTGTCCGCGTACTGATAACAAACATTTCCTTGAATGTATAACGTGCAATAAACATATTTGTAAGAACCACTACGTTGCAACATTTCGATGTAGTAGATGTATGGATTATATTATAAGCCTGTTTAAACATGTTTGTTGGATTTTTTTTCAAAGCTCAAATTTTTTTGTTTCCTGATTTTTCTTATCATTTAGAATGTTTTGAACAAGAAACAGTATTTGATTTAGTGATTTTTTCAATAATTTTATTTTTTTTATTATTATTATTGGATTCCATTTACTTTTCAAACCACCCCTATATATTTTCTGCTTAAATCTTATTATAATAATTTTCTTGGCTTTAGTGGTAAGAGAATCATAAATATATTATTTTTCTCTAGTTTGTGCATTTATTTTTTTATTCTTTACGATTAAAAAATTCAAGGGTCAAGTTTGACCCCGCCATACCTTAAATGTATATATTTTTGACCATACCAGTTAAGGGATAATGACTACTCAGTTGGCGTACGTAGTAAAATAGTTAATCAATAAAATGTTGTTATGCATTTCACCCCCTTGGGACGGGACGCTGATACGTCCAAGAGAAACAGCCAAAATTAAGTAAGAATGTTTATGCAACCAACAAAGCTTGTAATGTACGCCATCTCTGAGACACTAATAGTGGCAGTACATTTTCTGGAAGCTGATAGATGGCTCTAGATTTTCTACATTATTCTAAATTATGCTCGAAAATGTTATTAGTCTATGCTAGATTTTCTGGATGTATTTTGTTGGATACATAAGGCGAGATTTACGGCGGACAGAGAAGTTTTGAATGACAAGTGAGAAGTTAGAAATTCGAAGTAAATACAAAGCGAAAAAGTCTAGTGATAAACAATGTTAAAGATTATTTAGTCAGTAAAAGTGTATTTTAGTTTATTAAAAAGTATTGTGCGGTTTCCAGTAAAGTTATTACATAAAGTGTTAATGTTTAGCCCTTGTCACTACATTTTGAAAAAAAATGTAGTATACGTTTTGTATTTTTCCGGTGGACCATCGAAACCCGAAAAAAAACGTCGGATCGAAATGAAAATCATATATCGATTCGAGAGCGAATTTAGAAAATTCCGCCTGCCGGTCAGTCGGTCTGTCTGCCTATCGGTCTGTCTGTCTGTCTGTCTGTCGGTCTGTCTGTCTGTCTGTCTGTCACGCCCAGCCCCCCTAATCCGTTTTCGGATTGCGATGAAACTTGGGTGGTTAATAGGAGGTCTTTAGAAAACCTTAACGCCGGAAGCTCGGCTCCGTTCGGAAACCGGAAGTACCCGGTATAGACGTTTCGATTTTTTTCTGGAAAAATTAAATAACTCTATAACGGGTAGTCGGATCGAGATATTTCACAAATCATATGGTGCCGTTGGAAAAGCTCTAAAAATAAGTATAGCAAAGACTATGTCGAAAAACAAACGAAAATTGATTTTTTTGCAAAAAACTGGTTTTCTCGAAATCGGGCTAGGGAGCACGATAACTGTCCAGAATATTGATCGATTTCGATGAGACTTGCTTTGATCAAAGGTACACGGCTACAAATGAAGCCTATTGCTGGCGGCCCGAATCCGTTGACCGCAAGTATGATTTTTCAAAGCAATTGATAACTCCCGAACCGAAGGTCCGATTTTGATTTTCAAAAGTGACAATCGTAGGGCTCGATTAGGTCTATTAGTTGACGTTTGTGAGAAATTTGAGAAAACAAAAGCGAATCTACAAATCCTGGAAAACTTGATTTTTTTGATAAATTCTACAAATTCCGAAGAGTTTCCTAACAATAATCGAAAATTAAGTATTCCGTCGATCGATCTCTATAACTAGTACAAGGCACGGACCTTTTTGGACAAAAAATCTGAAATAGAGTTTTTTCGAAAAATTTAAAATAAACGAGTTATTTACGAAAATGCATTTAATAAAATTATTAAAAAAATATATTATAAATTGATAAATTCTCCGTGCGATAGAGGTGCAAAAAAATAATGTAATGCTATGTTTAAAATATCATCATTCATTTCCTTATTTTCATTTACTAAATAAAAATAGAAGCGATGCCCTTTCCGTGTTTCAAAATGTAGTTAGCTTTTACTTTAGTCAATGCAAAAAGAAAAAGGAGAAAAAAAACATGTCAAAGCACTGAGTCATCTTGCGACCCTCTCCTGAAAATGTAATGAATCATCCCAACAAATTGGATAAAAACCATATCAAAATGTAGTTTTTTTTCGCTTGTTACAGACTATTTAGGACCCACGGAACATTATGAATATGTTAAACTTAGTAATATATAAGAATAAATGTACTAGAAAAATTTTAATAAATAAAATCATAATTATCCAGATATATAAAGTTGAACATGTAAGTTACCATCACTCGTCGAAACTGCTTAAATATTTCGTAATAATAAAAGTAAACTCGTTAATTTTGTTATTTGGACATCACCAAAATGAGCGTGAGCTCAGGCTATTACGTAATCCCAAGGATATAGTGGTAAATGTTAAGCGGCAGGCAATGTAAATCACCCGGCAAGAGACAAAGCATTACTTTCGATCGTATCTATCATGGCTGCAACGAGAATTCTTATGCGCATTTCTCTTTGACGGTGAAAGTGATTAAAACTGAGAAAAAGAGTGAAACCGTAGCTATGACCGTGACCTAGTCGACTCCTGCGAACTTTTTCTTTGTTAGATTTTAGCTTATACGCGTCGTTAAGCGTAACTGAGACGCGGCTCTGGAAGGCCTGGCCTAGACTAACTTATTTTCATTGTGTGTCGTAATCGTAATTCCAAATGAAAACGAAATATAATTGCATAGGATTCGAGGGTCAGTTGTCGGGTCTTCGACATAATCTTTAATCTTTTAGACATGTTTGTTTACTATTAAGTTGAAGACAGAAGGAATATAAGACAAATTTGTGAACATATACAGTGTGTTCCTTAATGACGTGCTGATATTTCAGGGTGTGATACCTTACGTTATTTTATGAAGAAAAGTTCTTATGAACATATTATGTCGGCAACGGCTAAAAGTTTTCTTTTTTAAATCGTTATTTTCTAATATCTCAGAAAGTGCTTTAGATATTAGTTTCAAATTAGGTACGTGTTAATAGGATATAACAAAACCACTTATTTTAGTTAGAAAAGTTATTTTATCGCTTCACCAGTGGCGTCCCTGCAAACATTTTCTCTGATATTTTCTACCAAAAAAGTGGTACGCCACTGACATTTTTCCATGTGCATATTTTTTCTGGTTAGCCTGGTCTCTTACGTTTTTCTCATCAGGCGCACAGTTTTTGGTTAAAACAATTACATTCAAATTTTATAGAAAAATTCAATGGGCCTATCCAGATAAGCATAATATGTAAAATATCCCAAAAGAAATTATATGTATGCACACCACAGTATTCCCTTGGATACAAAGAAAATATTAGTTACAATATTGTTCCTTGGGAAAGTTGAACTTTTACAAAAAAAAAAGTGTTTAATAAAAAAACCTTACATAATGAATAAATAGTTCTGAAAAAAGTCTTAATATAGTGGCGAACACGGGCGGAAGCAAACCTATTAATTGAAGGTGGCCATTTCCGACAATTTTCATAAAACAAAGTTTGTCATTATCAACGTTAATAAAAAAACCGCTGCCTAAGGAATCACTACTTCCACATCCAGATTTTCCATCCGTCACTTTAAAGAAAACCTCTTGATTAGATTTGCAACCTAGTATGTGGAAATTATTGGTCATAGAATTTTAGTAATATTTGGGGCAGCCTTGATTTCTACCATATACATTAAAAATAAAATTTCTGGTTTACCCTACTTATTTCTCCTATTCACAACCTACCACCTCCCATCCTCTCAATGAAACCATCCCAATCAGAGGTCATTACAATACATACGTGTACTAACTTTCAAGTGAATATCTCAGTTTTCTGTTATCAATCCCATTAATAATGGAGAGGAGGTGGTGGGGTTTGAAAAATATTAGAAGAAAATCTGAGGCATTGGTTTCTAGTATATACACCGAATCCCAAAGTTCAGTACTATTACCAGCTTGATTTACTTATTTTCGGCTATTTACTCCTATTTAACCCCCAACCCTTCAACGGAATCATCTCAAAATATAATCTAGTTCCAGATGTCGTTATAATACATATGTCTACCAAATTTCAAGTGAATAATGGAGTAAGGGTGGTGGGTTGAAATATATTATTACTGTTTGCAAAATCCTATAAAGAAAATGTTATATTATTACAAATCTTGCTTTACTTAGTTTCCCCTATTTACCCCTATTTAACCCCCTACCCTTCAACGAAATCATCTCAAAATATAATATTGTTCCAGATGTCGTCATAATACATACGTGTACCAAATTTCAAGTGAATATCTCAAGTTTATTTTACCAACCCCTTCAATAATGGAGCGGGCGTTGTGGGGGGTTGAAAAATATTATAAAACATATCAACAACATTTCCCCATATTTACCTCTATTTACTCCGCAACCCTTCACCAGATATGTTCAAAAAACAATCCAGTTCCAGATCTCTGTACAATAATACGTGTACAAAATTCTTCAAAGTTCCGGAGAAAACGTGTGGACAAAAAAAGTTACAGACCGACAGACAGGCAGGCAGACAGACAGACCGACAGAATTTTTCTTTTTCATTTTTTTTACGATTACTATACTTCCAATCTACTACGTGGATGTGGAAGTAATTAGTTTCAATTTGAATTTAATTGTTTTAAACAGGAACTGTGCGTTTGATGAGAGAAATGCAAAAGACCGTTTTCATGTAGAATTGACCGGACTAATCAGAAAAAATATCGACATGGAAAAATGTCAGTGGTGTACCACATTTTTGGTAAAATATATTGGAGGACATGTGTGGAGCTTGAAAATATTAGCGATTCGTTCCGTGGCTACTCCGTGAACTCGTCGGCTGGAGTACTCCCTTATAGCTTTTCCAACGAACTCAACAGGGTCGCTCGTATGTATACTTAGTGGGCCAAATGATATGGCGGTGAGATGTAAGGGAAACGTCGCACGCCGCATCATTCCCCCACCAGTGACAAAGTCACGAGAAACCTGATGGTAGAAGAAGAACCATGGATAAACTGGACAGGAGCGAAGCTAGTACCCCACTCTTTACTTGGCGTTCTCTACCCGCATCAGCACAATCCTAGGAGAGGGGCTAAGCAATGCAATGCTCGAGGAGATAATAGCTCATAAACTCGAGCATGCTTGTGCAAGTGTCTCCGTAGGGTGTAGAGTAGGTGTAGAGTACGTCGTGTATCACATTGCGTGTTCAGATCATGTCGAGGTCACTAATTGGGGAGCTTGAAAATATTAGTGTTTCATCACATATAAATCCCATATGCGACACACCTTCGATCTAGCAAAGATGCCGCCGATGACCTCGAACATTTACTGTGGATGTAACACGTCAAGATTAAATACGCTCAGGATGATTCGGATAATCCGAATCCCAAATCGGAATTTTAGTACCTGACTGGAGTAGGTAATAGAGGATTTTAATCGTATAATTATAATATCTGCATCATATAATACATTTACCTACATCGCATCATTCCTTACATTTCCTACTTGTATAATTTGTAAGGGTTACTTTAAAATAATAGCAAAATCTGTAGACTTACGAAAATTCAATCTCTTATTGCAGCTAAACTGTTTAGTTGACGTTCAACTGTACAATATGTGCATGAGTCTCAGCTATTTAACCTGGATGTATCTCTGCTAGTGTTGCACAAAATATCGCTGTCTTTCAGTGTCGTATATGGGATTTACATGTGGTTTCGTTCCGTGGTTACTCGTGAACTCGTCAGTAAGGCTGGAGTAACCACTGCTTTATACGCTTTTCCAATGAACTGAACATGGCCTCTCGTATATATACCTAGTGGGCCAAATGATGTGGCGGTGAGATGTAAGGCAAACGTCACACGCCACAACATGTTTGCAGGGACGCCACTGGTGGAGCGATAAAATAACTTTTCTAACGAAAATATGTGGTTTTATATCCTATTAAATTAACACATACCAAAAATTGAAAATAATATCTAAAGTACTTTCTGAAATATTAAAAAATAACAATTTAAAAAAGAAAAGTTCAACACCCTGTAGCAAAAAATTTAAGCCGTTGCGGACATATGTTCATATGAACTTTTCTTCATGAAAAGAGCTTTAGTAAAATGTGTTAACATAAAAACTTACGGAGTTTTGAAGAACATAAAATGGTTGTCTCGTTTTTTTGGAGAAAAAAATCAGCAATGAAACCAATAGCTTCACCGTAAGAATTGAAATTAAACGTAATCCATTTACAATTTGCTTTATTTACCAATTTACTGTTTTATAAGCTTCATTTTTGCTCCTGATGATTTATTTGTTATAACGTAAGGTTTTCGAGTTATTCGTGAATAATCGCTCTAAAACATCATTTTTTAGATGAAAGATCAACATTTTCAATCTCGAATAACACGAAAAATATTGGTTTATCGAAAAAGCTTCGTAGAACATCTTTTTCTTAGAATTCATCCTCCTATAGATTTCTGTGGTTGTATTGAGTTACTTATTTCCACCCTCGAGAAGGGTGGCATCCACCCCTAGACATGCACACCTTCGGACCATGTAGACTTTGCAATACAACAATCGAATCGAGTGCCGTTAATTTTTGCTCTTGATAGTTTTTTTGATAAAACGGAAGGTTTTCGAGTTATTCATGAAAAATCGCTCTAAAACAGTCATTTTTTAGATGAAACATCAACATTTTCAATCTAGAATAACACGAAAAATATTGATTTATCGAAAAAACCTTTAGAACATCTTTGGCTTAGAATTCATCCCCTACAGATTTCTGTGGTTGTTTTCAGTTTACTAATTTCCACCCCCAGGGTAAAAACACATCTTCGGACCATGTAGATCTTGCAGTATTATCAATTACGAATCGAGTACCGTTTATTTCATGAAAACAGATCTTTTCTAACCGGATTCCGAGGTTTTGTTGCACTTTTTTTGTCTCTAATGACTACTATCGGTAGGGAATTTTATTAAGTTAAGCTTCTGATTTATATATTTAATCTGTGGTACTGCTTCTGTTTCGAACAGACACACTAATTTAATTGGGACAAAACTAAGAAGAACAAAGTACTACTAAATCACAATAATTTTGACTGGTGATCAAAAAAAATATCACTTCATTGGAATTAATGAGTTAAATCATCGTACCAAAACGCGTGATGACAACGGGCTTCCTTCCCATCGCATACAGAATAGAAATATTATATTCGAAAAAAAAATCACCCTCAATTCCGCCAGCCTGTTTTTCTGTCGGTCTATTCTATGTCTGTTAGTGCATTAACTAAAAAACTTCATGAAGGAGAGTAGTCAAATTTAATAGGTAGTTGTCGCTACTGCCGCCAATGAAATGGTTAGACTTTCACTGGAAAATATACAGAGTGTAATTAGTTTCATGTCATTAAAAAAACTGGTAGTAGGGAACGACAAGAGAAACAAAAAAACCTTATATAACATGGGGTCTAAAGCTCATAGTTTGGAGAAAAAAAAATAAACAAAAATTTCACAAATTTTCAATAAAAAATTTTGAGAACTGCTGGAATATTGAGATAGGTTTAGATCGTCGCGCGTGTCTGCCTTATACTCTGACTCTCCCTTGTGCAATATTTTAGTTACCGTGGGTATTTCGTTATGTACACACGTCCAACCCGCCGTTCGTTGTTTTTGTTATTTTTGAATTTCGCGTCATTGTGTATTTATAGTTAAGATTTATTTTATTGACTTACCGTTCAAGTTGTCAAATTCTTGATTATGTACAGACACAATTTACTTGCTCGTTCTTTTTGTATTCCTTTTTGGCTTTTGTACCAAGTTTTTATTTTATTTTTCTATATTGACAACGTTACTTGAGAGTTTAGTGTTTAGTGCTGAACGAAGTGCGTATGTCCTTAATTCGACGTACCGAACTGTGTATTGAGGCAGATGCAGAGATTTTGAATCATTTAGGTAGGTAGTAAGCTTTTAACCCAGGACACTCATTTATGTTACAAATGTTAATAAACCACATTTAAATTTTCTAAATTACAAACAATCCAATCTTTTGTTCCAAATTAAAAAACACACATATAAAGAAATGCTCTGTTTAAACCTATATGGCCATTATTTGCTTGCAATTGTGCACGAAGAGAGAACGAATTATTTACCTCATTGTACTTGCCTCAGTTCAGTTGAGGCGGTCCATCAAAGGCGGTCGATGATCCTTTGACACCGTGTGTGTCGGCGAGCACTTTTTTATGACAATTTAAAAGTTGTATAATTGGGAAGTACAAGTCCATCAACCAAGAAAAGCAGTGGTTCTCAACAGTTGTCTACCATAATATTAAATATGTTAACCTAGATCAGTTTTTTTCAAAGTACCCCTAGAGGGAAAAGTCATAAAGGTTTTTTGTTTGTCTAATCGGTCTCCATTACCAGTTTTTTTAATTACATGAAACTGATTACACCCTGTATAAGGTCTAAAGGCAATAGCTATTAAAAAAAATCGCTTAAATCTAAAATCTCCACGTTTCATGACAATCTAAACCTATTTCTAGAAAGAAAATTTGAAATTATTTTACAACTAAGTGTTATAAATACTTCCAATCCACTACGTGGATGTGCAACTAAAAATTTTACATATGGCAATAATATTTGGCATATAGTTAACATAATTGCATGAAAGACACCTGTTATAGTTTTATTGAAGAATGTACAGGGTGATCATCCTAAGAAATAATTCATCAATGGTGGACATTTATAAAGGTATTTACGCAAGCCTTCCATATTTGTCACCTTTTATTTAATATTTAATGGTGTCAGATGACCACTCTATAAATTTTTTTGACCAAAAGTTATCAGGTTTTTTGTGATTATTAATCTCATATGTCGTTTCATAATTAATAATTTTTTAGAGTGACCGCCCTGTATAAACATAGAGAGTAGTTGTGTGTAAATACCTTTACCGATTTTTTAAAGTACTATTCATTTATTTAATTAAGATAATAAGTATATTTTACAGTACAACATTATTACAAAGCTATACGATTATAGAACTGTCACTTTCATTATAATACTTTCTTTATTTGAGACACAAATAATTGTATTCTAAAAGAAACTCATTCTGTTTATGTACGATACAGATTTATATCTTACTTTATTCAAAATTGTGACATAATTTTTCATAATTGAATTATATATTGACTACCTTTGCAATTTGTCACACAATTCGAAGATTTCATACTTTCTATACATCTACCGATATTAGCCCTATTTGGTAGGTATTATTGGATAATAGGGTCGTTTCCTTCAACAAAATTTATAAAATATTATTATACCATCAAAAAATATATTAAATATGTATTTCATACATCATATTAAAAAAAGTCCTAATAATCACATGCAAGAAAAAACTGGTTTTCAAAATAACAAGGCGGTAAATGATGACGTATGTAATGAGAATTCAATTTTAGAGATTTTCATGTTTTCTCTATCATGGTGGCGGTAGTGTTCGGTAGATTTGTTGTTTACATTGTGTTGATTTTTCATTAAATTATAACCTAAAAATTTTACTTTCTATTTTAAAATATTTCTGCAACAGTATATTATTAATAGAAAATCATTTACATACTTACTTCAGCTTACAGTGTACTTCATATTTTAATCAAGTTAAATCCTAATAACAATAACAATAGCTTGAAGATAATTAATATGACAATGACGCACGTCGACACTATAACCACACTACTCTGTGCTATAACAGTAAAACGAACGACGGGCGTCGATTATTCCTCTATTTGGTAACTGCGCATGCTCTAACATCTGACGTCACCATTTGCGCCAATTCAAAATTTCGTAACTTAAATAATTAATTTCACTATTAAAATGAATTTGGATTTTAAAATAAAAAAACACAATTTTATAAATTACTTGAATATAAATTTTTTTTAAAATGGTCAACGACCCTATTCTTTAACATAATTTAACCAAATAAAAAACATTCCCAATTTGTGTTTCAAAAAGAAATATATTTTTATTGTAACAATTAGGCATGTTATAGCTAGTAAATATCGTAGAATATACAAATACCTAAGTAGCTTAAGTAACACATATTAAACAAGAAAATCTGTCCAATATATTCGATAATCAATGATTTCTCACTTGTTATAGTATAATTCAAATTAAATTGTAAATTTCGTTCAAAAAATATTTTTAGATTCGTTTAAAGAAAATTAACATTTTCCCATTGATATACATGTCAATTTTACAATTCACACTGTTGTTGGCAAAATTTGGTACGACTGTCTTCAATTTATAGTTAAGAGGCTTTAATATTTAATAAAAATGTTTAAACAGTTATGTATTTAAACAAAGATGTTTAAAAAATTGTTGCAAAATTAGTAATTTTTCATAGAAAGAGTGACAAACGAATTATTTATTTGCAGTTAATTCATTAATAAAAATAATTACACTTAATTAACTCGTTTTTTTTAATAACAAGCAGTTTCTATTTAAAAAATTTAACCAAAATGCTCATTGAAGGTATTTTGATAGCCTACAAAAAAGAGTAAGTAATATAAGTTATCTTCAAGTAGCAAGACCCCAACCATCTTCCAAGACGAAATCTATGCTATAAAACTGTGCCCAGGAATGCATAAATAAAAGCATTCGAAGGGCAAAGGTTTATATACTTTCAGATAGCCACGCAGCGTTAAAAGCTCTCAGGTCATATAGCGTTGAGTCTAAAACTGCCTGTTAATGCAAACAATCCCTGAGGCAATTGGCAAAATACAACAAGGTTACCTTAATGTGAGTGCCTGGGCATGAGGAAATAGAAGGAAATGATTTAGCCGACACTCGTGCACAAAAGGTGCTGATGCCCCATTATTTGGATCCGAACCGTTTTGTGGTTTATCCAAGGGGCATATAAGGAAGAAGATCCTAAAATGGGAAAAAGAACAGAAAGACTGGAGAAATACATCAGGCCAAAGACAAGTGAAAGACTTATTCGACAACGAATGCCACCGGGTTTCTCGAACTCGATAACAGGCCTTTTGACAGGCCATTACCTCTTGAGATATCATCTTAGGAATACAGGCAAGGCAGACAACCCCTTAAATAATTTACAACAATCTATTTTCAAGTAGGGGAGAGGGGGCATGTTCGGACAAGAGGCACTTCCGGACATTTCAAATTTACCGCTTCAATCTATGCGAAAAAATCTGAAATAATTTTCAGGTTGTCAATAGATGTAGAAGGTGTTGTGTGAAGTTTGGTGTCTGCAACGAGCTTAGTGTTTCTTTGAGGTGAATAAATTGTTTTTACGCATCAGGTATGTAATTTCTCCTACTTATTTCTAAGTTATTTCTCAAAAGCAATTTTAATAATTCCTGTTCTGATCTCTTGGAATATTTCAGTAATTAAAAGTGCCGATGTGTATGCTTACACATCTTTGTATCTAACCTATAAATATTGTAAAAATTTACAGCTTAATTTCACTATCGGGGCACGTCCGGACAAATTATTTGGGGCACAATCAGACGCTGTCCGAATGTACCTCTGTTATTATCTACATTATGCTTTAATTAATATTCTTATTACAATATGGTGCGTACATACAAGAAAAACACCCAGCGTGGTAATATTCCAGAAAATATCATTAAACAAGCTGTAAAAGCTGTTTTAAAATAAAGAATATTTATTAGAGTTGCATCTAGATACTATGAGATTAAAGAATCCAAGTTACATGACAGAGTTCGCTACGCAAGAATAAAAAATATGAATGTAGGTTCAGATTCGGGGAACAGTAGCGAGGAATAAGAAATAAATCAGTTACTAGATAAATATTTAGTGCACAAGAAGAGACAGAATTAAAAAAATATCTGTTAAAATCTACAGAAATACAATATGGACTTACATTCTTGCAAGTCAGGAAGTTAGCTTTCCTTGGTAAAAAATACCCTGCCTCCTGGGATGAACGTCAAGTAGCTGGAGTAGATTGGTTGAAAGCTTATATGAAGAGACAGCACGGGATATCACTTCGGAAGCCCGAAAACACCAGTGTGGCGCGTGCTACATCCTTCAACAGACACAATATGGATGAGTTTTTTTACCAATTTAGTAGCTGATATGGAAAAATATAAATTTTCCCCCGACAGAATTGTAAACGCGGATGAGAGTAGTGTCACCACCGTTTTCCAAGCGCCCAAAGTGACTGCTGCTACAGGAAAGAAACAAGCCGGCCAGTGTGTGTGTCTGCAGAGCGAGGGGAACTCCTAACTTTTGTTGGAATTATTGTGGCATCTGCTAAGAGCCATACCACCAATTTACATATTTCCTCGTGCCAGAATGAAAGATATTTTTATGAAAGGAGCTCCACTAGGATCAAAAGGATTTGCCTCAAAAACGGATTGGATGAATTCCGAATTTTTTCTCAAGTTTTTAGAACATCTGAAAATTATGATGAATTCATCTAGAAGTAACCCTCTTTATTGTAGACAATGGGTATCAACCCATTTTCTGGATGCAATTTTATTCGCTAGAAATAATGGCATTGTCATTCTATCATTTCCACCTCATTGCATAATACATGGTTTACAACCTATGGACGTTGGTGTTTTTAGACCTTTTAAGGGTAAATGTAAAACTTCTCTCAATGATTGCTAATGGAGGCAAACCAATCTCAATCTATAACGTAGCCGAACTTACTTCAAAAGCCTTTTCTACAATAATTTACTCCTTCAAATATTATTAATTCTTTCAGAAAGCCTATATTAGTTCCTCTAAATAGGTTGACTTTTACCGACAAAGATTTTTCTGCATCGTATGTTACTGATCGCCCGATGTTACCTAAAATCTTAGACGAAGATGTTAATGATTTTAATGTGAAAGCAGACAATAACTTAAGGAAATAAATAGAAAATAATGAGCCGCATATACCAATAAGCCTACAAGAACACGAAAAAAATATTGAGGCGCCAATGTCAATAAATTTACAGGAGCGGCAGCCTGCTGAATCTGCTAACACTTCTTTATCAAATAGGTAAGTTGCCTATAGTTCAAGTCTTTTGAAAATGCTGAAACTATTTTAAAACATTTTAGCCTTGAGAAAATACGCCCATATCCGAAAGCTGCCCCAGGGAAGTCCAAGAATATAGTTGACCGAAACTGAAAGTCCCATATTTATACAGACACTCCAGAAAAGGATAGAATAGAATAAATGGAAAAACAAAAGAGACTTAAAGATGAAAATAAAGATTTAGAAAAGAAAGTTTTCGGTCTGCAGCCAAAACATTCAAGAAATGAGAGTAAAGCTCTACCAAAGATAGAAAACCAAACAAAGAAGATTAAAGTTACATTGGAAAAATCATCGTCAGACTCTGACATGGACGTTCATTTATCGTCTGATTCTGGAGCGGATTCTGGCATAGAAGAGGTCCCTGTTCCTGCACTTTTAGACGATGCGTCATAGAAATTAATAACTACATTCTTGTGAAGTTCCCAACAAAAAAACAATAGTATATTACGTTGGATTAGTACAAGAAAAGTGCAGTAATGACATTGTTAAATTTTTAAGGCGAAAAGACAATATTTTTTACTTTCCAAACATAGAAGATATCGCAAATGTCCTTAGATGTGATATAGTATCTGTGCTACCTTGTCCTATTTCACTGGCTGGATCTGCTTCAAGAAAGTTCTTAAAACTCAGATTCCAAATAAATTTTGATTCCTATATTGTCAAATAATCAAAAATTTTTAATATGTTAATTAATAAAAAAATTATAATAAATTTCTGAGAAAATCAAATTTATATTTTGTCTTTATTGTGAATTGTCCGATAGTGCCCCAGGCATGTCCGAAAGTACCTCGAGTTGGGCACATTCGGATAAATGTAAGGTTTCACAAAAAAATAAAAATGCATATTAATAGTTTATATGTACTCATAATATTTTGGTTGTGCATAGGGGACTAAATTGATACTCATTTTCTGCAATTATATTTTTTAAATTGTGTCACAATTGTTATTTATGTGCCCCCCCTCTCCCCTAACTAAATTTTTCAATAATAATAAATTCTAATTCATCAATGAGTTTATTCAAACAAAAAATCAAATGAAAAAAATTTTATTACACAAAACCACAATTAAATTTTTGCAAAATTATCATTTAAAAACATGCATAAACACAATGTGACCACCATTTCTTTTACCCCTACGTCCAGCAGATATGTGATTCCTTTAAACATTACCTCAGTCGTGTATATTTATATAATTCATAATTACTTTCCCTGTATTATTACTGGAGAAAACAAACTTACGGGGTGTACGCTTTTGGTTTTACCAACGATTTATCTCAGAGATTAACTAAATCGTTCATCACCTTATATGATCCTATCGGCATTTTGCGAACTAGAATGTTACATAAGTTGAAATTTTAATGATCTCCAGAAATAGACTTAAATTATTCATAACAGAAATTTGCTTAAATATCTTTTGTTATGGATCATCGATGTCTTATAATGATTTGTCGGACATAGGTAGGCTGCCGTAATATATTTCTTTTACAACATTTTTTACATATGTAAATTGTTATGTACTCTTTGTGTATTATGACAATGAAGTATTCATTATTTACATGTATTTTTAACTCTTAGTCAAAGAAGTTCAATGAACGTTCAACGCACGAGAATAATTAGCACTTTTGAAGAGAAAATGGTAAATGTTTGAGAATATAATACTTAGTTCATTTAATCGATTACCCACAGTATATTTTTTAGATGTCCTTGCGGCTGGTAAAACCAATGGTATTAAATTGATACGTGAATAAAATATTGATAAAACAAAACACATTTTATGTTGGAAAAAATATGTAAATTTCTGCAAATACTTAATATTTATTATACTCACCGCAAATACAAAATGAAGAGTATATTGCATTTTATCGGCACATCGCAAAACCGCACAAAACCGGTAATATCGCCTGTCGAAAAACCAGTTTCATATCCTGGGTTGGAGATCAAATTTTGAACAACTTTCAAAATGTTCGTCCGTCAGTCTGTCTGTCCGTCTAGCTATCTGTCCGCCTGACTGTCTGTCTGCCGGCCTGCCTGTCCGTCCGTCCGTCCGTCCATCCGTTACGTTTCTTGTAAGGACGATAACTTAAGAATGAAAAGTCCGATTGCATTAGTATTTGAACAGCAAGTTAGTGTTAGCTAGAGGAAAATCACAATGTTTTTAATAAAATTGATCAACAAATAAAAAAGTTACTACTTAATTAATTTTTGTTAAATCTGTATTTTATATTTTGTGGTTAAACAAATAAATATCTAAAACTAATAATATTTACAAAAAACTGCGAAAAGTATCCTAGAATGTGCAACAATTATATAAAAAGTGTAGTAAATCGGCGAAGAATATAATAGTTAGCTTCCCAGCTAACAGTTTAGGTGTCACTCAACGTCGACTGCACGTCGAAAAGGTGACGCCACAAACAGGACCGGACATAGGGGGGGGGGGTGTCACAACCCCCCCAAGTTTGAAGCCAATTCGGCAAATCGTTTACCATTCGGCACGATGGGCCACTTTAAAAGAAAGAAGAGTTAAAGTTGCTTAAAAAAAATTCAATTGTATAATAATATATCCGTTTTATTTATAATTAATTTGTGGCAATATTCATTTATTACGTTTGTTGGGTATGTAAAAACATGTAAAAATTTTGATGAAAAAAACCTCTGCGCCAAAAGGATCAGACAGAGAGAGGCTGCTTAGCACCAAAAGGATCAGACAGAGAGAGGCTGGTTTTTAATCATTCTAGCACAAAATGTCACATAAGTGAAAGTTTTGATAACGGAAAAAGATATAGTTTCGGAAAACATTAACAGCCTTCAATTTAATTTACTTCATTATCATTTAACAATTTTCTTTCAGTTTATATATTTTTAGGTGTGACTGGTGTGAGACATTTTGTACTAGAAATATGAAGAACCATCCACTCCCTGTCTGATCCTTTTGGCGCAGAGGTTTTTTTCATCAATATTTTTACATATTTTCACAGTGGTAAAATACCCAACAAACATAAGGAATAACCGTTTTGTATCTTTCATATTTTGCATTTTACTTTAAAATAAGGATTTTTCCTTCAATCCGATTTACATTTTCTTGTATCCCAAAAATTAAATGACCTTCATATATAAATAAAACAGAGGACCAGATGAGAAGAAGTCATTCGGCATTATAACAATTTCACCCCCCCCCCCCCCCATAAAAATTGCTTAAATCCGGCCCTGGCCACAAATTTCGATAGGTGACGTAGGATATCGATGTCGATACAACCTAAATGATGTTTTTTGACACGTCGTATTGACGTGCAAAATAAACTAAATAGATATATTTGACTTATTAGATTAGGTCGCCAGACACATATTCAATGTCGAGAATATGAAATCAACGTCGTCGATTACTTATTTCTCACCATTCACACCTTTTATTTACCTTCAACATTCTGTTTGGTCAAAAATATAACTTAAGATAAAATTGTTCATAATATAATATAAGATACATAATTTTATACGACAAGCTGTTTCGTTTGCGGCGCGCGTCTTTTACGCATGATTCGCGTGAATTTACGTGGGAAATATTTTTTCTGTCAATATTATATATTGTACCTTGAAATATTACAAAACCCCTCCTTAAAAACATCAATTATTATAAATACATATAATGTATAAATACAAATTGTGACAATTTAATTTTTCAATTTTCATTTTTTTGTATTTTTCGTAATCCATTTTGTTTTAATTTAAAATTTAATAATCATTAATATGTTTAACGATTATTTTCACAAAGTTTACATTTTCATGCTGAATTTTTGCCAGTCCATTTTTAAACAAATATGCTTGCTCTCTGCCTATATTACTTAATAAGTGACATTACTTGGTTATTATACCACCAATATATTCGACCAAGTAATTAATAATTTTGATCAATAGGTTCGAATACCTTATTGGTTGAATAATGAAGTCATTTCGACTTTTTGGTGGAAATTTAAGGACTTCTAGGATCCTTATTAGGTACCTAAGAAGTCTTGTTCAAGAAACACGATTACCTATTTAGTCATTTCAATACATTTCACATACAGGGTGTAATTAGTTTCATGTCATTGAAAAAAAACTGGTGGTAGGAAACGACAAGGCAAACAAAAAAACCTTATATAACATGGGGTCTAAAGCTCATAGTTTTGGAGAAAAAAAAAATAGACAAACATTTCGCAAATTTTCAATAAAATTTTTTGAGAACTGCTGGAATATTGAGGTAGGTTTAGATCTAGATCTGATCTGAAGAAAACTATACTCTAACTCTCCCTTGTGCAATATTTTAGTTACTTTCGGTGTTTCGTTATGTACACACGTCCAACCCGCCGTTCGTTTTTTTTTGTTATTTTTGAATTTCGCATCATTGTGTATTTATAGTTAAGATTTATTTTATTGACTTACCGTTCAAGTTGTCAAATTCTTGATTACAGACAGACACAACTTACTTGTTCGTTCTTTGTGTATTCCTTTTTGGCTTTTGTACCAAGTTTTTATTTTATTTTTTTTTTTATTGGCAACGTTAGTTGATAGTTTAGTGTTTAGTGTTGAACGAAGTGCGTATGTACTTACTTCGACGTACCAAACTGGGTATTGATACAGATGCAGAGATTTTGAATCATTTAGGTAGGTAGTAAGCTTTTAACCCAGGACACTCATTTATGTTACAAATGTTAATAAACCACATTTAAATTTTCTAAATTATAAACAATCCAATATTTTATTCCAAATTAAAAAACACACAAGAAATGCTCTATTTAAACCTCTATGACCATTATTCGCTTGCAATTGTGCACGAAGAGAAAACGAATTATTTACCTCTTTATACTTGCCTCAGTTCAGTTGAGGCGGTACGTCAAAGGCGGTCTATGATCCTTTGACACCGCGTGTGCCGGCCAGCACTTTTTTATGACAATTTAAAAGTTGTATAATTGGGAAGTACAAGTCCATCGACCAAGAAAAGCAGTGGTTCTCAATAGTTGTCTACCATAATATTAAATATGTTAACCTAGATCAGTGTTTTTC
The DNA here is from genome assembly GCA_963583905.1 of Stenurella melanura. Taxonomy (NCBI): domain Eukaryota; kingdom Metazoa; phylum Arthropoda; class Insecta; order Coleoptera; family Cerambycidae; genus Stenurella; species Stenurella melanura. Next base: position 58,767,001 of record OY757314.1, on the reverse strand, counting down.
AAAGTGCCCCTAGAGGAAAAAATCATAAAGGTTTTTTGTTTGTCTAGTGGGTCCCCATTACCAGTTTTTTTGAATCACATGAAACTGATTACATCCTGTATAAAATCTATTAGGGTCTAATAATAGCTTAACCAAAATAACTTAGTAAGTTGTTTAACAATCATTTTACTTATTAGGTGACAAATGTTCCCTTATTAAGTTTACCAAATTTTTCAACCTACTTACCCTATTAGGTTATTCCCTACCACTTAATTAGTGCGTTTTAATGCACACTACCTATTAGGTAAGAATAGTAACAAAAGTATTTCTCATAACCTATTAGAGCATCAATTTTACCAATAATTCACCTGTACCTGATAGGTACCATAGCGACTTCCACAAATGAACTTCAGCATTACGTAATTCGGATCTGTTTTGGTCGAATTACCTTTAGCTGAAGTTGCCAACATTTAAATTGTTAGCTGGGTTGTTTATATTCAATTACAATATTAGTTTAGTTTGTTTTATATCTAGTTTCTTTTCTGTGGATTTAAATAGTGCAATTTTATAAACGTAATATTACTTCCAGCACCATTGCCTTATTGCTTCAAAACAATAATTTATGATTTACTATATTATTTTTTTGATGTCTGATCTTTAATTTTAATTTTCTGTAATTTTTTGTATTTGACAACAACATTTTACAGAATTTGCTTCATTCTATCCACTTATCATGCAGTCCATCTACTCCGAATTGATTGATTGATTGATTGGCTTGCGACCTCGGAGTCTCGGGTTCGAATCCTGGTCAGGGTATGGATGTTAAGCGGCGTTTTTAATGTGTTACCGAGATGGTAGCAGTGAACTGGACCGCTGTTGGGTGGCACAACATGTCTAGTCGCTGTTATCTATCCTGAGTTCGAGTCTCAGCTGAGGTAGATGGAAATATCGCAGGGTATGGTTGTTGTGTTGATGTCTATATGTACGTGTCCTGGTTGAGTGGTGGAATAGCATTAGCTAAACTCCGCCAGGACGTTAATATAAATAAGACGATTAAATAAAAGAGTATTTTTTTTCCAAAGCTGCTTAGTAATATAAAGAGTATAAGTCGCTAGGTACATAACTGAAAGCCAATATGGAGTATAACCTGGGAGATAATACTGTACCCCAGAAGATTTCTTGAGGATTTAAATATCCACTTAAATTTCATAGACATTCTTATATTTTTTATTTAGGCAATATTTATATATTTTCTGCAAACGCAGTCTGGAATAGAAATATGTGCTCACACGCCCACAGCATACTCAAGACTAGTAACAAAATATATTTTTCTGTTATATCAATACACTGAAATATTGGGGGGATTGAGAGTGACTGGCCTGAGGATGGACGATAAAATTTAAGTCATCGGTAAGTCAAAACATTCTGGGTAAAGTGAAGTGCCATAATAGAAGAACAAAGTACATACCGAACTAATAATTGAAATTTACTGTTAAAGTATTTGCTAATAGTACCAAAAATAAAGTAAACACGTGCAGTGGCTAATTTGGCCGTCGTCGACTGAAACAGACCGATTTATACCTGAGAACTTTTCAATTGGTTGGCTATTGGTAAAGAAGGCTGAGTGCTAAATGTTGTTTAGTGCCAAGCGAGCGACATGTGATTATAAAGCAATATAGACATATTAGCTGTGTTGCGACTTAAAAGTAATAAAACTTCAACTAGAGCTGTTCTTGGAAAGAGGAGTGTGAATATCCCACAGTACAGAGAGGGAAGCTGCCAACATACACACGGACGAAAGAGATAAGTTCTATTAGTAGTATAAGTATATTAACCCTTATTAATTATAATTAAATCTAGTTGAATTTCTTTGCTTGATATAGAGATCATCCCAAATGTTTTCCTATATCTCTTTTTTATTTTTTGCAGATTTTACCTTTTATTTTGCTTACCCTGGCAGATCGGTATACACACACAGGGGTCTTAAAAGTGCTCTCGGGGCTGTTCCTTGCACTGCCACTGTAAATGGCTATTTACCTGTGGAACAGTTAATAAATAGAAGCTTCTTACAGCGAGCTAGTATATGTCGTTGCAAACAAACAAAGTCGACACACAGATACAGGGCGCTGTCAGAAAAACACAAATTTCTAGGAAACATGAAACCATATCTGGACGCAAGCGGGCAGGAGGAGATGCACACTGTTAGATTCAGAAACAGAAGACTCGGAAGAAGAATTAAATGAAGCACGGAAATTTAAAAGAAGTATCTCACAAACACCTACACTCCCCATCCTATACTCCTTCCCCATGCGTCATGTGGCTCTCGCTGCTGGCAACAAGCATGTCCCATGTCTAATCCGGCGTATGCAGCCGGTCCGGCGACATATAAAAATATCCAGATTGGATATCTGAAAGTGGCAGCAATGCCTACCATACGTGGGCTAATCAATGAATCAATCAAGTCAATTATATCCAACAATGAAATATTAAAATCATTTTAGTGCTGTCTTAGATTTTATTATTACCTCCACGTAATGGACTATACTTACTTCCATAGTAATCGCGAAACATTTTTTTTTTTTGTTAAAATAGGCTTAGAATGTCATAAAACGCCGAGATTTTAAATTTTGGCGGAAAAAAAATTGTCTGTCGGTCTGCCTGTCTGTAACTTTTCTTGTCCTGACGTTTTCTCAGCAACCGTTTAAGATATTGACTTGAAAGGTACACATATGTATCATGACGAAATCTGGAACTAGATTAAATTTTGCGCTAATTCCGATGAAGGATTGTGGTTAAATATGGTTAAATAAGGGAAAATAAGTGAAGTAAGAGTATAGTAACTTGGAAGTTGGTGTATGTTCTAGAAGCCAAGACTTCAGATTTATTGTAATATTTTCAATGTGGATGTAGTGATTGTTTAGGCAGCGTATTTTTTTATAGCTTCATCACTCCAATATAATAAATTCTGAATTAAGATAATCATAATAATCAATAACGGATCGCAGTTACCCTCGAATAGTAAGTAGTAATTACGTTCCTTATATTTAAGGAACTTACATAATAGTGAATATTTTCACATAATCAGTTAAAGTTACCAATACATTGTTTGGAAGAGAGAATTGGTAAATATAGTATTTATTGATTGAAACGTGTAATATTTTGCGACGCGACATCGACAACTTGTTAAGAAATATATCCCATTATAAAACAGGTTCCTATTTACTCAGACCACTGTGTGCTTGTTGGGTAATAAACGTTTATGAAGAACACAAATATTGCATAGCACCAACCAGACATTTGTATGTATGCTTATATTGTTTCTTCATTTTTTTACAACAGCTAATAATACTCATGACCTTAGATGTCCCTTTTTTATTAGAAGATGTCCGTGATCATCGTCGTTAGTACAAAAATGCGTACTTACTCAAGAGTATATGTAAGAAGAGTAGACACGATTCACTTTAACGTGGTGTCTCTGAAATTCAGTATACTGCCAGTATCTATCTTATTTTCAATATTTAAATAGATCTTCGCAGTCGGAAATCACCGATTGCAATTTTTAATTATTTCGTAATAACGCTGTAAAAAATAGTTTGATGATATTTCAAAGTCAAATAAAATTCTCTCAAACCTAAAAGTTATGCTGTATATTGAAGTTCCGATATTTAGTACAACTTTTTTTTTGCTTTAGACCAATAATAAAATACAGTTTATATACAAGGTGTTCCAAAATTGCCTCCTGATACTTATTTCTGTTGCTAACAGTACATTCAAAAATAACGATAGTCTTTTATATAAACTTATTTCCGAAAATGAATGATAAGAGAGATGTGCCCCTTAACAGGGTGATAATATATATGTCAGTTTTTCTGCAATATCTTCCGACCCCCTTAAAATATCAAATTCATATTTTAAACTAAGTCATAGGCCATCTACACGCTAGATTACATGATATCAAATCAAACCCTCTCTTCTGTTTAAGGCGTAGTTTTAGGGGGTGATTGCCAGTTTTTCCTCATAACTTTTTAATTTTTTTCAAATTATATATATATCCACATAGTGAAATCAAGGGGAGTGGGGTCAGGAGACCGATCAGGCCACTTAAGTGGTGCATCTGCACCCTGGCCAATCCATCTATTAGGATAGTGGTTGTGTAACCATGCTCTGCAAGTTCTGGTATAGTGCGGTGTTGCCCCGTCATGCATAAAAAAATTTCTTCTCCATCGCAATGAAATATTACCTAATATTTTATGAATGGTGTTTTCCAAAAAATCGTGTATCATGTTGCCATTTAAATAATTTTAGAGAAGGAAATCACGTGATACAGATATAAAGAATTCGGAAAAAACTTTATTTTTTCGTTTCTGTCTTAAACCTACAAAAATACAATTCTAAAACGTTAGAGAAATATGGTGTCTAAATATTTTAGAAGCGTCATTGTTACTATCGTAAAATTATAATTCTAGGAGTAGAGCCCTCAAGAGTCAGAAAAAGGGAACAGTTAAAAGAGACTTAATCCACGCATGCTTGATTGATTTATTGATTGACTTGCCAGCGTAAGGTGGGCATTGCTGGCGATTCCGGTGCATGGAGATTTGTTCCACCACGCAGCCCGATCGCCCGCCGATCATCCCACCGTGTGCCGAAACAAACCCCCGGTGCTTTTATATACCGCCGAACCGGCTGCATACGCTGGATTGGACATTGGACATGCTTGTTGTCAGCAGCGAGAGCCGCATGACGCATGGGGTAGGAGTATAGGATAGAGCGTGTAGGTGCTTGTGAGATGTTTCTTCTTGTTTTATTTCTGTCTACATCGGATAGAAAGTGTAGGCGTTTGTGAGATGCTTCTTTTAGGTTTTCGTGCTTCTTTTTACTTTCATGTTTTTGTGATATGCTTCTTCTTAGTTTCTGTTTCTGAGTCTGGCAGTGTGTATATCCTTAATATTTCTTTATTGTATTCCGTTTTTTGCTGTGCCGATTTTTCCCAGTGTGTATAATCCTTTCCTAGCTTATTCATAATCCTCTCGATTGTTGTTATCCATGTGTAGCATGGCCTTCCTATTTTCAGTTTGTTGATGTTCAGTTGCAGCGCTTTCTTTAGTAGGTGCGTCGTGTCTCGTCTTTGGACGTATCCCCAGTATTTCATTGCGTATGATTATATTCTTTTGATTATTGTTCTTCCCTCTAGTAATGTTGACGCTTTCTGTCGTGGATTCTATGTTTTCGAAGATTTCCCTGCATTTTTTCTGTTCGTGCGTTCTCTGCGTCTCTTTTTTCTTTCCCCGCTTCTCTTATCTTTTTGTCTATGTTTGGTGTATATTGTTTTCCTGTGGCCTTTATTTTCTTTAGTTTTTCGTAATTTATTTTCATGTCTTTTCTTGTTGGGCTCATAGGGGATTTGTTCCTTTTCAACGTTTTCCTCGCCGCTGTTTTCATTTTTAAACTCATTGTTGACCAATATAGTTCCTTTCCTGTTAACTGTTTTTCTGTCTCCTCCTGGTATTTCTTTTTTATTTCTTTGTTCTGTAACAGTGAGATGTTTCATGTGTCATTTGCTGTTTTGTTGTATCTTTTTTTTTGCTTCTTGTTTCTTAGTACTAGTGTTCCATATAATATTTTGTGATGTTTTGACGTTTGTTGCTTGTTTTGCTTTAATGTTTTTAACCCTGTCCCTTATTTTGCTATCCACTAGGATATGGTCTATTTGAGAGTTGATGTTTCCTTAATCCAGGTATTAAGGCAGGTTAGGTTCTTGCTCCATGTGTTTCTAACTGTTAGATCGAACTGATGTGCCAAGTTTTCTAGCGAGCTTCCATTATCGTTTGCTCATGTGTGGAGTAAGGTTTTTCCTATGATATTCTTGTCTTCATGTGTTTGGTCGTCCTGTCTTATATGCGCGTTGAAGCCTCCTAATATTATTATCTTCATTTTTCTATTCCTATTTCTTTTAGTCTCTTGGGTGATCTGTCGGAATACTCGTCCTGCCCGTTTGTCGGAGGTCACATGTACTCCTAATATGCATATGTTTTCCTTTCCAATTTGTAAGTCTGCCATGGTTATGTTTTCGTTTACTTTTCTTGTCTTTATCAGGATAGGGGTGTTCCGTCTTATTGCCCATGCGACTCCTCTGCTGGTTTTTTCTTTGTCCCCTCCACTTAGATGCCATTTGTAGTTTTGAGTAACTGCGCTCCATATAGGCAGTTTCCGTCGCCGTCGATTTTTTTTTTTTTTTGTACCAGTAATTGATGTGTTCTTGTTTCAACGTTCTGTATTAGTGTCTCCATTGTATTTGCCTTGTTTTTCAAAACCCATATTAGCTTGCTGTAAGAGAGTCTTTTTATTATGTTATCTGTATCGCGGTAAAATAACTTTTTACAGCGAGTTGCAAATGAGAAAGCAGCCCGAGAGAAACCTCCACAAACCCTGTATATTGTTTTGATTTTTGTAGTGCCTAATTCAAACTGCCGTTTCCCAAATGGGAATAAAATAAGATATTAGAAAAGTAAAGTAAAATTAATACTAAAAATAGACAGACAAACAGAAATAATAAATTATAAATTATGGATTACTTAAATACTTAATCCATCAATTAAATAATTAAATATTAAATATACATATGGCTTATCTTTATTGTGGATTGCTGACATCTGCTTGTTTATTTACACTTTCCAAGAAGGCATTGGGGTTTTACCAGACTTAATCCACGCATGGTTAAACAAAAATTTAAGCTCTCTAAAGTATACAACAAAACAGCAAATAATGATACCTGAAACATCTCCCTACTACAGAACGGAGAACTGATAAGAAGAAATACAATAAAAAAATGTCAAGGACGTACACACGCCTAGACTCAGAAACTGAAGAAACAGGAGCCTCAGAAGCAGAATAATCAACGAGGTGATGATAGATTGAAACTTAAAAGAAGCATCTCACAAACACCTACAATTTTCAAAATTCCCTCCACTTTGCTCTAGACAAGTCATTATTCAGGAATTTACGGCATTTACAACGGCTCGGCGAATTTCATGGGGGTTCATTTGCAGCCCGTACTCTAGTCTTCAGATCTTCTTTTGGCACTAGCCGGGGTGGCATAAACAATGTTTTTGATATTACCCCAAAGGTAAGTCTAAGGGGATTAAATCAGGGGATTTTGCTGGCCATCTCCAAGATCCTCGGTAGCCAAACCACCTATCACCGAACAATGCTACTAATTCGTCATACACTTCCCATGTATTATGTGGACCGCAACTATCCATTTAATAATACATACAATTATATATATTCAGGAGTGAATTTTCAATAAAAGAAACGATTACTCTTCGCAAAATTTCCACTTATTTATTGCTATTTAGATTCTCCTCGTAGATATGATACTTAAACTTATTATCTACTGATAAGCAGAAAACGTTAAAAATTATTTTTTCCTGGAAATTTGATTCTTGCACCGCATGAGAATTTTGTTGCGCCCAGTGGTGTATATTCCGTCTGTTGAAAGTTTCTCTTTTGGCTTCGTCAGTTCAAATAATCCTTTAAAAAACATGATTCGCTTGAAGGCGTACGATCACATGCTTACAAAAATCTGTTCTAAATGAACAAATACTATCGCTACGAGTCGGCAACACTAGCACGGTGTTTATTAATTCTTCAATGCCTACTATGTATGTAGCTGTATGTACATTGTACAGTGCTGATTGTATATCCACATTTTAGAAAAATTCGTCTGTAAAAGAAAACCCGAGAGAGATAGATATAGGGAACGCTAATATCAATTAATGTAGAATTCAACACTATTAAATTCTCTGAAATACACTCATTGATCTGAAACAATGTTCGATTGAGAAAATAAAATACCCTGTATAATATTGTGAAAATATATGACAACTTTTATTTAGATCATAGGGTACTTGTATGAATTTGAAAATAGAATCTCTAAATCGGCTACATGATGGAAAATATCGATTTTTTTCGTAAGGGTAGATACCGTCAAAAACCTCCAAAAATATTAATAATTTCGAAAACTGGTAGGTTTAAGGGTATATTGTGGTACATAAACCCAAGCTAAAATTTTATGAGGAATCCAAATATGAAATAAAATATAGAGTGTTCCATTTAAAATAACAAAGCTAGGTAATACATCCGGTGTAAGCGGAAGTAACACATGCACAATATTTTCAATATTTATGAAGGTTTTATCGACAAAACCCTCAGGGTACCACTTCTTTTATAAACCGCTTCTCATTGTTTCGTATTTCATCATTAGAATAAATGATTTTGGCCCTATCATACAAACATTTTATAACACCCCTTCATAAATATTGAAAATAACAATCAAGTACGACAAAAAAAACCTGAAAAACGTTACACAGCGTTAATTCCTTATATATGAGGATTATCCGAAAAGTTGCAACGTATCGGTGATAGATTTGATATTAGGACGGTATTTCAAACAAACAACACTTTAAGATCTATTCTGACAAAGACGAAACCGAAGAACCACGAGCAATGTTCAAAAAACTACATTTATAGTATTCCATGTGAGTGCAACAAACACTACGTAGGTGAGTCATCCAGACCATTTAGTGTAAGATTAGGCGAACACCAAATTTATATCAGAAAAAATTAAATTCAGAGGTCCAAGATCTGCGAACACGTTTGGGAGAACGAACATAGAATAAACTGGGACTCGGCAAAAATTTTAACAAAAGAGGCAGATAGCAAAAGTAAGAAAAATTAAAGAATCAGCGATAATATTATTGAATGAGGATAGACGCGTGTCGAATTGTTCCGTAGATGTCTGTACAACCTGGTTGCCAATGTTAAATGAAGAACTTCACAAACTTAACATTGTACAAAAATTAAAAAATCTGTTAATTATATCAACAGTTCTATGTAAATAGTAAGTATCTATGGATATTGAATATATTCTTAGAGCAAGGTATTTATCGTACAGAGCAAAAAAGATTTTTCAAAAAAGCCTTGAAAAAGGAAACAGATTAGATTTCCGAAACGTCGGCGAAATATTTAATTTCAAGTTTTTATACTTTTTTGTGTGATTTATTTAAAAAAAAAGCAACCTCTAACCGATTATTTGACGTAAATGTCACAAGCGTAGAGGTTATTTACCAGTACCATACTGGTTAATTGTGATATTTTGTAGATTCCCCGAGAACCATTTTTTTTAAATTATTTTATTTTGTTTAGCTATTGTCATCGGCGTCGGCGTCGCGAACAAGTTATGACTTGTCTAGCGCGCTGTGCTCATGTTTTAGTCTTCTGCCGAAGCAGAAGTCATTTGAGCACAAAAAAAGTCTATATAAGAAAACACTTTTTCTCAGCGAGCAAGTAGTGATCGATCCTTCAAGTAGTAATGTTCCAGCCTTCAGCAACTAATAGTCTTCTGCCGAAACAGAAGTCATTTGAGCACAGACGCCAACGCCAATGCTGATGAGGTTATCCCTTCCTCTTGTGTTGTAACCAGACAGTGTGTTTTAATTGAGTTTTATTGTGTTGAGTGTCAAGTGGCAATGCATACCCGGAGTGGCAAGGCAGTAGGCACTGGGGTCGAGAGCGACGTCTCCACGTCGGCCCCCCCTCACTGCACGACGCCCCTCACAGCATCTGACCACGAAGTGCTCCGCCAACACGACGCCCTGACAAGGGGTACGGGGGTCACGCCCGACGTCTCCACGACGGTGGCCCCACACTGCACAGCAAGCAACACAGCAACCCGGCTCGGCGAGGTAAGCATGTCCTCTGATTTCTCCACAGGCACAAGTGCTACGCATGGCGTCGCGACGACGGCGCCCCAATACTGTGCGTCGCCGGGCTCAGCACCCAGGCATAGCGAGGCAGGACTCGCCACCAACATAGGACACGACACTGGGGTCACGCATGACGTCATCACGACGATGCCCCCTCGCTGCATGGCACGCAGCGCAGCCACCTGGCACGAAGCCCAGGCAACAAATATGGAATGGAGTAGCAACGATTCTCAGGCGATGCCCCCCTACTGCATGGAGCGCAACGCAGCATCGTGGCATGGAAACTCGGCGATGGAACAGAGATTGGGCGGTGATGATGATATGGTGATGCCCCCTCGCTGTATGGTGGACCCAACAGCATCCCGGGCCAACGACGATTCCTCGACGCTGGGAGATCGCCGCTTCGCTGGATTCGCTTCCACACGTGGGGAAGCCTCCCACTCTGGCTCAGGGCTGCCCAGCGGTCAGTACACCATTGCTGCCACACCCGACTGGCCCCAACTCTTCAGCGACGCCTCGCTGACACCTCGCCGCCAGCTGGCCACCCCTCACTGCATGGTACCACCAACAGCAACCAGCCCAAGTCCAAGCACGCCGCCCAACGCACAGTACTTCGTCACGCCTACCTCGTCGGCCGGCGCCTACCACGTCACCCCGCCCCAAAGACAAATAGTGCTCCAAAACCAAACGACTGGAACGATCCCAGTCCCCTCTGCCGCCATAACGGACCAACCCCAACCGAGCTTGGGACTACCCAGCTATGAACAATTAGCGCAACTCCTGGCTCTGACCACTTCAAACCTAGCCTCCATTACCCGGCAGCAAGAAAATTGCCGGCCACCCATTACTGCACGTAACGAATCACAGCCGTACGCCACGGAAAAGGCTAACTTACGTGGACATGGCGACCAACAACGTGAGGCCAGATCTTTCCGGAGGGAAGAGGATCCACGACGACCCGACTATACAGATTCTGGGGAAATGGACCCCCAGTGGCGCCCAACACAAAACCTAGCAGAGAGCATGACAAGACTAATGGAGGGAAGCGTTCAAGCCGCAATACACGCAATACAAGGTCATCACAGGATGCCCACAAGAAGAACGAGAGCGCTGCCCACTTACTCAGGCCTGGAATGGGAGGATCCAGTCAACTTCCTGGATGAGCTCGAGGAGGCGATGCTCCATGAAGACATCCACGGTCGAGATAAAGTGAGAGTAGCCATTGAACAGCTCGAGGGTCAGGCCAGACGCACCCTGGAGATGTGGAAGTCCCACAACATAACATACGAATTCCTGAAGGAAAAGCTCCTGCGGCAGTTCAATGACACTGCCACCTTGGGGAAGCTACGCTCCAGGTTACACGGTGAGAGACAAAAAGACGACGAACCCGCCGCCGTCTTTATACAACGCAAAATTGGACTCTGGCTGAGGGTAGAACGGTATACGCCGGAAGAAGAGATGGTTATGGAGGTGCGCGAGCTCCTGCGACCGGAACTAAGATTCGCAACTAGAAATGTCCCAGTGGCCACGATGGAAAGCTTGAGCCGAGTGGCTGAAAACGCCGAGGGTGACTACAGGGAATTTCAGAGGCAACTCCGACCGCTGCCGAGGCCAGCCACCATCCCGCCTGCGAGTAATACTACCAATAGTCTACCAAAGTGCCGCAAGTGCCCGGGATTTCACTATCACCGAGACTGCCCCACCAACCAAACTCAGTCAGAGCCCCAGCAAGGCAACTCCAATTTCCGCGGACACGACTCCAACCAGCGAGCCAACCCCAATTTCCGTGGACACGACTCCAACCAACAGGGAAACCCTAACTTCCGCCAACAAAATGTCCAGACAGGGGGTAACAACTTCCGAGGGCATGGCACCAACTCAAACAACCCTAGCCAACAGGCAGGTCCAACCAATAACCCAGGCCCAGGACAGTCATCCACGGCACCACCACAGCAACGAAGTCAGACAACCACACGGCAAGAACCCCGCAATGCACCGCCATCGGGAAACTCCCAATGGGTCGGGCAGAACTAGGGCGCCCGGCCCCACCGCTGGAAATTAACAGCCTAGAATTACCGATCCAGACAGAGGACGCAGTGCTGCAACTACAAGCCCAGCAACAAGCCACAACCTTGGTGTCTCCACCACCGACCAAGAAGAATGAGATTGACGAAGCTACAGCCAAGCAGGAGCAGGACACGCATCAACCACGCCCGTTGACACCACAGCAACAAAGCAACAGAGCCGCCGCCTTTGCTTTCCTTTGCCCGGGCCGCCTGGACAGGCGGTCACCAGTCAACACCGTGACGCAAGATGCTGCCTCCCTCAGCTCAGATCAGTCAACTACGCTCATTCCTCAGCCTCAGCCAGGTGAACAGGAACCCAAGGAAGTGGCGAGTATGGATGCCTTCCCGGAGCAGCAGGACGCTGGACCTTCCTGGAAGGATAAAAGGTCAGTATTGCCAACCACTGCCCCACTAATAGCCTCTGTATTTTTCGACAAGGTATTCCCGCCAACTCATACCCGAGATGTCAGCACGAAGCCATCTTCCCCGAGGTCACCTCCACTCGGCCTGCCAGGCCCCGAGCCGCCTCCCAGGATTCAGTCCAGCCAGACTGACCTACCCAGACAATCTCTGCAACAGACCACCGACATCGATGATGACGATACCGATGATGACGATACCGAAGATGACGATCCCGAAGATGACGATACCAAAGATGACGATCCCGAAGATGACAATACCAAAGATGACGATACCGAAGATGACAATACCGAAGATGACGATACCGAAGACGAGGATGACGATCCCGAGGATCCAGGTCATCCAGCCCCACCAAGGCTCGCAGCTCCTACTGTCACAGGACCAGTAGCGCCCGCTGCCCCAGAGCCAGCAGCACCCGCTGCCCAACAGCCAACCACGCCTACTGTCACAGGACCAGTAGCGCCCGTTGCCCAGAAGCCAGTCACGCCTACTATCACAGGATCAGTAGTGCCCGCTGCCCAACAGCCAACCACGCCTACTGTCACAGGACCAGTAGCGCCCGTTGCCCAGAAGCCAGTCACGCCTGCTATCACAAGATCAGTAGTGCCCGCTGCCCCAAAGCCAGATGCCAACGCACAAGTCTACATCCGTGGATCTGGTACCTACTTCCGTGGACATGGCGACTATCCACGTGGACATAGCACCACAGCCGCTGCTAAACCAAAATTTCCAGCCCGCCGACTGCCCTCAGTCGTGCCTGGCCCATCCACCTCAGCCAAGAGGAAACAAACAAACAAGAATGAGAAGTCCCCGGCGCTGTCAGCTGCACCGCCGCCGCCAGCAGACCCTGGGCCTTCTACGTCAAGACAAGAGCAGCCGCTCGACACGACGCCCATACTGTTCCCGATGCCGTTCTGGGCAAAGGCCGTGACCACGCCTGGCCACGACCGACAGCAGCCATCCGCCAGCCAGATGCCTGTCCCAGTCCGGACACGAGTATTCGTCAACTCGAACGCCAGCCCGAGCTCAGCCGGCTCCGGCGCACCGCTCCAGGATCCCGCTACCTTAGCACGTAGCACAGCAGGACCTAGCAGCCCCCACGAGGCGCTCCAGTATCTCACTGCCTTAGCCCGCAGTACAGCAGGACGTTGCAGCCTCAATAAATCGCTCCAGTCTCCCGTTGCCTTAGCAAGCAACACAGCAGGACGTTGCAGCCTCACAGGTTCGCTCCAGAATCCCGTTGCCTCAGCGAGCAACACAGCAGGACTTAGCAGCCCCCAATTCACAACAGGCTCAGGCAGCCCCGGGCGTCGCGGAGACGACGTCCAGAAAAACGAAACGTGCGATAATATACCATTGTAAATAATTCAACGCCACAGGGCGAAAACTTTGTTCAAACTAGAATACATTTATGATTTGTCACATAAAATACTTTAATTTTAAATATCTTGTTTTACCTAAAATATCTTAATGGACCTATTATTAGTTACTTATATAAAATATCTTACCACACTTAATCTTAGTCTATATATGTTAAAATATCTTAGTTGTTGAAATATCTTAACACTTACTCTTAGTTTATAGTTTTGAAAATATTGTATCCACTCACTCTTACATTATATAATTGAAATTATTGAACTGAAACATAACCTGTATGCCTTTATTAATGTTCAATAAAGTCACAAAAAAGGGGGGTGGTGTCATCGGCGTCGGCGTCGCGAACAAGTTATGACTTGTCTAGCGCGCTGTGCTCATGTTTTAGTCTTCTGCCGAAGCAGAAGTCATTTGAGCACAAAAAAAGTCTATATAAGAAAACACTTTTTCTCAGCGAGCAAGTAGTGATCGATCCTTCAAGTAGTAATGTTCCAGCCTTCAGCAACTAATAGTCTTCTGCCGAAACAGAAGTCATTTGAGCACAGACGCCAACGCCAATGCTGATGAGGTTATCCCTTCCTCTTGTGTTGTAACCAGACAGTGTGTTTTAATTGAGTTTTATTGTGTTGAGTGTCAAGTGGCAATGCATACCCGGAGTGGCAAGGCAGTAGGCACTGGGGTCGAGAGCGACGTCTCCACGTCGGCCCCCCCTCACTGCACGACGCCCCTCACAGCATCTGACCACGAAGTGCTCCGCCAACACGACGCCCTGACAAGGGGTACGGGGGTCACGCCCGACGTCTCCACGACGGTGGCCCCACACTGCACAGCAAGCAACACAGCAACCCGGCTCGGCGAGGTAAGCATGTCCTCTGATTTCTCCACAGGCACAAGTGCTACGCATGGCGTCGCGACGACGGCGCCCCAATACTGTGCGTCGCCGGGCTCAGCACCCAGGCATAGCGAGGCAGGACTCGCCACCAACATAGGACACGACACTGGGGTCACGCATGACGTCATCACGACGATGCCCCCTCGCTGCATGGCACGCAGCGCAGCCACCTGGCACGAAGCCCAGGCAACAAATATGGAATGGAGTAGCAACGATTCTCAGGCGATGCCCCCCTACTGCATGGAGCGCAACGCAGCATCGTGGCATGGAAACTCGGCGATGGAACAGAGATTGGGCGGTGATGATGATATGGTGATGCCCCCTCGCTGTATGGTGGACCCAACAGCATCCCGGGCCAACGACGATTCCTCGACGCTGGGAGATCGCCGCTTCGCTGGATTCGCTTCCATACGTGGGGAAGCCTCCCACTCTGGCTCAGGGCTGCCCAGCGGTCAGTACACCATTGCTGCCACACCCGACTGGCCCCAACTCTTCAGCGACGCCTCGCTGACACCTCGCCGCCAGCTGGCCACCCCTCACTGCATGGTACCACCAACAGCAACCAGCCCAAGTCCAAGCACGCCGCCCAACGCACAGTACTTCGTCACGCCTACCTCGTCGGCCGGCGCCTACCACGTCACCCCGCCCCAAAGACAAATAGTGCTCCAAAACCAAACGACTGGAACGATCCCAGTCCCCTCTGCCGCCATAACGGACCAACCCCAACCGAGCTTGGGACTACCCAGCTATGAACAATTAGCGCAACTCCTGGCTCTGACCACTTCAAACCTAGCCTCCATTACCCGGCAGCAAGAAAATTGCCGGCCACCCATTACTGCACGTAACGAATCACAGCCGTACGCCACGGAAAAGGCTAACTTACGTGGACACTATAATACAATTCAGAGCTTAAAATAATAGTATAGTATGCAATATTTTTACACGAGGTGTTTTTACTATTGAAAAATAGCCACAACACCTCGGCCGCCGATGGAATGGCTGGGGATTTTAAGCTATTTCTGATTTTGATTTTTCTACTTAGATCAAACACTTATATAATATCTATGTTTATTTTTGGTATGAAATATTTTACAAGTAAAATTTATAATTTGTGTAATCAAGATTACACTGTGAAATACGGTTTCTTGGATGGGGGGGATGATATAAACCGGTTAAAAATAATAAAAATACATGTGGCAGGAAGTCCCAAAGAATTAGAAAAAAAAAATAAGATAATGCCACAAATGACATTTAGACAATATTTAAAAAACGCGTTTTGTACACTTAGATTTTTCTAGACTTTTAGTATGTCAAAGAGATACCATAAACGAACTAAAAAATTCCCCGTGTTTGTGGAAATTAACTCCACCTCTCACCTATTTTTTGCATATATCTACTGTACTAATTACGAACAACTTTATTAAATTTGAATTTGTTTTAATGTTGTTGAAACAGAAACAAGATAATCAAAATTTAAATAGTATTAGGAATTTTCTTACATTTAATTGCATCAGAGCCAAATTATTATTTCAATTCGACAACTTCCTAATGCAGTTTCTACCAATTCGAAATACATTTGAAATAGTTAACAGTAGTTGCAATATGTATATCAGATATGTGAAGCTATAACGATGTTAATTGGTAGCTCAACCAGTCATGACGCAAATGGATTTTATGAATAGTTCTGATGATTTATTTGTACTTTTAATTTAAATTGTAATATCTATTATTGCAGCTCTGGTAAATATTTTATTATTTCGTTGTTTGTAACAAATATTTAATCTAAAAATAAACCATATTTATATTTTTCTTTTTAGACTCTATGAATTTTTCTTTATTTGTTTAACGTCGAATTATTTTCAAGGTCAGACAGTGACGTTATCTATCAATGTTCATGTAAATAGTGATACAACCTGGAAACTTTACCGAAACCCACGTTCCTTTATGGTAAGGATTAACGTGCACAAATTGCATGCATATTGATCCCATTGTTTTACATCCTTATCGAAGCAGATCTGACCATTCATTATACGTCGAGGACCTTATCCCACCTGGATTTGAATTGGAACCGCCTGGATAAAGGAATGAGTCATTATGCTTTATCACACCAGTTTGTATGGTTATTACCGAATATATGGTGTGGTATTATAAAACAAGCTATGGACTGTATTATTAGGGATGGGACTATCCAGACATCTAGTCTTTATTATTTTTCGACTGTATGAAGAAAGCTCTGTTTTGGTGAAAGTTGACAACACTAACTCAGATAGATAAATGTAAAGTTGATAAAGACGTCGATATCTTAAATTTGAGCGAAAAAAAAAATCTGTCTGTCTGTCTGTCGGACCGCCTGTAACTTTTTTTTTAGTCCGCACTTTTTCTCCGGCATGGTTTAAAACATTATTTTGAAATTTTTTATCCGGTGAAGGGTTGGGGGTAAATAGGGGTCAATAGGGGGAAATAAGTAAGGCAAGCTGGTAAGATTTCAGAAACTTGAAATTGGGTGTATATGTACTAGAAGTCAAGGACCCAAAATTTTGTATAACATTTTCCATCCCCCACCATCCCCAACTCCATTATTTAACGGGGTGATAAAATAAATTAGAGATATTCACTTGAAATTTAGTATACGCATATATTATATTGACATCTGGAACTAGATTATATTTTGGATTATTCCGTTGAAGGGTTGGGGGTTAAATAGGGGTAAATAGGGGAAAATAAGTAAAGCAAGCTGACAAGAGTACAGAAACTTAAAATTCGGTGTATGTACTAGAAGCCAAGGCATCAGACTTTACATAATATTTTTTAACCCCCCACCACCCCTACTCCATTATAAAGTGGTTGATAAAATCAAATTGAGATATTCACTTGAAATTTGGTACACGTATGTATTATAAGGACATCTGGAACTAGATTATATTTTCAGATGATTCCGTTGGGGTGTGGATATAAGTATAGGTAAATAGGAGAAAATGAGTAAATCAAGCTGTGTAGAGAACAAAAACTTGAGGTTTGGTGCGTATACTAGAAGCCAAGCCCTCAGATTTCTTTATAATATTTTTCAACTCCTCCACCACCACCACCACTCCATTAATAAATGGGTTGATAAAATAAACTTGAGACATTCACTTGAAATTCGGTACACGTACGTATTTTTTGTTGAAGGGGTGGAGGGGGTGTGTAACTGGGAAAAATCAATAGCAAAAGTCCAGAAATTTCATTTTTGGCGTATATGCTAGAAGCCAATGCCATAATTTTTAACATTGAAAATGTTTAACAAATCAAAGATGTGAAGGTAATACGGGGGTCCAGTAGCGATTTGTGCAACGCTGGGAGACTCGGCTGTTTTTTGGGATATGAAATCGTTCGGTGCTGTTAGATTGCATGCTTCTTGAAAGAGTCAAATTTGATTATGAATTTGATAAATTTTGATACCTAGAATCATATTCTTACATGTTTACGTCTCAACGCCGACCGAAGCCTAGAGTCTTTTTGTAACACTTCTGTATTTAATAAATTTTGATGCCTAGATTCATATTTTTGCATTTTTACCTCTCGATGCTGACCGACGCATAGCGTCGTTTTTGTAAAACTCGTATATTTGATAAATTCTGATTCCTAGGTTTATATTCTTGAATTTTACGTGTCGACGCCAAGCAACGCCCAGCGCCGTTTTTGTATAAGTTGTGTATTTGATAAATTTTGATATTTAAATTTATGTTCTTGCATTTTTACGTCTCGACATCGACCGACGCCGACGCCTAGCGTCGTTTTTGTAAAACTCGTGTATTTGATAAATTTTGATTCCTAGATTCATATTCTTGCATATTTACGTGTCGACGCCGACCGACGCCCAGCGTCGTTTTTGTGTAACTTGTGTATTCGATAAACTTTTATATCTAAATTTATGTTCTTGCATTTTGACATCTCGTCACCGACCGAGGCCTAGTGTCGTTTTTGTAAAACATCTGAATTTGAAAAATTTCGATATTTAGGTTCATATTCTTCCATTTTTTCCTCTCGGCGCCGACCGACGCCTAGCCTCCATTTTGTAAAACTTGTGTATTTGACCAATTTTTATTCCTAAATTAATGTTCTTGCATTTTTGCGTCTCGATGTCGACCGGCGCGGCGCCTAAGTTCGATTTTGTAACACTTACGTATTTGATAAATTTTGATACCTGAATTTATTTTCTTGTATCATTACGTCTCGACGCCGACCGACGCCTTTCGTCGTTTTTGTAAAACTTGTGTTTGATAAATTTTGATATCTAAGCTTATGTTCTTGCATTTTTACGTCTCGACGCCGGTCGACGCCTAGCGTCGCTTTTGTAAAACTAGTATATTTGATAAATGTTGATACGCCCAGCGTCGTTTTTGTGAAACTTGTGTATTAGATGAATTTTGATACCTAAATTCTTGTTCTTTCATTAATACGTAGCTACATCGACTAACGACGCTTGGCGTCGTTTTTGTAAAACTTCTGAATTTGATAAATTTTGATACTAATTCATATTCATCCATATTTTCGTCTTGACGCCGTCGTTTCCATAAAACTTGTGTATTTGATATATTTTGATACCTAGATTCATATTCCTGCATTTTTACCTCTGGACGCCGACCGACGTCCAGCGTGGATTTTACAAAATTTGTGTATTTGACCAATTCTTATACCTAAATTCATATTCTTGCATTTTTATGTCTCGACGCCGACCGACACCTTGCATCGTTTTTATAAAACTTGTGTATTTGATAAATTTTGATACCTAGATTCATGTTCTCGCATTTCTACGAAACCCATTTTTTGTGGAATGTTGATGTAAAGCCCATTACAGTTACTCCGAGTTGTGTAAAAGTCTATCAAAATGTTGTGAGTAAGGAAAAAGATGTAATGCCGGTTTCTTGTCCGGGAAGTTTACTTTTCGAAGTTATATACGGGGTGTTCCTTAATGACTGGCTTATATTTCAGGGTGTGATTCTTTAGGTCATTTTATGAAGAAACGTGTGGTTTTATATCCTTTTAACACATACCAAAATTGAAAATAATATCTAAAATACTTTCTGACATAATAAAAAATAACGATAAAAAATTATAATAATGCAGCACCCTGTAGCGAAAAATTTAAACCGTTGCGGATATATGTTCATACGAACTTTTCTTTATAAAATGACCTAAGGAATCACACCCGGAAATATTAGCACGTCACTAATTAACGCCCTATACATTTTACTTCCACGTCCACGTAGTGGATTGGAAGTATAGTAATCGTAAAAGTACTTAGTAAGAAACTTGAAATTTGGTATACGTATATATTATAATGACATATGGAACTAGATTATATTTTGGGATTATTCCGTTGAAGGGTTGGTGGTTAAATAGGGATAAATAGGGGAAAATAAGTAAACCAAGCCGGTAAGAGCACAGAAACTTGAAATTCGGTGTATGTGCTAGAAGCCAAGGCCTCAAATTTTTTCATATTTTTCAACCCCCCACTCAATTATTAAAGGGGTTGATAGAATAAAATTGAGATATTCACTTGAATTTTGGTACACGTATGTATTATTACGACATCTGGAACTGTATTATTTTTCGAGATGATTCCGTTGAAGTACTGGGGTCAAAATAAGGAAAAATAAGTAAAGCGAGCTGGTAAGAGTACAGAAACTTGATGTTCGGTGCATGTACTAAAAGCCAAGGCCTCAGCCTCTTTTATAATATTTTTTGAACCCCCCACCACCCCTACTCCATAATTAAAGGGGTTGATAAAATAAAATTAAAATATTCACTTGAAATTTGGTACACGTATGTATTATAATGACACCTGGAACTAGATTATATTTTGAGATGATTCCGTTGAAGGTTTGGGGGTTAAATAGGGGTAAATAGGGGAAAATGAGTAAAGAAAGCTGGTGAGAGTACAGATACCTTAAATTCAGTGTATGTCCTAGAAGCCAAGGCCTTTGATTTTTTTATAATATTTTTCAACCCCCCACCACCCCTACTCCATTATTAAAGGAGTTGATAAAATAAAATTGATATATTTACTTAAACGTATGTATTATAACGGCATCTGGAAGTAGATCATATTTTGAGATATTATCTAAATCTTATTGGTGGCATTATCTTAATTTTTTCTAATTCTTTGGGACTTCCTGCCACATGTATTTTTTCTTTTTAACCGTTGGTGGTGCTCGGAGAATCTACAACATATCACAATTAACCAGTATGTTACTGGTAAATAACCTCTACGCCTGTGACTATTTACGTCAAAGGATCAGTTTAGAGGTTGTTTTTTTTTAAACAAATAACACAAATAAGTATAAAAACTGAAAATTAAATATTTCGCCGACGTTTGAGAAATCTAATCTGTTTCCTTTTTCAAGGCTTTTTTTGAAAAATCTTTTTTGCTGTGTATGATAAATACACCGCTCTAAGAATGTTTGTTATATTCAATATCCATAGATACTTACTATTTACATAGAACTGTTGACATAGTTAACAGTTTTTTAAAATTTGTATACAATGCTAAGTTTGCGAAGGTTGTACAGACATCTACGGAACAATTCGACACGCATCATTCAATAATATTATGGCTGATCATTTCATTTCTATTTTTGCTATCCGCCTCTTTTGTTAAAATTTTTGCCGAGTCCCAGTATAT
This sequence comes from Stenurella melanura, assembly GCA_963583905.1. NCBI lineage: Eukaryota > Metazoa > Arthropoda > Insecta > Coleoptera > Cerambycidae > Stenurella > Stenurella melanura. The sequence continues at coordinate 58,745,842 of OY757314.1, read as the reverse complement.
TCTATGTGCGTTCTCCCAAGCATGTTCGCAGATCAGAAAAAATTAAATTCAGTAGGCAAGCTGGTAGGAGTGCAGAAACATGGCAGTTGGTGTATATACTAGATTTCTTTCTAATATTTTTCAACCCCCCCCCCCCCTCACCACCTCCACTCCATGATTAAATGGATTGATATCCTAAAGTTGAGATATTTACTTTAAAGTGACTTAGATGAAAAATCTGGATGTGGAAGTAGTGATTCCTTAGGCAGCGGTTTTCTTTACTTCAGTCTCATTTGTTGGTGTAAGCAGATAAGAGTTACAAATTGAGTTTTGAGGAGAGTTAACTGGGGGTGGCATTTTATTTTCGAGATTCTTAGCCATATTTGAATAGTGATCATTAAAACTTTAGCTATATCACGTTTATTTGCAATTTATTTCTGGTTGTTATTTAAACAATTTAGTATTTCTAGTGTTATTATTACATTTTTTATTGATCCATTAAATATTTTAATTTATTTATGAATAATAATTCAATACATTCGTCGAGATCTTTATTGCTTAAAACAAATTGCCATGTTTCTTTTTTTACATTAGAAATTAGTTTTCCTAATTTAAGATTTTATTTATATTATTTTCTACATTTTTTATCTTGTCTATAATTATGTTCAAGATGATTGACAATTAAATTTTTCCACTTTCAGTCCAGTCCATTGTCGAAAGATATTTTCTCTCTCTAAATTCTAAAGGCCTCATCAGTAGTGAAACTACTAAACTAAAAATGTAACTCGATAAACTAATTTTAATATTTTCTTAAATAATTATATTCGTCTGAGACATGCGATCAGGGTGGATCATTTTAAAAAGACAGCCATGGGTATGTATTGACTGGTACTAAATTTCAAATGTTATGTAATCTTATATCATAACTATTGTATACAAAAGAGCCGTGTATAAATTTTTAATAGAACTTAACTATTTCACAAACAACATAACAATTCAAACTTTTTCAAAAAGCTATGCGAACAGAATTCATTATTTACAAACGTTATGTTTTAAATATTAATTAAAATTCTAAATACATTTCGTGGACATATTATGTGATAAACACCACACTAAAATCATATTGTATAACCGTTAAATTTTGTTACTGAAACAAATTAACACGCATGTTTACAGGTTGTGTTAGCTACGATGTTACTTTTTGTATTAGAAATGTGGTGTCGAAACCATTATAATTAAGATGGTGGTGTCAAATAGAATTTCCGGGCATTTAAATATTTCCTTGAGTTCTGTAAAGACGTTGGCTCAAAATTGTCGGCTAAGCGCAACAGCACAGTACAGAGGCAAGTTTATACAAAAAATTATATCTACAAAATTTATTTACAATTTACGAAGAATCTGTCGGTTTTAAAGTTGACTCATTTTACCGTTTTTCGAACTGTTTATCTTAATAAATGTAAGAAAAATGCACAGTTATGTTATCATTGTAGTGTAAACATATGCAAAACGTGTCTATAAACGCAATTAAAGTGATTTTCAATGAACAATGCCCTTCTTTACCTATACTATTTGGCATTTCAATCTATCTTGACTCACAATTCGTTCATACATAACATCTAGCAAAATTATTTTAAAAAAATCCCTATTTCCTAACTTGACTGATGTCAAAAAATTTGAGGCCTTTGGTTTCTAGTATATCCGAAACTATTAACTTTAAGATAAATATAGATGTTATCAAATTTATAGCTTAAAAACGAACATAAAAGATCTTATTACTTTTTCAAGCAGAAGTACCGTTTTGGGAGTATGACCGTGTAAAGTTGCAATAGCAGTACATATGTGTATGCCTATACCTATACATTTAATTTGATGAACACAAAAAGAAATTTCAAAACTGATGTGAATATGTTCATTGATATATATTATTTATTTATTTATTTATTTATTTAATATAATCGCGTTAGTACAAGATGAAAATGTTTACATTTGTCAGATACTTCAATAGTTAAAAAATGAAACAGAATATAGAAATAGAACATACAAAGTATAAAAACAGCAAATTTTGGTAAATAATTAGAAATATTACCATTACAAAATCAGTTAAACAATTTTAAAAATATAAATCACATGGTCATATCACTGTTTAATAATTCGTCCAAAGTATAAAATGTTTTTTCAACTAAATGCTTTTTATAGAATATTTATACTGAATAAATGACATATTACTTCCACATCCACGTAGTGGATTGGAAGTATAGTAATCGCAAAAAAATTTTCAAAAATTTTTATTCGTGAAATAGGTTTAGAATATCATGAAACGTCGAGATTTTAAATTTGAGCGAAAAAAAATTTTCTGTCTGTCGGTCTGTCGGTCTGTCTGTCTGTCTGTCTGTCTGTAACTTTTTTTTGTCCGCACGCTTTCTCCGGAACGGTTTAAGATATTGACCTGAAATTTTGTACACGTATATATTATAACGAGATCTGGAACTGGATTGTTTTTTGAGGAAATCCGGTGAAGGGTTGGGGGTTAAATAGGGGTAAATAGGGGGAAATAAGTAAAGCAAGCTTGTAAGAGTACAGAAACTTGAAATTCAGTGTATGTACTAGAAGTTAAGGCCTCAGATTTTTTTATAATATTTTTCAACCCCCCACCACCCCTACCCCATTAAAGGGGTTGATAAAATAAAGTTGAGATATTCATTTGAAATTTCGTACATGTATGTATTATAACGATGTCTACAATTAGATTATATTTTGGGATGATTCCGTTGAAGGGTTGGGGGTTAATTTGGGGTAAATGGAGGAATATAAGTAAAACAAGTTGGTAAGAGTACAGAAACTTGAAATTCGGTGTATGTACTAGAAGCGAAAGCGTCAGATTTTTTAATAATATTTTTCAACCCCCACCACCCCTACTCCAATTTGAAAAGGGTTGATAAAATAAAATTGAGATATTCATTTGAAATTTTCTACACGTATGTATTATAACGACATCTGGAACTAGATTATATTTTGAGATAATTCCGTTGAAGGGTTGGGGGTTAAATAGGGGTAAATAGGGGAAAATAAATAAAGCAAGCTGGTAAGACTACAGAAACTTGAAATTCGGTGTATGTACTAGAAGCCAAAGCGTCAGATTTTTTAATAATATTTTTCAACCCCCACCACCCCTACTCCAATTTGAAAAGGGTTGATAAAATAAAATCGAGATATTCATTTGAAATTTGGTACACGTATGAATTATAACGACATCTGGAACTAGATTATACTTTGAGATGATTCCGTTGAAGGGTTGGGGGTTATTTAGGGGTCAATAGGGGGAAATAAGTAAAGCAAGCTGGTATGAGTACAGAAACTTGAAATTCGGTGTATGTACAAGAAGTTAAGGCCTCAGATTTTTTTATAATATTTTTCAACCCCCCCACCACCCCTACCCCATTAATGGGGTTGACAAAATAAAGTTGAGATATTCATTTGAAATTTCGTACACGTATGTATTATAACGACGTCTGGAATTAGTTTATATTTTGAGATGATTCCGTTGAAGGGTTGGGGGTTAATTTCGGGTAAATAGAGGAATATAAGTAAAACGTTGGTAAGACTACAGAAACTTGAAATTCGGTGTATGTACTAGAAGCCACAGCGTCACATTTTCTTATAAAAATAAAATTGAGATATTCATTTGAAATTTGGTACACGTATGTATTATAACGACGTCTGAAACTAGATCATAATTTGAGATGATGCCGTTGAAGGGTTGGGGGTTAAATAGGGGCAAATAGGGGAAAATAAGTAAAGCAAGCTGGTAAGACTACAGAAATTTGGGATTCGGTGTATATACTAGAAACCAAGGCCTCAGATTTCTTTCTAATATTTTTCAAACTCTACCACCTCCGCTTCATTATTAATGGGATTGATAACATCAAATTGAGATATTCACTTGAAAGTTAGTACACGTATGTATTGTAGTGACATCTGATTGAGATGACTCCATTGAGGTGGTAGGTTGTAAATAGTGGAAAATAAGTACGGTAAACTAGAAACTTCATTTTTAACGTATATGGTAGAAACCAACTCCTCAAACTTTTCTATGACATCTACCCCAAATATTATTAAAATTCTATGACCAATAATTTCCACATACTAGAGTGCAAATATAGTCAAGATGTTTCCTTTAAAGTGACTTGGACGAATAATCTGGATGTGGAAGTAGTGATTCCTTAGGCAGCGGTTTTTTTTATATGCTCAGGAAGTTTGTTATACTGGGTGGGAGCATAGTAGTTTGCAGAAAATTTACTTTTATCTACCCTAAACAATTGCTAGGTTGATATGTCTAGTAAAGTGTTCGTGTATCTTACCACGGGACTGAAAGAGACTTAGATTTTCTTTAATCCACAGCAGACATCTAAAAATTTACAGTGATGTTAAAGTCAATATTCTCAGTTCCACAAATATTAGTCTCGGTGTGCTAAACCTCCAATAATTCTTATCGCTCTGCATTGCAACTGGAATATTTGTTTTGTATGCGGTGAGTGCTCCCATGCAAGTAAACCATATGCATTTGAAAGAGGCTGTAGGAATCTACTACAATTACTGATGAACTTACTGTGTGATGTAAATTCTTTAACAGATAAATATGTTTTGATAGTTTCCTCGCCAGTTGGTCAGTGCGCTGTTCCCAGGACAATTTAGGGTCTAAATGTATCCCTAAAAACTTGACAGAGGGTGGATTAGCGAAGTTACAATTTTTTTAAGTGAAAATGCATTGCATAGTTCGTTGAGACTTAGTTGATTAGCATTAAACCACGAAGCTGCTTTCATCTGTGTTTCAGTCATGTCACTCATAAGATTATCAAAGGTGTTACGTTTATCAATAGTTGTTGTGTCATCTGCGTAGCACAGGATATCGGTACCCGGTATACTGTATATAAGATCATTTATATAAATGAGGAATAGTAGCGGTCCGAGCACCGATCCCTGGGGTACAGCTGATTTTACTATCTTTAATTCTGAATTCAGATCATGATATCTAACTAATTGTCGTCTATTTGAGAGATACGATTGAATCAGGTTAATACTCGTATAACTGAAACCATAGTGTTTTAATTTCTATATGAGAGTGTTATGACAGATCCAGTCGAATGCCTTACTTAAGTCGCAAAATGTTGTTCTCACATTCGTCAAAACCTTCTAAAAAATAGCCATTTCTGTGTTATGCTTTGTCCGAAAACTATACTCTCTACTGGTAAAGAAATTATTATTCTCGAAATAATCTGCTATTTGTTTAGCTATTAACCACTCCACGATTTTAGCAATTATTGGGATTAATGATATAGGCCGATAGTTGCCGGGATCCTCACAGCACCTTTTTTATATTTAGGAATGATCTTAGCAAACTTTAGTGAAGCTAGGAATTCGCCCTTGTAAAACACACATTAACTAAATAAGTTAAATGTATCAGTATCAAATTTTTAATGAATTAATTACATGAATACCGTAGAAGTCTTTAGAGTTTCTGTTTTGAAATTGTGTATTGCTTCACGAACGTCATTTGTTACAGGGCTCCCAGATAAAAGGGGAGTAGTATAAAAAAACATTAATTTTTGAGGCTGATGTATCAGCTATACTGCAGGGTAGGGTGGTCACCCTGTGCCCTGAACAAAATTTTCGTATTTTACATGCAGTCCCCTCTTTGCATTCAATTGGTGGCGGAAGAGGCTCACACGACCCACTAGTCAGGTCATTGGGTGTGGCTACGATAAATTGGGGTGGTGGATGTACGCTGGTGAAAACAAATAGGCGTCTTATTAGAAACAGATTTACTAATCAAATGTAGGTACGATTATTAACAATATCCCACAGAAATAATATTACACACAATCAATGTTCCTAGATGTGTGACCCACACTTAACCTATCACAAAATGTACGACAACTTAAAACTAATAAAACCTTAACTACTACTATGCAATATTTGACCCGCCACTGAATTAGAAAATTACATTAAACTGCTGAATAATAACGTTAAAATGAGCACGATAGTGTGAACTAGGTGAGTGACGATATTCTAAATTTGACAAAGTGAAAAAATTGCAAGCGTTAAAACTACTGAAAATTCAATTGGTTATATGCAAAATATAAACTGACAATTTAAAAATGTGTAAAATATTAAACAAAATAGGTGGAAAAACTGTAGTTGCGTGGGTCGAATTACAGCATCTTAATACCGCAAAAACCTGACGGGCTCTCTATTCCTCACGTGGCAGGTGGGGTGTTGTATCAGGTCCCTCGTTATGCTATTTAAAAACGCTTACCTCCAGCAGATTTCAGAATGTCTATACTAGGCCTACCAGCGGAGCGTAGCTTCCAACGGAACCAGGCAGGAGAGTCTCGCGGGTGCAACTCAGGATTCCCTGTCCAACCAACATCTTGACAACCAAGTTACAGCAAAAGTAACGTTCAAGTACTATCCAGCCTCAAATGTACAAATAACCAAAAAGGTAAGACGTAAGGTCAAACGTGAAGGTAACAATACCAATAAAAGCAGCAGTAAAACTGTGAGTGAAATTAAGAAGGAAATTACGAATAAAACTGCGAGTGAAATTAAAAACTCTGCAATAAAGAAATAACCAAAGTTACAAATCTATTTCTTTCGTTAAAGAGATTTTGAGAAGCCTACCTTCGATGTTGAGTGGGCTCACAGAGGTCCATGTGCTTGAAGAAAAGGATTGTTCAAATCCGGAATACTTCCGCAATAGTACCCTCCCAAAAGAACAATACTCCAACACCAAATAAAGGTACTATTCAATTCGTCAGGTAGAACACCATATCCCAGTTGGAGCAAACTCAAAATTCGCTATGCACATGCTCACCGACACAACCTTCTTCAGCAGGCAAACGGAAAAGAAAAGATGACCAAGACGGAACCCCCAGTCAAAATTCCAAGGGAGACCGAGCCTCTTCATGAGTATGTTGAAAGTGGCGACTACACAACGTAAACCACAACTCTGATAAGTCTCTCTAACTACGTTTATTTCCCACACCTAATATGGTATTTTGTATTTCCATTAACAAAACAATAAGTTTAATCTTCTTCTTATTAATTATATCCCACAATGCTTTTGGAGAGTTATTTTTGGATTTTATGTATTATTATTAGCATTAGTATTAAATTTTAATTTTATTTGCCTTTCTTTTACTGTTTTGCAATTCAGCCCTATAAAAATTTCTGTAATTATTACAAATTCTTCTATTGCTGTCGGTGGGATCATTTTTAAGTGCATCTAGAAAAAGTACAGAGAACTTCCCTCCTACTAAGGAAAGAAACCCATTATCTTACTTATTATACTGTAGCATATTTTAGAATGTAGGATTAGCGATAGGTGGGGAGCATACTCCAAGAAGGCCCTATAGTCGTTTTTGGAGCCAATAAGATTAAGTATACAATCAATAGACTTTTTTTAGCAGTTAGCAATGTCAGCTGCAACTTTGATTCCTTGTTCAACAGTTTTATCATATAAAATATGACAGTTTACTCTCCTCTGACGAACACATCGTAGGGAATATTTTACCCTACTTTTTTTTATGTTTATATTTATATCAAACATACAAGTTTTAACGACTTTGGCGAATACCCTGTACAACAGATATGTTCCAATTTCAATAGAAAGTACTTTACTATGCTATTTTGCATATGTACAAAATTTTAAATAGAAATATTGAAGCAATGTCATGCTTGCTTCAATCAAACATCTCACATTTTCATCCACGAAGATGTGACGATAAATATGGGGCGTGGACTCTTGAGCTACCTGTGGAACATCAAACACTGACTACATGCAAGATGTGTCTGAAATAAATTGTTTTGACAGACAGACAGACCGACGCACAGTGGGTAAAATGACAAATCTAGGAAATAAAAATATAACAAAACATGCATTTATTGTATTTAATATGACTTAGGCAGTGTAGTATGATAAGTTAATAAAATAAACAAGCAACGATTTAAAAAAATGACTTCCAACTAACAAAAAACACTTGAAGCATAAAACAGTGGAAAATTAATATTGTTCTAAGTATTTTTGAATTTCTAATAATATATTCATATGTAATATATTCGTATAACTATTATACAAAATTTCTATGTAATTTCAGACTCGGATTCGGTGCTACTATCAGACTCATCAGGTGATTGTGATGATGTGGTCGCGGTCGGAAGGGGTGGATCTGACAATAATTGGATCACGTCACTATTAAGTGGTTGTCTATGAGAAAAACTCGTTGAGCTTGCTTTAGATAACGATGAAATTAACGGATCAGATGAAAACAATATATAATTAAACAAATCTGTCATGGTATCTTTGCGAGAAAACTTCCTTGTATTATATTCCCGATATTTTTTAAAATCCTTATTTCGTGATTCTAAAGCTTCCTCTGAAAGTATTCCTATGGGAAGAATAGACATTTTTATTATGTCAGCACCGTGTATTAAAATTTTATGGAGGCTGGAAGGCATGTAGTACCAGGAATAAAGATCCACATATTTTTTAGCAGTTTGTTTAGCATAATCATTGAAGGCAACTGTATTTACAGCATATCCACAAGACACGGTTTTTAATATTACTGAGAGACGTTTGATCAAATCCTCATTTGCACCCGTGATAATAGAAGCAAGAGATGGCTGCTTAAAAAATCGCCTTGCAGTGTTGCCGTCATTGGTGGTACCAAACCCGGGTTTGGGGATATCTACCAGCAATCCCATGTCAGATCTTAGTTTTTCTCTTATGTGTTGTTGTCGTTCTTTAACCCTTTTCTTGTCGTCCTTATTCCGGATTTGCCATTTTCTCGTAGCAAAACGGTACGATATATGAAGTACAGCTTCAAAGGACCTTATTCACGCGTGTAAAGTGGATACTCCAAAATTCATTTTACTAGCAAGTACGCTTCCAAATTTTGTCAAGGTTGTTCATAAGTTTAGGAGTTGCTCCGCAAATGCCACATGTTTGTGTTGATGTCTCTGTAATAACCCCAAACATCTTACTGTCTATCATGGTCAGTTTAAAAGAATGACTAATACTTATATACTGGTTGCCAATTATAACTTTTGTCGGTTGAATGTTCTTTATTTGATTTTCAATATTCGACAATTCTCTTTTAGATAAATCACTAGTTTCCTTTTCAAACAAAATTTTAGCAGGTCGCAAAATCTCGTTGAGGGACGAGGGTTGTTCCAAATAACTTGATTATCCTTCGTGTGTAATTCTAATGGAACGATACATATGGCAAATAAATAAGAATCAGTCCGAGCTTCGTTTCCCGTTCCAGTAAATTTCTGTTTATATGTAGATTGGCCCACGCTGCCATCGCACCCCCACTTATATATTTTACCTTCTGATAACTCTGGTAATTTCTGCTCTAATACTTCCTTTTGAACTATTGCAATCCTTGCTGCTGTGTGATCCACAAGAGCTTGTAACTTAACACTTCTGCTGAAACATCCGATATAGATATATATTCTTGATCTGGATAACAATCTGATTTTGCTTTTCTAATAATATAATATGGCGGGTAAATATTAGCACTGCGTGCTTTTGCTCCAGTTTGTAACAAAGTATAAGAATTCTTCGTAAAGTGTCCATCAATGAATAATGCGAGGCCTTCTTCTGGTGTATATTTCATAGGATCAAAACTTGGAGAACTTATCGTTTTCTTTATCTTAGTAGCTCTTTGTGGGGAGTTTTCTGTGATAGTTTCTATTATTTTAGCAGCGTCTCTCTGGCCAGAGTTTCGTAGACTTGTAGTAGCCGCAAACGTGAGCTCCTCTTTTGTATTAGTTTCTATTAATGGCTGAATCTTTTGTCTTTTTTCTGTCTACTAACTTCACTAAATTCTTTTAATGGTCTCCCTCTCCTTATTGGTGTACTTTGATCAAAGGCCTCTTGAATATTAAACCTAATATTCTCATCCAGCCACTGACCATTACGTGCCTCAAATACTTTTTTTGTCCGACGGCACTGCTTCTACTTTTCTGCAAGTTTACCTGTGAAATCTTGTACAAGTTTTTTAGTGCTAATGTAGCTTGCCTCTTCATCAGATGCATCATTATTACATCGATTTAAAACATGAGGTAAAACAGCAGAGTTTTTACTGTTAAGCGTACTTTCCTGACACCAAATTTCAAAAAGTTCTCTTTTTGGGATCGACATGATAACCTAAAACAATGAAAAATTGTAGTACTTGGCGGTTCTTGGCAACTTGTTTCTATTTAAAAATAATACAAATGAGTTGCTCTATAGGGAAAAAATTGTTCCAAAACAAATACGCCCGAATATGAAGTTTACGGACTTTTCAAACTTAAAACATAATATAAAACATGCGATATCTCACATAATATGTGCAAATATTCTAATTCAAGAGTATGTGTAGTAACCGATTTAGGATAAATGGTATACATACCTTTAAATTGAACAACTGTCTACAAAATTTTAGGCACACAAACGCAACACAACTTTTATAATGATACACTAACTCTTAAGTACAAGTCAATACTAATGCAGACAAAAATGCTTGATTTGCTTAATCCGCCGCAGTTTGTTATTACATCACAGCCAACTACTACCGCCAATCTGTCTAGTACTTCTTCCTGGAACTACGTAGGTATCCTGTTATTAAATACGGGTACAATTCTAGAAATCTGTGAGTACGAAATTTTGCAATTATTATTTGCTAGATAGATAATATCCCACTGTGCGACGGCGGGATGATATTGTGGTACTTGGTAATCGATTTTAAAATAGACACATGTATATAAGTTGCAGAACACTTCCATTCCCATGTATAGGCTCGGAGCACTCGTCCTATCAACAAAAATAACTAATATTCCACAAGAATAAAGATGCCGGTGTAGGCCAATTAATGCATGCACTTTTGTCTTTGCGAACAATTTTGTCTGAAAATTTTTGTGCCCTGATTGGTGATTAATTCGAATAGAATATAAAAATAGTGCCTTGTAGCAGCCTCCACTAATGGTAATCACACCTGTTACTCTTCACGCTTAGTGACACAAGGGAAAAGTACTCTTACTGCTCTCATAACGTGACAAACTTTCAACAATGTAGGAAACTGTTTCATGACTTGACGACAATTTCAAGATGATCTGATCATTGTTGTCGAAGTAGCGTATTTAATTTTCATGGGAGGAGGTAGTGCGAGATTACTAACTACGTACAAGTCAATCCACTATGTGAATGTAAGAGCCATTTAATTTATCACTAGTGGCTACTTTTTCTTTCTTTTATTTATTTATCTTAACTTATTCAAGCACCATCTAATACTAATAGATTTTTTACAAGATAGCCACAACACTATGAAGTATGTGTAAAAGAGTAAGTAAATGAGTTAAATTTAAAAAGATACATTTCAATAAATATATGTAATAATAAAAACAATAGAAATATTCAAAAACAGAGAATTGAATTGACTTACGATTAAGAAAAAAAATACATTTATTATATGCACAACTAGGGACACGCTTGATCATTTGCCTTAGAGTATCTATTCAAGTATTTATATCAAGCGAATGTATTTGGTATCGATTACTTACCACTTAGTGAATACAAAATACCATTGGCATACAGTCCAGTTAGTGCAGATCCAGAAACAGACATTCTAAACTGGCAAGCTATGTCACTGGGCATGACAAAGAAGTATCAAGCTGATTTCTTTGTTATCAATTAATTACCACTTAACATTTACAAAAATAGAATCGCCATACATCCCGGTTAGTGGAGATCGAGCGACAGACATTTTAAAGCTGCAAGGTGTCTGGTTTTAAGGCATGATTAGTAAATATCAGATGATTTCAAATAATTAATTTCATTTATCAATTAAGTTTGCACCATTAAGAAAAATTCACATATCACTTTTGTTGTCTGCCATACTCTAAGGCGAATGATTAAGCGTGTCCCTAGTTGGCACAAATACATCAAGTAATTGCGCGCTTGCTCCTGTACTATATGACATTAGATAGCATCACCTATTTACTAAAGACTTCAATATCAGGCAGTAATTACAGGCAGTAATTATAGCCAGTAACAACTGTAAATTTTAGAGTATTAATCGAAGCTGTACAGCAAGGTGGAAAAGTCAATATCATATGGAATTACTCTTTTTTAAAGTATGGCGCAAAGTTTGTTGAGTCTTTCTGATAGGTTACTCATAGAAAACGTTTGAAGTACATCACTTTGCGGAAAACTGTTGGTAAATATATACCTTGAATTTTCAGATACAGAAATTGAAGAAATTGACGTGCACATTATCTAATTTAGAGCTATGAATGTTATAGCCGGGGTACCATAGAAGAGATGCATAATCTGACTTGGATCGTAAGAAAAAAACCGAAAACACTAATAAAGTTTTCGAACATAAGTTACATCTAGCAGGTACAAAGTCTTCAATAGTGCATGCACAACTTGTTTATTACGATCGATTTATTAAGCGAGACTAAATGGATAACAATGTTTATGTATTACAATAATCTGAGAATTACCGCAATAACATTGATGTGAACAAAGCTTTGTTTATTTTAATCTCTTCTCTAAACATATTTTAAAGAGCAATTTTATTTACTAAGCAAACAATCAAGTCAATTATCATTCGAATATTTAATCCTGGAAAATAGAAAATATTATTCAGCATTTTTAATAATAATATGGAGGAGTCGTCTTATACTTGCGTACACTTATATATTGATAGTCGATTCTTGAACTACTGAGACAATTTTGGTTTTCAAAGAGGCTATGAGGGCAATCTGTTGTCCTCACCTGGGTACATCGTTAAAACAACATTTTTAATAGGTAATATTACAATATCGCTGTTAAGAATTACCTATTATGGTGGATATCCAGCATTCATTACTTGAGCAAAAAATTTGGTAAAAAGTAATAAACATTTCACTAAAAAATCTCTCGCGAATAACGCTACCTTAAGATTTTCCTTTCCTTAGTTTGATTATTAAATAAAATTGCACACAATGGGTATTTGATATTCGCAATATCATCATCATCATAATATTAAAGAGCAGTTGGTGCGAGCCCCTTCCTCTTTGCGATCTTAAGGTACATGCCGTCGAGACGCGCTTCATTTCGCCGATCCGTGCCCGGCTCGAAAGTGTTCGGGACGGAATCCTACAGTGCTTAGGCTATACTCGGTTCCGGTATTTTTCCGGTTTTTTCCGTTATAATCGAACGTAAGTCACCTATCTCTCTCGCCCGCTTTTTTGGGGAATGAGGAGTCGAGGGGTAAAAGAGAAAATAGGGGAAGGCGATTTGGTATTTCGTAAACGTCAAAAATGTACGATTTCCTTTCGCTCCTGCCGGGCTTAATTTTCGATTTCGACCTCGCAGTTTGCGGCTAGCTATAACTAGAATCTCTCCCCGTTCCGCCGCGATGCCGTACGGCGCTCCAAAATATGTATTTCCAAAAATACGGACGTTTTAAGATTGCACGTTTTTGCGCTGTTTCGAATCCGAAGCGAGACTCATTTTTCCGGTTTTTCGCCTATAACTCGAAAACGGCTGGAGCTAGCTCAAAATAAAAAAATCTCAAAGGACAAGAGCGTTTCTTTCCGCTTCATCCGGTATCTTCAAAAATTCCGTATGTCGCTTCGTTTCGGAGATATCGGCCGAAAGGTGCGGCGGTGCAAAAAGGCGAAAAATTTGACGTTTTTACCTTTAAACCTCCATAACTTCTAAACGGGGCCTCCTAAAGCAAAATACTTCGCCCTAACGAAAATGTAGAAAAATGAATTATCTAAAAGTCTTTTTTTTTGTTTTTTTCCAGCTTCAAAAATTAACGAGATACGGGCGGTCAAAGTGGAAGAATTTTTCGAAATTATGTGATATTTTAAATTTAAAATATCCCAGAAAAGCTACTTTTGTCGCGCTCGCCACGGGCCTAATTTTCCATTTTTCCGGTCAAACTCGGTATCGCCAGAAAGCTACGTTCCTCTTTTTTCCAGAGAGACGTCGAACGCCGTTCCACTCCCGATTTTTATTCACTTATGTATTTTTACAGTACTTACGGTTTTCGATTTTTACGAAAATGTCCATTCTTATTTCGCACAGAACTACACTAAATTTTTTAATTAACCCAGAGCACGTACTGCGTGGATAAAATGCCAATCTCCGTGTCCAAATAGAGACTAAGATCGAGCTTTTACGTCAAGTATTAACTAAAATATGAGTGTTTTAAGATTTCATGTTTTACAATTTTCTAGGTTACGTTTTAACACACTCAAATTTGTCACATTTGTCTCGCCCCTGTGAGGCCGAATTTTCGATTTTCCCTGTAAAATTTGGTATCACGGGAAAGGGCCAAGCTCTCCCTTTCCATCGAGATACAGAACGAGCTTCTATTCTATGTACTTGCTTAATTATGAATTTTTTTGTACGTAGATGTTTTTCACTTTCTCACAAAAAACCCAACTTTCACATGCCCGTGTCGGGCCGAATTTCCGATTTGGCCCGGACACTCCACTATCACAATAAAATATCGTTCTTTCCGATTAATTTGAGACCTAGAAAGCCTCTCAACTCCCATTATTTCCTGAAAAATCACAGTTTTTAAAATCCATGTTTTCCATTCCGACATAAATCTCTGAAATAGGTGGTAAAAATTATGTGTGTGAAGTTAGGCGTTGACAGCTACGCGGAAGCGTTGCCAGCAACGCGGAAATAAGTTTTGATGTCAAATTTTTACATTTTTACAAATTAAATAGAATGCCAATAGTACGGGTGCGCAAAACAAATCTCGAAAATCGCAATTAAATTTATTTGTCGTCCGATTGGCCTGAAATTTGGTACTCGGGGATTATCTACCACGGTGCTTACGAATGTGACGTCGGAATCGCAAAATTCAAAATGGCGGCGCCAAAATGGCGGACGATGTTTGTCGATGGCGTCACACCGCTCAAAATCGGTATGTGGGGGTTTTTGAGGTCGCCGATTACGAATCCGAAATCGAAATTGAAAAATTCAAGATGGCGGCGGAGCTGCAGGACACATTTTGCCATTTACGATGCCATTTGACTGAAAATAAGTACTTATGTGTTATCGAGGTCACAGATCACGAATATGTTATCGTAACTCAAAAATTCAAAATGGCGGCGTCCCAATAGCCTAATATTCATCATTTACTGTAACTTCTATATTTTCCAATCGATTCAAATGAAACTCGGTATGTTGAAGTTACTGAAGTAGCTGACTGTGAATATGACGTGGAAATTGAAAAATTCAAAATGGCGGCGGAGTTGCAGGACCCACTTTACCATTTACGGTGCCATTCGTCTGAAAATAGGTATGTATATGTTGTCGAGGTCACAGATCACGAATATGTTATCGTAACTCAAAAATTCAAAATGGCAGCGTCCCTGTAGCATAATATTCATCATTTACTGTAACTTCCTTATTTATCGTCCGATTCCAATGAAACTCGATGTGTTGAAATTACTGAAGTAGTTGATTGTGAATATGACATCGAAATTGAAAATTTCAAAATGGCGGCGTCCCCATAGCCTAATATCCGCTATTTACTGTAACTTTCTTATTGGCCGTCCGATTCAGCTGAAACTCGGAATGTGAAGGTTGCTGAAGAACCTAATCGAATATGAAAGTGAAAAACTGAAAAATTGAAAAACTGAAAAACTAAAAATCTGAAAATCTGAAAAACTGAAATAATGAAAAACTGATAAACTTGAAAACTTGAAGACTTGAAAACTTGAAATCTTGAAAACTTGCAAACTTGAAAAATTGAGAAATTGAAAACTTGAAATCTTGAAAACTTGGAAACTTGAAAACTTGAAGAGTTGAAGACTTGAAATCTTGAAAACTTGCAAACTTGAAAAATTGAAAACTTGAGAACTTGAAAACTTGACATCTTGGAAACTTGAAAACTTGATAACTTGAAATCTTGAAAACTTGAAAACTTGAAAAATTGAAAACTAAAAAATCGAAAGGTGAAAAACTAGAAACTGAAAATCTGAAAACTGAAAAACCGAAAAACTGAAATAAAAGGCTGACAAATGAAAAACTGAACAAAGAAAAACTGAAAAACTGAAAAACAAAAAACTGAAACACTGAAAACCTGAAAACCTGAAAAACTTAACTTAAAAACTTCAAAACTTAAAAACTGCAAATCTTCAAAACCTAAAAACTTAAAAACCTAAAAACTTAAAAACTTAGAAAATTAAAAACTTCAAAACTTCGAAACTTTAAAACTTTAAAACTGAAACTGAAAAACTGGAAAACTGGGAAATTGGGAAACTGAGAAACTGAAACACTGAAAGACTAAAAGACTGAAAAACTGAAATACTGAAATACTGAAAAACTGACAAACTGAAAAATGAAACTAAAAACTGAAAACTGAAAAATTGAGAAACTAAAAACTGAAAATTGAAAACAAAATTAAAAAATTGAAAAACTGAAAATTGAAAAATTGAAAAACTGAAAAACTAAAAACTGAAGACTGAAAAACTGAAAACTGAAAAAATTAAAAACTGAAAACTGAAAAACCGAAACACTGAATGATGAAAAACCGAAAAACTAAAAAACTGAAAATTAAAAAACTGAAAACTTAAAATTTTAAAAACCCAAAAAAAGTGAAAATTGAAAACTAAAAATCAAGCTTTCTACAATGATTCAAGCGTTACCTAATCGAGTGCGGAGCACTCGCATTGACAGCTTCAGCTGTCACCCCTCCGGAGGAGCTAGAATGGGCGATAGCCCATTCTAGTAATTTCACTATAATTCTGTTTAGAGCAACGTGACAAAAACATGTACAGGGTTGGGCAATAGTCCCGGAACGGCTCGATTACAGCCTAACGGGACCTCGTATCAACTTCGAGTTTCCGACACTGTATTCAGCGATATTTTTAGAACTTCTTGACATGTATTTCAGGACCGCGACGTCATTACGTTCGGAGGTGTGACATAAGTGTCAATTTTTTTAAATAAAACGCCCGGTATATTTTTCCATATTTGTATACTTTAAGGAGTCCCGAATTCAACGATGTAACGTTTGTATGGATTCTGTTATGTAATGTGGTCTCAATAAGGGAAAAGAAGAAATTACAATCGTAATTAACAGAGAACAGTGGATATCCAAACAGCTGTCTCCAAAAAAGACACTCTTTTTTTACCATTTTTTTCACAAAACTAAGACACACGTAAACAAGTTTTTTGTAGTCGTTTAATAAAAACACAGATCATTAAATTGTTCTCATTATTTTACTACTTTATCTAAGTAAGTCGTGGTATAAACGTCACTGTGACATTACTTTTGTACTACTAATTTATGATTCTAAAAACGTGTCTTTAAAATGGCTCAACTGAACGACACTGAACGGATAACTTTACTCATGATGATTGGATTCGGAGAGAGGCGTCGATCCCTTCAGGAAGCAAGTGACCTCTTCAACGATACCTTTCCTGAGCGAAACCCGATTTCCAAGTCGACAGCATGTCGAATTTTGCACAATTTTGAACATACGGGAAATGTCAAGAATTTACCAAAAACTGGCTGCCCAAAAACAGCGACAAACGACGACAGAGCTTTAGATGTACTGTTAACGATTCAGGAGGAGCCTAAAACGTCAATTCCGAAACTTTCATTAGAAACTGGTAACAGTGAAAGATCCATTCGAAGAATACTCAGGAGAAATAAAATACATCCCTACAAAGTCAGCTTACTTCAGGAACTTGCGGAAGATGACCCTGATCGTCGAATGCAGTTTTGCCAACAAATTATGAATTTCTTAGACGAGACACCACAGTTTGTAGATCGCATTTTGTTTTCCGATGAGGCTACATTTTGTTTAAATGGATTTGTCAATCGTCACAATTGTCGCTATTGGTCTGCTGAGAATCCACATTGGATGGAAAAAATGCACACACAGCATCTACAAAAAGTAAATGTCTGGGCGCGGGCGGGTTTAATTGGACCACATGTAATAGGGCCGTTTTTTCTAAATGGTAATTTAACTGCTGATACCTATTTAACTTTATTACACGAAAGAGTTATACCCGCTGTAATTCAGATATTTCCCAACCGCGAAAATCCTCAGGTGGTCGCAAATGACGTGTACTTCCAGCAAGACGGAGCTCCGCCACACTATGCCAGAATTGTAAGAGATTTTTTGGACACTGTCTTTCCCCGGAGATGGATAGGTAGAAGGGGTCATATCGAATGGCCAGCTAGGTCACCTGACCTAACCCCTCTTGATTTTTTTCTGGGGTCATTTGAAGTCTGTGGTGTATCGCACAAGACCTGCCACGGTACAAGAGGTTCAAGAAAGTATTCTAGCGGTTGCTGATAATATTACAGGTCAGTCCCTCCAAAATGTTCAGCAGAAATTTGTGGACAGGCTAGCACATTGTCAGGCAGTGGAAGGATTCCAATTTGAACATTTAATAAAATAAAACCTTTCTCTGTTAATTACGATTGTAATTTCTAATTTTCCCTTATTGAGACCACATTACATAACAGAATCCATACAAACGTTACATCGTTGAATTTGGGACTCCTTAAAGTATACAAATATGGAAAAATATACCGGGTGTTTTATTTTAAAAAATTGACACTTATGTCACACCTCCGAACGTAATGACGTCACGGTCCTGAAATACATGTCAAGAAGTTCTAAAAATTTCGCTGAATACAGTGTCGAAAACCCGAAGTTGATACGAGGTCCCGTTCGGCTGTAATCGAGCCGTTCCGGGACTATTGCCCAACCCTGTATATCATTATTGGAATTAGATATGTCAGTTTGTGGAGACTAACAGTTACCAGAAATATTTTTACAAGAAAAATCCATGGTACTGAGTTATTTTTGTTAGTCACTGCTGAAATCTCACTTACTTTTGAAGGTACCAAGTGACTAGTGATATTTTTAAGAATATTCTTTATAGATCGAAATGCTGACAATTTTATTGGAAGAGAATTGCAAAATGAATACATTGATTATTTTAATATCTGTGATATCACAGACGCTCATAAGCAATTACAAAATGCACAGTGACCCTTAAGAAATTGTTATAACTGTGAAAACTAAACATTTTACCCTGAACAAGGAGGTTTTGAACTGTTTATGAAATACAAATAATTTTTAATATTTAACTTTCTAACTGAGAAATGTCATGTTATAGCAACCAAAATTTGCGTGCAATCAAATTTTAATTTAGGAAGATACAAATCAAATATAATGTGCAAGAAATGAAAATAAATTTTGAAATTTTCTCTCGCGCACAAGACACTTACAACTTTTGATCGTTGTCAAGGGAAAAACTCAACGAAAAAAACCGTTAGAGGCCATTCGCATTCCAACGGTCTCTTACCACTCTACTAGGAAAATATGGAAGAGGTAATTTGTGGTTTTCAATGTTACAATTTTTTTTAATGAACAAAAGGATAAAATAGGCAAATAAAATAACAAAGAGAAAGTAAAAGGAAGGGATAGAATATATAGGTGTGGAAAGACGAGGTATATGGTGGAGGAAAGTTTTGGTATAGAAAAGTTTGGCTAGAGAGATTGCCGGAAGATAGGCAACGCTAGGTATGGTGGAGTTTGTTTGATTTGGAAGGGGGCATATGCATTCTGATTCGGTATTATGTCGTTGCAACGATCATATAAGTCTCTGAGGGAGGTGTACCTGCCCAAATTGAAGATGAGACGCATAAATTTATGGAGTTTTCTAATTGTTGTGGCCGGGATGCTGCATCGCAACGGCATCGGCACCAGCCTGCTGATATAGACTCCTATACTCCGTTCGCCCAAGATATGCAGTAAGGCCACTCCCCATTTTGCTTAGACCATTGAGGGCAACAACCAGCTTCACACGCTACAAATTTATAAAAGCGGCAAAATTAAAAAAATATTGAATTGTATAATAGATTGTACCTATTCTTTTATATTATTACAACTGAGAACCAGCGAGGAGCAGTTGTTATTCAACAAATACAATTTTTAACAATGCTGATTGTGTAAATCAAGTCACTCACACCTAAATTATATATAACTAATATAGATAATAATAATAAACTCAAAATATAAACTGTAATAAATATATATTGTTAAACTAAGAATGCCTCGAGAGAAAGTAATTTGAGCATGCCAGTATAATACAAAAAAGAAAATTACCTGCTGCCTTTGCAGAAAACTCGAAGGTTTTGTGTCTTAAGGTTGTCTGGGTTCTTTGCAGCAGAAGCCCTAAAGATGTTCACAGTATTTTCCTTCTATTTAACCGAAAAATGTTTGCTTTTCCGTTTCTTCGGCGGAGAAAGGGCTTGAGCTTGATTCATAATTAATTTGACAAGAATGAATTTTTAACCTAAAAAAGAAAAAGTGATTCTGACATTGAATCAATATTATAAAACGTTTCTATTGCGTACCTTGATATACACAAATATACATCATAGTATTGAAAAACACTATTTTATTAGATGAATACGAATAACAGCAAATAACAACGGTTATTTCTAAAAATCATACATCAGATTTGAGGCTGAAAACGATTTGTCTCGGAGAACAAATACTTCACATATTAGCGTTTTAGACATAGTTGATTGTAATATGGGTTTTAAAAATTCAACCAATAGAAATATTATATTCTTTACCGCACATTTGTGGGGTGTGGCTTAGCTGAATCTCTTGGACAAACGGAGTATAGACACGGAGTAGACCTTTCGTGCAGTCTCGTTTACGTGTATGTTAAACGTCAGTCGTTTGTCCAAGTTAACCCCCAATTACTTCACCCACCTTTTGATTGCAATTTCGTTACCCCGCATGGAGATTGGCGTTAACACGCAGTTGTCAGTGAACCGACTTCAACTTATTATACGCCATGGCACGCGCCGCATATTCGTATCAGGCGTATGCTATACTTGCGCCGTTTTCGCAATTAATTTTCAGTTGCAAAAACGGCGCAACCTTCCTTGCCCTTCTCGAATACCACCTACTAACTTTCAACGATTCGGCTCATCTAGAGCACACGCTCGGTACAAACATGAGCATAGACCATGTCCATGGGAAAGTCCAGTATATTAGGTTTGTGTATGAGCCCCAAGATCCAAAGTCCCGAGATCCAAATGGTATCGAACGCTTCTCAATATCGAGGAGCACCATGGCGGTGCTCTTCTCGAGGTTCCATTGTACCTTGACGTCATTCACGATCCAGACGACCTGATGCACAATGCTCCTGCTCTTCCTGAAGCCAAACTGGCATTCCTCGTTGATGCGAAGCTCATCTTGAGCAGCATTCAGTCTGACCAGGATGACCTTCTCCAGCAACTTGGAGATCGCCGACAGCAACGAGATGGATCTATAGCTGCTAACGAGCTTCGCGTTCTTGTTCGGCCTCAGGATTGGCACCATCATGGTGCACTTTAACTGGCTTGGTCAATGTTGCAGCCACAGGATCGCGTTAACAATGTACGTCAACTATACAAGCCCTTCCTCGGGAGATATCAATTGGACGTCATGACCAATCAGTTCGTTCACGTCGCTTTATATGCGGTCTTGCTCAATGTTGTTGGGTGCATCGGCGTTATGCATAGTCTGGAAGAAAGCAACTAAGTCGTTGCCTTCTGCGAGTCCATCAAAACCGTCCGTCCGTTTGCGATTGTCAAGTCGGGCATGGGCTCCCGCCCATTTTTCATTGCCTTCGACAGCTTCCACAGCAAGTTGTCTCGAGTGTTCAGCGTTTCAGCCTATCCCGTCACATCCGGCTATTCGCAGTGTTAATGGCGGTTCTGATATGTCGTTGCAGCCTGAGTATACTGACCTGATGATTTCAAAAAGAATGAAAGATAAATCCTAGGCAGTTTAGAAAACTATAACATAATGGATGTAAATTTTTTTTTTTTGCTGATTCCATATTAATTTTTAATAATTCCTAATTAAGACGCATCAAAATATGATCGTAAATGCCATTCTAAAAGTAAACAAAAATTTTTTGGAAAACAGCATTAAAAATCATAACGGTTAGACCAGAACTGGATTATGACAATAATAGTATATTACGTACCATGAACTGTAAGTGATACTTTTCAGGTGGCGAGAATGTAGTTTGGGAAACCGAGGCCCGTAGGGCCGAGGTTTCCTAAACATTCGAGACCTGAAAAGTCACTTACTGTTCGCGGTTAGTAAATAGTTTTTTGTAATACCTGCGAAAATCAAAGAAAAGTAATTAATGAGTTAAATTTGAATTATTGACAACTACCTGTCAAAATTAAATTTTAATATTTTAAATAAATTAGGTATATCGTATATACTAGAAATTAACAAAAGAAAGCCTAATAGATAAACAACTCGTTGAAAAGTCAAGTTTGACAAGCACTTCTTGAGGAAATACTATTATGGATATCGAAGAAGCTGCAAATATTGCTTGTACATCGCTTCTACCTGGGAAATCTAAAAAAAAGGTACGAAATCACATATTATTATGACGTATTTAGAAAGTGGTGCGACGCTAAATATGTGGATATTCATACCAGTGAGGTGGTTTTACTCGCATATTTTCTAGAGAAATCTAAAAAATATACATCTCCAGCCAGCTTATGGTGCGAATATTCCATGCTGCGGTCAACCATCTCCTTAAATGATAATGTTGACATTTCAAAATATGCCAAATTAAGGGCATTTTTAAAAAACAAAAATATTGGATATCGTCCCAAAAAAGTGAGGTGTTTACTATAGAACAAATTGTAAAATTTTTGAGTGAAGCATCTGACCAAACATATCTGATGAAGAAGGTCGTTGCTATTATGGGAATTGCGGGAGCCTGCCGCAAAGATGAATTATGCAAGGTAACAGTAGACGATATTGTTGATGAAGGAAGCGTAATACTTATCAAAATACCTGATTCTAAAAATCACCTTTCAAGAAGTTTCACTATCGTAGACAATGACAATTTCCACTGTCTGGAATTATTCAGGAAATATATGAGTCTGCGACCAAAAAATTCAGAAAATAAAAGATTATTCTTGAGATATAAAAATGGGAAATGCGTTAACCAACCAATTGGGAGAAATATTTTCGCTAAAATTCCGTCTGATATTGCAACATTTTTAAATTTGGAAAATGCAAAAAATTACAGTGGACATTCGTTTCGCAGAACCTCGGCAACTCTTTTGGCTAACAGCGGAGTCGACGTTCTTGCGTTGAAAAGGCACGGTGGGTGGAAGTCCTCGGCAGTAGCAGAAAGTTATGTGGCGGAATCTTTAACGAACAAAATACAAGTAGCTAACAAGATTTTCAACATTAGCAACCTAGAAGCCGGTTCATCTCGTCAAACATCTGATAATGATCTCTCGGATAATATGGAGAATACTCCACTAGATGGTCCTGAAGTAATTAAAGAAATGCAAAAAAATTTAACATCAATTATTTTAACTGTTGATAATATGAATAATTGTACTTTTCACATTTCCATAAATAATAAAGATGCTTAAAATAATATCTTCATTTTTGTGTAAGCATGAAATGTTTGGTTTCAACGATAGATTTTTTTTACCTAAAATTTCTGTTGACATGAGCAGGTAAATAATAACTAGTACGTAATATTCACTTACAGCCCACGTCGGACTGTAAGTGAATATTACAGCCCTGTAACCATGGCAACCAGTAAATGAATTGTAAGTTCAGCTTACTCAAATAAAAATTTGTTAATAATGATCCACTTACAGTACAGGTATTACAAAAAATCCATATTTTACACATCTACACAGTGGAGTGGAGGTATAGCAGATAATCGTTAAAAAAGTCCAAATTTTTAGCCCTTCCAAGACAAAATTGTATCAAATTGTATATGATCATAGACGAAAATAAAACTACATTATATTCTATTCTATTTTATTTTATTCTATTCTGTTCTATTATATTATATTCAAATAACAGCCGGTCCAATTAATATTAGCCCGAAGACTAACGACTCTCAAATATCTAATTGAAGTTTACACAGGCCACTAGAAACTTAAAAGGTACCTTCTTCTTGATGATTTATTGAGAAGAACCTGGTTATCGAAGACATGGGAGTGATGAAGAAACATTTCTGAGAACCATCAGAGTATTTATGCGTCTAAAGCATATCCATATATCATAGTGATATTGTAGAAGGGCTACCGCAAATCTGAATCACCCTAAACCCCCCCTCTAGATAACTAGTATTAAATATACTTACGTATTATTTATTTAATATTCTGTGCATTGAATTCTGGCAGTTAGCAGTCGAGAGACAATAAATTATATATATATGATTCGTGATTACTATACATAAATACTTTGTACGTAGGTACCGTAGCGCGTCGTATACTACAAGAAGAACTTTTATGCGTTAATCTCTGATCTAATAAAAAGAGTGAGTGCTATTTCGGTCTAGTTTGCTTACTTCTCGCATGTTTTACTCTACTGGCCCAGATGTGGGATAAAAATTGAATCAACAAGGCATGACGGAGTACATTAAACTCGCTGTATTGTTTACCATAAAGTGTTTTCCTCAGTCCTCAAGGTTGTCGACAACAACAAACAACTGCTAACAATCATACGTTTTGCTTTTAACATGCAAGTGAATATGTTGAAATATACGGGGAATGAAATCATGTGATTGAAACAGACAGACGGTTAAGTGCGATTTATTGCATTCTATTTATTGTTGACTGACACGGCACGCCTTTTATCTGGAAACGTATTCATATCAATATCTTCGAGATTTGTTTTTTATCAGTCACTTACCAGAACTCTTTTTCCACTCACAATTAATTCACGTGCCAGCACCGACTGACTAAAAATTAAATATTTAATTAAACATACGCAATAGCTTGTTAAATTGAATAACACAGTTCAATTGATCTATAGTCCGGCTTTAAATCACTGATTACTCTTAAATGAGATGTGGAAAATTGAGACATTTGTACAAAACGTGATGTACAGTTGGTGTTGACGATTTTCAGGATGGAGCTTACAATTATCCATTTTGGTACATGATTGTTCTGTGATGTATATTACTAAAACTTGAATTTGAAATATTTTAGTGCAGGTAGAGATTACAACTCTAACAAAAGAATCCAGAAAGTAAAGAAGTTTATTATAGCATAACAAACAGTGGTCGATTTAACATGCCAGCACTTGCTGACTAGGCCCTCCTAAGAAGTGGTCCTAAGTCCTCCTCTTACCATAGATTACCTGAACTTTTTAGAATACTTGAACGAAATTTGTATCGTCTTTTATACCTCGGTAATAGTTCTAAAGAGATTAACTCAGTTCTTGAATTTACCACGATTCAAACATTCAAAATTATGAAAGAAAAAGAAATCCTGAGTTTTCCACGAGTGACCTGAAGAATGAATTAATTGGTTTCTCAAAGAGTGACCTCAGAAATAGCCCGTTTCGAGGTTTTCAAATATGAACTCGAATTTGATAGTAAATGATAGTTTATCATCAAACATTAATAATCTTTTGAAAGTTTCAAATTCAGCATACCTTTCGTTTTGATATAAGAGGATGAAGTTTCCATTATGCACCTTTTGAAGGTAGACCATTGCATACATTCCACGCGAGCATGTAGTGATAATATCGTGAAAATTGGGATTTGGAACTGAAAAAAATTAAATGGATCCATTAAGGATTGTGACCTTTACAGCTGACTGACACATTTTTAACAGGTAATCTACTAAATTCGTTATGTTTAGAGTAGGTACATTACAAAAAGTTTCATTTAAATCCTTGAAGTTCAAATTATTTCCAAAATAAAGGACATTCTTCATCTAAATTCACTGGGACTATATTCTGGGCGTTCGTTGTTTCCTTAGTAAAATAAATAAATATCAATATCGAAGTTATTAGAGAATATGATAATGAAAGAAATAAATTATTCTGTAAAATAAATTTGACCACGAACGATCTGCTATTACATAGTAATATGTAAAACAAATATAAGCAAGAATAAATGATCTGCGATCACTATACATTGCTGCTACCTTTTGTGCATTGTGCATATTAGTTCACATTCGAGGTCTGTTAATACACTGCGTCGTCGAATAATGCACCAGCGTTCGGTACTTTCGCATGCGATTTTCTCGAAAACTATTAGTTTTGGGGCAAAAAATGTAATGAAAAAGTTGCCTCCATTCTTTACCTTTACGGTATACTTAGTTTCCCTCTTGCTGTATTACCGCTGCTAAGAAGGAGGGTCTTCAATGCCGGTTTACGGTCTAATTAATTTTTGAAGCAAAGAAATTGAAAAAATTCTGATTACATCTACTTTTAATATCTAAGCAATTCCACAACAAAAGAGATTATTTCCAACATCCCGTCCCCCTATCCTACCTCCCTAAAACTACTGAGTCGCCGACTAAGATAACGTAATATTCTACTAAGAAGCAAAACATCATCGGCTAGTGATATAATGCATACACAAGTATACTTCCCCCTCTCTAGTTAATGTCCCCCCCCATGAACATAGATCCTTGAGAATAATCCACAATGTCAATGTATAGACAGTTGGGAGGTACGAATGGGACACATGAGGTGCTGAAAGTATGTCAGATTTTCAAGTACAACTGAGAACTGGGAATTAAATAACTTCGGATGGACGAAAAAGTTAATATGTTCATGGAGGGGATGATTCCGTTTGTTGTGGGATCCATTGGATAATACACCCCATGTGCCATTCTTACTTCCTAGCTGTCTTACAATAGTAGTGTGAATTATATGCAAAGATCTATGTTCATGGGGGGGATTAACTTGAGGGGGGGGATGTTCTTGTGTATGCCCTGAATCACTAGCCGACGATGTTTTGTTACCTAATAGGGCATTGGGATATCTCAGCGAGCGATTCGATAGTTTCAGGGGGGTAGAATAAGGGAAGGGAAGGTTGAAAATGACTCCATTTGTTGTGAAATTGATTAGATTTCCAAAGTGGATGTGAAAAAATATATTTTTCAAATTTCTTTGTTTAAAAATAAATTAGACCGAAAACCTGCCTTAGGAACCCTCCTCCTTTTCAGATTATAAGACTATAGCCAAAAAGAAATTATATTTCTATATTTATTAAAACAGTTTGTTAACAAATATATAATCACAACACAGTAAAAATTTGAAACCAACTTATTGCTCCATTTGTCAGCTTGAGTGAGTTTAATTGAAAAGTACCTATTACTATTAATTCAATATACGCCTAGAAAATGAGATAATTCGCGAATACGATTGATACGTAAAATTTTCGGCGCATCGTTATGCAATTCAATAAAGTTCTATTCTGATAGCAAACAAACCGATTAAGATTTAAAAAAACCGCTGCCTAAGGAATCATTACTTCCACATCCAGATTTTTCATCCGTCACTTTAATGGAAACGTCTTGACTAGATTTGCACTCTAGTATCCGGAAATTATTGGTCATAGAATTTTAATAATATTCGGAGCAGATGTCATAGAAAAGTTTGAGGCGTTAGTTTCTACCATATACGTTAAAAATGAAGTTTTTAGTTTACCCTACTTATTTTCTCCTATTCACATCCTACCACGCCCCACTCCTTCAATGGAATCATCTCAATCAGATGCCATTACAATATATACGTGTACTAACTTTCAAGCAAATATCTCAATGCTATGTTATCAAACCCATTAATAATGGAGCGAAGATGGTGGTGTTTGAAAAATATCAGAAAGAAATCTTTTGGTCTTGGTTTCTAGTATATACACCAAATTCCAAATTGCAAGTGAATATCTCAATTTCATTTTCTCAACCCCTTTTAATGGATTAAGGATGGGGGAGGGGGGTTGAAAGAGATTACTAAAAAATCTGAGGCCTTGGCTTCTAGGACATACACCGAATTTCAAGTTTCTGTGCTCTTACCAGCTTGCTTTACGTATTTTTCCTATTTACCACCAATTGCCCTGACTCTTTCAACGCAATCATGTCAAAGTATAATCTAGGTTAAGATATCTTTAACGTGTAACAAATTTCAAGTGAAAACCTACATTTAATTTTATCAACTATTTTAATAAGAGAGTGGTGATGGTGGGGGATGGAGAAAATATTATAAAAAACCTGAGGCCGTCGCTTCCAATATATACACCAAATCCAAAATTTCTATACTGTTACCAGATTGATTTACTTATTTTCCCTTATCTACCACTATTTAACCCCCAACCCTTCAACGGAATCATCTCAAAATATAATCTAGTTCCAGGTTCGTTATAATACCAAATTTCAAGTAAGTATTTCAATTTTATTTTATCAACGCCTTTAATAATGGACTTGAAATAAATGGTGGTTGAAAAATAATATAAATAACCTGAGACCTTGGCTTCTAGTACATACACCGAATTTCAAGTTTCTGTACTCTTACCAGCTTGCTTTACTTATTTTCCCCTAGTTACCTCTATTTAATCCCCAACCCTTCAACAGAATAGTCTTAAAATATAATCTAGTTCCAGATGTCGTTATAATACATACGTGTACCAAATTTCAAATGAATATTTCAATTTTATTTTATCAACCCCTTTAATAATGGAGTAGGGGTGGTGGGGGGTTGAAAAATATTATAAAATAATTTGAGTCTTTAGCTTCTAGTACATACACCGAATTTCAAGTTTCTGTATTCGTACCAGCTTGCTTTCCATATTTTCTCCTTTTTACCTCTATTTAACCCCCAATCCTTCAACGGAATCATCTCAAAAGATAATCTAGTTCCAGATGCCGTTATAATACATACGTGTACTAAATTTCAGATGAGTATCTTAATTTTATTTTACCAACCCCATTAATAATGGACTAAGGGTGGTGGGGGGTTGAAAAATATTATAAAAACATCTGAGGCCTTGGCTTATAGTACATACATCTATTTTCAAGTTTCTGTACTCTTACCAGCTTGTTTTACATATTTCCCTCTATTTACCCCTATTTACCCCCAACCCTTCACCGGATATCTTCAAAAAACAATCCAGTTCCAGATTTCGTTATAATATATACGTGTACAAGATTTCAAGTCAATATCTTAAACCGTTCCGGAGAAAGCGTGCGGACAAAAAGAGTTACAGACAGACCGACAGACAGACAGAATTTTTTTTTGTCGCTCAAATTTAAAATCTCGACGTTTCATGACATTCTAAATCGATTTTTTTTTACGATTACTATACTTCCAATCCACTACGTGGATGTGGAAGTAATTGAGGTATTGGCTTCTAGTATATATATCAAATCCCAAGTTACTGTAATCTTATGAGCTTACTTTACTAATGTTCCCTTATTTACCCCTATTTAACCCCCGACAATACAATCTAGTTCCAGATTTCATCATGGTACATATGTGTACCAAATTTCAAGTCAATATCTTAAACCGTCGCTGAGAAAACTGCACACAAAGAACTTAGATAAAAATTTGTTTAACTAAAATTTAAAATCTCGATGTTTTATGACATTCTAAACCTATTTCAACAAAAAAAAATGAATTCTCTTTTACGATTACTATACTTCCACGCCACTACGTGAATGAGGAATTAATTAGGTCCGTTGAGAATTGTAACCTGTGGAGTGTTATCCAGACCAACTGCGGAGACGTATTTTCAATTTTCTTTAGTAATTTTAGAGTTTAATAATATCCATCTAAAAATATTATTATTTTTTTAGTAGTCTTCTCTTTTCAAAAATCTATACTTAATAAGAATCGATTTCATGCAGATTTAATCACTTAAAAATAACTTTTATATCAGCGAGGCTAAGTGCTGAAGCGTTGACAAATAACGCATAAATACATAGATCACAACCCTGCAATAATTGAGCAATTGTGAAAAGTACATAAACAATTTCGAGGCTGGCTCTAGGATCAATGTTCTTAATAAAAATTCCCTCACTGTCATTGAAAAATATTAAAATCAGCTTCGTGGACTTATAGTCGTTGACCTGGTCTTTCAATTGGAAAACATGAGATCAACTACGATACTCGAATGACTTAAAGGAAATTTTGTTATGTACAGTAACATAATAGTCAGATTATATTGCGATTTTAAAAAATTCTCAGAAAAAAACTATATTTAAGCGGATAAAAAATAGCCTACGCTAATCCTCAAGCGACCGGTCAAGTTGTACTCGCAGTGCAGTTAGTAGAACTAATAAAACACATTCCATAGAGAAACGAACATTCATATTTAGAATCTTTAGCTCATAGAAATACAACTTTTTCACATGGAGCTACACCAACATAGATGATACGTAATAGACATGTCAACATCTACATTTCGAAAATATCAATACGACGTATGTTTGCCTCACCAATACTCCATGTCTGACAGGCTTAAAGATAATGAAGGAAATGCTAATTCTTCCTAAGCTAACCATTTACCGATCTTGCTATTTATATTCTTAATTGAATCTCTTATTCGTTGGATTTTCAGGCAAGTCATCCTCTTTTCTATCGCAGACTCACTATTGCTTGGTCTACATTGTTTTTGCTTTTGTAATATTCAGTTAAATAACACTCAAAAGTTATGGCTTGAAGGTTACCGAGCTCATCTTGGTGCAGTTAAAGTTACACCATCTACAGAACTGTTAAAAAATATTATTAAAAAATCTGAAACCTTGGCTTCCAGGACATGCACCGAATTTCAAGTTTCTGTACTCAGCCTGCTTTACTTACTATCTCCTATTTAACCCCCAACCCTTCATCAGAATTATTCCAAAATATAAGCGAGTTCCTGATGTCATTATAATATATACGCGTATCAAGTTCCAAGTGAATATCTCAATTTTATTTCATCAACCCCTCTAATAATGGAGTGGGGGGAGGTGTGGAGTATGAAAAATATTATACAATTTTTGAGGCCTTCGCTTGTAGTACATACATCAAATTTAAAGTTTCTGTACTCTTACCAGTTTGCTTCACATATTTCCCCCTATTTACCCCAACCCTTCACCGGATATCATCAAAAAAGAATCCAGTTTCAGATATCGTTATAATATATACGTGTACAAAATTTCAAGTCAATATATTAAACCGTTGCGGAGAAAACGTACGGACAAAAAAGTTACAGACAGACCAACAGAAAGACAGACAGAACATGTTTTTTCGCTCAAATTTAAAATCTCGACGTTTCATGACATTCTAAACCTATTTCAAGAAAAAAAAAATTGAAATTGAAAATGATTACTTACTATACTTCCAATCCACTACGTGGATGTGGAAGTAAATTTAGGTATTAGGTATACACAAAACTTTGCACGGCATGGTGTTGGATACCACTTCGTATGATACATTTTATTTTGGTATCTTATTGTGATACTTAAATCCAACAAGGGCACATGTGCATATAAAAGAATTGCCTCAATTTACACATATGTATACACATACAGTTGAGGAAGATAAGAGAAGCATCTCCATAATTCTGTTCTGTGAAGAATAAAAGCCCGATTACAGTATACTTATGAATTATTTGATTAATTAGTCAACAAGTGTAATAAGGAGAATGTTTATTTTTTAAGACAATATGATATAAAATATATGAGTATATAGTCACTTAATCCAATAAAAACCAATGAAACGGCCGTTCAATTTGAAGTAAACAAACAAGTCTAACTTAGAAAGACAACGCACTTTGTGTGGTTATTTTTGTTCACGGTTAAGGCATTTTCTTATTTTTGAATTATTTTTAAAAGTTCACAGAGTACAACATACTTGAACACCAGCCAAAACCTCGTGGAAAACATGACTTTGACTTTCGCGAAGTATCCTTGTATTCGATAGGGAAGCAACTTCGTGTTTATTTTTAGATTTTAAACAATGTATTATATTTTTATACACACTTATATTTTTATTTATATGTCAGGCTTCAAAAATGCAACTGAATGTTATCAGTTCCACTTCTGTGATGACAATACCCTACGTGATGCTTAATCCAGGGAAATGCGTAGAAGCGTTCGTAATAATAGACTAAATAGTTATTAAAAAGTCTGGAAACCATTTAAATTAAATTAAATATTAACCTCTGCATAATACAGCCATAGCTCTTCGTTATAGTTATAGTAGATCGACTGTATTCAAAATATACAAATAAATGCAGATGGACACCACATAGCCCTTCAGAAAAAGTGAAAAATTTAGAAGTAGTATTTGATATGAATCTGAGATTTAAACCACACATTAGTGAATATGTACAGCGTATAATGGTCCTTGTTTAAATGTAGAGGGTACACTTAAAATTCAACTGCTACGAGAATTTTGCTTCAAACTACTATTCCGAGTTAAATTTCGACAAAGTATATCATGTAAACCAAATCGAAATGAGTTTGTTCAATATGAGCAGGTGCTACGTTTTGCTCTATTATTCTATTCGCAAATACAAAACGAAGATGTTTATTGTATTTGATTGACACATTTCTAAAATCAGTAATATTGCTCGTAGACAAATAATTTTCATAGTACTGTATTGGTGATCGAATTCTGAACAACTTTCAAAATGCCTGTCTGTCTGTCCGTCGCGTGTTTTTTTTTTGTAAGTACGATAACTTAAGAAAAAAACTCCGATCGTATTGAAATTTAGACAGTAAATTACTATTAGCTAGGGAACGAGCCCTATTGTTTTAAACAAAATGGATTAATAAATAAAATATTTCAATTTTTATTCTATTTCTATTTTTAAAAAATCAATTATTTTTAAGTTTTATAAGTAAACAAAAAATGTCTAAAACCAACATTATTTACGATAAAACTGCGAAGAGCATCCCATAGAATGTGCAAAAATTATATAAAAAGTTTAATATTCGTTTTAAGGCTACACTTTACTTCTCCCCTTAACCTTAGTGAATTAATTAACTATCATTTATCTATCAAATTATCAAGATTTGCAATGCTATACCTTCATGTAGAAAAAGCAAAACCATATTGTCACATTGTGGTTAAGATTAAATACAGAGGTTTGTTAAAACCATCGAATTTTCGACATTTTCCTGTACCTGTTTATTATTTACTTTTGTTACTTTTTGAGCAAAATAAAGACCTATTATTATTATTGCTAATATCATGAGCATTATTTAAGCAACTCCTAAACCTAATTTGTAGTTATTTATTTTCTTTTTAAATCAAAATAGAAATTTAAAACAAGCTTAAATAATCCGTTTAGTTTTTTACTTTCAATTTCACTCTAAGTATAATTATTAATGACTAATTTAAGCTTGCAATAACCAACCATTTAAAAAGTAAAAGTCAATAAAAATTCCACAATTCTTAAGCCATTTCACGCTATAATTATTGTTACTTTCATTGACAGAGAGGTTTGCATTAAATTCGTTCAAGCAAGTAAAATCAGAGGCGTCACAAACAACTGGTGAAAATTTATAAATATTATATTATATTATAATATTTTTTGTTTTTTGACATATCTATTCTCCCTCTATTCACCTCGGACAGGTGAAAATTTGTTTTGATGTACTTCCATCTACGTAGCATCCAAAGAAGACAATTATAACATCTCTATGTTATAAATTTAATGTGCTCTATAATTAAAGTTTCGACTCAAAATATAAAAATGTTGGTAAAACCGATTGTACACAATATGCAAGTTGTTTTATCTGAAAAAATTACTGGCTAAAACTTTGTAGTCATATAGTAAGTAATAATGTATAACGTGTACTTCACAAAAAAGAATTAAGTAAATTACCTACCTGCAGAACGTATTGGATTGGCTGTCCATTTTTTAATGCTTTTCTAAATATTAATTTTTACAAAAAATGTAAATAGTTCTTTTGTGCAGGTGAAGAAATTGTCCTTAACATGTTTTCACCTCTCTTCGCGATAAAAATTGACCGAGATTTTGTCAAGTTTCAGGGCTATAGATAGGTGCACGGAAAACGGGAAAAAGATTAATTAAGCAAAAAACAGAGAAAATGAGTTCAATAAAAACACATGAAAACCGTATATTTCGTGTATTTATGACAAATCATATGTAACTAATTACAGATCTATTTCAATCTTTTCGAAGCTCCTTGAAATAGTTCTGTACAACCGCATCTATCCAGCAGTCCGCAACTCAATATCTCCCTATCAGCATGGCTTTATGCGCCATAGATCTACTGTTTCAAATTTGGCAGTTCTCTCGCAATATATCTCAAATGTTCTAGATAACCGTGGACAGGTAGATGTGGTTTATACAGATTTCTCAAAGGCATTCGATAGAATCGATCATATCGTCTTGCTTGAAAAAATGGAGCAGTTTGGCTTTAATGACAATATGAAACAATTCTTTAAATCATATTTGCAAATGAGGACTCAATATGTGTATTACAACGGATTTAATTCCTCCAATTATGTCGCTACCTCAGGGGTCTAATCTGGGTCCACTGTTATTTCTTCTTTTCACTAACGATTTGAACTGTAACATCCAGTGTTGCCAACTTTTCTTTGCGGACGATTTAAAGATATTTACTGATATAAATGCCATAGGTGATTGTCAGAAGTTACAGACGGACTTAGATAGTATTAATACATGGTGCACTAACAATAAATTACATCTAAATCCGGTCAAATGTAAAATCGTAAGTTACACAAGGAAACAGCTGGTACACGAGTATGCTTATCACATCGACACGACTGAACTAACCCGCTGCACTTCTTTCAGGGAGCTGGGTATAACTTTTGACTCTCAAGTTACTTTCAATGATCACGTGATGCAGAAAATATCTGGTGCCATGAAGTTCTTTGGTTTCATTGTAAGAAATTGTCGGAGTTTCACGGATGTCAATGCCTTAAAAATCTTGTATTGTTCATATATCCGTTCAAAACTAGAGTATGGATCTCTAATCTGGTATCCTTTCTATAACTATCATGTAGAGGCAGTAGAACGTGTTCAAAGGAGATTTTTAAAGTATTTGGCGTTCAAAGTTGATAGTGAATATCCTGCAAGAGGCATAAATTACAACGACTTAACAGAAAGATTCAGTATCAGCAGTCTAGAAATCAGAAGGAAATGTGCCTCGTTGAGTTTTTTGTATAAGCTGTTACACCAACAAATAGACTGTTCTGATTTGCTGGCTCAAATTAACTTTTATACACCTAGACTTCAATCTAGGCAAACTACTCTTTTTCGTAATAATAGAGCTCGAACAAATATATTACTAAGATCCCCAGTCAATGTAATGTGTGACAATTTTAATCAAATTTGTAATGTATGTGATATTAACACCTGTACCTTAAAGGAGTTGACATAAGAAGCTGTCAATTTTTTTTCTGGTCTAAATAATTAAAATAGTTTTAATAAGTAATGGTGCAATAACTAATAATTATAATAAGTTGAGGTCCGTCACTTCTGTCAATAACATATTAAACCATCCAATCTCTATCTATCTAATGTTATCTGCCATCTTGTTTTATACATTTACAAAATAGTATATCTATGCTCTAGGTTCTAAGTTAAGCTCCAATCTTTATCTATATAATGTTTATCTACGATCTTTTTTTATACAGATACAAAAGAGTGTATCGAGGTCCGTCACTTCTGTCAATAACATATTAAACCATCCAATCTCTATCTATCTAATGTTATCTGCCATCTTGTTTTATACATTTACAAAATAGTATATCTATGCTCTAGGTTCTAAGTTAAGCTCCAATCTTTATCTATATAATGTTTATCTACGATCTTTTTTTATACAGATACAAAAGAGTGTATCTGCTCTAAATTCTAAGTTAAGTTAAGTTATAAGTTACCTTATGTGAACTTGATTGTATTGCTCTGTAAATGGTTGTACTGTTGGGCAATAAAGCTATTATTATTATTTTCTTCTTCTTCCATTTTTCTCAGATTACTCTGGTTTGTAAGCAGTTTACATCGGTCCGTAGACAAGATGCTCCACTTGTTGCATGCGTTGAAAACGCCTCTATACTTATTGGCCAAGTACTCGTCTCACTATGCTACACGTGTCCAATAGCACCGATTTTTGTATTGCTAGGTATAGGCTCTTTTGTAGTTTTAATATGTTTAGGCCTTCGTGTAATTTGTGTGGTATTTCTCCAGTCGCTCCTAGGACTATGGGTACTATGGTGACGCTATCCATTTTCCACATCTTTTTAATCTCATCTGCCAGCGGCATATATTTGTTGATTTTTTCCGCTTGCGTCTTCAATATGTTGGCAGGTAGTGGAATGGCAATATCGATTATATATGCCTTCTTTTCATTTTTGAGTGTCAGTACTAGGTCCGGAATATTGTTGGGTATCGCTCTGTCAGTTAATATTGGCCTGTTCCAGTAGAGGCGTACATTTTCATCTTCGCAAACTGGTGGTGGCTCATATAGGTAATATGGAGTCGTTTCTGTGAGATTCATGTGCTCCACACGCAAGTTTTGATGGATAATCCCTGCTACTCTGTTGTGTCTATCTAGATATGCTTTTGGTGCAAGAACAGTGCAACCTGATAGAATATGATCAAGGTATTCATCTTTTTCACCACAAATACGACACTTCGTGTTCTCTACCCGTTCTTTAAGAATATTCCTCCTGTAGATTTTAGTTGGGACTACTTGATCTTGCAAGGCGGCAATGAACCCTTCAGTTTCCAAGAATAAGTTTCCTGTTCGCAGGTAGGCTGTGGATGCCTCGGTGTCTATTGCTCTGCTTTCGATATTATTGAGGTACCGTCCGTGGAGAGGTTTGCTTCTCCACTTTGATTTTAGATCGTGTACTGTTTGTACTTCCACAGAGGGGTCATAGTTGTTGTCTGCCAGTCTCGGCGGGGTTAGATTGGTGTCTGTCGCTACTATTGCTTGATGTAGACTACTAGTTCCGGCCTTATCATGGAAGTACTTGCGTAGATTTATTACTTGACCTGCGTGCCTAGCTACGATATTCGGAATTCCTCTGCCTCCTTGGTTTCTTGGCAGATGGAATCGTTCTACTGCTGACTTTGGATGGTGTGCGCGATATTTTCGGAACTCCTTTCTTGTCTTCGTGTCTAGGTCTGCAAGTTCTGTTGTAGTCCATCTTATAACTCCAAATGTGTATGTGAGTACAGATGTTGCATACGTATTTATTGCCTTTGCTATGTATCTGGCTGACAGCTTTGACTTCAATACACTCCTCAATCTGCTCATGTATGTATTTTTTGCTGTTTCTTTAGCTATTCGGTGGTCTATTCCTCTTGCTTGTAAATAACCTAAATATTTGTATTTGTCTTCAGCGTCCATCCCTTCTATTGTCCCTTGGTCTATATCTACTGTATAGCCAGCGTGTTCTGCCCATTTGCCTTTCTCCATACAGCTTATTTTGCACTTGTCCAGTCCAAATTTCATCTGTATGTCACTACTAAAGCGGCCAACACACGATAGTAGGTCGTGTAGATGTTTTTTGTTTTTTGTGAACAATTTCAAGTCATCCATATACCACAGATGACTTATTTGCTGGTTCCGCTGTATCAGGGTATAACCTTTTTTCTGGCTATTGAGCAATGTTGTTAGTGGGCGTAGTGCCAGACAAAACCACAAAGGGCTGAGTGCGTCGCCCTGGAATATACCTCGTTGTATTCTTATCTTTCCAGCGTTTATAGTGTTATTGTCCGTATTTAGTAGTAAACTTGTTCTCCACAGTGTCATCGAGTGTTTCAAAAAGTTGGTAATGTGGTCTTCGATTTTGTAGAGCTCGAGTACCTCTACAAGCCATGAGTGGGGCACGCTATCAAATGCCTTTTGATAATCTATGTACGCATTATTATTATTATTATTATTATTATTATTATTATTATTATTATTATTATTATTATTATTAACAAGATGATTTTAAGGATTTTCCCGTAAGTTGGCAGCTATAAATAAAAATCAAGACATCGAATGGTTTATATAAAAACAAATGTTACCTGTTATCCTAATGACCAGATAATTAAGAATCACGGTACTTCCTATATAAATCATGGCGCGTGAAGGTCACCCACAATTATGTCAGAGAACATCTTCAAACCATAATAAATACTATTTTTAATTACTATTATATTCATAATGCTATATTTTTTAGGCTGGTAATTCCCGTAGGCATCTTTAATAAAATAAATTAAATTTAATATTTATGAGCATTTGAATGATGAAATCGTGATATCGTATACCGGGAACAACAGATTTTGAAATATGATGGAGATACTCACTGGAAATTGAATATAGTTTTCAATTAAAGTTTATTAATCTATATATTGCACTAGAGTGCAAATATACTCAAGATGAAACAGCTGAAAGGAAAACTATCTATGAGAAATAAAAGAAAAACTATATGTAAAAATGGTAATGAAATCCTTGCATTCTTTCGATAACCTGACTTCTGGTTATGCCAGCAAGTTAAAATCCTAAAATAAACTTGTCCAATTTCTTATTTGACATTTTCATTATAACACTAGCATTCAACATAGTCCCCAGCGACTAAGCAGCATAAACTAGTATCTTCATGACCCCCTACGGTATGATGATTCTGTTAAAAATGAGAACAAAGGCTTGAAATGAATTTATTTACCTACCTTGTCCTAAAAAATTTTTCATTCAAACGTTTTTCGCCCTTATTCTGAGCTCATCAGAAAGGCACAAAGCCATTCATAACGATGTTTCGTACCAAACCAAGGCAATATCCATGAATAAATATGAAATATTTATATTTGACATCGACTGATAAAAACAACAGATCTTCATTAGCTAACTAGTATTTGAGCCTATGTACTCTATGCATGTTTAAAATGAAACGTATTCTTTATAGGATTTTGCAAACAGCGGAAAGAAAAACTATCTATGAGAACTAAAATAAAACCCACATGTAAAAATATTAATGAAATCTTTGCATTCTTTCGATAACCTGACTTCTGGTTGTGCTAGTAAGTTAAAATCCTAAAATAAATTTGTCCAATTTCTTATTTGAGATTCTCATTATAACACTAGCATCCAACATGGTCCCCCACGGCTAAGCAGATTAAACTAGTATCTACATGACCACCTACGGTATGAAGATTCTGTTAAAAATTAGAACAAGGGCCTGAAATGTATTTATTTACCTACATTGTCTTAAATCTTTTTTCATTCTAATGGATTACATTTCCTAGAAACTGAATGAAACATTTTATGAAAACGTAATCCATTAGAAATTTAATTTCCTTAAAGCAACAAATACAAGTTTATAAATAAAGTAATTTTAGGTTAGATTTGCTAGATCCTCAGTGTTAACTATCCCTGTGTTATTTTTAAACCTTGTCATATCGTGGTCCCCTACCTTTGTCTATGTCTTTATAAAGTCGTCAAGTCGTCTAAGTTTAAATTTCAATTTTACCTATTCCGAAACTTTGCGAGTGAATAAAAAAACAACTAGATGACTAATGCCAGTAATTTTGGATTTAAAAGAACCCTTCAACAATACACATCAAAATAGAAATGAAATTCGCAGTCTACGCATAATACTTTTCTTATAATTTGAATTTAAATGTAGAATTTGGGATTTTTTTCATTAAAAAAATTAAAAGTCGATATGAAAAATCCCACAGGGCATGGGAAGTGTTAAGGGGCCTGAAAGGATAGCAGATAACCCTTTCTGTCGGCCATTTCAATTTGGCACACGATGCACCAAACACCCTGTATAATATGCTGATGCACATGCAAACAAGACTAATTGGTTCTAATTTTTAATCCTTTATTTTTCTCTCTGCACTACCCTAAAACAGACTATATAACAATGTATATGCGTACCACACGCACACATACGTGTAAATGCACACATACATACACCTAAGCGTACAAATCTATCCACCAGCGGGATATACACAGGGCCACACATTTCACATCAAGCAGGTGTCCGGCCTGCATTCGCAACAGAGGCCAACACTTTGAGCAAGATTTTTAAATTTTTTTAATAAATGATAAAAATGTAATTGTTTCTTCATTTCAAGTAAAACCCATAAACAGAAAGAGACTGAAGATAGATTTTACTTCGCAAGAGTGAGATAATAGATTTTATCTGTTTCCCATGCATAATTTAAGCAAAAATAATTTTTTATTCAGAATTTTGAATATTAGCCTTATGTGACCCGATTCACTAATTTAGCGAATTCACGAAGTTATTAAAAGATTTTTATGACATGTGGCACATCCTTAGCAAGAGGATATACTAGAGAATTTTTGAGGGAGTTGGAAGATTCCGGTCGCTCTGAGTTGTTTTTTTATAGCCATATAAAGTCTAAGTTTAAATTTCAATTTTACCTATTCCGAAACTTTGCGAGTGAATAAAAAAACAACTAGATGACTAATGCCAGTAATTTTGGATTTAAAAGAACCCTTCAACAATACACATCAAAACAAAAATTAAATTCGCAGTCTACGACTAATACTTTTTTTATAATTTGAATTTAAATGTAGAATTTGGGATTTTTCTCATAAAAAAGACAAAAAGTCGATATGAAAAATCCCGCAGGGCATGGGAAGTGTTAAGGGGCCTCAAAGGATAGCAGATAACCCCTTTTGTCGGCCATTTCAATTTGGCATACGATGCACCAAACACCCTGTATATCTGGCGCTACTGGCTGATGGTTCATCCAAAGCCAAGGGAAAGAGAAAGAAGTAATCCATTAGAATGAAAAAAAAATTAAGACAAGGTAGGTAAATAAATTCATTTCAGGCCTTTGTTCTCATTTTTAACAGAATCTGCATACCGTAGGGGATCAAGTAGATATTAGTTTAATCTGCTTAGTCGTAGAGGACTATGTTGGAGTGTTATAATGAGAATGTCAAGTAAGAAATTGGGCAAATTTATTTTAGGATTTTAACTTGCTAGCATAACCAGAAGTCAGGTTATCGAAAGAATGCAAAGATTTCATTAACATTTTTACATATAGTTTTTCTTTTAGTTCTCATAGATAGTTTTTCTTTCCGCTGTTTGCAAAATCCTATGAAGAATATGTTTCATTACTATAAGCAAACAAATAATAAATAATTCACTTTTAAATATACTCAAGATGTTTTCCTTTAAAGAGACGGATGGAAGTACTGATTCCTTAGGTAGCGGTTTTTATATATGTGAGACAATTGTATAGTTAGCTAATTACTAATTCTGAATTCAGATTCGGTTTCAGCGGATCAAAATACATAGAGGATGTACTAATTAGTGTAGTAGACAGGTCAATCCAAAATATTTCTTTGTGTGCCTGTTTTATATTACGAATGTTTCATTGATGCAAACTTACAATATTTTGGCTTTGTATTTGAGTTTATGACTTTTTAAGAGAATTAGACGTTTTTTATCACGAATGTCTTCAGAATGAGCGGCACTTATAATAAACAGTTGGTAGACGGCTTTGCCAAATAAAAATCATATTTTTTAGTGACCACTTTCTAGAAAGCGCAGGCGCCGCTGGTGGTTCATTTTCCTCCAAGAATTGTCTTCATTGCAAGGAATCAAAATTATATAATTCGTGTGTTAATGAGCTTCTGATATTTAGTACCTACCTAAAATGTTTTATTCAAGAAATATTTATATAGGTATTCACAATTTTTAAAAGTGTTTAGAAAATATAATTAAAACATATCTTAAATACTTCTCAATCATGTTTTATCGAGCTCTGTTATAGAAAATAAATTACATAATTATTTATATATCATTCTATCTGGTATTTCAATTTTATAAAAATTTGCACATTGTTACATAAATTCCATTACGTATTATACATAATTATGTAAAGAACCACATTTGCTATTTACTCTCTAGAGTATTTCCGAAATTATGTTGCTAATACACTTAAAAAAGTTTTGATTATTTTATGTTTATATTAAAATAAGTTAACAAAAATATGTTACAACAAATGAAATCCGTCAAAAGAGAATTCTTTTCGTGTGTTTATTCCAAGCATAAAAACAGTGTTTTTTTAACAAACTAATTATTACCTAAATAGTGGCGGTAATGATTTTATCGTTATTTATTACTTCCACATCCACCGGAGTGAGAGTATAGTTAGTAATCGTAAAAAAAAAAAAATATTTTTTACTGAAATAGATTTAGAATGTCGTGAAACGTCGCTCGGTTTGTCTTTCGGTCTGTCTGTCTGTAAACTTTGTTTCGAGCACACGTTATCTCTGGAACTGTTTAAGAGTCCAGAAATTGGGGATTTGCTGTATATACTAAAAATCAAGGCCTCAATTTTTTTTATAACACTTTCCATTTGGTAAACGTATGTATTATAACGAGATCTAGATGTAAATTATATTTTGAGCTTATTCCATTGAAGGATTGGGGGGGGTAAATAGAGGTAAATAGAGCTTGCTTGACTTAAGTCAAGGTTTCAGTTTACTTTTTGAACCCTGCCACCCCCCCACCACTACCTCCAACATCCCCGCTCCATTGTTAGTGGTTATCTAAATGATAATAATAATAATGATGATAATAATAAATTTATTTTCAATTTTTAACAACACATAAGATAAAATATAAGAATGAGGCACCTAAACTCTTTGAAAGGGTTTATCTTGTGCCTTATTGTATAATTAAGTGTCTAGTATATTAATTGTTAGAGCAAGTGTCATACAGAAAATAAACAGAGTGCAAATAATTGGCAAAAAGAGAAGAAAATACAATTTGTAATATACAATATTAAAAATATGTTAAATATATGATTCTAGATCTAACCTTAATAGAAGCAACATGAATATAAAGTTGTAATTACTTTATATCCTAAGTGCAATGGCATTTTTAAAGTTTCGATATTATCACTTATATGTGTGGTTTGGTAAGCACATCCTCATATTATTATGTTATATGTCAATAGAGATTCTACTTAGGCTTTATAAATATTAATTAGCTGTTTTAATCTTAGTATTTGTTTCAGTTGGTAAAAGAACATTTTGTTTTAGTGCGTGCATGAATTCAAAAGTTCTCAAACAATTTTTTAATATTATTATACTCTTTGCAAATTCAAATCAAAGAGTATATTGCATTCGATCGGCACATTTCTAAAACTGGTAATATTGCTCGTAGATAAAAAAAAATCATATCACTGTGTAGGTGATCGAATTCTGAACAACTTTCAAAATATCCGTCTATCTGGCTGTCCGCCCGTCCGTCCGGCCGTCTGTCTGTATGTCTGTCTGTCCGTCCATCCGTCACGTTTATTGTAGGCACGGTAACTTAAAAACGAAAAGTCTGATAGTATTGAAATTTGGACATTAAGTTAGTGTTAGCTAGAGGAAGAACCATATTGTTTTTGAACAATATCGATCAATAAATAAAAAAGTTATTAATTTTTTAAATAAAGAAAGATATTTTTTGTTTTGTAATTGATTAACTGATTGATTTGCCAGCGTAATAAAGCCTCGAAATTTTTTATAATATTTTTCGTCCCCCCACCACCTCCCACTCCATTATTAAAGGGGTTGATAAAATAAAATTGAGACATTCGCTTGAAATTTGGTATACGTATATATTATAATGACATAAGGAACTAGATTATATTTTGAGACTATTCTGATGAAGGGTTGGGGGTTAAATAGGGGTAAATTGGGGTAAATAAATAAAGCAAGCTGGTAAGAGTACAGAAACTTGAAATTCGGTGTATGTACTAGAAGCGAAGGCCTCAGGTTTTTTTATAATAGTTTCAACCCCCCACCACCCCTACTCCATTATTGAAGGGGTTGGTGAAATAGAATTGAGATATTCATTTTAAATTTGGTACACGTATGTATTATAACGACATCTGGAACTAGGTTATATTTTAAGATGATTCCGTTGAAGGGTTAGGGGTTAAATAGGGGTAAATAGGGAAAATAAGTATAGCAAGTTGGTAAGAGCACAGTAACTTGAAATTCGGTGTATGTACTAGAAGCCAAAGCCTCAGATTTTTTTATAATAATTTTCAAAGCCCCCATCACCCCACCCCTACTCCATTATTAAAGGGGTTGATAAAATAAAATTAAGATATTCATTTGAAATTTGGCACACGTATGTATTATAACGACATATGGAACCAGATTATA
The DNA here is from genome assembly GCA_963583905.1 of Stenurella melanura. Lineage (NCBI taxonomy): Eukaryota > Metazoa > Arthropoda > Insecta > Coleoptera > Cerambycidae > Stenurella > Stenurella melanura. The sequence goes on along the minus strand of OY757314.1, from coordinate 58,701,854 downwards.
TTTTGAGATGATTCCGTTGAAGGGTTGGGGGTTAAATATGGGTAAATAGGGAAAAATACGTAAGGCAAGCTGGTAAGAGTACAGGAAGTTTAAATTCGGTGTATATACTATAAGCCAAGGTCTCAGATTATTTGTAATGTTTCTTAACCCCCCCCACCACCATTACTCCATTATTAAAGGGGTTGATAAAATAAAATTGCTTGAATCACTTGAAATTTGGTACACGTATGTATTATAACGACGTCTGGAACTAGATTATACTTTGAGATGATTTCATTGAAGGGTTGGGGGTTAAATAGGGGTAAATAGGGCAAAATAACTAAAGCAAGCTGGTAAGAGTCCAGAAACTTGAAATTCGGTGTATGTACTAGAAGCCAAGGTCTCAGATTGTTTATAATATTTTTCAACCCCTCAATACCCTACATCATTAATAAAGGGGTTGATAAAATAAAATTGAGATATTCACTTGAAATTTGGTACACGTATGTATTATAACGACATCTGGAACTAGATTATATTTCAAGATGATTTCGTTGAAAGTTTGGGATTAAATAGGGGTAGATAGGGGAAAATAACTAAAGCAATCTGGTAAGAGTACAGAAATTTGAGATTTGGTGTATATACTAGAAGCGAAGGCCTCAGTTTTTTTTATAATGTTTTCCATCCCCCCTCCACCCCCACTCCCTTATTGAAAGAGTTGATAAAACTAAATTTAGGTTTTCACTTGAAATTTGGTACACGTATGTATTATAACGATATTTGAAACAAGATTATATTCTGACATGATTGCGTTGAAGGGGTGGGGGGTAAGTAGAGGTAAATAGGGAAAAATAAATAAAGCGAGCTGGTAAGAGTACAGAAGTTTTGGGATTTGGGGTACATACTAGAAGCAAAGGCCTCAGGTTTTTTTTGTAATATTCTCCATATCCCCACTACCCCCACTCCCTTATTAAAAAAGTTGATAAAACTAAATTTAGATTTTCACTTGAAATTTGGTATACGTATGTATTATAACGATATCTGAAACTAGATTATATTTTGACATGATTGCGTTGAAGGACCCCACACGGTAAGTGGAGGTAAATAGGGAAAAGTAAGTAAAGCAAGCTGGTAAGAGTACAGAAACTTGAAATTCGATACATGCCCTAGAAGCCAAAGCCTTAGATTTTTTTAATAATATTTTTCAACCCCCCACCACCCTTACTCCATTATTAAAGGGGTTGATAAAATAAAATTGAGATATTCACTTAGACCTATGTATTATAACATCTGGAGCTAGATTATATTTTGAGATGATTCCGTTGAACTGTTAAATAGGAGTAAATAGGGGAAAATAAGTAAATCAATCTGGTAAGAATACAAAAATTTGGGGTTTGGGAAGCCAAGGTTTCAGATTTCGTTCTAATACTTTTCAAACTCCACCACCTCCGCTTCAATATTAATAGGATTGATAACATAAAATTGAGATATTCACTTGAAATTTAGTACACGTATGTATTGTAATGGCATCTGTTTTAGATCATTCCATTGAAGGGGTGGGAGGTGGTAGGTTGTGAATAGGGGAAAATAAGTAGAGTAAACTAGAAACTTCATTATTAACGTATATGGTAGAAACCAACGCCTCAAACTTTTCTATGATATCTGCCCCAAATATGATTAAAATTCTATTACCAATAATTTCCGCATACTAGAGTGCAAATCTAGTCAAGATGTTTCCTTTAAAGTGACTTGGATTAAAAATCTGGATGTGGAAGTAGTGATACCTTAGGCAGCGGTTTTATTCTTAAACTCATTGCTGGCCAATTTAGTTCCTTTTCTGCTAGTTGTTTTTCTAATTCCTCCTGGTATTTATTTTTGAATTCTTCGTTCTGTAGCAGGGAGATGTTCCATATATCATTTGCTGTTTTGTTGTATCTTTTTTGTGCTTCTTGTTTCTTTATTACTAGTGTTCCATATAATATTTAAAAAAAAAATGTTTGAAACTAATATCATTTACAAATAAACTGCGAAGAGTATCCTATAGAATGTGCAACAATTATATAACAAATGTAGTAAATCGGCGAAGAGTATAATGGTTAGGTTAAGATTCTATAAGCAATTATTTCCACTTACTAGAGTGCAAAGATAGTATCAGGATGTTTTCCTTTAAAGAAACTTGGATAGGATATCTGAATATGGAAGCAGTAATTCCTTAGACAGCGATTTTTAATTGAGGGGCAAGAAATAAATGATAGTAATAAATTCACGAAATACATCACGCAATTTTAAATCTGAAGCTCTTTTGAGCAATCCCTCCCTAGTGTATACAGTATTAACTCGTATTTACCTTTTCTTCTTTCTTCGTAATCAGCATAACAGAAATTACAATTAAAAAATGTACGTACTAGAAAAATAATATTACTCATATTTATTGACACAATTAATATAATGTATTTAGTTAGCAGTAATAAAGTGTCTGATATGTACTGTAATTGAGATTGACCTTATTACGTCAGAGTAATAAAATTCTGATTACTAAAAAATTCAATTACATAAGATTTTCCAATTAACGCAACTATATTTTTATCAGTTTACCAGTATTGAATAATGTTGTTGTATTTGAACATTTTCTACAATTGTTGGCCACTTATAGACGTCCATTTCGACATTGACATTTAATGTCGCTAAAATAGAAAGTTTTCATGAGCATTACCTGTAAATAATAAGGTAATAATATACCAGTGGCATATTAACTAACATATTTTACACACAATTGCATACGATAAATATACTTTCAATGTATCATTTTACTGCAAAGCACACGTTAAAAAATAGTTAATTGTTTGATTTGACATTGTATTCGTACAGCTAGAGATAACTGCCTAGAGGGTAAATGTTTATTACTTCATCATGCACGTAGTGGAGAGGAAGTATATATAACCAGTAATAGTAAAAAAAATTAAAAAAATCATTTGTTGAAATAGGTTTTGAATGTTATGAATCGTCCAGATTTTAAATTTGAGCCAAAGAAGAATATCTGTCAGTTGGTCAGTCATTCCGTAACTTGTTATACGCACAACTGCTCTGGAATGATTTAATATATTGACTTGTTTGATATTACATGTGTATTATAACGATATCTTGAACTATATTAAATTTTGAACTTATTCCGTTGAAGGATTGAGGGTAAATATGAGCAGCCAGGGATAAATTGGATAAAAGCCATTGATGAATCTCAAGTTACAACTACTGCAATGTTGGATTACACAAAGACTTGTGACTGTTTACATCACTAACTGATATTGAGAAACCTTGCCTATTTCTGAACTGAGCAGGTAAGTTGGTTCAGAAGAACTCAACAGATGAAATTATACTGTTCGGAAAAATTATTGATGTCTCAGGATAGCTTTGTCACATCAGCGGTACCTCAAGGATCAATTTTGGGCCTCATATTATTTATGCTATTTATGTTTGATCTAAATGAGGAAATAAAATTCTGTAAACTCCATCAGTATGCAGACGACAGTCAAATATGTATACTTCATACAATCCATTTGACGTTGATGAGGCAATTGCTAACATGAATACTCAAGTGATCATGAATTAAAGCTCAATGCTCAGAAATCCGTTGCTGTTAATTTCAAATTCAAGCGCTTAACTTTTATTGACGATTATTATTAGTTACATGTAAATGGCACAGAATTATTATTCGTGGAATCTGCCAAGAGTCTGGGAATTATCTTTGATAACTATTGAACAACTACAACTTGTAGACCAGAAAACTACTTTTACAAATCATGTTGTTGAATACAGCAGACACATTTTTAATATAAATTTAATTCTTCAAAAATGTTCAGTTCTAATGATGATGGACCAAAATCAAGTTTTAGACAATCAACAAAAAATTACCTATATTATTAATGTAAAAATATATTTTAATTAAATCTGATGAAAGCTAAGGGTCCCTAACCGAAACGTTTTATACTTAAAAGTAATTAATTCATCGAACCCAAATCTCAAGAAAAAATGTTTTTACTAACCTAAAATTATCAGAGTCCGTCATAATATCTCAACTTGGTATGGAAAAGTCATTTATGGATCGTGTCTTTCGGCTGCAGAACAATATAGATTGCAAAAGTTACAAAACTCATGGTTACGTTTCGTATCACTCCTTTACATACACAGGGAGACTCAAGAGATGGTGTAACAACTATGGCTTAAAACAAATTGCACAAACCCCTACTCACATTTTTGAGGGGGGTCTTAGACTATTGTGTTCCAAGAAAATGTTTTTTCAGAAGCAAACGACGTAATGATAGACTATTAAAGAACAGACTAAACAATATACAAGTTGATTATAGAGAACGCGACATTGATAAGAAATATGCACAGTGGTTTTTTGAAAGTATTAGATGACGTTTGTCCAAAAAAAAAGGTTATAATTCAAAATGCGCAGAAGGGGTGGTTTAATACTAGGGTATTAGAAGGTATTAAAGATAGAGATAGTAAATACAAATATTTTAAGAGAAGTGAAAATCAAAATGACTGGTTAAGTTATAAATCTAGCAGAAACAATGTTGCTAATATAATTAAACAAGAAGATTGTAAGTATTATGAGGAAAAAAAAATATAATTGTAGGTACGACCCAAAGAAAATGTGGCAATCGCTTAAATCTTTATTACCGGGTAAATATGACCCTTTAAAGAAATCAAATTTGAAAATGAAATATCTAGTATTAACGATATAGTGCATAGTATACCTCATAGCAACTCTCAGTTTGAACTTGCTGACTTAGGAGTAAAAATGGAAAATTTAAAGCTATTGACAAAAACTAGATTAAAAACAATAATACTTGACCTAATTAACAAAAGCAGTTCAGATGAAATTGATATGGCATTTTAGAAACATAATTTCGACAACTTATCGAATCAACTGATTCACATTATTAATGACTCTTTAGAGCTTGGTATTGTGCCTAGTTCATTAGAAGTATCGACCATCATTCCTGTAAGAAAAGTGCCTAAAACTATTAAGACTGAAGAGTGTAGACCTATAAATATGTTACCAGTTTTTGAAGAAGTATTAGAAACAGTAGTATACGTGCAAATACTACACTTTATAATGGATCAAAAAATACTTAGTAGATATCAGTCTGGCTTCAGAGAAGGTTTTAGTTGTGAAAGTGCGTTGCAATATGTTATCAATGAGTGGAAGCAAGCTAAGGACAAGGGAAAAATGACCGAAGTAATTTATTTAGATTTGAAAACAGCATTTGAGACGGTTGATAGAAAGATTTTATTAGATGAGCTGAGTAAGATATTAATGGTGTGGTATTGAAATGGTTAGAACGTTACTTAAAAAACAGGAGACAAAAGGTGAAATGTGAACATATGTTCTCAAGTGATCTATTGATATATGGGAGTACCTCAGGGGAGCATACCTGGGCCATTGCCATTTATACTATACATCAATGACATGTCTAAAATCTTTAAACATTGTAAATACCACTTTTTTGCTGATGACACTATAATCTACATAGATGAGAATGATCCTAGAGAGTTAGTGGACAAAATAAACTGCGATTTAGAACTGGTCTCTAAATGGTTGGAAATAAATAAATTAAAATTAAATATTACAAAAACAAAATGTATGCTTATAAGTAATCAGCAGAAATCCATATTATTCAAAGATATAAATTTACCAATCAAGATCCTAGAGGTAAACTTGTCATTGGTCTCAGAAATCTAATAGTTATTGTTGATTGCAACTTGAATTTTAAAAACCATGTGAAGCAACCTTTCCGCCAAACGGATTTAATGCAAACCTTTTTGTTACACTTCTTGAAATGTTTTTAACAGGTATCAGCAAAAAAATTGCTATAGTAAGATAAGAGTTTCTCGTTGGGATTAATACCAGCATTAGCTGGCACCCCGCCAGGTTAAATAAAGTTTATTTATTATTATATTTTATCATTATTATTAACATAAATAGGGAAAACCGCTGCCTAAGGAATCACTACTTCCACGTCCAGATTTTCCTTCCAAGTCTCTTTAAAGGTAAACTACTTAACTATTTTTGCACTTTAGTATGCGGCAATAATTGGTCATAAAATTTTAATAACATTTGGGGCAGATGTCATAAATTTTTTTATAGAAGTTTCAATTTAGCAAGCTTCGTTAAGACATTGAAAATGAACTTGGCTAACTTTCAAACCTAACATGATTTTTATAGGGGATAGAAATAAAGAAAAGTTTCAGAAATTTTCAAACTTTTATTAAGCTGTGGATAAAAAGTTATACAACTCGGAGTAATTGTAATAGGCTTTATATTAATATTCCACAAAAATACGGGTTTCATAAAAATGCGAGAAAATGAATCTAGGTTTAAAAATCTATCAAATACACAAGTTTTACAAAATCGACGCTAGGCGTCGATCGGCGTCGAGACGCAAAAATGCTAGCACAGAAATTGAGGTATCAAATTGATCAAATACACAAGTTTAACAAAATCGAGGCTAGACGTCGAGACGAAAAAATTGAAGAATGTGATTCTAGGTATCAAAGTTTTATAAAATTGAGAAGTTTTACAAAAACTACGCCATGCATCGGTCGGTGTAGAGACGTAAAAATGAAATAACATGAATATAGGTATCAGAATTCATCTAATACACAAGTTTTACAAAAATGACACTAGACGTCGGTTGGCATCCAGACGTAATACTACAAGAATGTGAATCCAGTTATCAAATTGTATCAAATATACCAGTTTAACAAAAACTAGGACGTCGGTAGGCGTCGAGACGTAAGAATGCTAGAACATGAATTTAGATATCCAAATTAATAAAACACATGTTTTACAGAAACCAAGCAAGGCGTCGGTCGGCGTCGAGACGTAAAGATACAAAAATCTGACTCCAGAAATCAAAATTTATTAAATTCACAAGTTTTACAAAATCGACGCTAGGTCGGCATCGAGAGGAAAAAATGGAGGAAATGGAAGAATATGAACGTATCAAAATTAATCAAATTCAGATGTTTTGCAAAAATGACGCTAGGCGTCGAGACGTAAAAATGCAAGAACGTAAATTTAGATACCAAAGTTTATCAAATACACAAGTTATGCAAAAACGACGCTGGACGTCGGTCGGTGTCTAGACCTAAAAAAAATGTAGGGAATAAAAATTTATCAAATATACGAGTTTTACAAAAACGACGCTAGGCGTCGACACGTAAAGATGCATAATAACATAAATTTAGATATCAAAATAGGTCAAATGCACAAATTTTACAAAATCGAGGCTAGGCGTCGATCAGCGTCGAGAGGAAACATGGAAGAATATGAATCTAGGTATCAAAATTTATCAAATCCAGAAGTTTTACAAGAACGATGCTAGGCGTCAATCGGCGTTGAGACCGAAAAATGGAAGAATATGAAACCAGGTCTCAAAATTTACCAGATTCGGAAGATTTACAAAAACGACGCTAGGCGTCGGTAGGCGTCGAGGCGTAAAAATGCAAGGACATAAATTTAGATATCAAAGTTCATCAAATACACAAATTATACAATAACGACTCTGGGCGTCGGTCGGCATCGAGACGTAAAAATACTAGAATATGAATCTAGGAATCAAAGTTTATCAAATACACGAGTTTTAGAAAAACAACGCTTGACGTCGGTCAGCGTCAGAACGTAAAAATGCAAGAATATGAATGTAGGTATAAAGATTTATTAAATAAACAAGTTTTACAGAAACGACCCTAGGCGTTAGTCGGCGTTAAGACGTAAAAATGCAAAAATATGATTCTAGGTATCAAAATTTATCAACTTCAAAATCAAATTTGGATCTTTCAAAAACATGCGATGTAACAACTTCGAACGCTTTCGTGCTCAAAAAAAACAGCCGCCAAGCGTTACACAAATCGCTACTGGATCCCCGTATTCGGTTATATCTTCAATTTGTTAAACATTTTCAGTGATAAAAATTAAGGCATTGGTTTCTAGCACATACGCCGAAAATGAAATTTCTGGACTCTTACTAGCTTGCTCTACTGATTTTTCCCAATTACACACCCCCCTCCACCACTTTAACAAAAAAATACATACGTGTACCAAATTTAAAGCAAATATATCAATTTTATTTTATCAACCCCTTTTTAATAATGGAGTGGAGGTGGTGGAGGGGATGGAAATTTTATAAAAAATTTGAGGCCTTGGCTTCTAGTACATACACCAAATTTCAAGTATCTGTACTCTTACCAGCTTACTTTACTTATTTTCCCTTACTTACCCCTATTTAACCCCCAACCCTTCAATGGAATCATCTCAAAATATAATCTAGTTCCAGATGTCATTATAATACATACGTGTACCAAATTTCAAGTGAATATCTCAATTTCATTTTAATAATGGAGTAGGGGTGGTGGGGGGGTTGAAAAATATCATAAAAAAATCTGAAGCCTTGGCTCCTAGTACATACACCGAGTTTTAAGTGTCTGTATTCTTACCAGCTTGCTTCACTTATTTTCCCCTATTTACTCCTATTTAATCCCCAACCCTCTAGCCGAATAATCCCAAGATATACTCTATAGTTCCTGATGTCATTATAATATATACGTATACCAAATTTCAAGTGAATATCTCAATTTTATTTTATCACCCCCTTTAATAATGGAATGGGGTGGTGGTGGGGGAATGGAAAATAGCATAAAAAATTTTGAGGCCTTGGCTTCTAGTACATACACTAAATTTCAAGTTTCTGTACTCTTACCAGCTTGCTTTACTTATTTCCCCCTATTTGCCCCTATTTACCCCCCGAACCCTTCACCGGATTTGTTCAGAAAACAATCCAGTTCCAGATCTCGTTACAGGTGGAGAGCCGGTTGTATAGATTTCTTATGAATAAGATACATGAAAATCTTTATGTGAGTGAGTAAGTACTACTTCAGACATACAGGGAGCCACTTTTCATTTTGAAAAAACAAAGCAAAAGCAAGTTAGCAAGAATCCAGAAACTTGGGAATCAATTTATATACTAGAAGCCAAGAACTCAAAGTCTTTTTATGACTTCTGTCGCCCTCATCACCCGCACTCCGTTATTAAAGTTGTTAAGAAAATAATACTGAGATATTTACTTGATATTCGATACACGTATGTATTATGAAACTAGATTTTATTTCGAGCTGATTCCGTTGAGGGGTTAGGGGGAAAATAAGTAAAGCAAGCAAGCAAGAAATCAGAAATTCGGGATTTGGTGTATATACTAAAAGCCAAGACGCCAAATTTGTTTGTGACATCTGCAGTAATAACTCCGTTATCAAATGGGATAGCAAAATAAAATTGTATTCTACTGTGTGCACGAGAAGAGAAACTTACAAAAAAAATGTTGAGCAGACGATTTTTAATATTATATTACCTACTAAAAATTTTTGAACGACTATTTCTAAATACTGAAGTGCAACTATAGTATCAAGATGTTCTCGTTTGAAGATATTTGGATGGGAAACTTGGATGTGGAAGTAGTGATTTCTTAGGTAGTAATTTTTTTATAGATATTCAGTAATATTTCTAGAAATACATAAATCATACCTACGTCTATTTAAATAAAATTATATTAAAAAACCGCTGCCTAAGGAATCACTACTTCCACATCCAGATTATTCGTCCAAGTCACTTTAAAGGAAACATCTTGACTATATTTACACTCTAGTATGTGGAAATTATTGGTCATAGAATTTTAATAATATTTGGGGTAGATGTCATAGAAAAGTTTGAGGAGTTGGTTTCTACCATATACGTTAAAAATGAAGTTTCTAGTTTACCGTACTTATTTTCCACTATTTACAACCTACCACCTCAATGGAGTCATCTCAATCAGATGTCACTACAATACATACATGTACTAACTTTCAAGTGAATATCTCAATTTGATGTTATCAATCCCATTAATAATGAAGCGGTAGAATTTGAAAAATATTAGAAAGAAATCTGAGGCCTTGGTTTCTAGTATATACACCGAATCCCAAATTTCTGTAGTCTTACCAGCTTGCTTTACTTATTTTCCCCTATTTGCCCCTATTTAACCCCCAACCCTTCAACGGCATCATCTCAAATTATGATCTAGTTTCAGACGTCGTTATAATACATACGTGTACCAAATTTCAAATGAATATCTCAATTTTATTTTATCAACCCTTTTCATATTGGAGTAGGGGTGGTTGGGTTGCAAAATATTATAAGAAAATCTGACGCTGTGGCTTCTAGTACATACACCGAATTTCAAGTTTCTGTAGTCTTACCAACGTTTTACTTATATTCCTCTATTTACCCCAAATTAACCCCCAACCCTTCAACGGAATCATCTCAAAATATAAACTAATTCCAGACGTCGTTATAATACGTGTACGAAATTTCAAATGAATATCTCAACTTTATTTTGTCAACCCCATTAATGGGGTAGGCATGGTGGGGGGGTTGAAAAATATTATAAAAAAATCTGAGGCCTTAACTTCTTGTACATACACCGAATTTCAAGTTTCTGTACTCATACCAGCTTGCTTTACTTATTTCCCCCTATTGACCCCTAAATAACCCCCAACCCTTCAACGGAATCATCGCAAAGTATAATCTAGTTCCAGATGTCGTTATAATTCATACGTGTACCAAATTTCAAATGAATATCTCAATTTTATTTTATCAACCCTTTTCAAATTGGAGTAGGGGTGGTGGGGGTTGAACAATATTATTAAAAAATCTGACGCTTTGGCTTCTAGTACATACACCGAATTTCAAGTTTCTGTACTCTTACCAACTTGTTTTACTTATATTCCTCTATTTACCCCAAATTAACTCCCAACCCTTCAACGGAATCATCCCAAAATATAATCTAATTCTAGACATCGTTATAATACATACGTGTACGAAATTTCAAATAAATATCTCAACTTTATTTTATCAACCCCTTTAATGGGGTAGGGGTGGTGGGGGGTTGAAAAATATTATAAAAAAATCTGAGGCCTTAACTTCTAGTACATACACCGAATTTCAAGTTTCTGTACTCTTACAAGCTTGCTTTACTTATTTCCCCCTATTTAACCCCCAACCCTTCACCGGATTTCCTCAAAAAACAATCCAGTTCCAGATCTCGTTATAATATATACGTGTACAAAATTTCAGGTCAATGTCTTAAACCGTTCCGGAGAAAGCGTGCGGACAAAAAAAGTTACAGACAGACCGACAGACAGACAGAAAATTTTTTTTCGCTCAAATTTAAAATCTCGACGTTTCATGACATTCTAAACCTATTTCACGAATAAAAATTTTTGAATTTTTTTTTGCGATTACTATACTTCCAATCCACTACGTGGATGTGGAAGTAATAATTATTATGTATATTGTAATAACAAAATTAAGAAAGATGATATAACACTAACAGACCATGAACAACTTACAAATTAATTTAATGAGTATTATGCAAAAATAAGTACTAAATTAGCACAAAAAATTAAAACCATTTAGAGCAGCAATTCGATTGAAGAACTACTAATTTACTTCTTCTGCATCCAATGAATGAGCCTGAAATAAAAATTGTAAGGGAACTAAAAGTAATAAAATCCCTGGTAAAGTCGTAAAGATGGCGTAAGGTCTGAAAATCTAAAGGACTTAGTACATGCTGGGTGACTATTTAGATATGTCATAGTTCTATATCCTATCAGATAATCGTATCGTTTTATGAATGATAACAATTCGCAAAATCGACTTCTGGTGGAGCACCTCAAGATATGTCCGCAACTAGTTGTCAAAGTAGTAAACAAAAATGGAGTATGTGATTGTAACAATTTTTTTTTTTTTTTTAGATTAAGAACATTTATTTCAACATGTTTTACATAGAAAAATATTCCCGGAAAGAAACTCCTGTCAGTTAATTAACCAGAAAGAAAAATGTTTCCAAATTAAAATTTTTATTGTATATTTTGTCTCCACCACTATAAATTCACCGTTACAAGTTATTTCTTCTTTTTAACACGTAAATGTATGCTCCCCTAATAGCAAAATAGCTTTCCCAGAAGGTTATAATTATAGACAAAAGACTAAACATACTTAATTGTAGAAAAATTTAACATTTTCCCCTAAGTTGAGATGCATTGTACATATCATTCTTATTAAAAGGTCAATCTTATTTCTAATAACTTGTTATAAGCTTCCTGAATAAAAAATCATGTCTCAAAAGACTAAACTCCGATTTATTTTCAGTATTGAAGGTTTGCCTTCGAAAAGTTTTTCACATTATTGGTTTTAAATTTGTGTGATCTCCCTTACTGTTCGGAAAAGGACATTATTGTAATCTGCATGTGACTCCAGTTCTTTACACATGTCTTGTGGATACGAATTCTTGTCTCTTCGACAAAGAGTCTGAATTCTCAAAAATATTAAATGTATTATTTTTTAATATTGAGTATACAATAATATAAGAGATTTGGAGCGATCCTAGTTTAACTTCTAGGACGGTAAACAGTCGAGGATATATATAGGGTATCAAGGGTCCAAATTAATTCACTTAATTCCGCATATTCCCATCATAATACCTGCACTAAAGAAGTATTATTATAATTTTGCGAAATACCCAATGCATGTAACAGTAACAATAGGATTATACGATACCTAACTAACCCTAAAACCCTAATAAACCGTTTGGTAAACCTTAAATATAATAACAAATGCTTGATTTGGCCAAGTTAGCAATTATTATGGACCTAATTTCATCAACTTCGTACTTACACAAAAGTTTGCACTCTTTCGATTTTATATTTACGCATTCCTGTATCAGCAGCTTCAGCCGAGATGTCAGTTTCGAAATTGAAATTAATTAAAAACTACTTAAGGAACTCTTTATTACAAGAAAATTTGTCAAATTTAGCGATACTTTCAATTGAAAGTGAAACGGCCTGATGTATAGATATCGACAGTCATCCAACATTTCGCCGAAACCAAAGAGAGGAAAGTAACTATTTAATCCAGTATTATTATTATAATTATTATTACTTATATAAAATATGGGCATTATTTTGTGCAACGTATTAAGATTCATTTATTATTATATAGAATTACGTTTTTGTGATGTTAAGTGTTTCACAAATATATTATTTTTAATGTTTTAATACATATTATTTGAAATCAATATTTAATTTGTGCTTTGTAGCGTTTTTTTTATTTCATGACGGGTGGAGGAGGGGGGGGGGGAGGATGACAATCTGCACACGGACCCAATGGTTTCTAGTTACGCCACTGAGTCGCCAAAGAGTATGAATCTTCTTCTACTTTTTCAGTGTTATCTCTTTTTAAGATAGTTTTTTAAAATATTTAAGACATGATCTCGGAAATTTATGTTATTATGGCTACTGTACTATTGAATTAAAATGCTAAACATTCCACATAACAGAATCATTTTATGTTTAGGTACATGTTGCCAAAATATAGATTGGCTTCTGTTATTGTTTGTTCTGATAATATCACTATATTATTTTCTAGGTTAATAAATAATATTAATAATTTAATAAACAATGTAATCATGTTATTTAGTGGTATGTATTATACAAGTCCGAGTGCTTCTTGCAAAATGTGTAATTTAGGTTTTCGTTAACCTTTTTCTTATGTCCATAACACTGTTTATATAATAATTTTAATCAGGTTTAAAAGTTTAAGTAAACAATCGTTTGTAGAGATATACTCATCTGCGAAAAAGTTTAATATAAATAAATAATACGAAAAAAAAACATAAATATTTTCAAGTGCCTTACTTTGATTATTTGATCATGTAAGTTTCATAACAGAATGGAATATAAACAGTAGTGGCTGGTTTTATCAAGAGATAAAACATAAATAGAAACTCACTCTTCTTGTAATAAAATATAAAATGTTACTCCATTATTTTCTCCACAGGCTTAATCCAAAATCCTACTCTATTAATGATGTTATGAAATTACTACCGTAAATATTATAAGTACAGTACACATAAAAGTATGTAACAAAAATTTTGAAAATTTTGAAAGTTACTAAAGTCAGTGTGGCCGATGTCAACTTGCTTATTTTAAATGGAACGCCCTATATATTTTCTATCTTTCGAAATGATAATACAATTCTCAGTAGAAGTATGTGTAAAACATATCCCCAAATCCAGCAGTTTTGGAGATATTTGATGTTTTATAAATAAATTGACGGATGTAATGGTTTTCGGGATCCGTCATAACTTTCTTCGTGTAGGAGACTCTCATTTGCTCTTCGGCACATGAAAAGAACACAAGATGAGGTACTCTCTGCAAACTTTTTTTAGATCAAATGGAACACCCTGCATTTTTCTACATCAAGTAATGCAAAATTAAACTCCTTTTTTCATAGTATCGGCAATGTAGGGGTTAAAGTTACAACTTTTTGAAATATTTGTTAGAAATTGTAATAAAACCACATATAAATCCCATATGCGACACTCCTTTGATCTAGCAGAAATGCCGCCGATGACCTCGGAGTTTTACTGTGGATTTGACACGTCAAGATTAAATACGCTCGGGATGATTCGGATAGTCCGAATCGGAATTTTAGTACCTGATTGAAGTAGGTAATAGAAGATTTTAATCGTATAATTATAATATCTGCATCATACAATACATTTACCCACATCGCATAATTCCTTACATTACCTATTTATATCATTTGTAACGCTTATTTTAAAATAATAGTGAAATTTGTACGTCTTACGAAAGTTCGATCTTTTATTGCAGCTAAACTGTTTATGCGTTTATGCGAGTCTCGGCTCTTTAACCTGGATATATCTCTGCTAGTGTTGCACAAAATATCTATGTCCTCTTCAGTGTCGCATATGGGATTTATATGTGATAAAACTAGTACTTTAGAAAAATTTCAATATATTTCGCAAAGAGGAGAAATAATACAATTTGAATAGAAACTATAATACATGCGTATCTATTGAAAATTTGAAACCAAGTGTCCTCATTTCCTCCGTCAAATCTTCTTGGCTCTCTTGACATCATCGAACGAGCCTTTTCTATAAACATATCTAACGGTGCCTGGCATTGTTCGAGTACTGCCGATTCTTTAACACGGCCTTTCCTGACGATCAGCGTCCTCGCGTGGGCATAACGATTGGAACGAGACGGTTGTACTTTTCTAAAAAAGAGAGCAAAAAACATTTAGTTACTCATAATTATTGCCCTGTGGCTATTTTCATTCATGTGGAAGTCTCATGCATGGTTCCACTTGAATCAAAATCGTAATGGCAACCTATCTACTTAACACTAACTTAATTATGGTACCTAGCACAGCCCCTGTGGACACACAGATCCACAAGACAACCGATTCATGTTCAGGTCCGCGGACTTCGACTGATCAGGTCGTCGAGCCCCCTTAAAATTACAGACACTCTGTTTACCTGATCAGGACAAACATGATCTCACACCTTGGAGGACTTAACCAGACCAAGGTGTCTACCTTACTCGACAAAGCAGACCATTTCCCTCACCTTACTGGGCAAACGAGACCAAGGCAACCAATTTGTTTTTAATCACCACTAATAAAATTAATCAATCGCATTATATTTTTGTACCACTACTCCACAGTAGGAAGCTTGCGACCTTTACATTCTTTTTATGTCATTAACCTCATATTGCTTGTGCTCTACAATATTTGTGACCATAAATTTACCCATTTAATATTACCAAAATTTTTCCAGCAGTCACCGTACAGGTTATTAGCTCCCATCCTTTCCAAAGAGCATTCGGTTATACCTCTCAACTTGCCAAGTTGCTCTAGGCAACCCAACGCCGTTTAACTGACGAGTCGCACCTGGCATAAGTGACTGGTTTGTTAAGCGGACTCATCATTTACCGACAGACGACCATGAAAGGATCTTCTAACCTTCTGAACCATACCACAGTATACCAGTACCATATCGCACTATACCATACCGTCCAATTACTGGATGTTCTTGTTCCTAAAATAACTGGTTGCACTACACTGTACTGTACTACACGGACACGTCAGCGAATCCCACCTTCTGATGTTAGAAATTGTAGTAAAACTAGTACTTTAGAAAAATAACAATATATTCCGCCAAGTGAAGAAATAATACAGTTTGAATAGAAACTATAATACACGCGTATCTATCGATAGTTTGAAATCAAGTGTCCTCATTCCCTCCGCCAAATCCCCTCGTCTCCGTTGACATCATCGAATGTGCCTTTTCAATAAACATATCTAATGGTGCCTGACATTGTTCGAGTACTGCCGATTCTCTAACATATTGGCGATTTTCTTAAATGTTCAAGAATTTTTGGTAAAAATTGCCATCAACCATGATTAAGAAACAATCGTTAATGTGAGTCATTCTCTTATATAAAAGAATGCCAGCACGTTTAAATTACACCCACAAGTACATAGTTCTCTACGCATATTTAGGGCACATAAAAAGTGTCGGCGCCTTTGACTTTGCGGTAAAGATCAAAGACTCCGACGTTTTTATTTTCCTTAAATATATATAGAGAACTAACATGAGGATTCAAGTTACTCCAGCAATGGGAATTGTGTCGATTAAGAAGTACACTTTTGGTCAAAACACCACTTGTCCATATAATGTTCAGATGTAGAGTAGTCGGTTCCTCGTCTACTAAGTATTAAGGCAAGTAAATAACCCAGCCTTCGGTAGAGATTAGGCGAAATTTGCAGGTTGAGCAGCTCGCCTCCTGACGTCCGTGACTGGCTTTAGTAGCGGAAGTAGGCCGACGTTAAATAGATGAAAAAAAAAGTAGAGAACTGCGAGTGCGGGTTTCTGAGTATCCCAACCATTTATCAGGGCCAATTGCAATATGCCTCCATCAATATATTCAGTGTCTAATCTACTTTGATTCATTTTCAGAAATTCACATTCGCCAAATTTGATCCTACTCAAATATTTTTTCTGAAATTATTTGAAGAAGTTTCTGTATTGAACCAGAAATTATCGAGCAGCTTGATAAGAACACCTAAGCGAAAATATTATCGTTGGAAACGAATAGAATAGAAGATAAGAGATGCAAAGTACTGTTGAAAAGACCTGACATTGTAAGGCATAACATAATAGTAACTTATTACATCACACATTTTCCGAAATTGGTTTTTAAGAAATATCTTTTTTTTTAATTCCATGGTTTAGAAATATATTTTGACTTCCCTCGCTTACCGAAGGAAAGTATTGTAATCATGAAAAGATCACTCTTCCAGATTTCTTTAAAATTTTCATGTTTCAGATCATGCAGATTACGAAAATTAAGGACTTTCTATTACATATGTCTGTCTGTCTGTTGGTCTATTGTCTGTCTATTGGTGCTATATGAAAAAATTAAATTATCTATTTAACGAATAAGAGTCTTTGGTAGGTAGTTGACACTACTGCCAGCGAAGAAATGGGTAGATGTTCTCTGAAAAATACATAGGGTGGTGTTACAGGGCTCTCAGATAAAAGGGGAGTAGTATTAAAAAAAATTAACTTTAGAGGCTGAGGCTGATGCTCTTCATTCAATTGGTGGCGAATGAGGCTCACACGGCCGACTAGTCAGGTCCTTGGGGGTGGCTTCGGTGGTGGATGTACACTGATGAAAACAAATAAGCGTCTTACTAGAAATAGATTTAATAACCAAATTTAGGTACGATTATTAACAATATCCCACAGAAATAGTATTACATACAATCAATATTCCTAGATGTGTGGCCCATACTTAAACTATCACAAAATGTACGACAACTTAAAACTAATAAAACCTTAACTACTACTATGCAATATATGACCCCTAAAGAATGCTGGATTAGAAAATTACATTAAACTACTGAATAATAACGGTAAAATCAACAGAATAATGTGAACTAGGTAAGTGACGATAGGCTAAATTGACAAAGGAAGTGAAAAATTGCAAGAGTTGTGTTCAAATCTACTAAAAATTCAATTGGTTATATGCAAAATAGTTAAATAAAACTGGCAATTTAAGGTGTAAAATACTAAACAAAATAGGTACGGAAACTGTAGTTACGTGGGTCGAATGACAGCCATTACATTACAATTTAGTGGAAGGTGGGATGTTGTATCTCTCGTTATGCTATTTAAAGACGCTTACCTCCAGCAGGTTTCACAATGTCTACGGTAGTCCTACCAGGGGAGCGCAGCTTCCAACGGAACCAGGCAGGAGATTCTTTCAGGTGCAACTCAGAATTCAATCAACAGCTTGGCAACCAAGTTTTAGCAAAACCAACGTTCACGTACTATCCCGACTCAAACGTACAAATAACGTAAAAGGTAAGACGCAGGGTTAAACGTACTATCCAGACCTAAATGTACAGGAAACAATATCAGTAAGAGTCAAAAATAAAGGTAACAGTAAAACGTAAAATTGACAGCAAAAGCCATGCAATAAGGAAATGACGAAGGTTACAAATCTATTTTCCAAAGAGATTTCAGAGGCATACCTTAGATGTTGAGTGAGCTTAAAGAATTCCTTTGCCGTGTGCTCATAGAAAGTTGATTGATTCGGAAAATTCCTTAGCAGTACTTCCCAGCAGAAAATAATAAAAAATTGCTAAATTCGTCATCTACAGCACCATATCCCATTAAAGGAGCAAACTCACAAAATTGCTATACACGTGCTGAGCGAGAAAACTTATCTTCGGCAAGCAAACGGAAAAAATCACCAAAAATGGCCAAGACGGAAACCTCTGTCAAAAATCCAAGGATTATGAAGCTCTTCATGGGTATATTCAAAATGACCACTACACAGCGTAACCCACAACTCTGATAAATATCCCTAACGACGCTTATTTCCCACACATAATATCGTATTTCCATTAACAAAACAATAAGTTTAATCCACAATAACGGTCTTGAAAAGGTTATAACCGGACGTTAGGAACTCCCGTCCCTAAGAAATTAGTGAACGTCTTCCATGATGCGTTACCAGCAACGTTTTTGATGGTTCTAACTTCATCGTCATGCATAACTGACATGGAGCACAACGGTAGGCAACCAGTTATACTATGTAGATTCGACTAGAGCGATAACATTGGAACAATTGCGATATTTAGAGGTAAATAAACAGATGCGAAAATAGATTTTAACAGTGGACCACCTGAACAGAATAAATAATGAAGAAGATATGGCAAATAGCAATTATATTTGGCAAATACTTAACATAATTAACAAGGGCGACACCTATTAATGAAAAATATACACTGTGGGCATCCTAAGAAATCGTTTAATTATGATAGAAATAGTGACCGCAAAATAATCGTCACTAAAAACCAAATGAGCCTTTGTTCTGGGTTTTTTTAAAAAGTTCAGTAATTACCCCTATTCAGGGATTGAAATTTAAAAACAATTATATTTATATTATTTCTATTAAGTATATCGATTTTAAAAACGCGACATTATGTATTTTCTATCAAGAGATCACCCATAGGCCCTCGAAGGGGGTGAAATCATCCCCAAAATATCAAAAAAATGAAAACCACTTTGAATAATTCTGAAAATATTTAAATGTTTCAAGCCGTGACAAATATGGAAAATGATTGATGAAAAACAACTCGTACGAACGGTGAAACTACCCCCAAACACGAAAACATGAAAAAAAATCATAGCAATTTTTGGAAACGCTTAAGTATATTGCTTTTTTCCATAGCTGACATTCAGTTAGCTGATTTCGATGAAAACGAATAAAAATGTATAACATAAGCTAACTGAATGTCAGTTATAGAAAAAAACAATGAATACAGATGTTTCCAAAATATGCTACAATTTTCTTTCCTGTTTTCGTGTTTGGGGGTAGTTTTGCCGTTTGTAGCGGTTGTTTTGTCATCAAAACAGGCGAGGAATATTGTGACGTTAAATTCACCCCGCAGGTGGTGGAGCGTCACTTTGACACTCGAGCTTTGGCAGTCGGTTTACGGTAAAGACGGAATGCGAAAAGCTCGGGCGCCAGTTCCTTTTCTGGTGGAACAACCAATTACCCTCAAAGCCGGTTCAGCAGGACTTGAGTAGCTACAGTGAAGAAGTGGTAATGGCCAGCGGTCTAGGGAAAGACTTCAAATGCACCACAGTAAAAAGTAAATTTATTATCTTAGAATCTACTATTTACAATACTGCTTAATTCTATGACTACTATTACCAAACAGACAATCAAGAGCTTAAAAAAGTTAGGCTACGGTAAATGGAAACAAAGCTAATATGATAATGGTGACGATACGATGATAAAAACGGTCACTTTGCTTGCTTCCTCCTGTTGCGGGTGGGCACGCGTGCAGCTGATAGTTTAGGAGTCGACTACTTACGTTGGATGGTCGGTGTGTACTGTGTACTGTGTGCCGGATTGAGGAAACTGGAATAGACTACAGAGCTGCTAGAGTGAGAACTGCGTCGTCGGAATGCACACCAGTTCTGGAACTTAAAAAACATAAGCGGTCTTACCTACTATTCCTTACACACGCCTATGCTCCGTTACACCATTTTTTTTCATATTTGTCATGACTTGAAAGATTAAAATTTTTATTTTCATTATTTCTGAAAATATTTTTGAGTCTCTTGATATATTGGGAATGATCCCCCCTCAAGGACTTATGGAACTCTCTTCGACATACATAATTTCGCTTGCTTAAGGTTGATTTAATAGAAGTAATACAGATAGAATTGTTTTTAGATTTATTGATATTTTTTAAATTTCCACCCTTGAAAAGGGGTAATTACTGAACATTTTCAAAAAAACAAGAGCAATGTATCCTTTGGTTTTTAATTTGAGACCTGCTAAACCTTTTTACGATTTTTCCTAAGCTCGCAATTAACTACGCAAAAACAGGCGAAAAAACTGTTTTTTGCAGTCATTCTTTCTAAACATATTTACGCAATTCTTCCATACTTGGCACATTTTATTTATCATAATTTTTGTCGAATGACAACTTTGTATATTTTTTTAACCAAGCGTTATTAGATTTTTTTGTACCAATAACTGATAACTATATTCCGATTATTATTCTACTATGTCGTTCCTCAATTAGTAATAAATAAAGAGGAAAGTTTTAGGGAAATAACGTTAACGATTTTTAAAAATTAGATACAAAAACTATATCAATTTTCCACTGTGGTTCGAATTCTTTCGGCGGTATATAAATCATCCAGATTGCGTGCCGGAATCGGCAGCAATGCCCACTTTACGCTAGCAAATCAATCAATCAATCATCAAAAACTATATAATTACTTCCACATCCACGTAGTGGATTGGAAGTATAGTAATCGCAAAAAAATTTTCAAAATTTTTTATTCGTGTAAGAGGTTTAGAATGTCATGAAACGTCGAGATTTTAAATTTGAGCGAAAAAAAATTTTCTGTCGGTCTGTCTGTCTGTAACTTTTTTTGTCCGCGCGTTTTCTCCGGAACGGTTTAAGATATTGACTTGAAATTTTGTACACGTATATACTATAACGAGATCTGGAACTGGATTGTTTTTTGAGGATATCCGGTGAAGGGTTGGGGGTTAAATAGGGGTAAATAAGGGAAAATAAGTAAAGCAAGCTTGTAAAGAAACTTGAAATTCGGTGTATGTACTAGAAGTTAAGGCCTCAGATTTTTTTGTAATATTTTTCAACCCCCACCACCCCTACCCCATTAATGGGGTTGATAAAATAAAGTTGAGATATTCATTTGAAATTTCGTACACGTATGTATTATAACGACGCGCGACGTCTGGAATTAGATTATATGTTGAGATGATTCCGTTGAAGGGTTGGGGGTTAATTTGGGGTAAATAGGGGAATATAAGTAAAACAAGTTGGTGAGACTACAGAAACTTGAAATTCGATGTATGTACTAGAAACCAAAGCGTCAGATTTTTTCATAATATTTTTCAACCCCCACCACCCCTACTCCAATATGAAAAGGGTTGATAAAATAAAATTGAAATATTCATTTGAAGTTTGGTACAAGTATGTACTATAACGACATCTGGAACTAGATTATATTTTGAGATGATTCCGTTGAAGGGTTGGGGGTTTAATAGGGGTAAATAGGGGAAAATAAGTAAAGCAAGCTTGTAAGAGTAAAGAAACTTGAAATTCGGTGTATGTACTAGAAGTTAAGGCCTCAGATTTTTTTGTAATATTTTTCAACCCCCCACCACCTTTACTCCATTAATGGGGTTGATAAAATAAAGTTGAGATATTCATTTGAAATTTCGTACACGTATGTATTATAACGACGTCTGGAATTAGATTATATTTTGAGATGATTCCGTTGAAGGGTTGGGGGTTAATTTGGGGTAAATAGGGGAATATAAGTAAAACAAGTTGGTGAGACTACAGAAATTTGAAATTCGATGTATGTACTAGAAACCAAAGCGTCAGATTTTTTCATAATATATTTCAGCCCCCACCACCCCTACTCCATTATTCAAGGGGTTGATAAAATAAAATTGAGATATTGACGTAAAATTTAGTACGCATATCTATTATAACGACATATGAAACTAGATTATATTTTGAGATGATTCCGTTGATGGGTTGGGGGTTAAATAGAGGTATATGAGGGACAATAAGTAAAGCAAGCTGGTAAAAGTACAGAAATTTGTGATTTGGTGTATATACTAGAAGCGAAGGTCTCAGGTTTTTTTATTAGTATTTTCCATCCCCCCACCACTCCCACTCCCTTATTAAAAGAGTTGATAAAATTAAATTTAAATTTTCAATTGAGATTTGGTACATTTATATATTATAAGTATATCTGAAACTAGATTATATTTTGACATGATTGCGTCGAAGGAGTGGGGATAAGTAGAGGTAAATAGGAAAAAATAAGTAAAGCAAGCTGGTAAGAGTACTACAATTTGAAATTCGGTGTATGTCCTAGAAGCCAAGGCCTCAGATTTTTAATAATATTTTTCAACCCTTCCACTACCCTTACTCCATTATTAAAGGGGTTGATAAAATAAAATATTCACTTGTAATTTGGTAGACGTATGTATTATAACGACATCTGGAACTAGATTATATTTTGGATTGATTCCGTAGAAGGGAATAAGTAAATCGGGCTGGTAAGAGTACAGAAATTTGGGATTCGGTGTATATACTAGAAACCAAGGCCTCAGATTTATTTCTAATATTTTTCAAACTCCACCACCTCCGCTTCATTATTAATGGGATTGATAACATCAAATTGAGATATTCACTTGAAAGTTAGTACACGTATGTATTGTAGTGACATCTGATTGAGATGACTCCATTGAAGGAGTCGGAAGTGGTAGGTTGTCAATAGTGGAAAATAAGTAGGGTAAACTAGAAACTTCATTTTTAGCGTATATGGTAGAAACCACCTCCTCAAACTTTTCTATTACATCTGCCCTAAATATTATTAAAATTCTATGACCAATAATTTCCACATACTAGAGTGCAAATATAGTCAAGATGTTTCCTTTAAAGTGACTTGGACGAAGAATCTGGATGTGGAAGTAGTGATTCCTTAGGCAGCGGTTTTTTTCCACGGTTAAGTGATAGAACAGGCGGTATGCCACCTGAACTTCACCTATGTAAACAAACTCTATTTGTTTAATAAAGTCATTTATTATTATTATTATTATTATTATTATTATTATTATTATTATTAAATCGCTGTGACTTGTTACTGATATTTTCTTTACTTTCAACATGCATAATAATAAGCATTACCTTGTAAAGAAGCTGATACTCTATTCTTGTTATGAAATGAGTGTTATCATAAGGATTATTTTTATTATTATTATCGATTTCGTTATTATTGATTCTAATTTTTATTTTTACTATCAGCATCATATCTAACACTTTTTATTGAATTTTCAAATAGGCAATATATTCCTTATATTGTTAATAAAAATATATTGATCCATTGTTATTAACGAGAGTGCGGAGAGGTTATCGACCTGTAACGGTATTTTTTATACTACACTCACATATATACTTTCCCTAAATTCATTTATTTTCATATAACTGTTGCGACATTCTCTCACACTGTGTTCAATTGGTAGGCGCAGTATACATACATGTCATAATCTTATCTTTTACACTTCTAAACTTTCATCGCGTTTTGCTTTAAAGAAACATAGGGATGGTAAATTTGTTAATATTTACACAGTAGAGTACACAAATTCGTATTATTTCTTCGCATCGACGCCATACATTGAGCCAAATGTCTAGTTTGGTACAGTAAAGTATGTTGTTATACTAAGGCCAAGAAGTGTTGTCAGTAGAGCAAAAAATCAGAGGCATTCTGATCAAAGGATAGTAGCTGTTATGTAATACTGAACCCATTAATGCCTACAGTATGATTTATAATACATAAGTTCTGTTACATTTTGAATCTGCATGTGTCATTTCAGTGTTTCAGAAGTATTCATTTATAATTAGAAATTGGTTAAAGATACTATGTTTTATGTGTTTGGTGCAAAAATCAACCCGTGATATAAATTACAAGTTGCTTATTTAGCATCTTGTCCACGCGGAATTCACATAAAGATAATTACGAGTCTTAGGTAAGGTTGCATCCAACACAATTTTTCTGTACGGTAGTTTATTATACTTTTTTGCTATAAGCTTCTTTATACTCCAGTAGAGGCACTGTAATATTCTAAAGTGATACTTGAATAATTCTCAAATTGTTAGAGCGATAAAAACATTGCGTATGAAATATCATACGTTAGGCACATATGTGTCTCCACACATCAGATCTTTTCTTCAGAACAAACTTTACCATCCTTCAGACACAAGAGATGCTGAAGAACTATTGAGATATTTAGATTAAAATAGTTCGGATGATGAAGATTTTAATCAAATTAATAAATGAGAGCATATGAATTTGGTTCTATTACTACCACAAGATGGCCAGGACAGTAATATGGATGATGCACCAAGTGATAATGAGAGTTCATATGATATTCACCATGTTGGAAAAGTCGTCTTGAAACAACCGATAGAAATGTTCGCTTGACGTAGCAGGAAAATCGCAAATTAACAGCATAACCACAATGTACACAATTTTGATTCTAGTGATAATGATGAGGACATTCCACTTCCAAAGAAATTTCTTCCTAACTATAGGGTGTGCAAATGTTCTCTCGGGCCTCTTTCTCATAACTCGCTGTAAAAAGCTCTTTTTACCGCGAAACAGGAATCTTCCTTGCACTTCCACCGTAAATGGATATTTACCTGTGGAACAGTTAATAAATACAAGCTCCTTACGGCGAGCTAATGTATGCATTTCTTGGCAGGAATTTAGGGGAACGCACTGATACAGACATTGAAACGAAAACACAGATTTCTGAGAAACATGAAACCATATATGGACACAAGCAGGCAGGGGGAGGTGTACACTGCTAGATTCAGAAACAGAAGAAAGATAAATCTCAGACGAAGAATAAATAAAGAGATGGTGTTAAATGGAAACTTAAAAGAAGATGGAAACTAAAAAGAAGATGAAAACTAAAAAGAAGCATCTCGCAATAGCCTACACTTTCCATCCGATGAAAACAGATGGAAACTTAAAAAAGCATCTCACAAACACCTATACTTCCCTTACTATATTTCTTCCCCAGGCGACATGTGGCTCTCGCTGCTGGCAACCAGCATATCCCATGTCCAATCCAGCTTATGCGGCCGGTCCAGCGGTATATAAAAACGTCCAGAATAGATATCTGGAATCTGCAGCAATGCCTACCTTACGCTGGCAAGTCGACCAACCAATCAACGTTGTTCAACAAATTAAAACTTAAGATTTACAACCAACAGACTTATGCAATGATCGAAATAGTGATAATAAAGACAATTTTGATTCGAGCGATAGTGACGACGACATTCCACTTGCAAAGAGATTTAAAATAAGTAACACAATATAGGAAAAGCAACTGTTACTAAAAAAATAATAAAGACAAAGTACAGAAAAAGAATAGAAATTGGACAGAAGAAATATTACAGCCATTACTCTCATAATTTTAGTAAATAAACTCGTTTCTACAAAATATTTACATTTTTGATTTTGACAGCTCATCCAGTTATGCTAAAGTATCCGCTATTGCCTACCGTATGATATATCATACGCGAAAAAAAAGTACCAAATGAAACTAAAAAAAAAATAAAATAATAGTTTAGGGGCAATTTAGATACTGATATGAAGTTACTCTAAAAAAATTGCGACAATCTGAAAGAAAAAGTTACTCAGGCATTAATGGGTTAAGCAGCACCTCGTTCTACTATATAATTCCACATAATTCAGAGAAATATATAAGTTTTATCCGCCTATAAGAGATGAAAACCACGACTAGGTCATTATGTGTAATTGGTACAATCCACCAAATAGAATAAATGTTTTAATGCGGTGCCTTTATACCTAATAATTTGTTCAACTGTGAAATTGGCGGAACTTTTGTAAACTAACGTGAAACGAGCCCAACCTAGGGCATTCAGTGGCGCCACTTGTACGAGTAACGGTTTCAATGCAATGGACAAATATTTTCGATTGCGCTGCTATAATACATGGAGATAATGTTGCCAGATTTAAGCATACTATTTTAAATTTAAGAAATATGGTGACTCATGCATAATTAACACAATCCGAATGCTTTCATTTCCTCGAATTCCGTACGTGCGAATTTACGAAATACGTAATTCTTATTTCTTAGTTGGCATGTCGGCTCCCGGGAGCGTCTTTAGTCTGTGGTGCCGTTAATAATAATAATAATAATAATATATCTAATAATCTGTTCAACTACTGTGCAATTTTCGGAATAACTGTCATAAACGAACTTCACGAGCCCATCCTACACATTCTGTAGTGCCACATATGTATTTACAATAGTAACGGTTTTAATGCAACGGACAAATATTTGCAGTTGCGCTGCTATAATACGTGAAAGTAATGTTGCCAGATTTAAGCATAATATTTTAAATTTAAGACATAGTAGCTCATGCATAATTAACACATTCCGAATGCTTTCGTTTCTTCGAATTGTGTACCTGCGAATATAGGAAATTCGTAAATCTGCACGCCCCTGGCTCTACTGACTAGACTTATTGGCCCTACTATAGTGGTATGATTAATGTTCTATATTTTGAACCGGATGCAATTATCTGTATTTGATTCGCTGTAAGTTTTCAAAGTAATTTCAAGACCAATGGACCCCCCCACCCACACACACCACAAGTGAGAATCTGCCATCAGTTAAATTCGCCCAAATTTTGATATGTTGCTCTAATGATAGAGTAGATCAACAGTCTTGATGAGCCCGAGTCCCAGAAACAGACCCTTCTACTCCTTTTCGCCCTCTAAAGGGGTAAGAAGTATTGGAGTAAATGATATCCCTACATTAATATCTTGTACTTTCAATAGTTACGAAAAATTCTGACACACTTCCACCTTCCTATTCTCTTCCACCCCTTACGGAGAATGTAAATACCTCTGCGGATGCAAAAGATTCTCTGTTAAATGTTCTCTTCATTTCATTGAATTAATAGTGTTTTCATAAAAGAAATACAGGTGCGCAATCGTCAAAGTCATATTTATTACCTAAAGGGGCTTTGGAAAGGTAAGGGGTTCGGTCAAAATAATGTCTGCATCCACTTTGGAGTATCCTCGTCAACTTACTGATTATATTCGTGAAAGAAATACAGATGCCCAGCTGTCAAAGCCATTTTCAACCAGAGGAGGGGGTTAATAAGGGTATACCGGTGGTATAGAGAATTGCCATCATCTTAATAATGCTATAACATTATTTCGAAAGATATCGAGTCGGCTCCAGTATAAAATGACCGATGCATGAATTAATGTGCACATAAGTTTTCACTATCTCTTGCACACAAACTTAAAGCAATAGCCTAAAGACATTGTCAATGTATGTCTACCAAGATTCTTTTCCACTTGTTTTAGACCGAAATGTGAAATGTACACTGAGGAGTGAGAAACATAGTCATAAGCTCAGCGATTCTCAAACTGTGTGTGATGAACTGACACTACTTTAAATATGAAAAACGTCTTGTTTAGAGGTAAATAGTGGATATTCATCCGTCAAACGAACAATGTCAAACCACTAAGTCTTACAATTTTCTAGTATGTACATATTACATGTTTTAGAATATAATGAACATAGGATCACGTAGCTCAATCGGTAAGATACTCGAGCAGCAAAATATAAACGGGGTGGTTGCGAGTTCGGTCCTCACTTTCTACTTTTTTTTTATTTGATTAAGATCTATTAAAAGTTAATAATTTTCTTTCTAAAATTTTTGTTTTATTAAACCACGCCGCGAGTTTTGTTAAAATTCTATTTTCCCCAAAAATGTGTCTTTTTTTACTACTAGTGCGTGTTTATCTCTAATAGAATCGACTTTTTTACTTTATATATTAATACACGAATGGTGAAACGTGCGCCGAGTTATTGTTCAAGTGTAGTGTTGTATTGTTTATGAAAACGTATCGTTAAGTGTAGTGTTCAAGTGTTTTAGTGTTTATGAAAACGTGCCAATGCGTTGTTCTTTCAGAATTGTTGTAATTTATTTGTTTTAAAATTATTGTTAATTTTTTTAATACATATTTTGTCACCCAAAATATTTATTTATTACCGCTAAAAGAAAAATAATTTATTTTCGTTATTCTCATAGACATTTCAGATTCTCTTTGTTATTATATGAAATATTTTATTTTTACTAACATCATTTCCCTTACTAATACTACGATCCTATCCTTTTCTGGCAAGAAGTGCCCATATTGCCCATACCTCCCCGTGGTTCTTGCTGGACTGTAACAATATTAGTCTTTGATTTCTTTTTCTGAACTCATTGTTATTGACTGAATTGAGCAATTCATTTCTTATTATCAGTTTCATTTGTGCCCGAGTCTATATACCTACAGTGTCCGCCATTAAGTTGGCTGCATATGGGAAAAAATTGTTATTGAGATTTCTAAAAAATATTATATTGGAAGTCCCTTTCTTTTTTTTACATGCAAACACCTTTATTCAACTAAAATACATAAAGTTTTTGCCGAAACTAATCAAATATTAGTGAAATAGACACAAGAATTTATGATTTTTTATATAGTAATTAATGGTAGGGGTAAAATTTGCACTTTTTTATTTTTCTCATATCTGCTTCAAAATTGATACATGGAATCCTTGTTGTATTCTATGCACTTTCTCTTAATAACATTTTTCGATATCTTAACAATTTGATAAGTTTTTCGGTACCACCATCAACTATTTTTTACAGTCCTGCCAAACCGGTGATCACATGACATGTGTCAAAATGTAATCTTTTGTTGTCGGCCATGCATAAATGAACCCCCAATAGAGTTTTTTTTAAATGTCAATAATATAATCTTTCTCATATGTAGCTAAATTTATGTCGGACAATGTATAATCAGAATTTCACTAAAATGACGACAAAATTAATAACCTTAACATTTTATGATAATATCTTTCCTATTTTTTTTATAATTATTTAGCGAGATCATTGCTGTTAGAGGGAACTGTTTGAGAATTACTGGTATTTCTTATGGATCAAATAAAATCTTAGCACTTTAGCGGCCATGACACAAGTCAGCTTAAATTGTACCTGACTCTACGCAGGCATGAAAGTATTTTTCATTCCTCGGAAGAGATGTGAAATGGTGAATAAATGCTTTGAAGTAATTGCCCCCACCTTTCTTCGAGACACGAGTCTTATTTTAGTGGCTTCAATATATATTTGAAGAAGAAATACAGGTTTGCACTGGTTAAAGTCATTTTAGTGACCTCTCCCCCCCCCCTCCCAAAGGGCATAAGGGTAATGGAGTATCTGGGAGTAATTCATGCACGTATCGAATGTATCGATTGATGTATTCATTACCATAACAGCTCCATAACATTTTTCAAAGAGAAATACCGATGTGAATTGGTCAAAGTCCTTTTCACCTCCCAGAAAGAGGTGGGAAAGAATAAGAGGGTGCCTCGGAATAAATTCTGCACCTATCTTAGATCATTTTACCCATTTGAATCATTCAATAACATTTTCGTAAAATAAATGCAGGCACTCAATTTTGATAATCACTTTCATCCCCGGCAGGGGTGGGGAAGTGTGAGGTGGTAGGTATCTGGGAATAATACTTGCATTGATTATTGAATCATCTTCACAATTGAGTAATATTTTTGAAAAAGAAATACTAGTGCGCAATTGTCAAATGCACTTTCACCTCCCGAAAGGGGCGAAAAATGATAAGGGGGTGCCTTGGTGCCATGGCAGATATAATAAATTTAATATCATGAATTTAAATTAATAAATACAGCAAATGCTATGTTACTGGATTCTTTTTTTTTTTCCTTCACTGGCTTTGGATGTCTCCATTTAGCCACGATGTTTTTATTTTACGCTATACTAGTTATACAATAACTAATCTATATTTAAAATCTATAATTCCATAAACTAATCGACCTATAACCTAACACGAGAGGACCAGCTGGTGTTGCAAGACTCAAGGATTATTGGACAGGGACACACACTTCACGTCAAGGTGCCCTTCATGACGCCTTTGTTTAACACGTAACACACACGGGGCAACGGTAAGGGGGTGATATAAAAACCGGGGGATAAGAACAGAGGAACTCATCTAAACCTATATTTTGACACGACATACCCTAATAAACTCCCAAAATATACATTTAAAATTTTCATTTGTGGTTACTATGTATAGCAGCGAGGTACTATCCAATGGTAGCGGAATACAGTTCTCCAACATTTTTCTTTTCAAGAAGTTCACACCAATTGCGTTAAAATTGCAATCAAATAGCCAGTGGTTGATGTCGCCAATATTTCCGTTGCAGTCGCAGATAGGACTGTCAAGGATTTTCATCTTGAACAGCATGGATTTGAAAGCTCCGTGACCAAATAGGCAACGAATGTATGTTATAAACATTTGCCTGTTGTACGGGAATGAAATGAAAGATGGTTTAGAAGTTAGGCGGCTATATATGCGACAATAGTGGGTGTTTTTCCTTGTGCGGATCCATTCTTCCTACTGGATTCTTATTAGCTTGCTTTACTTATTTATCCTCAACCCTTCATCGAAATTCAGATCTCGTTATAATACACTTGTACCAAATTTCAAGTCAATGTCTTTATCCTCTCTAGAGAGAACGTGCGCACAAAATTAGTTACAGATCGATAGACAGACCTTAAACTATTTTATTAAAAATCTTATAATTTCTGTTGCTTTCTGTTATCTAGTTTCATTGTATGGTTTGGATCCACGATCAATTCCAAGTGTCAAATAGATAAATACATTCGTTATAAGATATTAATGAATCATTATAAACCAATATTTCAAAAAGTAGCTCATCTATGACGCTTTTGATTGGGTTCTAATAAAAAAACATAAAGTAAACAAAGCGTATTATTGCAATAATCTCGTTCACTGAACACGCCATTTCAAATAATTGAATAGAGATCTAACCATAGATTTATGTTTAATGTGAGACTGTATATTTTTAGTGAAAGGAATTACAATATTTCAACTTCCTCAGGAAGTGAATAAAACATACATGAATGGCGTTACATTAAACTGACTTACATGGCTCTCCTGGAAAGTGAAAGTGTTATTATATAAATAAAAAATTATGTTGGAAGTATTTTGTTGGACAGTTTCGTTTTAGTGAACCTGTTTGAGTTATGTTTTATATCACCTATAAACGCATGTTTTCAGTTTTTTCTAGCAGAAAAATTTAAGAACTTAATATATTATATCTTTCTTTTCAACCTGGTCAATCGATTGTACAATATTAAATGATAATGTAATGAAATACGTCAATATACAAAAGTGTATAGTTTAGACATCATTCTCGACTTCTAATTTCTCTATTCTTGAAATACACACGCCGGTAAATTTAAAGGACCGTGATTAATTGGTACCACTTCCTTCGCATACCAGAGAAGTACTGTATTCGAGAAAAAATGTACCCTATGAGATTTTTTCGTATTTTCACGTTTCACATCATGTAGATTACTAAATTATAAGTTTTTCAATTCCGTCTGTCTGTCTCTCTGTCCGTCCGCGTCCGTCCGCCCGTCCGTCCGTCCGTCTGTCTGTTGGTCTTCCTATTGGTGCATTAACTAAAAAAACTACTTGACGGACGAGAGCCAAATTTGGTAGGTAGCTGACGCTACTGCCATCGAAGAAATGGTTAGACTTTCACTGGAAAATATATAGGGTGGACCGTCTAAAGGGGATGGATTATGAAAAAACGTTAGTTCGCTCTAATTTAAAGTTTCCACGTTTTATGACATGCTAAACCTACTTCAGGAAGAAAATACCAATAGAATAGATGAAAACATTTTTTTGCTTAAATTTAACATTTTCACGTTTCGTGTCCATTCTAAACGCATTTTAAAAAATATGAAAATTTAAAAATAAAAAATTTTCAAATTTGTTTTAACACTGGAATAAATAGATGATGGATAAAAATGGTTTGTCTCAAATTTAAAATTTACACAATTCATGACATTATAAAGCCATTACAGAAAAAACATGTTTTAACTATTTTTTAACCACAATGTAAGTACTATAAAAAGAAAGATGGAAAAAAATGTTTCTTTGCTCAGATTTAAAATTTACATGTTTCATGACTAAACCTATTTTAAAAAAAATATATTGAAAATTTAAAATAAAAATTTTTCGAAATAAAAACCACTTTTTACCACTACTATAGAGTAAATGGAAATTTATTTTATATTTACTCAAATTTAAAATGTCCACGGTTCATGGAATTTTAAACCTAGTTTAAAAGAAGATAATAGAAAATTTAAAAAAAATTGTACCATTGGTATGGAATAATGATGGAAAATATTGTTTTGCTCAAATTTAAAATTTACACATTTCATGATATTCTGGCCTGTTAAGTACAAGAAAAAAATTTTTAAATTTATTTACCACTACTACTAATCTAGTAACTTTATACATTCTACCTGACATCAAATGGGTTTTCCATGATTTTTTAAGATGTTGTATTTAACTATAGATTAACGTTTAATCCGTATTTCCGACCTCGGCAGACCTCGGATCTTGGTCAAACATCCAAGAAACTGTGACATTTTTTACTTTTTTTTGTTCTTGTCAATTTTGACCCCTAAAACCTACACTTTTGGTAAAAGCAATTTAACGCTTTTAGAAATTTTTTAAAATAGACTAAATTTGCTACAAATTGGTATCAGAAAGGACTCTGTGGGCCAAATAGTGTCCGAGGTACAGCTATTTAAAGTTTGCATAATTTTTCATATTTTACCACGTTTAGCAATTTTTAACCTAAAAATCTGTGAATTTTTTACTTAAAAATCTGTGAAAAACCTAAATATCTCTACACAAAATACATGTCTTCCTATGTTTTCTGTTATTAATTTTTTAAATAGATTCAAAACTGACTGATATTTTACAAAGTTATTTTACTACACCCCGACCAAACAACCGGCGAATGGGCCCGGAGCTGAGCACATCACACTAAAAAACTGTAATATGTACAGTAAGACATACATAATATGTATTTCACTTCAGAAAAACATGATTTATGTATTGAGGCTTGAGACCAATCGTATGATGTAAAACCGGAAAAATCGCTAAAAATTATGAAATATGAGGAAATTGTCAAACTTTGAATAGCCGTGTCTCGGAGACTATTACATCGACAGAGTCCAATCTGGTAACAACTTAGGGGTCGAAATCGACAAAAACTGAAAAAAGGCAAAATCTCGCAGTTTCTTGGATTTTTTTACCAAGATCCGGAGGTCTGCCGAGGTCGTAAATTGGGATTCAACATTAATTTATAGTCATATACAACATATTAAAAAATCTTAGCTACCCCATTTGATGTCAGGTAACTCTCTTTTTTGATGACAATGTTACTGAACTATATGGAATGGATGGGGAAAAAAATTTTTTTGCTGGTCTATTTTCTTATTTTATTTCAAAAAAATTTTGTTTTCTAGTAATAATAGTGATAACTACGTTCCGATTATTATTCTCATATATCGTTCGTAATTAATAATTTTTTAGAGTGACCGCCCTGTATAAATAAAGAGAGAAGTTCTGTGTAAATACTTTTTTCTACATAATTTTTTTTCTCTAACAAATTTTAATAGACATTTAAAAGAAAAAGTTACTCATAATAATATAATACTCATAAAATAGCGTTTTTGCAAAAAACATTTTAACTCGCTTTAAATATTTGATAATCAATCAAAATTACAAGGATTTATTGTTTTCATTATTGTGATGATGTTATCGATTATTTTTTGAAGCAAGTTCTCTCCTATTTGAAGTGGAGCAGCTCTCGCTTCTTCTATGTTTTGAACAGCAGAAATTTTTTACCTAAGTCGTTTGCCTAGCATGTTCCATACGTGGTCAATTGTATTCAAGTCCGGGGAACACTCAAGTCAAATAATTGTCGGTATATCCATTTGGTTTGAAAGGTTTGCGTGAGGACAAACGTAGTATCGCGCGTCTGAGGGACACGACAAAAATGTATAATTGACAGGCGCCAGCCGTTCCTTCGCAACGATATCTAGCTATATATCCACTCTCAAGGACGATTCTGATCACTTGTAAGACTCCCCAAGGTGAAAATGAAGAAGATGGCTGGGAACTTCATAAACTTATATGAAGTTCCCAGCCATTCTCCTCCAAAGACGCATTGCTGAGCATTATTGCAAGGAAATACTATAAATGGGTGGCTGTTGCCCGTTTAAGAGTCTGGAAAGGGTCAAACACTTCTGTCGGTATCTTTTTCTTGATCATCCTTGAAAACTGGAGGATAAGCGTCGAAACTGGAAAGATAAAGAAAATCAATTTCCCATCCCCTGGCAGGGTAGTTTCATTATCGTTTCACTTTTTTCAATCCCGATGAAGTTATCAACATATTGCATAGAAACATACAATGCCGAGCGTTGGTATAAGAAAACGGTAAAACGCGGTGGTTTTTGGCTATTTCAGGGGGTGCGCATGGTTAAAAAATTATCTTACTCTGTAACGAGTTTTTTCCTTAACTTGTTGTCAATTACTTAATTAGTTGCCAAATATTTTCAATTCAGCACCCGTGCTACATAATTTTGAATTGTTCGAGGTAAAACGCCAACGCGAAATCACCACTGAGCATGCGCGGGCGGAATATCAAAGGGAGATGGAGCTAACAGCCATTGAAAACCGGGACTTTCCGTCTTGACGTCGCTGAGGTGAGATTGTTCTAATTTTTTCTTAAAAGATTTGGAGTTATTAGAGCCATCCTGTAATACTTTGTTGAAATTTTTACTTTTATTATTGAATTATTATTGTATTAGAATAGTAACGTAGTTATTCTGGATTAATGTTGAATTTTTAGCTGGCATTTAGTTGAATTATTGTAGTATATTTGAGGTTAACCTTGCGGTTCTTAAAATCACTTGTTTGTGAATTGCCCCAGCAGTAGTTTATTTAACTGTCATTTTGGGACAGTTGCTGCTGGTTATTTTATGTTTTGGTATTATATCAATAATTTTTGCCAGTAGTGTAATACTATATTTTATACTTACCTATATTTTTTTTTGTATTCAGGGTCGCTTTTTTAGATGGTCTCATTTCACGACTAGTATACTAATTATTGAATTTATTAAAACACGAGACGTAAAGTCAATTTCTTTAAATTCATTTTTGTAATAGTACGGAGATCATCTCCAAAATTTTAAATTTTCTCCTTTCATTTTTTCTTCTTTTCAATCTTAATATCTATTTCCTTTTTTCTACTTTGAACATTTTCTTAATTTAATGCTTAAAGTTTACAAATTCTAATTTATTTGTGTGTAGTTTTTATAAAATTCGTAACCTTGGCCAATTTTTTATTCTTTTCAATAAGTTTTAAAGTCAATTAATAATTTATTTAGTCATTTCAAATTTAAATCGTCAGTTTTTTTTCTACTTTGTAAATTAACTTAATTTATATCAACTGATTCCTGAATGACCATTGTTTTTCATGAAATAATCTGGATCGACCAACCCTGATCAAGCACATGATAGTTTTGCTAATGGCTGGACGAGAATTATAATTGGCTGAACATTTCCAACTTCGTGCCACCCTGAAATTTCCTCGTTGACCCGGACAAACAATATAAGTCCTCAATCCCAGTAGCTGTGGCCATCTTCAGGAATTGATACCTTGAAACTCCGCACTCGCCCCCCCAACGTTACGTAAGCAATTACCTATCGTCCCTGCTTTTCTTGGTCAAAAGATAACTACACTGATTGTTAAACCAGTTGATCTTTTCAATTAATTTTTTTATGGAGATTTTCTTTTTTAAGTAATTCAAAATTTTATTCACTAGATATTCAATTTAACTCAATTCATTTTCTTATTCATATTTAATTGTAAAGACTTTGTAAATTTTTTGTAATTACTTCCACATCCACGTAGTGGATTGGAAGTATAGTAATCGCAAAAAAATTTTCAAAAATTTTTATTCGTGAAATAGGTTTAGAATGTCATGAAACGTCGAGATTTTAAATTTGAGCGAAAAAAAAAATTCTGTCTGTCTGTCGGTCTGTCGGTCTGTCGGTCTGTCGGTCTGTCTGTCGGTTTGTCTGTCTGTAACTTTTTTTGTCCGCACGCTTTCTCCGGAACGGTTTAAGATATTGACCTGAAATTTTGTACACGTATATATTATAACGAGATCTGGAACTGGATTGTTTTTTGAGGAAATCCGGTGAAGGGTTGGGGGTTAAATAGGGGTAAATAGGGGGAAATAAGTAAAGCAAGCTTGTAAGAGTACAGAAACTTGAAATTCGGTGTATGTACTAGAAGTTAAGGCCTCAGATTTTTTTATAATATTTTTCAACCCCCCACCACCCCTACCCCATTAAAGGGGTTGAAAAAATAAAGTTGAGATATTCATTTGAAATTTCGTACACGTATGTATTTTAACGATGTCTAGAATTAGATTATATTTTGGGATGATTCCGTTGAACGGTTGGGGGTTAATTTGGGGTAAATAGAGGAATATAAGTAAAACAAGTTGGTAAGAGTACAGAAACTTGAAATTCGGTGTATGTACTAAAAGCCAAAGCGTCAGATTTTTTAATAATATTTTTCAACCCCCACCACCCCTACTCCAATTTGAAAAGGGTTGATAAAATAAAATTGAGATATTCATTTGAAATTTTCTACACGTATGTATCTGGAACTAGATTATATTTTGAGATAATTCCGTTGAAGGGTTGGGGGTTAAATAGGGGTAAATAGGGGAAAATAAATAAAGCAAGCTGGTAGAACTACAGAAACTTGAAATTCGGTGTATGTACTAGAAGCCAAGGTCTCAGATTATTTATAATATTTTTCAACCCCCACCACCCCTACTTCATTATTAAAAGGGTTGATAAAATAAAATCGAGATATTCATTTGAAATTTGGTACACGTATGAACTATAACGACATCTGGAACTAGATTATACTTTGAGATGATTCCGTTGAAGGGTTGGAGGTTATTTAGGGGTCAATAGGGGGAAATAAGTAAAGCAAGCTGGTATGATTACAGAAACTTGAAATTCGCTGTATGTACAAGAAGTTAAGGCCTCAGATTTTTTTATAATATTTTTCAACCCCCCCACCACCCCTACCCCATTAATGGGGTTGACAAAATAAAGTTGAGATATTCATTTGAAATTTCGTACACGTATGTATTATAACGACGTCTGGAATTAGTTTATATTTTGAGATGATTCCGTTGGAGGGTTGGGGGTTAATTTGGGGTAAATAGAGGAATATAAGTAAAAAGTTGGTAAGACAACAGAAACTTGAAATTCGGTGTATGTACTAGAAGCCACAGCGTCAGATTTTCTTATAATATTTTTCAACCCAACCACCCCTACTCCAATATGAAAAGGGTTGATAAAATAAAATTGAGATATTCATTTGAAATTTGGTACACGTATGTATTATAACTACGTCTGAAACTAGATCATAATTTGAGATGATGCCGTTGAAGGGTTGGGGGTTAAATAGGGGCAAATAGGGGAAAAACAGTAAAGCAAGCTGGTAAGACTACAGAAATTTGGGATTCGGTGTATATACTAGAAACCAAGGCCTCAGATTTCTTTCTAATATTTTTCAAACTCTACCACCTCCGCTTCATTATTAATGGGATTGATAACATCAAATTGAGATATTCACTTGAAAGTTAGTACACGTATGTATTGTAGTGACATCTGATTGAGATGACTCCATTGAGGTGGTAGGTTGTAAATAGTGGAAAATAAGTACGGTACACTAGAAACTTCATTTTTAACGTATATGGTAGAAACCAACTCCTCAAACTTTTCTATGACATCTACCCCAAATATTATTAAAATTCTATGACCAATAATTTCCACATACTAGAGTGCAAATATAGTCAAGATGTTTCCTTTAAAGTGACTTGGACGAATAATCTGGATGTGGAAGTAGTGATTCCTTAGGCAGCGGTTTTTTTATTTGTATTGTTATTTTGTTTAAATTTTGCTTTTGCTAAACAGTGCAGTAGCATCAGTTGTATGCATACTTTAATAACACTCAAATTATTTATTTAAAAAAAATAGACACATAAATAACTCTTCTCGCCATAGAGTGGACCCTCGACCAACCCTGAGCTAACCGGTTGCTACTCTTTTATAGCTTCCTCAGCACCCAAATAAGAAGTTGTGGTTGCAACTCTCGATCAACACCCTCGAGAACAGCAAGACTTAATCAGAATTTTATTAACACATTAATATAATCTATCTATGAATCTTGCTTCCCATAGAATTATATTTTTATCTGATTTATAATTTAAATGTTTAGTAATTTTGTATCATATTTTCTCCAAAAAACTATAACTATAAAATATAACCCAAGTTTGCCAAGTTTATTACTGTGAAAAATACTACAAGACGATAATAAAATATGTAACAAACACATAACACACGGCCTTAAATGATTTACTTTTCTTCTCTTTTCGTCTTTATTCTCTTTACATATTTAATTGATTTTGCGGGAAAAGTTTACCTGCAATTTATTGAATTGGTTCCAGACCTTTTACACTGGTAAGTGTATACAACTGTATGATCCCTCTGAAATATTTCTCGGTGAAAAGAATCCTTCAATGAACGACTGTCTATAATGTTTTCTTATGTAAATATCATGTAATAATATAACCTTCAAATTGAGATAAAAGTATTTTATCGTGTTAACGGGAAAATGCCAATGGGTGAGAAGCATAGAGAATTCTTTAAAGTACTTTTGTGTTTACTCGGCCAAGGTGTTTGTTTTGTATTTCTCTATTTTGACAAAAATACATTAATAAATAATCTTGAGAATGCTAATAAAATTAAACTGAAATAGAGGAAAAGAATGACTACCGAAAAAGACATTTTACGTATTGCTTTGGTTTTTTTCCTCCTATTGATAACATATCTTATTATAGCTGAGCGAACAGCATTACAGAAAATGAAAGGACAATGTTAAAAATGGCTGATTTTTGGCCCCCATCGCGAAATGCATAAAACCCAGAGAAAATTGGAAGAGGCTCAAAATTATAAATTATAATAATACATTATTATATTATTATTATTATATTATTACCCCTTATAGGGGTTGTTTTTGAAAATAGAGCTGCTGAGGTCAGGATCAGTTGAAGGTCTGGCTAAACTAGTAATAAAAAATCATTTTGTATACATTTTCAATCACCTTGGTACCTATTTTTTTAATATTAGGTGATGTGTATGGCGTTCCACCCCCTGAGTAGGGTGGTCTTTGCCCCATTGTTATCTCTCTTGAATCAGTAGCTAATAGTTATCGTAATATAAATAGAATTCTCACATTCAGTGTAAGCTATTGTTCAAAGCAATTTTAGAAGTTGTTTTTATATTTTTAGGTGTGGAATAGATTATCCCCAGCTTTTTGATACAAAGACGGGTTTTTATTAATTTTAAGTCTTTGCCAACCATTATCTCTGGGTCTTATACGTTCGGCGATGGAGGCCAAAGATGAGCTATTTTTGACATTGTCCTCTCGTTTTAAACTTTGCAACAATACTATTTGTTGTTGGCCCTCTTGAATGTTAAGGGAACAATATATGTAATATAAGGTAAACTTATATGAAAAACTCAACTTAACTTCCACATTCACGTAGTAATGAAAATATAGTAATCGGCTAAATGCAAAATAGAAAGGCAGGAAATGTTGAGATTTTAAATTTGAACCAAAAAATGTCTGTAGGTCGTCCGTTTGTTTATCTATCCGTCTGTAACTTTTTGTACACACGTTTTCCCTGAAACGGTTGAAGATATTGACTTAAAATGGTACACATATGGAATATAACGAGAACTGGAACTGGATTAAACTTACTTCATTGAAGGCTTGGAGGGTTGTAGGAAATAGGGGCCAATAAGTAAAGCTTTTCTTTTTAAGCGGTGCTAGGGGAATCTACAAAATATATCACAATTAACCAATATGATACTGGTAAATAACCTCTACGCTTGTGACGTTTACGTCAAAGGATCAGTTAGAGGCTGGTTTTTTTTTAAATAAACAACACAAATAAGTATAAAAACTTGAAATTAAATATTTCGCCGACGTTTCGGAAATCTAATCTGTTTCCTTTTTCAAGGCTTTTTTTGAAAAATCTTTTTTGCTGTGTATGATTTTTCAAAAAAAGCCTTGAAAA
Source organism: Stenurella melanura (assembly GCA_963583905.1). Classification (NCBI taxonomy): domain Eukaryota; kingdom Metazoa; phylum Arthropoda; class Insecta; order Coleoptera; family Cerambycidae; genus Stenurella; species Stenurella melanura. Next base: position 58,661,125 of record OY757314.1, on the reverse strand, counting down.
AGGAAACAGATTAGATTTCCGAAACGTCGGCGAAATATTTAATTTCAAGTTTTTATGCTTATTTGTGTTGTTTATTTAAAAAAAAACAGCCTCTAACTGATCCTTTGACGTAAACGTCACAGGCGTAGAGGTTATTTACCAGTATCATACCGGTTAATTGTGATATATTTTGTAGACTCCCCTAGCACCGCTTAAAAAGAAAACATACATGTGGCAGGAAGTCCCAAAGAATTGAAGAAGGAAAAAGAAAATTAAGATAATGCTACAAATAACATTTAGACAATAAGTAAAGCAAGCTACTAAGATTCCAGAAAGTTGCGATTTGTTGTATGTATTAGAAGCGAAGTTTTCACATTTTTTGCGACAATTACCACCCACGCCACCATCCCTACCCCAGCCCCCACGCCATTACTAAAAGGGGTTAACAAAATAAAATTGAGATATCCACTTGTGTACACTTATGTATTATAACGACATCAATTTTACTTCCACATCCACGAAGTGGATTGGAAGTATAGTAATCGCAAAAAAAATTTCGAAAATTTTTATTCGTGAAATAGGTATAGAATATCATGAAACGTCGAGATTTTAAATTTGAGCGAAAAAAAAAAAAAATTCTGTCTGTCTGTCTGTCTGTCTGTCTGTCTGTCTGTCTGTCTGTCTGTCTGTCTGTCGGTCGGTCTGTCTGTAACTTTTTTTTGTCCGCACGTTTTCTCCGGAACGGTTTAAGATATTGACTTGAAATTTTGTACACGTATATATTATAACGAGATCTGGAACTGAATTGTTTTTTGAGGATATCCGGTGAAGGGTTGGGGGTTAAATAGGGGTAAATAGGGGAAAATAAGTAAAACAAGCTTGTAAGAGTACAGAAACTTGAAATTCGGTGTATGTATTAGAAGTTAAGGCCTCAGATTATTTATAATATTTTTCAACCCCCCCACTACCCCTACCCCATTATTAATGGGGTTGATAAAATAAAGTTGAGATATTCATTTGAAATTTCGTACACTTATGTATTATAACGACGTCTGGAATTAGATTATATTTTGAGATGATTCCGTTGAAGGGTTGGGGGTTAATTTGGGGTAAATAGGGGAATGTAAGTAAAACAAGTTGGTAAGAGTAGAGATACTTGAAATTCGGTGTATGTAGTAGAAGACAAAGCGTCAGATTTTTTTATAATATTTTTCAACCTCCACCACCCCTACTCCAATATGAAAAGGGTTGATAAAATAAAAATAAGAAATTCATTTGAAATTTGGTACACGTATATATTATAACGACATCTGGAACTAGATTATAATTTGAGATGATTCCGTTGAAGGGTTGGGGGTTAAATAGGGGCAAATAGGGGTAAATAGGGGAAAATAAGTAAAGCAAGCTGGTAAGACTACAGAAACTTGAAATTCGGTGTAAGTACTAGAAGCCAAGGCCTCAGATTTTTTGATAATATATTTCAGCCCCCCTCCACCCCTACTCTATTATTCAAGGGGCTGATAAAATAAAATTGAGATATTATCATGAAATTTAGTACGCATATGTATTATAACGGCATCTGGAACTAGATTATATTTTGAGATCATTCCGTTGAAGGGTTGGGGGTTGAATAGGAACATATAAGGGAAAATAAGTAAAGCAAGCTGGTAAAAGTACAGAAATTTGGGATTTGGTGTATATACTAGAAGCGGAGGTCTCAGGTTTTTATTAGTATTTTCCATCCCCCCACCACCCCCACTCCCTTATTAAAAGAGTAAAATTAAATTTAAATTTTCACTTGAAATTTGGTACATTTATGTATTATAACTATATCTGAAACTAGATTATATTTTGACATGATTGCGTTGAAGGAGTGGGGGTACGTAGATGTAAATAGGGAAAAATAAGTAAAGTAAGCTGGTAAGAGTACTGCAACTTGAAACTCGGTGTATGTCCTAGAAGCCAAGACCTCAGATTTTTTAATAATATTTTTCAACCCTTCTCCTACTCTTACTACATTATTAAAGGGGTTGATAAAATATAATTGAGATATTCACTTGTAATTTGGTAGACGTATGTATTATAACGACATCTGGAAGTAGATTATATTTTGGAATGATTCCGTAGAAGGGTTAGGGTTAATAGGAGTAACTAGGGGAAAATAAGTAAATCAAGCTGGTAAGAGTACAGAAATTTGGGATTCGGTATATTTACTAGAAACCAGGGCCTCAGATTTCTTTCTGATATTTTTCAAACTCCACCACCTCCGCTTCATTATTAATGGGATTGATAACATAAAATTGAGATATTCACTTGAAAGTTAGTACACGTATGTATTGTAGTGACATCTGATTGAGATGACTCCATTGAAGGGGTAGGAGGTGGTAGGTTGTGAATAGTGGAAAATAAGTAGGGTAAATTAGAAACTTCATTTTTAACGTATATGGTAGAAACCAACTCCTCAAACTTTTCTATGACATCTGCCCCAAATATTATTAAAATTCTATGACCAATAATTTCCACATACTAGAGTGCAAATATAGTCAAAATGTTTCCTTTAAAGTGACTTGGATGACAAATCTGGATGTGGAAGTAGTGATTCCTTAGGCAGCGGTTTTTCAGAAGTATAAATATAAACCACCCTAACAACCACAGACCAGTAGACGGCGATAAAAATAAGTGTATTTTTAAGCTGAGAGCAATGTTTTGATTAATTCTTGTGTATCTTTTGGCGTTAACTACTTCATCACTATGCGTACTTTGTATGTTTATTTTTTAAATAAATAATTTAAAAAAACGACTTCTTTACACGTTTTGCTTCATATCTCCTCTATTGCACATTTTTCGCCGTATATATTGTATTAGTTTTTTGTTCCTCATTGAATAATCTAAAAATGAGACTGGGTTGAAGTGTTTTTTTTTTTTATTTGCAAATAGTGCTCAAAGTTAAAAAAGTGTCTTCTTTTCCACATTGAATAACTCGGAAAGGAAAACACCAGAAGCCTGAGACTTTCAAAAATTGTTTCTTTTAATGATATTAAGAAGTGTTTCAAATTTCAGCAAGATCGGTTTTTAACTTTGTAAGTAATAAACGATCGATTTGTTTTCAACCCTTAATTACAAATCGCTCCATTTCTTTTGTAAATAATTTAATCGATCCAAACCAGGTTAGAAAATTCAAAAAATTATTCAAATATAATATGCCGTTAGAATTTTCAGAAAGTATTTATTTTTACCGATCTTATAGTGATTTCTTTAAAGTGACCTTTTTTACACGACTTATAATACAATATAACTTTTTTATTTGTCAATGTAGATCATACGCTTTCTGTTTGGAAAATCTTTGTCTTAAAAAGCGCTTTCAAGTTATTAAAAAGCGGATAATCTACACTGAAACATAAAAGAGCTATATTGTTTTATACATTTATACATTGCGTAAAGAGTGTCCTTATACTCTAAAGAAGTCGTTATAAAATCGGTCAAAATCAATATTTTCTGAAAATTCTAAAGGTGTATTAAATTTTAATCGTTTTTTGAATTTTCTAGCATGGTTTGGATGATTTAAATCATTTGCAAAAGAAAGATTTGCAATTAAGGCTTGTTGAAAGAAAGATTTTTTATATCAGTGTAAGCAACAATTTCTGGTGTTTCCGTTTTTGAGTTATTTAATGTCGAATAAAAGGCACTTGTTTAACATTGAACACTTTAGATGAGGAACAAAAAACTAATAAGGTACATATGGCGAAAAATGCACAGAGGACGAGATATGAAGCAACACGTGAAAAAATTAGTTGTTTATTTTAAATTGTTAATTTAGGGCAAAAAACACATAATAATCAATCCAAACATTGCTCCCTCAAAAATGCACCTCAAAACCTTTGACTACTGGTCTGCCACCCTACATAACTGTTTATGTTTCACTTTACGTAAAATAAAATAAAATTTAATAAATTAATCTCCAGTTGTACCTACTTAAACAATTTTATCATGTGAAAAGTATCCGTTTTAGAATTAGATCTATAAGTATTATTATGAAATTTATAAAATGTTGTTAGTAAATATTCCAAACCGACTTCCTTGAAATTCTGCAAGTAAAATGAGAAATATTAATTTATATAGGATTGAAAAAGTCTGTTGCTAATAATACCGTATTGCATAAAACTATTTCAGTTCGTATTACATCGCGATTTCCTTTAGCTTTAAAAATCGAAAGTAAATGTGTTTGACCGTTACTTCACTAAGTAAACTCGTATCAGTGACTTTCTCTTTTATATTCTCTTCTTAATTTCAGTCTTATGTGGGCTTGATATACCGGTAGTAATACGTTTCCAAATAATATACAGTTAGGTGCTTGGCTGGTGAACCGTTACGTAATTTTTCTTACGAAAATCGTAGGACATTTACACATGTCGCTTCAATTTCTGTAGATATAGTAATTCTAGAATTTTTTCCTTGAATATGAATGAAATTGCATTATGTCATTGTCTTTTTATTCAGCCAATAAAATTTATTAAGCATTGCTACATAGAATTAATTCAACAAAAATACAACTTCCACTACCATTGGCAATTTAGTACGTGTAGAAATAATTCCATATTTTGCGCCCTTCTTAACCAATTTTAAAGGATTTTAAGAATGAGGTTATCAATTCGATTCGTATGTATGTTTTTTAACACGCAAATATTAACTTGACTTGTAACTTTATATTTCACTCAATTTTCACCCACTTCTAGATATCGTATTGACTTGAAATTTTGCATGAGTACTTATATTTACATAACAATACATTTTGATTTTTTTTATACAAAAATGCAAGATGGCCAATCTATTGTGATTAAATATCCGATTCTACTAAACATTGATTCTAGTGATTCTTGAGGTCGCAGATTATAAATATTTGATCGAAATTTAACAATTTAAAATTGCTGCGTCAATATGGTGAATGAGTTGTATAATTTCTGGTTGGATTTGTCTGAAAATCGGTATCCGAGGATTTTCTAGATCGTAGATTATGAATATTTAGTCGAAATTTGAAAATTCCAAATGGTGGTTCAACACGACGGATAGGCTTTGTCAGTTATCGGTAGGGAATTTCATTAAGTGACAAAATTGGGACAAAACTGAAAAGAAAATAAATGAATAATTTTCAAAAATTAAAAGACACGCTTTCGAAAACCATCTAGAGCAACGGTTAAAAAATGCACTAAAAAGAAGAAAATAATATTCTATGTACTTCTATCCCTTTTATAACGATTCTGACATAAATATGAAGATTGTATTGTTATGTGTCTTTAGTACGTTTGAATAAATAAATAAAAAATAATAATAAACGACGGTTTTCTTTTAAAACTGAATGGCACCAAAAAGTAGAAAATAGTTTTTATTCAGTGATTAAATTAAGTTACGATGAAAATAAAACAATTGAACGGTCATAAAACATAATGAATTATTACCTTTATCAACAATCAGCATTGCAATAAAACGTTTGAATAGTAATATAACAGCAACAGTACTACTTTATAAGTGCACAATGGTTTTCTTTCTCATCATCATTTTGTAATTTAATCGCTGAATAAAAAATATTTCCCTACGTTTTAGTACAATTCAGTTTTAAAAGAAAACCATTGTTTAAACATTTTTTTAAATTATTAATTTTTTAATTTTTAGTTTCCCGTCTACCTTTTGTATTATATTCAAAACGCCATCATTTCGTTTACTCTTATCATTTGATACCTATATCAAGGGGGTTGTAAAGAAATAGGTAATCCGCCATTTTGTGTGGATTTAGAATAACGTCCCGTGGCTTATTGTATTTTACCTGTCATACCCCTTCATTTGATACCCATGCTGAAAGAACTGTAAAAAAATAGGTGATCCGCCATTTTGGATTTAGAATTTATCACATAGCGTATTGTAATTTACTTTATATACCCTTTCATTTGTTACCCATGCCGAGGGGGTTATCGAGAAAAATGTAATCCGCCATTTTGTGGTGGCCGCCATGTTGGATCTACCATAATATTGAATATACTATATTGTATTGTTTTCAGAACCAAAATAGCGTGCAAAATTTCAGCACGATTAGATATCGGGAAGTGGTCAAAAATTCGATCACCACATTTGAACATACATACTACATACATACACACAACATTTCGAGCTAAAGAAAACCATTGAAAATGCTGAATACTCCAGGAATTTAAGCTGTAAAATTGACCTCTGTGCTAAAATCGTTCCCTACGAAAAGAAATTTTTTCATTGTGTTTATTTGGACGTCTTGAATAACACTTGGTAGTTACGCCACGATACACCTGGACGATTTCGTGAAAACCTAGTCAGAAGGTCGCGGAAACTGCGGATTCCTGATTAACTCAGTTTCTATGGCCCAAACAGGAACAGCACCTATTATAAAAGTTGTACATCTGTAAATTTTCTATCCCAAAGATCCTATACATTTTCCTCATAAGCCTAACCGTTTTGGAGATACGACAATATTCAACATTTGCTAAATCTACAAAACTTTCAACAGCTGTAAAATTATCATCACTTCCTTCAGCAACTTCAGCAGCTCAACGGCATTTGTGTAGAGTGTATTATCCAGTTCAAACATAATTGGGAAAATATTCTAAGCAGTGGGGCTGGATTTGGAAGATTAATATTTTGCAACCAGTACTAACACAGTTATCACCAGCAGCAGACGTATTGTTAGATTCAATTTTTTGCAACTGTACGAAGGGTTGTACAGGAAAATGTAGCTGTAGGAAAGTAGGACTGAATTGTTCAACAGCATGTGGCCATTGCCACGGTCACTCCTGCTTGAATATAGCACCTATAATTGCTATGAATGACGAAATGGACGACGTAGAATCTTATCAGAATGAAAGTAATGACAAAATATTTTTCTATTTTGTTTATCCCCGAAAATTTTGTCCGTCAGGCTCCCCTCCTATCAAGTTTAGTAATTCTCCGTTTTCCCTTTGAAAATTTTGTTCTTCAAAATCATCTTGATCCAAACGGTTCTGGGTCCGGATGGAATATTTTCATTATTAGGGAGGGTCCCTTCTCTAACTTTAGCGTCAGAGGCCGGCACGGGCTAGGGTAAGGGTACCGAGCTGGTTGTTTGCTTGGTATCCCTGGGATCAGGTGATTTGGATGTTTTTGGTCGTTGTCTCCTTGCAGCGTGGTTTGAGGGCCGGGCTGAAACAAAAAAAACGGTTGTTGTACTTACCCGTTATCCAGGATCTGGAGTTTCGGCCTCCTGTGCCTCGGAGCGTCGTTGGGGTCGTAGTCAGTCGCCTGTTTGACCAGTGGATTCCCATGCTCTGTCGCACGGCCGTCTAGATTCTTCGATCTGTCCCGGATGACTTCAGTTACCGGGATGTATTCCAGGTCTCTAAAGATGTCGGCGTTTCTAACAAAGCATGGTGCACCCACGGCGCACCTAAGTGCGACGTTTTCCACAGATTGTATCCTCTTGAGGTTGGTGCCTGCTTGGTACCGGCAACGGAGGCGTAGGTCAGAATAGGTGCAATGAGAGTCCTGATGAGCGTGTGCTTGTTCCTCAGGTTGAGTTGGCCCTGCCTACCTACCATAGGGTAAAGTAAAGTCCTTCTCGTCCTCTCTTTCTGTATTATCGCTTCCATGTTCTTTTACCACCTCAAGCTTCGATCCATGATAATTCCAATGTACTTGACGGTATCGTGCTATTGGATGTTCTCGCCGTTCAAGGAGACGTGTCCTGTGGGAGTTTGCTTCCTGACTCTCTTGAAGAGGATGACTTATTTTACTACAAAACTCGAGTTCTAACTTCTTGATCTCGATCACGAATAACTTGGCCCTTGCGAGACAAATAAAGGAGGATTGTATTAACCAAGTTTAAACCAAAGTGAGCTTGATTAAAAATCAAAATCCATGTTTACGGTTGTTACAACAATCTTAACCTTATATTAGATATTGATCTCCGATCTCGCTGATTTTGGTTTAAACTGTGTTATACAACCCGCCTTAATGCATTATCCCAAACATGACTGCTATGGCGACTTCCTTTATTCTGACTTTCCAAAGCTCGCAACTTTTCTTTTGTTTTACTTCCACATTCACGTAGTGGAGTGGAAATATAGCAATCGTAAAAAAAAATTAAAATTTTCTTTCATTGAAAGAGGTTTAGAATGTCATGAAACGTCGTGATTTGATATTTAAACGAAAAACAATTTCTGTCAGTCTGTCTGTATTTCAATCGGTCTGTCTGTCGGTCGGTCTGTAATTTCTTTGGTGGACACATTTACTCTAGAATGGGTTAAAGTATTGACTTCAAATTTGGTACACTCTAACGAGATCTGGACCTAGATTATATATTGAGCTTAGACAGGTGAAGGGTTGGGGAGTAAATAGGGGTAAATATGGAAAAATAAGTAATGCAAGTTAGTAAGAGTCCAGAAACTTGGGATTCGATGTATGTATTAGAAGACAAGATCACATTTTTGTATAAAATTTGCCACTCCCCATCACCATCACGGTTAATGAAATAAAATTAAGATATTCACTTGAAATTTGGAACATGTATATATAATACATACGTGTACCAAATTTAAAGCAAATATCTCGAATTTATTTTATTAAGGTCAGTAGTAAGGTAGTGATTTCTTGGGCAGCGGTTTTTCGATTTAGATTTTATCTTTTTGATATTAATTGAATTTTGTAAGTATTACAGTTTAGTCATAGACAGAAATGTTCATTTATATGGAACAAATGATAGGGAGAGTCGTCTTATGTACCACATACAGGGTGTAATTAGTTTCAAGTCATTAAAAAACACTGGTGGTAGGGAACGACAAGACAAACAAAAAAACCTTATATAACATGGGGTCTAGAGCTCATAGTTTTGGAGAAGAAAAATTAAGAAAAAATTCGCAAATTTTCAATAAAAATTTTTGAGAACTGCTGGAATATTGAGGGAGGTTTAGATCTAGACCTGATCTGAAGAAAACAATACTCTAACTCTTCCTTGTGCAATAGTTTAGTTACTGTCGGTGTTTCGTTATGTACACACGTCCAACCCGCCGTTCGTTGTTTTTGTTATTTTTGAATTTCGCGTCATTGTGTATTTACAGTTAAGATTTATTTTATTGACTTACCGTTCAAGTTGTCAAATTCTTGATTACGTACAGACATAACTTACTTATTCGTTCTTTTTGTATTCCTTTTTGGATTTTGTACCAAGTTTTTATTTTATTTTTCTTTATTGACAACGTTAGTTGACAGTTTAGTGTTTAGTGTTGAACGAAGTGCGTATGTACTTAATTCGATGTACCGAACTGTGTATTGATACAGATGCAGAGATTTTGAATCATTTAGGTAGGTAGTAAGCTTTTAACCCAGGACACTCATTTATGTTACAAATGTTAATAAGCCACAATTTAATTTTCTAAATTTTGTTCCAAATTAAAAAGCACACATGTAAAGAAATGCTCTGTTTAAACCTCTATGGCCATTATTTGCTTGCAATTGTGCACGAAGCGATAACGAATTATTTACCTCTTTATACTTGCCTCAGTTCAGTTAAGGCGGTACATCAAAGGCGGCCGATGATCCTTTGACACCGCGTGTGCCGGCCAGCACTTTTTTATGACAATTTAAAAGTTATATAATTGGGAAGTACAAGTCCATCGACCAAGAGAAGCAGTGGTTCTCAATAGTTGTCTACCATAATATTAAATATGTTAACCTAGATCAGTGTTTTTCAAAGTGCCCCTAGAGAGAAAAGTCATAAAGGTTTTTTGTTTGTCTAGTCGGTCCTCATTACAAGTTTTTTTTAAAGACATGAAACTGATTACACCCTGTATATTGTCTCTTTAATTGAACTATTTACAAAGTTATGGATGTGTGATATTCGTAAATAGTGAAACTATACTATTTACTGAAATCTCTGTTTGTATAAAATGAGTGATTGGAACAACCACCTTTGTTGCAATTGTTAATCATATTTGAATGGTTCCTTTTTTTTTGTTAATTAGTTCTTAACTAGTATTTTATGTAATGTAAATATTTAAGGAACCATAATATTAAATTTTCTTGATTTCTACTTCCCTCGCATACCAAGTATTCGAGAAAAAATCACCCTCTGAGATTATACGAATTTTCACGTTTCAGATCATGTAGGTTACAAAAATATAGGTTTTTCAATTCCGCCAGTCTGTATGTCTGTTGTCTGCCTTTTGGTGCATTAATTAAAAAAACTACTTGACAGAGAACAGTCAAACTTGGTATGTAGTTGACGCTACAGCCAACGAAGAGAAGGTTAGGCTTTCACTGGAAAATATACAGGGTGGACCGTGTAAAGGGAACAGACAATGAAAAATATTTTTTTCGCTCGAATTTAAAATATTCACGTCAAAAAAAAGAAATTTGATAAATTTTTTTACCAGTATTATATTTCCACCCCACTACAAATGTGACAGGTGGCAATAATACTTGGCATATAGTTAACACAATTGGCAAAGAATAAACCTCTTATAGTTTTATTGAAAAATATGGTTATCCTAAGAAATAATTCAACCATGGTGGAAATTTGTATGTATTTCAAGCCTTCCATATTTTGCATCTTTTATTCAATATTTATTTTCTACTGTCGGATGGCCACTCTGAATATTTTGTTGACCAAAAGAGAAAGAGGCATTCTTTGTAATAATACTGATAATTACATTCCGATTATTTCCAAATGAATAATTTTTTAGAGTGACCGCCCTGTATAAATAAAGAGGGAAGTTGTGTGTAAATACCTTTATCGACTCTTTATTTCCACTGAAGTGGTTCAGACTCCACTATAAACTGTAGGGCTCCGTTTCTCTTTACCTAACTCAAAATCATTCTGGCGTTTCAAAGAATTATTTCGGCGACTTGAGAAGCGGTTAAGAAACCATTTTTTAAATGCATATTGCTACAGTATGGAGATGATTTGTTGTTGTATCTAAACTACAATAGACATTTTTTTCAAAATTGCAGAATATTATTTAATATGCACCATTTCAACTCTTTAAACATATAGTAGTTTGAAAGTAATTCCAAAAACTGCCAACTTCTAATAATTGAGCATAAAATCACCTATACAAAGTGACACATCCACACAAAATAACAAGATGCAAGCTGAGATCAGTTTTATACCGCTTATCCAGGAATAGTATTTATGCTGCACTGCAGTTTTTTTGCGATTATCTGTGTCTCCGTTGCACCTACGTCGTAATTAGTTATTGCCTCTGGAGACGTATTTTCCACAAACATCAAAACTCTTAGACACAACACTCGAATACCGATACTTGGAGCGCGTTTCACTAACCAAGTTGGTATCATCGGGAGATAATGTTTTAATCATCTGTGTTTGTGTTCGAGTGTTCGAGAATCGTGTCTAAGAATTTTGGTATTAATTAGTAATTATCAATATTTTAAATTACAACATTTCTCCAAACCTTTGTTAACACAATTTTCTCCCAGGGTCAATTGTTTATATATTACAACAGCTCAATATTTGAAAAATGTTCTTGAGTTCCTCACTGCTCCGAGGTCATTAAATTTTGCATCAAATGAAATGTGTAATATTGGGACACCTTGTATACACGTATTCAAATTATTCTGAATACATAGGCATTGAACAAAGTTGCTTTATCATTATTTGATCCCCATTTCGGTTTTCATCAAAAAACTCTCATAGATAATACTTCTATTAATTCAATTCTGTGCCGGTCTATTCGTTCAAAATGAAGGAAATGTAAACAAATGAAGAAATAAATACGTTGACACCAAACAAGGGTCGATACAGATAACGTAAATATAATAAAATAAATTGTTAGTTGTTATGGTTTGTGTTTGAACGTCACAATCGATTATTATTTGACCTGTTAAAAGGTTCCAGATATGAGATGAGATGCACATCTGTTTAAATAAAGATGAAGAATTTTACACAATTATATTTACTTTACTATAAAAACTGGAAAGATATAGGGTACCCTGCGGTTTGTATATTTAATCAAAAAAGCTGCCTTCGAATAAAAATGTTTAAAATAAATCCTATAATTTGTTGTTCAAATAATTTTATAGCAGTTCAATCAGAATGAGTGTTGGAAGAAAGGCGGTTTGTGAAGAATTGAAAAATGATCAGCATTCTAAACTTTTTAGAAGTTCGTCGTTCTGAATGGTAGTCCCAAAAATATTAGTAACATAGGCCTTCAAATACCCTAGTAAGCTGGGGAGGAGTAAAGATGTTATTATCGAATGTACAAAATTGGTTCCTTGCTAACCGCCTGAATTTAAATACCTCAAAAACGGAGTCGACGATATTTAGTCTACGAAACATGGAGGAAATAGACAACCCAATATATATTAAATTCCTTGGTCTGCACTTGGACCCAAAACTATCATGGGATGAACATACGTCACATGTCTGTAAAAAAGTTTCTAAAAATATGTACCTACTCAGATCTATAACAGGCAAAGTTACTCAAAATGCATTGGTAGCCGCATACCATGGTGTGATCCATTCGGTAATATCATATGGAATACTGGTATGGGGTCATGCTCCTACATCTAGTAGCGTGTTTTCTGTACAAAGAAAAGCTGTATGAATTATATATGGACTTAGTTATAGAGACGATTGCAAAGAACAATTTATAAAATTAAATATACTAACTATGCCATGCACTTACATATTACAATGTCTCCAGTACATAAAAAAACAACCTAAATAAATACATGTCTCGGAATGAAATACACTCATATGATATTAGGAATAAAAATGATATTCATCAAAACTTTTTACGCCTAAAGAAAATTAGGGATGGCACTGGATATTATGGAATACAATTTTATAATGCACTACCTCCAGCAATAAGACTTTGGAATGGAATTAAGTTTAAATCCAGACTTAAAAAATATCTTGTTACAAATGCTTTTTACAGTTTCGAAGAATTTCTATCGAGTGATTTATCCCAAATTTAATTTTTTTTTTTTTAAGTGGTCCTTAATGATTATCTCTGTTTTAACTTGTTAGTTCACATGTAATTACTAACTATGAATGTATTTTATAATTTTAAGTAGCTATTATATATTGTTTGTCGTACGATTGTGTCTTTTTAGCATTTAAACATTTTACATAATATATCTAATTTAGTGTTTTAATTTTTTTTATGTATACATTTTTTTTCTGATATACATGTTTTATAAGATTTTATTGTATCTACTATTTTTTGCTTTATATATATGTATACTTTTGACTTATGTAATCACTTTTGTGTATCTGACATTAATAAATGATGCTATTCTATATTCTATTCTATTAGTAAGGACGTAAGCAGATTTGGAGATTTGCAGCATACTAAAGTGACCAGATCCCAGAAAGCAAAATGGTTTTTCAAATTTATTAATAATAAAACACATGTTTTTTTAAAGTTTATTAAATACTGTATACACTACAAATGCAACAAAAATATCTATTCTATGAAGAAGAAACGTTCATATTAGCCATCAAATTTACTATCGTCGTCTATACGTCGGATATTCAAAATTTAAACCTTAGTCCTTGCCCATGAGAGAGAGAGAGAGAGAGAGGGGCGAGGACATGAGATAAGCGATGTCAAAATCATTGTAGTATTACCACCTCGTTCTTTTCTCCGATTTTATTCAAGAGGGGAAGGTTTTGAAGGACATAATTTTTAAATGCGGTACATTTGCGGGACTTTTGAGATTACGCGACACACCACAAAAATAAAAGACATACCCACATAATGTAGGGCGCACGTTAACCTTACACTGACCTTCGTGTCATGTAGGTTCTCTCAGAAAGGAAGGGACATATCCACAAAGATAGCAGTGTATTCCAGGGTAGATTCCAATATTCCGATAACCTTCTTATGTAATTTTTTAAAAATGTAAACTATCATTGCGAACTCAGTTGTCGGATGAATATTGTCCAAAGAAAGTCCATGATTTCCCACTGTGTGGGGTTCAAGGCACATGCAACCAAAATAACATAAATTCACAGCCACACAAAAAAATCTTTCTGGCCTGGGGATCTGACCATGTTTATTATATGTTTTTGGAGTCGCTGAATCCGAATCGGAGGTCTATTTATGTCCATCACATCAGGATTTTGCCATAACCTCAAAAACCCCCATAATTTAAGCTACATCTCACATAAATCGCTGTAACTTTTTCTAGACAAAAATGACCCCCCTCTTTTTGGACAATATCGAATGCAAATTAAATTTTCGATCAGATGAAGTGGGGCGCTATATTTTCCCGAAGCTTTTTAAGTGAGATATCGGCCGCCAAAGTGAGAGGTCCGAGTGTTTAACTTCTCGAGCAACACGGCCCAGCTTCGAGGGCCATTTCTGCCAAAAGAAAACTAGCAAAAATCTGGAAAAAATCAGTGGTACATAGAAAGACATAAGAAATCGTTTGGCGTAAATTGGAGGTTGGTGCGCGCCTTAGTTTTCGAGATATGGCCGCTCGAAGTCACCAGAAGGTGAAAATTTAATTTTTAACCGCTTCCCGAGGCTACATCTCGAAGACAATACGAGATACAGAGCCATTCGATTTTGCTCTCCTTCTTATATAACTCTGCATTTTTTCAGATTATTGCTCGCACTTCAATTTTTTTGCAAAATTTCCAGAAAATTCAGTGGTATGTAGGAAATCGAATAGAGTACAACCGCAGCTCTGTATTTCGTTTCGTTTTCGAGATATAGCCTCGAGAAGCCGTAAAAAAATTCGATTTTCACCTTCCGGAGAATTCGAGCGACCATATCTCGAAAACCAAGGCACGCCTCGACTTCGGACGATTTCTTACATATTTTTACGTACCCTTAAAATTTTTCGAATTTTTGTTAACTTTCATTTGGCGGAAATGGCCCTCGAAGCTGGGCCGTATAGCTCAAGAAGCGATATACTCGATATCTCACTTATAAAGCGCCGGAAGAATATCGTGTCCCACATCATCGGATTGGAAATTTAATTTGCAATCGATATAGTAAAATAATGAGGGGGTCATTTTTGTCTAAAAAAAGTTACAGCGATGTATATGAGGATATGTCGAAATCGCTTAAATTATGGGTTTTTCAGGTTACGGCAAAATCCTGATGTGATGAAGTTAAACACACTTCGAATTTGGATTCAGCGACCCCAAAAACATATAGTGAGCATGGTCAGATCCCCAGGCCAGAAATATTTTTTTTGTGTGGCTGAGTTACTAAATAAATTGGGAAACAGTATGTTTACTCTAGTCTCTGATTAACATTTATTTTCTTTTTCTTGAGAATTAGTTATTATTTTTTGTTTCTAAAAAAGTTGAAGAAACGGGAATGAAATATACAACACTACAAACCACTTTAATGAAAATTCCGTATAAATCAACTTCTTGTTTCAGTTTTAACTGAGATAATCTGTGTTCAGTTAGCGAAATTTCAAATTTCACTTGAATGTGTTTCAGTGAATTTTATAAAAAAAACCACTGCCTAAGGAATCACTTCCACATCCAGATTTTTCATCCAAGTCAATTTAAAGGAAACATCTTGACTAGATTTGCACTCTAGTACGTTGAAATTATTGATCATAGAATTTTAATAATATTTGGGACAGATGTCATAGAAAAGTTTGAGGCATTGGCTTCTACCCTAAAAATGAAGTTTCTAGTTTACCCTACTTATTTTCCCCTATTTACAACCTACCACCCCCCTACCCCTTCAATGGAATCATCTCAATCAGATGTCACTACAGTACATACGTGTACTAACTTTCAAGTGAATATCTCAATTTTATGTTATCAATCCCATTAAGCGGAGGCAGTGGGATTTGAAAAATCTTGAAAAGAAATCTGAAGCCTTGGTTTCTGGTATATACACCAAATCCCAAATTTCTATGCTCTTACCAGCTTGCTTTGCTTAATTTCCCCTATTTACCCCTATTTAACCCCAACTCTTCAACGGAATCATCTCAAAATATAATCTAGTTCCATATATCGTTATGATACATAGTGTACCATATTTCAAGTGAATATCTCAATTTTATTTGAAAAATATTGTAAATAATCTGAGATCTAGCTTCTAGTACATACACCGAATTTCAAGTTTCTGTACACTTACCAGCTTGCTTTACTTACTTTGCCCTATTTATCCCTATTTAACCCCCAACCTTTCAACGGAATCATCTCAAAATGTAATTTAGTTCCAGACGTCGTTATAATACATACACATACCAAATTTCAAGTGAATATCTCAATTTTATTTTATCAACCCCTTTAATAATGGAGTAGGCTGGTGGGGCGGTTGAAAAATACTTAATGAAAACTACTACAAGAAATATTGAGGCCTTGGCTTGTAGGACATATATCAAATTTCAAGTTTCTTTATTTTTTACCAGCTAGCTTTACATATTTCCCCCTATTTAACCCTATTCCCCCAACCTTTCACCGGATATCTTCAAAAAACAATCCAGTTCCAGATCTCGTTATAATATATACATGTACAAAGTTTCAAGTCAATATCTTAAACCGTTCCGGAGAAAACGTGCGGACAAAAAAAAAGTTACAGACAGACCGACAGACAGACAGGCAGAAAAGTTTTTTTACGCTCAAATTTAACATCTTCACGTTTCATGACATTCTAAACCTAATTCAAGAAAAAAAAAAAGTTGAAATTTTTTTTACAATTACTATACTTCCAATCCACTACGTGGATATGGAAGTAATACCATACTTTATCCAGTTTAAGACTAAAGTACACGCAACGTAGCTGAATGAAATTAATAACATTTATAATCACACTTATAAATCGTATGCGAATTGTATACACGCACTTAACAAAAAATTATGCGAATCCAGTTTACAATAAGTCGCAACGAGTAAGGTCATAAGAAACTGTAGTGTGAACTTATCTCGTTTTTTGGCCAATGAGAAACTGGGAAATAGCTCCCTGTCTAAAAATATAGATTCAGTCTTAAAGTGTATAGACCATACATCTGAAAAAAGTTTATAAAACAACATTTAACAATAATTTTAGTCACTGTTTATTTAACATTTTTTGTCATTTCAATATTTACCACCCCTAAGTTTGAATTTCATAAATAAATATAAATTATTCATTGCTTTAAGTCCGCCACTGAGCAAACATACAGATAGTTTATCAGGTCTATAGTAATAATATGTATTCATAACCTTTCATTTGCCCCATTGATAACAAAGCAGACCCCACTAAATCTATATTTGGTTCATAATATCTCTTATCTCGAGTGGTGTGTTCGGGTTCAAACTCTATAAAAACGGCAGCGGAGGGAAGGAAAAAATACATAATACATATTATCTGTTACTACTATTTATTGATCGTAAATAGTTGTTATCCAAAATATGTTTCTATTAATTCTATTCGAAATTTTCCTAAATTTTTTCATTGTCAAGTTGAAATGACGTTTATATTATCATAAACTAAATTGTTATTTTTAAATATCAAGTTTATACAAAGTATCAGAATTCTGTTCACATTACCCATAATTATTGATTACCACATTTTTCTGCCACAGAATATTTCTTTTGATTCACATATCCCACTTTCATATCGTACTTCTTGGGTGCCTTAGTATCAATAATTTCAACAAAATTTCCCGTGGTTGCTCCAACATCCTTCTGATGATTTAAATGCATCAAGACCGAAGAGAAATATAAAATGCAAAATTCAAAGCAGTTTCCAATTAAGAAAATTATTGGGCTAGAACAAAGAAAATTAACCTACTCTTAGCAGTTCACCCTGCCTAAACTGCTTAAACAATAAGGGACTTGCCTGTCTGGGCTCTAGGATTATGCAATCTTTTTTGTGCTAGCCTGGCGACACCAGATTTTAATTATTCTTACAAGTTGTTTTTATTATTTTGGTGAATCGTTTTAACAGACAACCGTGACCAAAGGCCTGATACTATCAGACCTGCCATACAGTAAAGCTAACTAGAATTATGCATGGATCAGTGGATCACAAAACATCTGCCGATGGATCGTCAATGAGAAGACGATGCTAATACGTAATCAAAATGTTCATCACATCTCCGTAGTGGATTGAAAGTATCATAATCCTTAAAAAAAAAATGTTGAAATAGGTTTAAAATGTCATGAAACGTAGTGATTTTAAATTTGAGCGTAAAAAAAAATTCTGTCTGTCGGTCGGTATGTCTGTCTATAACTTTTTTTTTGTCCGCACGTTTTTTCTCGAACGGTTTAAGATATTGACTTGAAATTTTCGACCCGTATGTATCATAACGAGATCTGGAACTGGATTGTGTTTTGAACATATCCGATGAAGGGTTGGGGGGTAAATAGGGGTAAATAAGGGAAAATGAGTAAAACAAGCAGGTAAGAAACAGGTACAGAAACTTGACATTCGGTGTACATACTAATAGCCAAGGTCTCAAAGTTTTTTATAATGTTTTACATCCACTCCACTATTGAGGAGTTAAAATAAAATTGAGATATTTACTTTAAAATGTGGTATCATAACGACATCTGGAACTAGATTATATTTTGAAATTATTCCGTTGAAGGGTTGAATAGGGGTAAATAGGGAAAAATGAATAAAGCAATCTGGTAAGAGTACAGAAACTTGTGATTTGGTGTATATAGTAGAAGTCGAGGCCTCAGATTTTTTATAGTATGTTTCAACTCCCCACACCACCCCCACTCCGTTATTAAAAAGGTTGATAAATTAAATTGTAATATTTACTTGAAATTTGGTACATGTATGTACCTATGTATTGTAACCGCATCTGTATAGAATATATTTTGTGATGATTCCGGTGAAGAGTTCGGGGGTAAGTAAGGGTGAATAGGGGAAATAAGTAAAGCAAGCCGGTGAAAATACAGAAATTTGGATTTGGGGTAAATACTGGAAGCCAAAGCCTCGTATTAATTTTTTTTTATAAAATTTTTCCCCTCCACCACCCTCCACATTATTAAAGTATTACATATTATACGTATGTATCATAACGACATCTGGAACTAGATTATATTTTGAGATAAGGGGCGAGTGGTAAGTAGAGGTAAATAGGGGAAAATGTGTAAAGCAAGTTGATGAGAGTACAGAAACTTGATATTTAGTGTCTACTAGGAGCCAGTGTCTCATATTTCTTTGTCATATTTTTCAAATCCCCTACCACCTCCACTCCATTATTAAAGGGGTTGATAAAATAAAATTGATATATTCACTATAGATATTTGGTATACGTATATGTATTATAATGACATCTGATTCCGATGATTTCTTTAAAAGGTCGGCTGGGGCGGTGTGTACCTACATTGGGGAAAATGAGTAGAGGAAGATAATAAGAATCCAGATACTTCATTTTTGGCGTATATGCCAAGAACCAACGCCTCAAATTTTTTTATGGCATATACCTTAAGTATTATTAAAATTCTGTGACCAATTATTTCCACATACCAGAGTGCAATTATAGTCAAGATGTTTTCCTTTAAGGAGACTTGGATGAAATATCTGGATGTGGAAATAGTGATTGCTTAGGCAGCTGTTTTTAGTTAGTAATCTTCATAAATATTTTAATATTTGATAATATTAATTTTGATATAGAAATATTTAGAAAAAGGATACCTACTAAAGGAGCTTTAGGTTCATCATATCCCATAACAGCTATTAAGAAGTTGATTAAAAAAAGTGTATTTGACGTGTGCATAATACGACAAAAATTGTCTCTTTTCACGTCTAGTCATTCCCAAGGTAATAGAGAGGAATATGGAAATTATGAAATACCTGAGACACTCCACATAAAATTAATAAAAAATAAAATAATACAAAATTGCAACTATATTTGTTTAACCAGTTTTATTTACAATATTTAATCGTAAATATGCACAATACACGTTTCAAAACAATCTTCCACGTCAAAACAACATTATAAAAAAAAAAAACAATGAAATCCGTATTTGGTAAATGAACAGTGCTAGTCTGATTGGCGCCGAATTATGTGTTAAAAAAGAACCTGGTCCCCTGAGACTCGGAAAGGGTAAGGAAAGGTATAGAGAGAGGTACATTATATGAGATACAAACCAACAAAAAAGTAGTAGAGGTAGTTTTCGGCTCATAGGCGTACCTGAGTGGGGTTTCACAGTTAATAACAATAGCGGATGGAATCTATTCCTTAGAAATAGTTTTTCATAAAAAATCAGTTTTGGAGCAGATTGCGTAGGCAGTTTCTTTGCTGGAATCAGTTCAGGAGACACTACCGATTTCTCCTGATCTGATATTGTTTGAACAATTTTGTTTATAACAAAAGGAAATATTACATTTATTCCACGAAACAATTTTTCTCAATATTTTTTTACCGATGTTCAACAATAAATGTTTGATATCATTTTCTCGTAAAGTTGATATTTTCAATGTTATTAATTTTTTCAAATTGAGAAATCGCCAATTGCCCGTTTTTTTAACTTCTAAAAATGTAGTAAAAATATGTTTGTTACAATAAATAATTTTTTATATCTTTAGGCCTTGCGTATGAATTTCCAAAAAATGGAATTGACGATTTTTAATTTTATTTATTTATACCTCATATCAGGGGTCTGATTCTGTGACCTCGAAGTGACAGTAATATGTCTTACTACACTCAGGGAAATGATGTACACACAAAATATATCAATACCTCGGTCCAATACACCGTACATTGGGAAAACTTTCTTGTTTTATATTTACTAGATACATGGCTAATACCTGCTGTAGTAGGAAAACTTTGAACAGAAATAACTGTAGGAGTTCTTTTATATAAATGAGGAATAATGGTAATGGCTGAAAATAATTGAAAAAATGTTAAGCGTTGCAATTCCAAAAGCATATGGGTACTGTGTTTTCTTCTATATCTACATACTTCTTTATATTTCTATAACATAAAGACCCACCCGATAAAATATTGATTTCTAAGACAGCTTCATCAATCAAACGTTTACGTGTTCCCACACAAACACATTTTTTTCCGAAGTGCTTCTTACATAACTTATAATTTAAATAAAGCTTATTTACGTCTACATCAAGTAGATCATGCCTTCTACCAAGTTGCAGCCCTGAAAATACTAAATTCACGTTAAATAATTATGTTGTTTTATAATATTTAAGTTTTCCTATGATTTAAAAATGAATTATTGTTTGTTTGCTTATAAGTAACTGCATTGAAACATATTCTTTATAGGATTTTGCAAACAGCAGACAAAACAACTATCTATAACTAAATGAGAACAAAGGCCTAAAATGAATTTATTTATCTACCTTGTCTTAAAAAAATTTCATTCTAATGAATTACATTTTCATGAAATCTGTCATTCTTTGTTCTCACTTTTAACTGAATCTTCATAATCGTAGGGGTTATGTAGATACTACTTTAATCTGCATGGCCGTAGGGGACTGTGTGGATGCTAGTGTTAGAATGAGAATTGTCAAATAAGAAATTAGACATATTCATTTTAGGATTTTAAATTACTAGCATAACCAGAATTCAGGTTATCGAAAGAATGCAAAGATTTCATTAATATTTTTACACATAGTTTTTCTTTTAGTTATAGATAGTTATTTTTTCTGCTTTTTGCAAAATCCTATGAAGAATATGTTTTCCTATGATGTCAAAGAACTCCTTATCCTTTTTATGAAAATGTTATTTTTAAATCGTATTTTGAGTTCGCCCAGACTTAGCTGCAACTGATAAGAAAATGTTTCTTTCATATTACGCTTTTCAACTGCTAATTATTTAGTATAGCTAACATTAATTTCTAGTTGTTTCAGTAATATAAATTTGTACCTACCTTTGGGAAATAAAACGAAACTTATTGTTTCACACCAAAAATAAAAAACATAAATAAAGACAGAATAAAAAATTGTCGAATATTGAACGAAAAAGCCACCAAAATCACAAACCATCGTGTAAGCGTTGAAAGACACAACGTCAAGAATTGTCATATGGCTTTTGACACATATATATCTTATCACGGTGACTATGAACAAATTTGGTCCCGCCGCAAAGGCGAGCTTTCGCTTCTGTATAGTTCCTGTCTTCTGTGCCCATTGCAACCACTTTTCTTCGTCACGAATTTTTTAAAAACCATCGGTGCAAAGTAGTCTCTGTGAGGTATAAAATAAAAAATCATCCATTTCATTTTTTGTTGATATGCAAGGTCTTATAAAAAATATTTATAGTAAAAAAGTTTTTTTATTATGCCTTTAGAGCTTCAAGAAACAAAAAATATTGCCATTTCTCAATTTTTTAAAATTAATGACATTGGAAATATCAACTTTGCGGAAAAAAATTATTGAACATTTCTTGTTGGAAATCGGTAAAAAAATATTTAAAAAATTGTTTCATTGATACAAATTTAAGATTTCCTTTTGTTATAAATAAATGTTTTATAAACAAAATCGTTTTAAACAATATCAGACCAAGCTACCGCCTGGTAACATGGTGTCTCCTGAACTGATTCTAGCAAAAAAACTGCGTCCGGAATCGAAAGTCGTGCGCCCATACCACCAGCTCTATTTGTGGTAAATAGACCTTATAGAATTACGAGTTTGACACCTCATATAACTACAAATTAATAATTACGATTTCTTTTTATAGTCTTGTGTCAGGGACAAAACAAACATATCAAAAGCCCGTGGTCGGCATACCCGTGATGTTGCAATTTATGTTCTAAGATCTGATATTTAAGCGATAACTTTTATCCTATACACCTTTTGTGAGAAATGGTCGTATACAAAATTGAAGATATTAAAATTCTCTATAGAAGAGGTCCTATACACATTTTTGCTCAGACCAACGCTTTTCGACCACCAGCCGCCTGAATTTTTGAGCGCTAGCACTTTATCGTAGAAGAAGAAGAATTCTTATACCATATCTCTTGCAATGTCCAATAGACATTTTTCAGGAAGAGGGATGATACGAAGTACATTTTTGCGTACCAGTACAGTGAAAATATTCCTAGGCCCAGATGTTAAACCCGATTAAATTAAAACAACAGGAATACCTGTCATTAAAGTTCTCTACGGTGTGATTTCTTATGAAGCATCATTGAATAACTGTAAATCTAGCCGTTTCTAAGAGTGCTTGCAATCTCGCATCCTTGTCACTAATAGCAACAGCAGCACGTCAGCATCCCAGGAGAGATTACTGTCAGATTGAAGAATACAGGAGATCCAAAAATCCATTGGATTGGGGTTGGAAAAATACAACAAATGGCTTGACACCAGTAATTACTACTATGGAAGGCGCTGCCCCGCAAGTGCTTCTACGAGGATATCCTGTAAATGTACAAAAGGTTGTAAATCAATCTGTCTGAAATTAGGACTTCAATGTTCACTGATTTAAGAAACTGTCGACAGTACTAACGTTGACATTGAAGAAGACAATCTGGACTATGATGAGCCACTCAATATGCAATTGGAACGTTTTAAAGTGCAACATGGGATCGACGAAGATTCTTCCGACGATGGACAAGGCAGTGATGATTGTACAGCTGAGATAAATCCCCCAACATTTGCAGTTGGAACATCAATCCATAATATATCCCTCTCTCCAGAACAACGTACCACACGAAAAAAGCAATGCAACGCTTGGATTGAATTGGAAAAAATAAAATAATTATATTTTTCTGCATCTCCCTGCTACAAAACGAAGAACTCAAAACGGAATACCAGGAGGAAATAGAAAAACAATTAGCAGGAAAGGAACTCAATTGGTCAACAATGAGTTTAAAAATAAAAATTGCGGCAAGAAAAACGTTGAAAAGGAACAAATCCCCTATGAGCCCAACAAGAAAAGACACGAAAAGAAATACGAAAAACCGCTGCCTAAGGAATCACTACTTCCACATCCAGATTTTTCATCAAAGTCACTTTAAAGGAAACGTCTTGACTAGATTTACACTCTAGTATGTGAAAATTATTGGTAAAAGAATTTTAATAATATTTGGAGCAGATGTCATAGAAAAGTTTGAGGCGTTGGTTTCTACCAAATACGTTAAATATGAAGTTTTCAGTTTACCCTACTTATTTTCCCCTATTCACAACCTACCACGACCCACCACTTCAATGGAATCATCTC
This sequence comes from Stenurella melanura, assembly GCA_963583905.1. Taxonomy (NCBI): domain Eukaryota; kingdom Metazoa; phylum Arthropoda; class Insecta; order Coleoptera; family Cerambycidae; genus Stenurella; species Stenurella melanura. Next base: position 58,637,032 of record OY757314.1, on the reverse strand, counting down.
AATCAGATGTTATTACAATACATCCGTGTACTATCAAGTAAAATAATATAAATAATCTGAGACCTTGGCTTCTAGTACATACACCGAATTTCAAGCTTTTGTACTCTTATCAACTTGCTTTATTTATTTTCCGCTATTTACCCCTATTTAACCCTCAACCCTTCAACGGAATCATCTCAAAGTATAATCTAGTTCCAGATGTCGTTATAATACATACGTGTACAAAATTTCAAATGAATATCTCAATTTTATTTTATCAACTCCTTTAATAGTGGAATAGGGGTGGCGGGGGGGTTGAAAAATATTTTTAAAAAATGAGTCTTTAACTTCTAGTACATACGCTGAATTTCAAGTTTCTGATGTACTTATACCAGCTTGCTTTACTTATTTTCCCCTATTTTACAATATTTAACCCCCAACCCTTCAACGGTAGCTTCTCAAAATATAATCTAGTTCCAGATGTCGTTATAATACATACGTGTACCAAATTTCAAGTGAATATTTCAATTTTATTTTATCAACCCCTTTAATAATTGAGTAGGGGTGGTGGGGGTTGAAAAATAATATAACTATTTGGAGACCTTGGCTTTTAGCACATACACCGAATTTCAAGTTTCTGTACTCTTACCAGCTTGCTTTACTTATTTTCCCATATTTACCCCTATTTAACCCCCAACCCTTCAATGGAATAATTTCAAAATATGATCTAGTTCCAGATGTCGTTATAATACATACGTGTACCAAATTTCAAATGAATATCTCAATTTTATTTTAGCAACCCCTTTAACAATGAAGAAGGGGTGGTGTGGGGGTTGAAAAACATTATAAAAAATTTGAGGCCTTGGCCTGTAGTACATACATCAAATTTCAAGTTCCTGTACTCTTACCAGCTTGCTCTACATATTTCCCCGTATTTACCCCTATTTACCCCCCAACCCTTCACCGGATATCTTCAAAAAACAATCCAGTTCCAGATCTCATTATAATATATACGTGTACAAAATTTCAAGTCAATGTCTTAAACCGTTCCGGAGAAAGCGTGCGGACAAAAAAAGTTACAGACAGACCGACAGACCGACAGACCGACAGACAGAAATTTTTTTTTCGCTCAAATTTAAAATCTCGACGTTTCATGACATTCTAAACCGATTTCAAGAAAGAAAAAATTTGAATTTTTTTTTACGATTACTATACTTCCAATCCACTACGTGGATGTGGAAGTAAAACTAAAGAAAATAGAGGCCACCGGAAAACTATATACACCAAAATAGACAAAAAGATAAAAGAAGCTGGAAAAGAGAAAAGAGACGCAGAGAGAAGGCACGAACAGAAAAAATGCAGGGAATTCTTCGAAAACATAGAATTCACTCCAGCAGGGCGGAGATTAAACCAAACTTTCAGACACCTCAAAATATACAGAAGAAACCACAATACGGAGCCAAGAAAATACATACCATTGCAGCATTGGGTCAGGAAACTAGAAGAAGAAGGAAACGCAGAGAGAAGTCAAATAGAACCAATACAAGAAATGGACCACTGGCTTTGGGCAAACCACCGTCAAAGGACGAACTACTGGGAATAATGGCCAGAGCTAAGAGAAACACGGCCCCGGGAATAGACGAAATAAATAACGAACTACTATACTATGGACCGGACAGCATAAAGCAGCTTACCCTAGAAATCATCACCAACGCATGGACGGAAACCACACCCCTGCCTGAGGAGTCGAACACAACCATACAAATATCGCTCCCAAAAACCAAATCACCACAAAACGTGGACGATTACAGAAGATAACAGTCTGCAGTGTAGGGTACAAATTCTACGCACAATTCCTTCTTAGAGAAATGGAAAAATACATCAGCGAACTACCAGATTATCAAACGTCATTCATCAAGGACAGATCAACAGACGGCCATATGTACACCACCAGACGGATCCTGGAAGAAAACTATGTATAGTCTCAATTGAGCTCCAAAAGGTATTTGATACCATAAGGCATGAGGCTATAATCAACATTTTACTCAACAGGAATGTACCGCACTACTTAATAAAACCGCTGCCCAAGGAATCACTACTTCCACATCCAGATTTTTCATCCAAGTCACTTTAAAGGAAACATTTTGACTATATGTGCACTCTAGTATGTGGAAATTATTGGTCATAGAATTTTAACAATATTTGGGGCAGATGTCATAGAACAGTTTGAGGAGTTGATTTCTACCATATACGTTAAAAATGAAGTTTCTAGTTTACCCTACTTATTTTCCACTATTCACAACCTACCACCTCCCGCCCCTTCAATGGAGTCATCTTAATCAGATGTCACTACAATACATACGTGTACTAACTTGCAAGTGAATATCTCAATTTTATGTTATCAATCCCATTAATAATGAAGCGGAGGTGGTGGAGTTTGAAAAATATTAGAAAGAAATCTGAGGTCTTGGTTTCTAGTATATACACCGAATCCCAAATTTCTGTACTCTTACCAGCTTGATTTACTTATTTTCCCCTAGTTACTCCTATTAACCCCATCCCAAAATATAATCTGGTTCCAGATGTCGTTATAATACATACGTCTACCAAATTACAAGTGAATATCTCAATTTTATTTTATCAACCCCTTTAATAATGTAGTAAGGGTAGTGGAAGGGTTGAAAAATATTATTAAGAAATCTGAGGCCTTGGCTTCTAGGACATACACCGAGTTTCAAGTTGCAGCTTGCTTTACTTATTTTCCCCTATTCCCTCTACTTACCCCCACTTCTTCAACGCAATCATGTCAAACATAATCTAGTTTCAGATATAGTTATAATACATAAATGTACCAAATTACAAGCGAAAATTTAAATTTAATTTTATCAACTCTTTTAATAAGGGAGTAGGGGTGGTGGGGGGATGGAAAATAGTAATAAAAAACCTGAGACCTCCGCTTCTAGTATATACACCAAATCCCAAATTTCTGTACTTTTACCAGCTTGCTTTACTTATTTTCCCTTATATGTCCCTATTTAACCCCCAACCCTTTAACGGAATCATCTCAAAATATAATCTAGTTCCAGATGCCGTTATAATACATATGCGAACTAAATTTCATGTGAATATCTCAATTTTATTTTATCAAACCCTTGAATAATGGAGTAGGGGTGGTGGGGGGCTGAATATATTATTAAAAAATCTGAGGCCCTGGCTTCTAATACATACACCGAATTTCAATTTTCTGTACTCTTGCTTTACTTATTTCCCCCTATTTACCCATAAATAACCCCCAACCCTTCAACGGAATCATCTCAAAGTATAATCTATTTCCAGATGTCGTTACAATTCATACGAGTACCAAATTTCAAATGAATATCTCAATTTTATTTTATCAACCCTTTTAATAATGAAGTAGGGGTGGTGGGGGTTGAAAAATATTATAAATAATCTGAGAACTCGGCTTCTAGTACATACACCGAATTTTGAGTTTCTGTAGTCTTACCAGCTTGCTTTACTTATTTTCCCCTATTTACCCCTATTTAACCCCCAAACCTTGAACGGAATCATCTCAAAATATAATCTAGTTACCTATGTCGTTATAATACATATGCGTACTAAATTTCATGTGAATATCTCAATTTTATTTTATCAACCCCTTGAATAATTGAGTAGAGGTGGTGGGGGGCTAAAATATATTATTAAAAAATCTGAGACCTTGGCTTCTAGCACATACACCGAATTTCAAGTTTCTGTACTTATACCAGCTTGCTTTACTTGTTTTCCCCTATTTACCCATAAATAACCCCCAACCCTTCAATGGAATCATCTCAAAGTATAATCTATTTCCAGATGTCGTTATAAATCATACGTGTACCAAATTTCAAATGAATATCTCAATTTTATTTTATTAACCCTTTTCATATTGGAGTAGGGGTGGTGGGGGTGGAAAAATATTATAAAAAAATCTGACGCTTTGGCTTCTAGTACATACACCGAATTTCAAGTTTCTGTAATCTTTCCAGCTTGATTTACTTATTGTCCCCTATTTACCCCTATTTAACCCCCAACCCTTCAACGGAATCATCTCAAATTATAATCTAGTTCCAGATGTCGTTATAATTCATACGTGTTCCAAATTTCAAATGAATATCTCAATTTTATTTTATTAACCCTTTTCATATTGGAGTAAGGGTGGTGGGGGTGGAAAAATATTATAAAAAAATCTGACGCTTTGGCTTCTAGTACATACACCGAATTTCAAGTTTCTGTAATCTTACCAGCTTGCTTTACTTATTTTCTCCTATTTACCCCTATTTAATCCCTAACCCTTCAACGGAATCATCTCAAATTATAATCTAGTTCCAGATGTCGTTATGATACATACGTGTACCAAATTTCAAATGACTATCTCAATTTTATTTTATCAACCCTTTTCATATTGGAGTAGGGGTGGTGGGGGTTGAAAAATATTATAAAAAAATCTGACGCTTTGGCTTCTAGTACATACACCGAATTTCAAGTTTCTGTACTTTTACCAACTTGTTTTACTTATATTCCCCTATTTACCCCAAATTAACCCCCAACCCTTCAACGGAATCATCTTAAAATATAACCTAATTCCAGACGTCGTTATAATACATACGTGTACGAAATTTCAAATGATTATCTCAACTTTATTTTATCAACCCCATTAATAATGGCGTAGGGGTGGTGGGGGGTTGAAAAATATTATAAAAAAATCTGAGGCCTTAACTTCTAGTACATACATCGAATTTCAAGTTTCTGTACTCTTACAAGCTTGCTTTATTTATTTTCCCTTATTTACCCCTATTTAACCCCCAACCCTTCACCGGATATCCTCAAAAAACAATCCAGTTCCAGATCTCGTTATAATATATACGTGTACAAAATTTCAAGTCAATACCTTAAACCGTTCGGGAGAAAACGTGCGGACAAAAAAAGTTACAGACAGACAGACAGACAGACAGACAGACAGACAGACCGACAGACCGACAGACAGAAAATTTTTTTTCGCTCAAATTTAAAATCTCGACGTTTCATGACATTCTAAACCTATTTCACGTATAAAAATTTTTGAAATTTTTTTTGCGATTACTATACTTCCAATCCACTACGTGGATGTGGAAGTAACAGAATAATAAAAGTATGCCTAAACGAAAACACTGCAATACAATGGTTTGGATAAACGACGGACAAGACTGAACAGCAACAAACTCAAAATAGGGAGGCCATGCTACACATGGATAACAACAATCGAGAGGATTATGAATAAGCTAGGAAAGGACTATACACACTGGGAAAGAACGGCACAACAAAAGATGAAATACTATAAAGAAATATCAAGGATATACACACTGCCAGACTCAGAAACAGAAGAAACAGAAAACTCAGAAGAAGAGTAGGAGAGAAGATGATCACAGATAGAAGCCGGTCCTGCGGTATAAAAAAGCATCGGGGGTTTGTTACGGCACACGGTGGGATGGTCCGTTGGTCGGTCGAGTGGAGCCGCCCAGTCGTCGCATGAATATGTAATAGACGATTGGACGACTGCAGTTGTCCGTTCGGCGGGCGGTCGGGCTGCGTGGTGGAACAAATCTCCATGCCCCGGAATCGGCAGCAATGCCCATCTTACGCTGGCAAATCAATCCATCAATCAATCAATGGTAAGATTTGAATATTGCGTCATTCATTGTTACTTATACGTTATCAGTGCTTTTTTTTTCATTGGTAAAACCAAAAGTGCACTCCCCAAGTTATCTTATTCAGTAAGCTATGCGTATAGTTCCCTGGTAAAAATTTTGCAATCTGTATTCTTCGTCCAATCTGATACTCGCAGTTCTCAGTGTTGTCCCCATGGGTTCCAAGGCAAATCATCTTGTTTACTACCTCACAATAAGCTATCCTTAACATGCCTGGACGGCTTTTATTTGCTCGGTTTACAATCATCATTTTTGTTTTGTTTTAACTCCCAAATCGTATTCAGAGCTTATTGCTTGGAGGCTGTCCAGCAGATCAATGAGACCGTCCTCGTTCGCTGCAACCAAAGTGGTATCATTTACAAATCACAAGTTAGAAACCATATCGCTCCACCCATAACTTTCATTTAGCTAAAATCCTAATAATAACTAGAGTAAACATTACACTCCTCGCTGGTTGATTTGATATCATGGTTGTACATTATTCAATGGGATACTTTTTACTTGTGTTTAAGAATGTTTTGCTTAATGTTTTATACATTAAAAAATGATTTAAAAAAATTTAAATAACTGATAACTTTTACGGCACAACAAAAGATGGAACCGTTGCATACCGAAGGGAAGTATTGTATTCGACAAAAAATAACCCTCCGAGCTTTCTTCGGATTTTCAAGTTTGAGATCATGTGGATTAAAATATAGGTTTTTTCAATTCCGTCAGTCTGTCTGTCTATCTGTCGGTCGGTCTGTTGTCTGTCTGTTTATGCATTAAGTAAAAAACTACTTGACGGAGAACAGTCAAATTTGGTGGGTAGTTGACGCTACTGCCAGTGAAGAAATAGTTAAACTTTCACTGGAAAATGTACAGGGTAGGCCGACTAAAGAGAATAGATAATGAAAATTTTTTTTTAGCTTAAATAGGTTTCCACGTTTCATGACAATCTAAACCTATCTTAAAATAAAAATTGAAAATTCTTTTACCACTGCTATAGAATAGATGACAATTTTTTTTTTCAAATTTGACATTTCCACGTTTTATAACATTCTAAACCTACTTCAGGAACACTAAATTTTGAAAATTTTTAATACTTCCACTCCACTACGTGGATATGCAACTAAAAATGTGACATATGACAATAATATTTGGCATATAGTTAGAAAATTTATGTACGCAAACCTTCCATATTTGACACCGTTTATTTAATATATATTTTTTGCTGTGGGATGACCACTCTGTATATTTTTTAAATCAAAAGTTATCAGGTTTTCTTTGCAATAATAGTGATAACTACATTCCGATTATCATTATCAGATGTCGTTTTTTCATGAATATTTTTTTAGAATGACCACCCTGTAGAAGGAAGGGAAGTTCTGTATATAGTTGTCCTCATATTTCCAATGCACACAAAAAATGCGGTAACTACAAAGCGGGCAGGCGGTTACCGATTCAATGATATCGCTGCGCGAACTCCTTTGACGGCAATTTTTTACATGCAATAAAAATATGAAGAGGACTATAAATATCTCTACCGATTTTCTTTACTATTATACTCCAAAAAGTTCGTGAAACCGCTTAAGGCACATACCGCATACCACTTTTCAATTTGTTTACAAAAAAAGGCCATAAAGTAAGTGTTCATTCGGCTTCCTTTATGATCAGCACAAAAGATTGTTATGCATATTTCCTAATAAGTTAAGAATGTAGCCAATACCACTGAATGTATAGTAAACGAAATACATATAGTGACACGAGGAAACAAAAAGAGCGGCGGTGTCCTTTGTCGGTCGCTTTGTCGGCTTTAACTGCTTTATCGGCATCTTTTTGATGTCCTCACTATATATTTTACGTCTACTATAATTACTGGTGGAAATTTGTCCTAGCGAATTGATAATTCATTGGAATGATCGAATGCCGCCGGCGGTATATTTACTAGAAGCGGTCGATCCCCTTTATGATTTTTGTGAGGTTTTTTATACATCTGAATTATATGCGGAACAGACTATACTATTATTTATATAGATGTAGATTTTTTTTTATTAAAACTGTAGATTTTTTCATATAGGCAAAGATATTATTCAGAAAAGAAATGGCAGAATGCATTTTAACATTTCTAAATATCTTATGAAATTATAATTTTTATTTTATATTTACCATTCGTGAACTTAGAAATAAATAGAATGAAATGGACGCCCAGTGTTTTGCGGGATTTCGCTAGGAAATTGGGTTTGTGTTCAACGGTGCAACTTTTCACTGGGTATTAACAGTAAAAAATCATAGAAGGAATTGCAGAGTGTAACTGCTATTAAGTACTTTGAATATGTTAAATTATCTGAAAGTCCAAAGCCTCTATTGATGACACGCCAATGGTAGAGACCTTGAAACCACTTTTAAACTTGTCGTTTTTTACCCATCTACGCGGATGCATTTTAAAATTCACGGTCAAATAAAAGAGAGAAAAACGAGCGCCTCCAGTTAAAATTTAACAGCACAGCGTAGTTTCGAATGGTAAACAAAAAAATTTACAACTTTAACGGAGACCAGTTTGTTTGTACGAATATGATAATCTCAGAAAGTAAACATAACAAAGTTATTTTTTTTTCTCGTGTCGTTTTGGGGCAAATGTCGTCTTCTGAGATAGTCACTTTGATTTGAGGAAAATTTCGTCAGATTTAGATACGAGTCTTTGTTTTATTTATCTCTGAAATTGCCGGGATCACATCATTTATTATCAGAGTGTAATTATGTCAACTTATTGCAAAATAAACATAAATATATCGCAAGAGAAAAATTCCATCACTATTAGTTTCGGAAATTATACATTTTTTTTAGTTTCTGTAAGATAAGGATATGTCAAAGGGTATCAAAACACGCCTCCAGATTATATTAGTGATTTTTCGTGAAGATATAAAATAGTTGGGACAGGTCGATCCTAGAAAGCTCTGAACGCTTTGGGTACTCTTCTAAACATAATAATACCTACATATTTACAACACAAAAATCCATGTGTAACCTTTTGAAAATCGTATACAATATTAATTCTTTTATTACCAGATTTGAAACGATTTCATATCTGCTAATAAAAATTGATGATTCGACAACCAGCGTGCAATTATCTGACAATTTGTAACAAACAGCTAACAGCTAAAAGCGGCTTTGCATTTATGCAATGCAACGAAATGGATGGCATGCAAAACTTTGCATGATAATTTTTGCATGTCAAATACACTTTACACTACTGCAATATTTTGTGAAATCTTTTTGGACTACCAACCAGACAAGAAGAAAAACTTTTATGATTATGTTTATTGTTTATTTATTTACTTTACAATCAGTGAATCACTATTAACAGAAAGAGAAAATCAAGTGATAATACTGATTTCCCAAAAGAATTACAAAATAAGTTGTGTTTGTTGCTTCAGTTCCTTTATAAGGGGTCCAAAGCTTTAAAAATTGAAATGACCCATTCCAACAAGGTAAATGATTTTTGGAAACGAATTCAGGAAGAGGGTCCTTAGGGACATCGGAAATGGCTTGTTGGACTTTTGTTGGCGCTTGCGCAACTTCTCCACAAGAAAAAAACATGGCCGAGTGTTATTTCAAGAATTTGTGTTTTTAAACGTTTACCTCTTGCTGAGAAATTAACTACTTGCGATATCGATCTGATTTTTTATATCTATATACTGCAGACACGAGCGCATCTATCTGTACTAATAGACTTTCAAAATCACTTACGGTTTTTTTCTAAATAAATCCAAAATCGCGTGAACGAATTTTGTGTGCTTGAAATTTCGACGTGTGGGCAACTATATTAAATATTCGAATTTTGTATATATTACATGCGAATGAAATATGGTCTAAATATCAAAAAAGTTTTTGCAAAAAAAATTTGCTGGATATCTCATACAGTTTTTGAGATATGGATTTTTAAATTCGACCGTAATAATGCCTTGTTATGATAGCGCGCAAAGTGCTACGGCAGGGCTCGTTCAGTACAATCGTGTCTAGATACATATTAGTCTAATACCTAATTTGATTTAGGTGTTATATTATTCTTGATCATTAGATCACTCATTGTCTGAAAATTATTAGACAATTATTTCGGTGCTATAAATACATGGTTTTAAATTATGATGTAATTTGTTACATGTAATATACTGCCGTCCTAAGCCAAAATGACGTACTTCAGTATACGCTCCTCTTGAGATATTTGACATTTTATGCCGCTAATCTCAGCACTCCTTGTTTTTTAAATAGTTTCATTCTATTTTTGGATTTAATTCTATGAGGCAGATGCAAATATAATTGTTTATTGATTATTGAAAAAAGTTTGTCATTTAACAAGGAAACTTTGAAGTACGTCCAATTTGCTTAAGTTGAGTTACGTCATTTTGGTTTAGGACAGTATATCTAAACTTGCAAATACAGTACGAAATCGTTAATAAGTTTTAATAAATTGAGTTTAAAAATTAAAAATTGAACCAAACTTCAGATTTAAGAACGGCATGGTATGACTTAAGAAAACATCAGAATCCTATGCATTCGCCATAACAGACATAATTCTCATTCCAAACTGGAATCACGTTATACATAATATCAAAAGTAAAGCCAATCATATAAAATACATTTCTAAATATTGGTGTAAATAAGGACAAATATTGCCCAACAATGTGAACTTGGATTCCTCCTGTCCAGCATAAAATATCTGAAGTGCAATCATGAACAAACGAACACAATAATATTTGCGAAAGGTTTAATTTTTCCAAAATAGGAAAACTACAGAAGTTGTGTGGGTATACGGCAACAAAGGGTATTTTATAGTAGTCACGAAATCAATAAATGATTAGGTGGAAAATATGAAGAAGAAAATATTGTAAAAACTTTATTGGCAGTCTATATATTGTGTGACCTGTCAATTATCCTTTCTGAATGGGAAAAAGTGAGCAGTTACAGTTAAAGCAAACAGGCCATCTAAACAGTTGGACTAATCTTGGAGATAACTGTGATGCAATTGGTGATCGTGTGATTGAAGATGGTTGTAAGTCCTATGTGAATCTGTATGGCCATAGTGAGTTTAAATTCTTAGATTCACCAAGGTGTATTTATTTTCCATAAAGTTATTAGGCTTACGTTCGCCACGTCCTACAAGAGAGCTTACTTGCTGCATTTGAAACGATCATAAGTCCAGTGGTTTGGTATGCATGGTTAGCGTAACTTGCAACTGAAGTACCTAGCGAAGCAGGGTCAAACCCTGCTTACTGCGAAATAATTTTAATTGTAAAAAATATTCACAAGAAGTGGTTTAGATTACCCTATACTTTCCTTGCCTAACCCAAAATCCTAGATTTTAAACAAATTATCTCGGTGACTTGAAAAGCGGTTAAGAAAACACATCACCTATCCCAGAAAATTTGGATATCTGATAGAGAATAACCAAATAAAACCACAAATGATGACAAAAAACCATAAGTGGTTTAAAAAAAACAAAAAATGGAATTGTAAAGTAGAGTGTCACTTAAAATGTGCGTCCATTTGATGTTCTGTTGCATGTGCATGTGTAGCCTTTCCTAACAATTGTTTTAAGGGCAGAAATAATACAGAGCAGTATTCAACAGACAGTAATTTTAACTAGTAATAGTATATTGCTTTGTCGATGCTTACTGAGCTGTGAATTATGCATTATTATTATTATTATTATTATTATTATTATTATTACTTATAAATTACACGTCTTGTGTACGTGTTTACATTTTATTTCTATACTGTATAATGATGGTAGGTATATATAATAAATAATATCTCCATATACAACACCTTCATAATCTATAGATCTAATAAATCCTCTGCCAAATGAGTTTCATTTTACATATTAATATTTTTGTAAAATTATAAATAATAATAACACAATATCAAAAATGCATTCGTTTACAATCTTGATGCATTACAATTAACTAGATAGCAGTACGTCAGATAATAGGTGCATGCTAATAGGAGTATCGTGGATCTAAATTATCACTTAATTTGAAAAGCCTGTAACTCAAAAATTGTAAAAGATATGGAGCTAATTTTTTTTTCAAAAATTTTCTTGATCTTTAAACCATATTTCATTCGCATATAATATATAAAAAAATTAAACATTTAATATAGTTGATCGCACGTCGAAAATTCAAACACATAAATTTCGTCCTTGTGATTTAGGATTTATTTAGAAAAAAACCGTAAGTGATTTTGAAATTCTATCAGTATAGAGATATGCGCTCTTGTCAGTAGTATACAAATATAAAAAATCAGATCAATATCGCACGTAGTTAATTTTCTAGCGAGAGGTATAAGTTTAAAAACACAAATTCTTGAAATAACGTTCCGCCATCTTTTTTTCTTGTAGAGAAGTTGTGCAAGCGCCAAAAAAAGTCCAACAAGCCATTTCTGATGCCCATTAGGACCTTCTATCGATATGCGTGCTCAAAATTTATTTACCTTGATGGAATGGGTTACTTGGCGATTTTGACGGCTTTCGAAGGTGTGGACCCTCTACTATTAATGCTTGGTTGGCAACCCAAATATTCCCAAATAAAGAATCTTCATGGCCGTAAGGCATTATGTAGATACTAGTTTACTCTGCATAACCATAGGGGATGGGGATAGTGGTACAATGAGAATTGTCAAATAATAAATAGACAAATTCATTTTAGAATTTTGATTGCTAACATAACCAAAATGCAGGTTATCGAAAGAATTCAAAGACTGAAAGTTAATATTTTACAGATAGTTTATCTTTTTAATTCTCATAGACGGTGTTTTCTGCTGTTTGTCAAATCCTATAAGGAATATGTTTCATTGCAATTATAAGCAAATAAAAAAGTATTTATTTTTAAGCTAACAGCTAGAGAACAGCATGGCAAACAATAAAGTTCTATGAGAAACTTTCAACTTCACGAAATAACTATATATATATAATATTTTTCACAATTGGTACAAGTATTTGTATCAAGCTAATATTTTTTGTATCCATTACCTACCAATAAGTGAATACTAAAATACAATTGTTAACCTCTGTTAGTGGACGTCCAGCTACACACATTCTAAACCAGCAAGATATATCAGGGGACGTGACAAAGAAGAATCAAGCTGATTTTTTTTAATCGCATGATTACCACTTGGTTATTACAAGAATACGATCGGCATACATCCCGTTTAGTAAAAGTCCAGAAGCAGGCATACATCCCGACTGGTGGAGATATGGCTGCAGGATGTCTACTTTTAGGCCATGATTAGTAAATGACAAGCAAATTTGTTTTCAAATAATTAGTTTCTTTATACTTAAATTAAGTTAGTACCACTAACAGAAATTCGCATGTCATTTTCATTGTCTGCTCGCACTCTTCAAATTCGGTTTGGCTTCACTCCCGGAAGTTGAAACTTTGCACAGATGTAGTTCGTGACATGCTGATCAAGTTTTCATGGCCACACAAAATTTTGATAATAGGATTTTGAGATATATATAAGAAAGTCACAATTTCATCGAAATTAAGACTTTCTTCGACCAGTATCTCGAAATCTTCAAGTCAATGTCTTACACCGTTCCGGAGAAAACATACGGATGAAAAAGTTACAGACAGACAGACAGACAGACAGGCCGACAGGCAGATATACAGAACATTTTTTTCCGCTCACTACGTGGATGTGGAAGTGAAATTAGCAAGCATCCAAATTAGAATCCTATTTCCCCAAGGGGAAACCAAGAATTGTAGAAATTAATTCTGAAAACTATGTAGATTATTTGGAGCCAGCGTTGATTTCATTGAAAATTTCTATAATCGCCGTTGACAATGCACCCTCCCATACAGCACAAGGACATCCTCAAAACATACTTTGGACAACTTTTCAGGACATATGGGATATCCTGGGAAGATCCCATTATCACCTTAGGATGGCCGTAGGATATCCAAATGGGACAGTTCATCTTTGATGATGACGTCCTCAGGACATCAGTATGGGTGTGTACAGGACATCATCGGCTCTTATATGAGTCATGCCTGGGCTTTACTATGAACAACCTAAGGATATTGGACTTTATATAGGACATCCCCAGTTATTTTAGAGTTTATTGGATATTTCTAAAGACAGCAAAAAACACATATTATTTTATAAGATCATTACTTTTAAACTGAGCCAATAAGCGAAGACAAAGGAATACAAGTTTATATAATATGGCAGAGGTAAAATGACTAATAAAAATGTGATACATATATGTACAACTCCATACACATATTTGTATCTATCAATTGGCATATTGCTTTAAAAGTAAATCTACCAAACTAATTGAGGTTATATATAGTCCACTGAAATAGGCCGACAAATCAAAATTTTAAGGTAAATACTTGAATTTTAGTATGTTACTTTGAAGTATTTGAACACGATTAATGAAAGACATTTTTTTTCAACCCCGAGAAGAGATGAAATAAAATATAACAAAGTGTTTTTTCAAAATTACTCAAAATGTGTAAAAGATAGTAAAATAAGTTTCAAATAAAAATTGTAAAAGCATGAAATATTACATAAAAATTATATCTTGCCTTTTTCTGGTACTATTAAAATCAACAGAGTTTAGGGTGGTTAGAAGTTATAAGGGATGATATGTACAACTTTAAAAAATCATAGCGTGCTAAAATTTCATAATGAATTTAAACAAAATTTTATTAATTCAGAAAAATATAAAGGATTACGTATCTAACAATAACATCTGCGGACAATAACCAATCACCTTTTCCCATTTTAGATAATATAATAAATACAAAGGTATGACATAGCAGCACTATATTTATGAAATATTTAACGTAATTTCATTTGTCGAAAGAACTTTAAAATGAACGTGGAAAAGACATCAACGCCCAGCGGATTTCTTAGAACTTTCGACTTGTCAGAAAAAGGCGGCTAATTCAAAACACAGTAAATGTATTAAAACCAAATTATAAATAACTGCTATTTAAATAAGATATACATTTTTAATGAATTATTTGTACTGGAGGGGAATATCAAATAACAACAAGAACAAACAAATAAATATTTAGAAGCAAATTTTACAAACCAATAAATGACACTATAAATAAATAGTCTCAAAATAATACATATACTTTTAATTATTTTTGTTGTTGAAATCTCCTAAATAATAATACCTGTAATAGGACGACTCTAGGACTTATTCTATATCTATATTTTGTTAGGCTTTAATATCTTTATAGGATATTACTACGACATCCTGCCAGGATTTATCTAGGATATCCCCATTTGGGATATTCTCAGGTTGTGTATATTTTATTGGGATATCCTAAGGATATCATGAGGAATGTTGTCCTCGATTGGGATATACGGGATCAAATGAATATATACTAGAGATGTTATGTGCTGTGTGGGCTACTAGAACCAAATTTAGGAAGACAGACATAATATAATGGATAGTTGAGAGGAACATTAGTAAAACTGAAATTTCTAGGAAACTGTCTTACTATAGAAATTTTTTTGCTGGAACTTGTCGAAAACATTTCAAGAAGTGTATAAAAAAGTTTTGTATTAAGTTCGTGTGGTAGAAAGCATTTGTTTAAACGAAAAAATGTTCAGAATTCTGTTTTTTCGCAGTTTCTCTTAAATATCTCTGGTTGTATAACCCGCATCGCAATAAAGAAAGAGGCACAAATTATTCATAATGAAATTGCGAAAAAAAATAGATTTGTCCGAAACTTTTTGGTCAATATACCAAGTCGTAAAACATGACGACATTTTAGGGAGGGTATTTTGAAACAACTGATAATAACTTGAACAATAACACACACATTTCAACGAAACTTTAGAAGAATATACTGATTGTGGAGTTAAACCATCAGGCCAAGTTTTAAGTTAAAATGTAGACAATAACTCCTAAAAAACAATTGCAAGTCGAAAATCGAATTGTCGATTGTTTAGGGGCATTAAGTCGCACTTCAAAAATTTGTATTTCAGATTATAGTTGTTTTTATATTCTTCGTGGTGGTATAAACAAAATTTAATTTCAAATTTTTTAAAACCAATTTTATTCAACTCTTCTAATTATTTTTAAAACAAATGAATTTTACACATCCATATTTTGACCGAAAATAAAAATTATTGGTATATATTGAAAGTACATAAAGAACGAGCTATTTAATAAGGTAGTTTCATCTACACCGATTGGGACTCTAGATATGACATTGTTTTGCATTGTAGCCATTATAAGCAAGCTAAGAGACATAATGATTGTAAAATTTTTTGGGTTTTAAAAATGTTAAAATATGTTTTTGTTTATACCACAAAGAACACCTATAATCTGAAATACAAATGTTTGGTGTACCTACGACTCGATGCCCCTAGACAATCGACGGTTCGATTTTTGATTTTGCAATTGACTTTTAGGAGTTATTGTAGACATTTTAACTTGAAACTTTACTCGGTCGTTTAACTCCACAAGGAGTATATTCTGAAATTTCGTTAGAATATGTGCATTATTGTTCAAGTTATCAATCATCAATTGTTTCAGAATGGCCTCCCTAGAATGTCTTTAGGTTTTGCGACTTGACGTATTGACCAAAAAGTTTCGGACAAATCTGATTTTCATCGTAATTTTATTGTGACATTGCTTTGTTTAAGCAGAAGCTTTCCACTTCATGGATTTAATTCAAAACTATGCTGCACTTCTTGAAATGTCTTCAACAAGTTCCAGCAAAAAATTGCTATAGTAAGACAAGTCCTTTCTAGGCAATTCAGATTCTTAAATTTACTCCACTAATTAGTTTTGAACAAAATTAAAAGTTAAAAAAACCGCTGCCTAAAAAATCGCTACTTCCACATCCAGATTTCCCATACAAGTCCATTGAAAGGAAAACATCTTGACACCATATCCGCACTCCGATATGTGGAAACATAATATTTAAAATGTCTGCCTAAAGGTGGTAATGGGGGTGGCTGATGCAAGAAATTGTATTGAGAACTTTGGTTTTCGTACACACGCTAAATCACAATTTTATTTTGTTTACCCCTTTAATAATGAAGTGGTGATGAGAGCGACAGGTACCATAAAAGAATCTGAGAACTTTGCTTGTAGAATATGCACCAAAATACAAGACTCTGGAATTTTACTAGCTTGCTTTACTGACATGTCCCTACTTACCCTCCAATCCTTCGATGGAATAAGCTAAAAATATAAGGGTAATGTCAAAATATAATCTAGTTTCAGATGTCGTTATAATACATACGCTTACCAAATTTCAAATGAATATCTCAATTTTATCTTATGAAATCCTTTAATAATGGAGTAGAGCTGGCGGGGGGTTGAAAAATATTATACAAAATCTGAGGTCTTGGCTTCTAGTACATACACCGAATATCAAGTTTCTGTACCCTTACCAGCTTGCCTTACTTCTTTTCCCCTATTTACGTTATAATACATGCGTGTACCAAATTTTAAGTGAATATCTCAATTTTATTTTATCAACCCCTTTAATAATGGTGGGGGGTTGAAAGTATTATACAAAAGTTGGAGGCCTTGGCTTCTAGTACATACACCGAATTTCAAGTTTCTGTACCAGCTTACTCATTTCCCCCTTTTACCCCTATTTAATCCGCAGCCCTTCAACGGAATCATCTTAAAATATAATCTGGTTCCAGATGTCGTTATAATACATACGTGTACCTTTGAAGTGAATATCTGTAGTTTATTTTATCAACTCCTTTAATAATGGTGTAGCGGTGAGGGGTTGAAAAATATTTTAAAAAATCTGAGGCCTTGGCTTCTAATACATACACAGAATTTCAAATTTCTGTACTCTTACCAGCTTGCTTTACTTATTTTCCCCTATTTACCCCGGTTTAACCCCCAACCCTTCAACGGAAACATCTCCAAATATAATCTAGTTCCAGATGTCGTTATAATACATACCTACGTGTACCAAATTTCAAGTGAATGTCTCAATTTCATTTTATCAACCCCTTTAAAAATGGAGTAGGGGTGGTAAGAGGTTGAAAAATATTGTAAAAAAATTTGAGGCCTTGGCTTCTAGTACATATAAGGAATTTCAAGTTTCTGTACTCTTACCAGCTTGCTTTACTTATTTTCCCGTATTTACCCCTATTTAACCCCCAACTCTTCAACGGAATAATCCCAAAATATAATGTAGTTTCAGAGTCATTATAATATACACGTATACCAAATTTCAAGTGAATAGCTCAATTCTATTTTATCGGCCCCTTTAATAATGGAGTGGGGTGGTGGTGGGGGGATGAAAAATATAAAAAATGTTGAGGCCTTGGCATTTAGTACATACACCAAATTTCAGGTTTCTGTACTCTTACCAGCTTGCTTTATTTATTTCCCCCTATTTACCCCTTAACCCTTCACCGAATATGTTCAAAAAGCAATTCAGTTCCAGATCTCATTATGATATATACGTGTACAAAATTTCAAGGCAATATCTTAAACCGTTCCGGAGAAAACGTGCGGACAAAAAAAGTTACAGACAGGCAGACCGACAGATCGACAGACAGACAGACCGCCAGGCGACAGAATTTTTTTTTTTCGCTCAAATTTAAAATTTCGACGTTTCATGACATTCGTACCTATTTCAGGAAAAAAAATTGAATTTTTTCTTATGATTACTATACTTCTAATCCGCTACGTGGATGTGGAAGTAATAATATCCTAACATTCACATTTAAAAGAATGAAGACCCCTCATGAAATATTTTTGAAGGCATATTAATAGGAAATGTTGTTCTTATTTTGACGAGTGTCACACTGGATACAGGGCGTCAAATTTTGTAGTGGCCCGCGGTGTCAGTTTTCCTGGGACCCTCCCTGATATTTTAATTACATTCACAATTAAAATAAAAGAACACGTAATTTCTTGGAAAATCTTATATTTATTAATATTCGATAACCATGTCTAGATGATAAATAGTACCATTGATTCAACTAAAAATGTATCTTTTACAAGTTATTGTCTATAGTGAGTAAGTAAATAAGTAAATCATTCTTTCAATATGTAATTAATGTTTCTAGGAAATTAATATATCTCAATACTTCTGAAGTACAGTATTAATAAGTAAATATAGATTTTTCACTGGAAAAGGGAATAGCACGATGATTCATAATATTATTAACACTCCCATATTTTAACGCTGCCGTTTGTTTCTGGATTTAATCAAAGCAACAACTTTTTTAGGATCATAATTTGATTTAAGTTTATTAAAGCTATCACTTATCAGTGAATTTTATTCAGTCGAAGCAAACAATATACTTGCGTATATTGGAATTTTTTCTTTAAAGAAATTGATAGTCATTAATTTTATAAACTGACACCAAGAACTTTTAGATAAGTCACTCGGCTTGCCAACTCAGTTGTACTTGCAAATATCAAATTTGTTGTTTTCATTACATTTGACGGATTCAGAATTATTCTTCAATATTTACGTTCTCCTGTACCTAATTTAAATAAATAAACATTTCCTCTATATTGCTCAATATCCAGATTAGTTTTATTTCTCGATCGACATGCAAGGAATCACTACTTCCACATCCGGATTTTTCATCCAACTCACTTTAAAGGAAACATCTTGACTAGACTTGCACTCTAGTATGTGGAAATTATTAATCATAGAATTTTTTTTATTTGGAGCAGATTTCACAGAAAAGTTTGAGACGTTAAAAAAAGTTTTTAGTATACCCACTTATTTTCCCCTATTTACAACCTACTACGTCCCACCCCTTCAATGGAATCATCTCAATCAGATGTCATTACAATACATACGTGTACAAACTTTCAAGTAAATATCTCAATTTTACGTTATCAAATCCATTAAAAATGGAGCGGAGATGGTGGTGTTTGAAAAATATTAGAAAGAAATCTGAAGCCTTGATTTCTAATATATTCAGCAAATTCCACATTGGAAAATGTTATAAAATAACCGGAGGCCATCGCTTCTAGTATATACACCAAATCTCAAATTTCTGTACTCTCACCAGCATGCTTTACTTATTTTCCCCTATCTACCACTATTTAACCCCCAACCGTTCAACGGAATAATCTCAAAATATAATCCAGTTCCAGATGTCGTTATAATACATAAGTGTACCAAACTTCAAGTCAATATTTCAATTTTATTTTATCAACCTCTTTAATAATGGAGGTGGTGGGGTTGTTGAAAAATATTACAAAAAAATTTGAGGCCTTGGTTCTAATACATACACCGTATTTCAAGTTTCTGTAGTCTTACCAGGTTGCTTTACTTATTTTCTTCTATTTACCCCTATTTAACCCTTCAACGGAATCATCTCTGTCGGAGACTGGGCTACCCCTCCGACTTTTCTTTTATTTTATTATTAATTTTTGGGTTTTTTAATTTAAATATATTACACACACACACACATATTGTTTGTTGGCACACCTTTTCTACGGTCTATCACTGAAAAGAAAGGGAACAAAGTGGTCATGCGCAAGAGAGCAAAAAATCATGAGATCATGAAAAGTATAACGGCCGGTCGGTCACTTTAGTGCACTAAACAAAATTCTAACTAATCTTTTAATCATAATAATTGTTGAAATTGTTAAATCAAAGTGCAGTGATTACACCTACAAGCAACGCATTATTGTCCTTAACCACCGTGGATGCCAGGGAGCAACTATCGAAACATTTTATATACGGTCCTTCTAAGTTTCCACGTTGAAACAATCTCAAAATATAATCTAGTTCCAGATGTCGTTATAGTACACACCTGTACCAAATTTCAAATGAATATCTGAATTTTATTTTATCAAACCCTTTAATAATCGAGTAGGGGTGTTGTGGGGGTTGAATAATATTACAAACAAATTTGAGGCTTTTGCTTCTAGTATGTACACCGAATTTCAAGTTTCTGTATTCGTACCAGCTTGTCTTACTTATTTCCCCAAATTTACCCCTATTTACACCTCAACCCTTAACCGGATATCTTCAAAAAACAACCCAGTTCCAAATCTCGTTATTATATATACGTATACAAAATTTCAAGTCAATATCTTAAACGGTTCCGGAGAAAGCGTGCGGACAAAAAAAGTTAGACAGACAGACGGAAAATTTTTTTTTCGCTCAAATTTAAAATCTCGACGTTTCTTGACATTCTAAATCTATTGCAAGAAAAAAAAGGATGTGGAAGTAATTAACTGTTGCAAATTACGTGAACTATTAACAGAGAAGACAGCTACCTTATTAAAGTGGTTTTTACACGACAGTTTCGTATAAACACAAATATTTGTTCACCATAGAATAACAAGCTAACCATCATACTCTTCGCCGATTTACTGCACTTTTTATATAATTGTTGCACATTCTATAGGATACACTTCGCAGTATTTTTTTTGTAAATAATATTAGTTATAGACATTTTCAGTGTAATTACAAAATATAAAAAAAATTATTTTAATTTAAAAAATTAATAAATTTTTTATTTATTGATAGATTTTGTTCAAAAACCATACCGTTCTTCCTCTAGCTAACAGTAACTTACTATCTAAATTTAAATACAATCGGACTTTTTGTTCTTAAGTTATTGTGCTTACAAGAAACGTGACGGACGGACAGACAGACAGACAGACAGACGGACATACAGACGGACGGATATTTTGAAAGCAAAATGCAAAAATTGCACCTTTCTAGATCTTTTTTAAGGACAGAAAAAAATGATTAGATTGGTTCGTGAAATCGACAACATTTTTCCTTGTGTGCCTGAGCCATAAAAAAAGTTGTCGATTTCACTGAACAAACCATAATTTCCGGTGTATTTTGGCCTGCTGAATCCGAATCCGGTATCAATCTTGTCCCACCATGGCACAATTTTTTTCTATCGTCAAGAAACCGTTACAAAAATGCAAAAATTGCACCTTTCTAACTGTTTTTAAGGATAGAAAAAAATTGTGACTTGGTGGGGTATAACTGACACCGGATTTGAATTTGGCAGGCCAAATTACACCGTAAGAAATGATTAATTTGGTCCTTGGAATCGACAACTTTTTTTCTTGCTGAATCGAAATCTGATGTCAGTTTTACCCCAAAACACATCACATTTTTTGCTAACCTCAAACAACAGTTAGAGGAATGCGAATGTTGCAATTTTTCTAACTCTTTTGTGAAGAGAAAAAAATTGTGGCGTAGTGGGGCAAAATTGACACAGAAATACGTCGGAAATAATTGGTTTGGTCCGTGGAATTGGCTTTTTTCTTTTTGTGTGCCTATGTAATTATCAAATCTAAGTTATGTGAATATCTTAGATTTGTAAAGGCCTGAAGCCAGAAATAAATTATAGGGGTGCTCAACGAATTTCAGGACGTGCTAGTTCCTTTATAATTTAGGAATTTTTGTAAAATACCACACAGGTTATATTGGAATTTCTTCAGGGAGTGCTCAAATGTTCTCAGAGGGTACCGAGCACCCTTTTACGTCCCCCCTGGCTGAGACTTGGATATGTAACTCGGCAAGATACTGTTTAGAGTTAATTATTTATTAATTTGAGTTGATAATAGAAATGATTTTCTTATCTTCTCATTCTAAATTAATCACAGTAGACTAGACTGCCCGTCGATTTTAAAGCAGTTAAATTTTATTTTCATATTCCTACCAGTTCATACAGTGTATATTGAACACGCCGTCCAAAAAAATCGTTGCATCAGAAATCACTACTTCCACATTTATATTTCTCAACGACGTCTCTTTAAACGAAAACATCTTGAGACTATTTTTACACTCTAGCAAGTGGAAATAATTACTCATACAGTTTTAGTAATACAATATTTTATTGTTGACCCCCCCCCCCCAGATGGTAATGGGGGTGGCTATTATTCAAAAATGTTTTGAAAACTTTTGCTCTTATACACACAATATTAATGAAACATATTCTTTATAGGATTTTGCAAACAGCGGAAAGAAAAACTATCTATGAGAACTAAAAGAAAAACTATATGTAGAAATATTAATGAAATCTTTGCATTCTTCCAATAACCTGACTTCTGGTTATGCTAACAAGTAAAAATTCCTATTTACCATTCTCATTATAACACTAGCATCCAACATAGTCCCCTACGTCTAGGCAGATTAAACTAGTAGCTACATGATCCCTTGCGATATGTAAATTCAGTTAAAAATGAGAACAAAGGCCTGACATTAATTTATTTACCTACCTTGTCTTTAAAAAATTTTTCATTCCATAAATTACATTTTCATAAAATCTCATTCGGTTTCTTGGAAATGCTTAGCCTTTGAAACGTTTTTCGTCCTTATTCTGGACTCATCAGAAAAGCCCAAAGCCACTCATAACGATGTTCCATGCAAAACCAACACAATATCCATGAATAAGTATGAAATATTTATATTTGACATTGACTGATAAAAAAACAACAGATCTTCACCTATCTATTAGCTAACTAGTATTGGAGCCTATATACTCTATGCATGTTTAAAAGTGAATTATTTATTATTTGTTTGCTTATAGTAATGAAACATATTCTTTATAGAATTTTGCAAACAGCTGAAAGAAAAACTATCTATGAGAACTAAAAAAAACTATATGTAAAAATATTAATGAAATCTTTGCATTCTTTCGATAACCTGACTTCTGGTTATGCTAACAAGTTAAAATTCTTATTTGCCATTCTCATTATAACACTAGCATCCAACATAGTCCTCTACGACTAGGCAGATTAAACTAGTATCTACATGATCCCCTACGATATGTAAATTCAGTTAAAAATGAGAACAGGGGCCTGAAAATAATTTATTTACCAACCTTGTCTTTAAAAATGTTTTCATTCTAATGAATTACATTTTCATAAAATCTCATTCAGTTTCTTGGAAATGCTTAGCCTTTGAAACGTTTTTCGTCCTTATTCTGGAGAAAAGCCCAAAGCCACTCATAATGATGTTCCATGCAAAACCAAGGCAATATCCATGAATAAGTATGAAATATGAAATTTAAGTCAGATTAATACACTGAACTGAACTTGTGGTAGGTTCCTTGTGAAACATCTTGAAAATAATCGTTAATAAATTAAACACTGCTTTTAGATGAATCAATAAATATATTATAAATACTCTACATATGTTTCGGCTTACTAGGCCTTTATCAAGAGTATTACATAGTATTCACTATGTAATACTCTTATACACTAATTTAGTATTCACTATGTAATACTCTTGATAAAGGCCTAGTAAGCCGAAACATATGTAGAGTATTTATAATATATTGATTGATTCATCTAAAAGCAGTGTTTAATTTATTAACGATTATTATTAAGTCAGATTGTCGAAAGAATGCAAAGATTTCATTAATATTTTTACATACAGTTTTTCTTTTAGTTCTCATAGACAGTTTTTCTTTCCGCTGTTTGCAAAATCCTATAAAGAATATGTTTCATTACTATAAGCAAACAAATAATAAATAATTCACTTTTCAACACACAGTATATTATTTTGATAACTTCTCTAATAATTTAGTGGGGATGTTGGTGGAGAGGAATAAAACTAAAAATGTCTAAAACTTACATTATTTACAAAAAAAGAAACTACGAAGAGTATCCTGCAGAATGTGCAACAATTATATAAAAACCGCTGCTACTTCCACATCCAGATTTTTCATCAAAGTCACTTTATAGGAAACATTTTGACTAGATTTGCACTCTAGTATGAGAAAATTATTGATCATAGAATTTTAATAATATTTGTCATAGAAAAGTTGAGGCGTTGGTTTCTACCAAATACGTTAAAAATGAAGTTTTTAGTGTACCGTACTTATTTTCCCCTATTCACAACCTACCACGACTCTCCCTTTCAATGGAATCATCTCAATCAGATGTCATTACAATACATCCGAGTACTAACTTTCAAGTAAATATCTCAATTTTTTGTTATCAAACCCATTAATAATGGAACGGAGGTGGTAAAAGAAATATGGGGCCTTGGTTTCTTGTATATACACCAAATTCCATATTTATGTACTCTTACCAGCATGCTATACTTATTTTCCCCTATATACTCCCATTCAACCCTCAACCCGTCAACGGAATCATCTTAAAATATAATCTAGTTCCAGATGTCGTTATAATACATACGTGTCCCAAATTTCAAGTGAATATCTCGATTTCATATTATCAACCCCTTTAATAACGGATTAAGGATGGTGGGGGTTGAAAAATATTATCAAAAAATATGGGGCCTTGGCTTCTAGGACATACGCCGAACTTCAAGTTTCTGTACCTTTATCAGCTTGCTTTACTTAATTTTCCCTATTTACCACTAATTACCCCCGCTCGTTCAACGCAATCAAGTCAAAATATAATCCAGTTTAAGATATCCGTTATACGTGTAAGAAATTCCAAGTGAAAATCTAAATTTAAGTTTATCAACTCTTTTAATAAGGGGGTGGGGGTGATGGGGGGATGGAAAACATTATGGAAAAATCTGAGGCCATCGCCTCTAGTATATACACCAAATCACAAATTTCTATACTCTTACCAGCTTGCTTTACTTAGTTTCCCCTATCTACCACTATTTAACCCCCCAACCCTTCAACGGAATCATCAAAATATAATCTAGTTCCAGATGCTGTTATATACATACGCGCACCAAATTTCAAGTGAATATTTCAATTTAATTTTATCAACTCCTTTAATAATGGAGTAGGGGTGGTGGCGGTTGATAAATAATATAAATAATCCGAGACCTTGGCTTCTGGGGTGAAAAATATTTAAAAAGAAATTGAGTCTTTTACTTCTAGTGCATACACTGTATTTCAAGTTTCTGCACTCATACCAGCTTGCTTTACTTATTTTCCCATATTTTACAATATTTAACCCCCAACCCTTCAACGGTAGCTTCTCAAAATATAATCTAGTACCAGATGTCGTTATAATACATACGTGTACCAAATTTCAAGTGAATATTTCAGTATTATTTTATCAACCCCTTTAATAATGGACTAGGGGTGGTGGGGGTTGAAGAATAATATAACAAATCTGAGACCTTGGCTTCTAGCACATACACCGACTTAAGTTTCTGTACTCTTACCAGCTTGCTTTACTTATTCTCCCCTATTTACCCCTATTTACCCCTATTTAACCCCCAACCCTTCAACCGAATCATTTCAAAATATAATCTAGTTCCAAATGTCGTTATAATACATACGTGTACCAAATTTCAAATGAATAACTCGATTTTATTTTATCAACCCCTTTAATAATGAAGAAGGGGTGGTGGGGTTTAAAAAATATTATTAAAAAATCTGAGGCCCTGGCTTGTAGTACATACGTCAAATTTCAAGTTTATGTACTCCCATCAGCTTGCTTTACATAATTCCCCATATTTACCCCTATTTACCCCCCAACCCTTCACCAGATATCTTTAAAAAACAATCCAGTTCCAGATCTCATTATACGTGTACAAAACTTCAAGTCAATATCTTAAACCGTTCCGGAGAAAGCGTGCGGACAAAAAAAAGTTACAGACAGACAGACCGACAGACAGACGGAAAATTTTTTTTCTCTCAAATTTAAAATCTCGACGTTTCATGACATTCTAAACCGATTTCAAGAATAAAATGTTTTGAAATTTTTTTTGCGATTACTATACTTCCAATCCACTACGTTGATGTGGAAGTGAAAGTGCAGTAAATCGGCGAAGAGTATAATGGTTAGCATGCTTATTTTACGTTTTCCATAGGCGTCTATTGCATGTGAAATATTAGGGTCTATACATACATTCACCCTTAGTATGTTTTTAAGAAACGGTTATGGAATATTTTTCTAGTTTTTATGTTAAATTTTGATCCTCCAAAAACAATTAACAGCGCTTTATAGTTATAATATATTAACACATATTACAATGGCTAAAGCAAATAAATTATGAAAAATTTGCGAAGAATATTTCTAAGATGAAAAGTAATAAAGCAACTTTATGTCAGAAAATTTTCTCAAGTAGTTTCTACATAATTTTGAGAAGTATATATTGTACTTTTTAATTTATCTCCTTGTCGTACAAAATTATTAATATTCCTATATATTTTGCACAATAGAACGTTTACAATTTGATATTATTATGTTACATGTGAAATGATACTAATAACACAGGTTTACAAAAAGAAAAAAGTTTTCTGGATCTGGGGTCAGATCATACGTTTCTTATGTATTTTTCGACGCTGAATTCGAAACTGTTTTTAGTTTTGCTTTAACACGTCAGAATTTTGAGATATTCTAACCTAAAAGTTGGACATATTTGAGGTTATGTAGCTTTGAGAATTTTTTTTGTAAAGAAACCATGTGTGGGATCTTAAAGTACAAGTCTTCACCTTTAAAATACCGTTGAGTTTGCTCAAATATTTTTTTTTCGCCGAGATATTGCAATTTAAATAATAACCATAAGGTTTCCGTACTAATTAAATGTATTGGGAAAGGTATGATATGAACATACAATTTTAAAAATTCGCTCTCTCAGCGAAAAAAGAAAAAGATATTTGAGCCAACTCTACGGCATTTTAAAGAGGACGATTTGTACTTTAAGATCCCATACATGGTTTCTTGAGAGAAAAAAATCTCAAAGCTACATAACCTTAAATATGTCTAACTTTTAGGTGAGAATATCTCAAAATCCTGATGTGATAGAGCAAAACTAAAAATAGATTCGAATTCAGCGTCGAAAAAATACATAAGAAACGATCTGACCTCAGATCCAGACAACTTTTTTTTTGTAAGCCTGTGTAATTTATGTTAATTATTTTTTGGGATGTTGTTTCATAGAGGATAAAAAAATTCCAAATTCTGTCGTTCCGCGTCAGCTACAGGTGTTTTATACTTGATTAAATATAATATATTATGTACGTATCTAGTTGTTGGATGAAACTGAACATAGCCACCATTAAGTTTCATGATGCTCACAATATTGATATTTTAAAAATAATTTTTGAGAATGGGCCCCCCCCCCAAAAATATTCTGTATAGGCTAAATTGATCATCTCCATTTTAAAAAATTGCAAAATTAACTAATATTGTTGAATTGTAGCAAATCAGATACTCTAACTACCTGCTAATTTGAAAAATATATTAACAAATCGCCGTTCTAAAATTAATTCACAATGCCCTGTATGCTTTCCAATATCTGTGTTTGAAGTAATAATTTATTTTCTTCCCATTTTCTCAAACGTGATGAAATGGGCCTTATAGACATAAAGCATATTTGATGAATGTTATCGGATAGGCCCCTTAAGATTATCACTAAGTATACATTTAATATTTTTCAAGTGTGATAAAAACTTCTACAGTATAAATAAAATGTTTGTATATTCTTATTCAAATATATCATTTTTAATTTGCCCTTATCTTGAAAAATAACGATAACGTGAAGTGTGTACAAAATATGTTATCACTCTTTTATAAAAATATGGTACCGTAAATCATTTTAACCCGCTATTATAAAGTTAAATACTGTATATTGCCTAATTTTCTGTATTTTATAATAACAATTTTTGTATGTACTAAATTTCTATGCAAGCAGAAATATTTAGAGCAGATATTTTACATCGATTCAAGCCAAAATGGAATGGTGGTCTTTAACTTTTGTTGTGCAACAGCATTTGTCACATTCATCAAAAATTGATCATTTATACATCATTACGGTTATAGAAATATCTGATTCCAATATTTTTACTTCCCTTGCTTACCGAAAGGAAGTATTGTAATCACCTTCCGAGATTTCTTTGAAATTTCGCGTTCCAAATCATGTAGAATAAGAAAATAAAGGTGTTTCACTTCCGTCAGTCTTTCGGTCTATTATCTGCCTGTTGCCGCTGTTTATAAAAAACTATTTGATGGAGATTTGGTGGTTGATGCTACTGCCAAAGGAGAAATGGGTAGACCTTCACTGGAAAATATACAGGGTAATCGTAAGTCATACGAAACAATTTCTAGGACTTGTTTTGTAGAGAATTGAATTGTACGTATCTTTTGTTTCAACCTTTTTTTCTCAGCACGCACTTTTCGCCGCTAATGAACTTCGAAAAGTTGAATTTTTGGTGTTCCAAACATTTTTTGCCGCAAAAAAAAAATTCCAGGAACAAGATTTGTTTATATTACAGAAACACGCCAGAATTTTTCCATAATCTTTTGAGCAAAAAAAATTGCTTAAAAAAATTGCTTAAAAAAATTCTGAAAAAAATCTGACGTGTTCCTTGTAAGAATATAAACAACTCTTGCCCATGGAAATTTTTTCGTAAAGTCTACCGTTTTGCGACAAAAAATGTCTGGAACACCGAAAATTTTATTTTTGAAGCTCATTAGCGGCGAAAGGTGAGTGCTGAGAAAAAAAGGTTGAAAGAAAAGATATGAACAACTCAATTCTCTACAAAAAAAGGTCCAGAAATGTATTTGTGAGACTTACGATTCTTAGGATGTCGTGAAAAAACTGTTTACACCTCCTTTTCCAAGATGGCGGCCAAATGGGGGGGGGGGCTTTCAACCCCGAAAATCGAATTTTATACTCTCACTGGTCGCCTCTACATATCCAAAAAAAATTTGTCCTTTTCAAAATGCAAGGTTCGGCTACAATTTTGTAACATTTCAAAGGACTATTAACACAATTGGCAAGGTAGACCAGTATACAGGGTGGTCATCCTAAGACATAATTTTACTGCAAAAGAAGTGGCTATGTGTGCGTTCATAGAAATAGAGGGTGCATTTGATAACACCTCGTATGAATCCATACAATGAGCCGCAGAGGAAAGGCGAATACAGTCCCCAATAATCAAATGGATACAATCCATGCTAAGAAGCCGAATAATTACTACGGATATGGGGTAGGAGTCTGCCACTGTGATAGCAGTAAGGGGTGTTCACAAGATGGAGTTCTATCGCCCTTGCTGTGTTCAATGGTGATTGATGAACTCCATAGACTGAGTAATTCTGGCTTCAACGTTCAAGGTTATGCTGATGACCTGGTTATTACCGTGAAAGGTAGGAATGAGGTTATGATCTCAAATCTCATGTAAATCGCCTTAAACATAATATCCAAATGGTGCTCGCAGGAGGACCAATGTCAATCCAAGAAAAACAGTTATTGTTCTGTTTATCAAAAGGAGAAAACTAAGTTTAAGAGCTCCTATGTTAAATGGAACAGTGCTGAAATTTTCCAGGGAAGTTAAATATCTAGGAATAATTCTGGATCAAAAACTTACCTAGAACCCACATTTACACAAAGAACACTTACCAAAGCCGCTGCGGCTATTCGGACGTGCCGCAAGCTGTTTGGTAAAACTTGGGGTGTAAAACAGAAAATGATCTACAAGTCTTATCTTTCGGTTGTGAGACCCATGGTAACCTATGCATCATGTGTGTGGTGGCCAAAAACTGATGAAAAGCAATCGACAATCACAACTGCTTTATAACTATCCTCATCATGTCCGACTCACAATCCGTCTTAGGTGCAATTTCAAACCCAAACAAGCACATTATGAAATATAAAATAATAACAGATATTTTGGAAAAAGTTATAAAGCTGAAAAGTCTAAACAAGGAAGTTGTCTTTATTTGGGTAAAAGGACACTCTGGTATAGTTGGTAACGAAACAGCAGATTTAATAGCTAGAACTACCAAAGGTCCCAAAATCGAGTATTTACCATATTATGACCTGATATCCAGTGCCAAAATGGATATGAGGAAAAAATGGGAGGAAGAATGGATCCACACAAGGCAAAATACCCACTATTGTCGCATATATAGCCGCCTACCTTCTAAACCATCTTTCATTTCATTCCCGTACAACAGGCAAATGTTTATAACATACATTCGTTGCCTATTTGGCCACGGAGCTTTCAAATCCATGCTGTTCAAGATGAAAATCCTTGATAGTTCTATCTGCGACTGCAACGGAAATATTGGCGACATCAACCACCAGCTATTTGACTGCAATTTTAACGCACTTAGTGTGAACTTCTTGAAAAAAAAAATGTTGGAGAAGTGTATTCCGCTACCATTGGATAGTACCTCGCTGCTATACATAGTAACCACAAATGAAAATTTTAAATGTATATTTTGGGAGTTTATTAGGTTATGTCGTGTCAAAATATAGGTTTAGATGAGTTCCTCTGTTCTTATCCACTGTTTTTTATATCACCCCCTTACCGTTGCCCCGTGTGTGTTACGTGTTAAACAAAGGCGTCATGAAGGGCACCTTGACGTGAAGTGTATGTCCCTGTCCAATAATCCTTGAGTTTTGCAACACTAGCTGGTCCTCTCGTATTAGGTTATAGGTCGATTATAGATTTTAAATATAGATTAGTTATTATATAACTAGTATAGCGTAAAATAAAAACATCGTGGCTAAATGGAGACATCCAAAGCCAGTGAAGGGAAAAAAAAAATAAAATGAAATTCTGATGGCGTCATCGAATTCAGGAGGTACATACATACATAAATATTAACTGGTTTAGTTTCTGGGTTTGAACTTTTTTTGTGGGGCTGTGTTATTATTCTTCTCATTTCTCAATTAATATTTTTTAGAATTACCACCCTATAAATAAAGAGGGAAGTTCTATGTAAGTACCTTTCCGATTATTTATACTTATATTAATATTTCTTGTTCCTGTACATGTAAGAAACTTTAAAAAAATTTGTCTTCTTCTCACACCTTACAAAAACGTTTTTGATCTAAAAGAGGAAAAATCACAAAATCTTGTACATAATGTACATTTTATTATATAAAGCATTTTGTGAAATACTAAATCTTCCAAATAAAAATTTTCTAGTCTAAGTTTCAAGAAAATCAAGATTGTACTTAATTAAAAACAGTATAATATTTTGAACTATTTATTACAATAATACGACATTGTTGTCAAGCTACTTCAGTGAAAGTGCAAATCAATGTATTTTAATCGTCATAAATAAACTTGTACTTTTAATTCATCGTTATCTTGTCTATTTGTATCGGTTTCAATAATCTTATTTACTATAATACGAATACCAGCTGCAGATACATATGTACTAACCAAATACATATTCGAATTTCTGCTATTTTAGTTTTCTCCTAGGATGTGTAACTTTCATGCTATAATTGTTCATATGGCCTCATGACTAGGCTTTTTAGGTACAAATTTCAAAATAAAGATTAATAGCAATAAAAATATTGACTCATCATATTCACTAGAACTTATACTGTTATTCGAAATAAACCTACCCACAACCAGAGCTTGAAGTAACTATTTTTGTAGGTCTGAAACAAATGAAGCAAATTATTAGACAAAGCTTGAACTGAGCTTGCTGTAAGCATGTCGCGCGATTCTCTTTGCAACTTGATGTATCACTTTTGATCATGATCACTAACTGTACAATGATTCTAATTCCCACATTAGAATTATAATAAATATTACATAAGTTGTAACACAGGAATTGTAATTTGTACAGGAAGGGGTTATATACTAGAACTACAAGTTTGTTTAGACGACATAAATATTTATTAGGAAGGTCAAATAAGATTTACGCGCTTAGCCCCATTTCACATATTGTTTCTACTAAAGTCCAATGATTCATTTTTTAAAACGCCAGCGTAAGTCGTCTCAAATGTTTGCCAACTTTTTTAAAAATCGCCAATTTTGCGATCAAAACGAACAGAACTACAGATACTTTCCTGACAGAAAGAATCAATATACAATATATGTATATTGTACCTAAAACAAAAATATTAGTTTTTCAGTACTGACTGTGGCTATTCTTATGCCATTACATCAATTCAATCAACCACCACCAACCAATAAAACCAATTACAAGCATTTTCCCAATATCTCCATAAAATAGCGTTTAACTTTGTGCATATACATTATTTCGATACGGCTTACGATTTCAAAGGAAAAAATACACTTATGTTCGTATACCTAGTTAACATAAGTTATGGTCCATAGCTCATAATAATATCAAATGTTAAATATTTATCCGGCCCCCCCATGGTACTTGCATACGCCGACGATATACTCATCATCACCGAGGAAGAACAAGACATCGTTAAATTTCTAAACAATTCCAACAAGTGGGGAAGAATACAAAATAAGAGACTACATACACCCTGAGAACCACAAATAGAATGAAATACCAATAAACCACCATGGTGCCTAACCAAAAAGATATACACGACCATCATAATGCCTACGATGATATATGGAGTCAAAAACGCAGCAACAACAAAGCCCAACAGAAGAAGTCTGAGAAGAGCTGAAAGGGACATTATCCAACTGCTAGCAAAAACAGAAAAACCACAAAAACGACAGAAAACGTCAACATTACTAGAGGGAAGAACAATAATCAAAAGAATAGAATCATGCGCAATGAAATACTGGGGACACGCCCAAAGACGAGGCGCGACACACCTACTAAAGAAAGCGCTGCGACTGAACAGCAACAAACTGAAAATAGGGAGGCCATGCTACACATGGATAACAACAATCGAGAGGATTATGAATAAGCTAGGAAAGGATTATACACACTGGGAAAAATCGGCACAAGAAAAAACGGAATACAATAAAGAAATATCAAGGGTAAACACACTGCCAGACTCTGAAACAGATATAAAAGCACCGGGGGTTTGTTCCGGCACACGGTAGGATGATCCGTTGGTCGGTCGGGTGGAGCCGCATGAATATGTAAAAGACTAAAGAAGCAAAGGAAAATCGTAACTAATAATATAAGCTAAATATTTATAAAGGTACAAGAGAATAGTTAGCACATATATGAAACTGTAAAATGCACTAACATTTGTACAACATACATGGTGCTACTTGATAAGTGAATTTGGAAGTGTCTCTCTCCAGGAAAATCATTGCCATATTTGAAAATGCTTAAAACATTAGAGAAACCGATGCCAAAAATATACAAGATAACGCTGCAAATAATGAATTTAATGATTTAAGAGGTGTAGAAGTGAATCATAATTTTTTCAAGAAACAAATTGACACGGGTCGGAGTGTCTAAATCTGGGTCTTAAGCAAAAGAAATAAGACATAAGACCTTGTAAATTATAAAGCTCATCTAATACACTGTTTTAGGTAGGTTTTTTTATGTATGTTTAACCATGATTCCAGGATTGGCTTAACAAATTTTTAAAGAATCCTTGGCAAACTGGTTTGTTCCAAAAATTGTTTTACTTCCAAATGTTCTGAAGGAAATATATGGTGATAGGGTCGAAAAATCATGTCCGATATTAATGGCAGATTTTCGTGTGACTGTCTGTATGTGGAATTTTTTTCGTTCACGGTAACTTCTGAACAAATCTATTGATATTGATTTTTTTAAATGTTTGTTTCATTAAGGAATACAGGCCTATGATTTTGGTGCTAATCGAATTAGCGGATTGCGAAATATGTGCAGTTTTGTACAACATGGATGGCTCCCCACATAGATATACCTCATATGGATATTCTAATATACATTGATACATTAATCGCATTCTAACGATAACTGCAAAAGACTGATTTTTTAAAATTGATATTTACAAAAGAGCTAAAAAATAGCAAATGAAAAATAATGATATTTGGTTTGAAGAAGCATGATTTAAAAGTTAGAACATTAAAGAAATTCCTTTGAACTTGTTTGCGAAAATTTGGGAATTGATGTACTATATCAGCATTCTTGTATTTTTCTTTTTTGAAGCGTATTCCTATCACTCGATAATATTTCTATCGATTAGATATGTCATCAGCTAAGTAGGTAATACAATATTCGTTTATTCGGTTGGATTCTGATCATATTTTAAGTGCACTTTATAGGACAATGAATGATAAGAAAATCATCACTATTAGCGTTTTACTTAAAGCTGAATGACAATATGGTCTTATCGTACTCACGTTCTGTAATACCATAAGTACATCATGACTCAAACACCTTGTATTAGTCCAAGAGCTAGAGTTAAATATTATAGACAGTTTAAGTTTGGTTTGTTTTATTCTTTTGGTATGTTAATCCCTAAAATCTACATCTGTCTCATCGACACGGGCGTTGGGACTGTGAGGGATCATTATCCCTCGAAGATGTTAAAAGATGTAAGAAAATAAATGATCCTAGAACTTTGTTCAAGCACTTGTTTATATCATACCAAGTACGAAAAACGAATGATAGATGGTTCCACGTTTCTAGGGAGCAGCGAGACCTTCAAAAGGCTACGGATCAGCCACAATGCTCGAATTTCAGTTAATTCATAATTTAGCTGATGCATTTGTTTAACTTATTACATTGTGATTATTTTCTTGCGTCACTTGGTGATGGCGGCGGCTGAGCTGTGCATATCGTGTGGCGTCGGATCTGCATTTTGCTTTGTGCCCAGCATATCTTCCTCCACTTCGATGTGGCGGTGGGCGACGGCCTCTGAGAAGTCCGAATTGGCCGTTTCTTTATATACCTTTTTCTCATACGAAACTTGTCTTTCCTCGAATGAGCCGAGCTCTCAGAATCTAGCAGCAATTCAAATTGGGATTGTGACTTTAGTTCAGTAACTTATAATAATAATAATAATAATAATAATAAAAGGTCTTTATTTCCAATACAAATATAAAAAAATTAAATAATACAGTTTCTGCAAAAAAAAATACAATTATTGGAAAAAGCCGAACTTCCGCTGCGCGGAGATCGTTCACGTGAACGGCGGAAACCGGATATACAGGGTGTAATTAGTTTTATGTCATTGAAAAAACTGACGGTAGGGACCGACAATACAAAGCAGAGAACTTTATATAACATGTGGTCTAAAGCTCATAGTTTTGGAGAAATAAAATAAACAAAAATTTTCAAAATACTTAATAACATAGTTTGAGAACGGCTGGCATATTGGGGTAGGCTTTATTGCCTCGCGTCTTGTCCCACATGACACTCTAACATTCGCGGCCAAATTATCTTATTACGCATGCTATACTCTCCCTGGTAATATTCTCAAGTAATAATTTCAGTATATGTCCTTACTTGGTAAACAACGTACACACGACGCGACTACCCGTTCCTTGGTTTTGTCTGTTGCTTTTCTTCTTTTTCAATTTTGTGCCACTTTTATTTATTTTATTTTTATTTTATTGACTTATCGTTCAAGTCGTTAGTACTTGGTTACGTAATACACTACTTCTCGTTCGTGCTTTTTGTGTTACTTTTTGGATTTCGGATAAAATTTTCTTTTTGTTTTCTTTATTGACAACGTTAATTCACAGTTTAGTGTAGTGTTTTAAAACGCAGATTTTGGACATTATGTATTTTAATGTGCATAAAAACCATAGAACCACATGCATAGAAACTATAAAAATGATCCTAATTTACCAAATGTGTTGAATGGAGTAAGTACGTTATTAGTTCGATGTGCCGAAATGTGTGTACGTGGAGATGGAGGTCATTTCGAACAATTTTTGTGAAAAATTCAAAAGAATTGTTCAGTTATTTTGTATTCTCTGTCTTGTTTTGATCTGTTTTTTATTGTTTACATTGATTTTCATAGAGACCAAAGACTCGATTTTTAGTTTTCGATACCTGATTGGAAAAAATTATGCTCTCAATTCGTTAAAAAATCAGATTTCTTCCTAACGTAAAATACACGACAATTTTCTGTTATAGTATCTCGGACGTCTAACTGTTCGTTTTTCAATTTCATAAAATAATTACTAATTTTTTAACCTTTTAACACAATGTTACAAATGCTAATAAACCACTTTTAAATTTTATAAATTCTTATAAACGACAATAACAGCTACAATAACTTTGTTCCAAATTAAAAAACACATCCTATTTAAACCCCTGCGGCCATGTTATGTTTGCGTTGTGCCGAAAGAGAAGGAATTATTTACATTTTCATAATTAGTGGTATGAAAAGTTCAGTACAAGTAATCCCATCAAAGTGCCGCACTTCTTCCGGCGGGAACACAAGTCGGGTATTACAGTTACAGTTTTTATTATTTCGAATATTTGACCCTGACAAACAGTGGTTCTCAAATATTTCTTACCTTAACATTCAAATATTCTACCTAGGTCGGTTGTGCCCCTAGACAAAAAAGTCATATACTCAGGTTTTTTGTTTGTCTAGTCGGTACCTATTACCAGTTTTTTTTTAATGACAAGAAGCTAATTACACCCTGTATATGCAAAGCCATATTTACACTGCAGTTCGTTTCTGTTTTTATTTTGCATTTTTTTTATGAAAGTCTATGTTTTCTTATATTTTTGAAAGGAATAAATGTTTATTTAATTGATTATTTGAATTTATACGGTTAAATGAAGCATGTATGCGTGCATAAGTTTGCACATACCGTACGAATCCGCAAGCGAATTCGTACACAGGGCTCAATATGTAAAAACGAATACCGGAATGAAAGGGTTAAGGACAATATTGAAAATTGCAATTTTGTTTAAAACGCTTTCTTCGCCTCAGCCCTTAGTTTTACAGCAATCACACACAATATACGGTTTTATTTCGGAATCTCGAAATTTGCCTGAAAATTTCAAATTGCTATAACTTTTGATCATTTGAAGATATAACAAATCGTAACTCATTTTAAAGGAAACCTAATGCTCCACAACTTCTTCTGTGAGGATATTGCTGTAAGACTCAGGGTTGACGCGCTAGAAGGCAAGTTTGTCGAAAAACGTGAGGCAACAAAGCGTTCTTCGAAAATTTGCGATATTCGCTAACGGGTATCTCGAAAGATCATAGAAATAGAAAAAAAATAATAGTAGTAATCTTGCAAGAATCTTGTCAGTTTTTATTTATAATAGAATAACGTTATCGCTACGATGTCCTGTTTTCGAGATATGATCGAAAGACCAAAAAAAGTAATGTTCTATATACCCTCCTGTACCCTGTTCGCCTCACATGTTCGGATACTATTAGTATGTTTAGCTAACTACTCCAAACACAGGCCCTGAAGCCAAAAATTCTGTTCGCAACCATGTTGTCTACACTCTCCTTTTAAGCGTTCATTGGTTGAATAAAAGTCGTGAATGTAACAAATGAGGTAAAGGAAAACATTTATCAATTAGGTATTCCGACCCACTCGTTACCAGAAAATTGATCAATATCAATTTTCTCTTAACGCGTGGGTCGGAATTATTGATCTACCAACAATACGGCGGGTATCGGTTATTGAGTTTTCTTCAGCTGATAAGTGTTTGCCACTACTGAAATTCATTAACAAATTAGCTTTATCAGTAAAGAGAATCTGTGAGAAAAGATGATAATTTTTCCGTAAGTTTTGATTAAGCCATTCACAGAACAACTCTTTGTGGAAAAACATCAGATATGAGTACTTAGAGTCTCTGAGTGTGGTATTAGTTGAGTCGCTGCATCGAAATTTATAAAAAACCCAAAAAATGTTCAATACTTTACCGATTTTTTTGAAACTTTGGAAATATCTTCTTGGGTCCATAAGTCGAAAAGTTAAGAGTTTCTTTTTTGTCGGTCGAACCTCCGACATTATTAAATAAACAAATTAAGTTAACACTTGAATAACTTCCTGAATAATTATTCAAAATGGCTGAAATTTTTTTAGGGGGGTTTTGGGGGTCGCTGATTACATATATAAATTTAAAAATTCATAAAAAGTATTTGTTTATTAACAAAAAATTTATTAAGATACAAAAATCCGCGCGGATTTCCAAATAAACCATGATTTTACGATTTTACGAAGTATAATATATTAATCATCATATACATCAGGCATATATTTATGTGAATCTTATAGATACGTCATATGTAGGTAAACACCAAAAATAGAATTCCAAGTGAACTTAAATAATTAAAGAGGGTGCGTTCATTAGAAACTTTTTTTTTGTTTCACTCAAAAAATCGAATCCGTTTTCCAGAAATAAAAAAAAAACGGAACGGTTTTCCAACTGTACGCTGGTGGGATGGGTGCTTATGAGGGGTCGTATTTGGAAACAATTATAGATATCGATTTCAAACAAAAACAGTCGAAAGGTATGTTTATTGGCTTAACTTTGCATTTTATTTCATTCAAAAATTCTAAACCGTTTTCCAGAAATTAAAAAAAAAACGGAGCGATTTTCCGGCCGTACGCTCGCGGAGTAGATGCTTATTAGTAACGGCCTTTGAATACAATAACTGATTTGGACCAATAACCAATAACATTTGAAACGTTATGTTAAGCATGATCATATTTAACATTTTGTTATATAAAAAAATTTGATTTTTCTGAGAGTTATCAATTTTTTTAGAATGACAGATTTACAAAAATATTTAAAAGAACGGATATTTCGGCCATTTTGAATCCGCCATTTTCAATTCTGACTTTTCCATGTTAAATTAATAATTTACGACCTAAGAAACTTTTCTGGAAAATTTTCAATAGAATTATAAATATTCAGAGAATATTCCAAACAATTAATGTCACAACCGCCATTTTGATTTTGGACTCTTTGATATCAAATTCGTCAGCGACCCCCAAAACCCCCCTAGAAAAAAATTCAGCCATTATGAATAATTATTGAGGAAGTTATTCAATTATTAACTTAATTTGTTTATTTAAGAATGTTGCAGGTTCGACAAAAAAACTCTTAACTTTTCGATTTATGGGCCCAAGAAGATATTTCCAAAGTTTCAAAAAAATCGGTAAAGTATTAAACATTTTTTGGGATACTTCGTCTCGACTATATGGGTTGTTAACTGTTGTTACCTTCGCATTTCTAAAACAATTTGGTGGCTGCACTGAGAGTAGTAGCAATTGCTCTCGTACTTCTTTTTAACTGTTCTCCAATTCTATGAATAATGGCTTCCATTCTAAAAGCTTTCTTTCTGTACCAGCTAATGGCACATTCTTGCTTAAAACATGAATAAAAACATTTGTTAAAATCCATCAGGATTTTAACGAATTTTTATTCGCTGTATGTAAGAAAATTGGACCGTGTGAAACTAACAAAATTGCTTGCTGGCTCTACAACACCGCAAGAAAAATTTAAGACTAACTGAAAATCGTGGAAAATATTTTGCAACGTTTTCGAAATTATTGTAATTTATTTAGAAATTCTACAGTACGTACCTTGAAAAATGGGCCGGTTAGGAGATGTGTATATGAATTTGTTGTCTTAAACTAAGTCCAGATTCGCCCATTAGATTTCTTTACGCTCAATTAGGATCACCCTGTGCATTGATTGAACTGGAAGAATATGTTTTGGCACAGAGAAAAGAGAAAATATACCAATGGTAGTCTTTATGGACAAAAAAAAACTATTCTCATGACCCTGAGTATAGTTGCGATTGTAAATATATACATACGATGATGTTTCTCCTGAAATATTATACAAGAACTAATATGTCAAATCTGCTATCTGTTTCCCTTTTATCTTAAAAAGTAGCATAAATAAATATATTACATTACAGCTCTGTCAACACAACGTAATTACATCTGCAACATTACAAAGTTGTAAACATTGTTTTCCACCAAAGCTGAAATATGATATACCCTCGTATAATATTTTAATAGCACAATTTATCTTATTGTTTTGTTCTCGTATATAATCAGTAAAGTTTTTATCACAACATTGGTTTGTTAGAAGAGTTTATGATTTAAGTCCAGAATTAGAAGATTACATTATTATAATAGATTGTTTGTGTTAGCAGCTGTTTTCGTACAAATTACATAATGGCTTAATTACTCAAACTATATTCAAAACATTTATGGTGTCAGGATATATAATATGAATTAATTATGTATTAGGAAAACATTATATTACAAGAAAGTTAGCGTTAATTACTTCCTCATCCACAAGTAATTAATTTAATAGGAATGGAATATAAGATATTTTACTTATTTCAGAACTATTTCCAGAAAGGTATATACTCAATTTGTGAGACAGGAGGAGAAAATCTAAATGATTAATGATGTAATAATTGTTTTCGGCAATATATCAAAGATATCTTAAGAGATTATCAGATAGATGATTTTTAAAGAAACCACAATTTAATCTTATTTCATTTTAACGTTTTCGTTCTTTTATCAAATTGTTTTAATATTAAGTATGGACAACTGTAAGTTTCGATACGATGAGTATCCGTCAAGTACTCAAATTCAAATGCATACATTTAAACGAAACAAGTGAAGCATTGGACAGTTATAATCTTTTTTCTAACTCAGTATCGAAATGTCGTACTTTTCAACTGTCATTTTAGTGCGAAAAACGTCACTTTAACGCACCAGTGGACCAGTGCAAAAACAACAACTGTCACTTTTCACGCTCAGTGCGAAAAGAACTGTCACTTTTCGTTGCTTAATAGTAATAATAAAATCACAATAAACAAAAATTGTTTAATCTTTGCGAGATTTGAGCATCGCTTGTAAACAATAATTAATAAAAACAAACTTTCATTACCTTAGAAAGGGTAGTACGGTAATTTTTTAGATGGTGCGATTAAGAATTCAAAATATCCTACTGTGACCTTTGATAGAATTGATTATTCAAATTCAAAATATTTTGATATATTGAACGTCAAGATATTTTATATTTTTTAACAACTTTTTTTTAATATGTGTACGTCCGTAGATAAAAAATCTTGTATGATACTCGTGTGTAAATGCGTTTAAGGCACTTGTATGGGCACTTGTATGAGTTACACAACTCCGCTGTGCCTCGTTGTGTAACTTTCATACGTGTGCCTTAAACATGCACTTTTCACACTCGTATCATAAATAACTATTATCCTACACTTTCATATAAAGCGATCTTTATTGATGAGATTTTGGAAGTATAAAGTGGTCCATAAGTCACTAGTGAGCTAAAATATACATTAGGTCACTAGTGAGGTAAAGTGATTTAGTCAGTAAAGAGTAATTTTAATATAATATAAAAACAGTCCAAACAATTTACTTATTGTCTTTATTATACAGAGAATTAACAAAGCAAAGAATCCATGCACTAACACTTATTTATTTATATTTATGTTAACATTTATTGTCATCATATTTTTCGCAAAGAAAACTAATCCCCTGTACACATTTTCTCTCTATACTAGTAACAACGTCTGTGTTTGTCCATTTTATTAAGCCGAACCGGTCGCAATTCGCCCAACCCTACGCTCACCACGGCGCTACGCGACGTGGTTGTCTGGTTGACTCTGGATTACCATCCGGGGAGGCAATGTTGTATTGTTGAATTTGAAATTCGTTGATGATGATGATGATGATGATGATCGCCTTGCTCGTTGCGCTGCTCTCCATGTATCTTTTTAGCAATAACAATCTTGTTTGAGACGGAATCTTCCGAATAACCCTTCGCCACGGAGGATGATTTTCACCCACCGTGACGCTTAAGGCTGGTAATGTCAGCCCCAGCATGGGCCAAAATAGTTGCCGAGGAACGGCACATGCTATGGCCAGCATACAAATCTGCATGTTCGGCAATTGCAAATAATCAGCTACAATTCTGGGAGTTTTTGAGAGCTTATTTAATCCAACGCATTGGACAGTGCACTTTCCCCTTTAAAAACTTACGAAAAATCTTTTGTGAGACACATTTTGCGGTCTTAAAGACTCATATTTCCTAATAAAATCAATTGAGATTACCGAAAATCCTTCATTTAGAATTGTGAAACTTCTTGATTTATTCGTCTTGGTATCTGGTATGGATATATATAGATATTGTTCTTTATCTTTTATATCTTCGACCCTTAAGTACCGCAACGGCAGGCACCGCAAACTTCCAATATCAGTGAAACCTAAAGAACCCAAACTATTAAATACATAAAAGCAAGAAGAGCATAATAAACACCTACATTTGACATAAGATGCTTATCGTCAAGGGCATCCATCAAATATTGTTTGATATGTGCTCTTTCCAAAATTTTGGCCTTTGGGTTTGAAATTTCTTGATCGGCTTTTTAAATATGCCACGAGTTTTCCATATCTTGTTATATCAAAGTTCCTGTATACTTTCAAAGTCACTTTTTTCATAGAATATTTAGTCCGCATAGAAGAAGGTGCAATTTTTTTATTCAAATGTAGATAGTAAGCGAGAAACACTTCTTTGTTTACAGCACCAACTCCTCTTTTTTTGTCCAATTTTTAAATTGTACATATTCTTTAAAATAGGTCACTTTAAACTTTTCTGGAATTAAATTGGCTGTAGCTTCTTTGGCTTCTTGCAAAATATCGGTCGGAATTTCCATATTATATCTTTCACAATTTTTCATTTTGATGCTAATTACACAATGTTTATTAAACAAACTCCTGGTTACAAACAAATGGATAACAACCACAGCTTTCTCGGTACATCCATTCAGAATCTACTTAGCAATAAGCTACTTGTATTTGTATTTATGGAGGAACACT
Source organism: Stenurella melanura (assembly GCA_963583905.1). Classification (NCBI taxonomy): domain Eukaryota; kingdom Metazoa; phylum Arthropoda; class Insecta; order Coleoptera; family Cerambycidae; genus Stenurella; species Stenurella melanura. Next base: position 58,593,971 of record OY757314.1, on the reverse strand, counting down.
GTTGACTTTGACATTGACAACTGACAAAAAATAGATGACATGACGTTTTAATAATTTTATTGTTTGTCACTGAAAAAGAATTTATATGAAAGTGTTGGATAACATGTTGTTTTGGACACGTGAGTTATTACATATAAGTCACTTAAGAAAACTTTTCTTGCGTGACTTATATGTAACATAACTCACTAGTCTAATAAATAACTGTTTTTACTGCTAACCTGAGAAATCATTTACCCCATTTCTATGACGAGATGAAGTATTTCTCTCCCTAGATAAAAAATTATAATAAAAAACCACCTAGGTAAATAATGAAAAATTTTCTATATTTTTAATGAAATGAATAGAAACTTGTTAACTTAATTCTAAGCCAAAAACAAATAAACTTTGAAATTCAACACTGATAAGTGGTATGATGAAAATTATAAAAAAATATTTCAAATTATTTCTGGAAAATTACATTTAAAATTATATTCCATTAGTTTCAATTTGTCAGTTGGACAACTAACTCCCAGACTACTTGATATTTCGAAATAAATGGAAAATGATTAATTTCAAAATATAATCAAATCAAATATGGTAATATATCAATGTTAGTAGTAAAAATAAATCTATATATACTTCGGTTGAGGTCATTATAGACCTCGCACATTATATCCTTCGGAGCTACGCGCCTCAGGATATAAAAGTGCCCGGTAAATAATAGCTCACTTCCCAACCGAGGTATATAATATTATACTATTAGTTAGGAACCTGGTGAACATTTTATTAACTTATTTGATACAGCTTCCCAACTGTTATAGTAGTCCGGTCCGCTTTCCTGCGATGTGAAATGAAAGATTTGTTTCATACACTGATGACCATGTCACCTATTTAAAAGTGTCTTTAATCCATAAGGCAAGAACGAAACTATTGTTAATGTTGTTGAACAAAGAAGTAATATCTCCTCGTCTCTCCGACAGATTATCTTTCTACGCTTCTGTGCTTAATTTTCATAACCGATACTGATATGCTATCGGATCAGGTGGGGCGACGCTGTCGAGTACGATGCAATTTTGTTTTTCATTAGTGTAAATCTGACTTTAACATCCGCCGATATATTACTTCTTTGTCTAACATCATTAAAAATAGTTTTGTTCTTGTCTTTTGTATTATAAACACTTTTGATTAAGTAAAGCATAACCAACAGTGTACAGATTGATTATCAAGGCTTACCAGGAAATTTGAACCCCGCTGAATACGAGAATCGTCGTTAGCAATTCAAAATCTCTACAGAAGGTCCATAATTAAAGAGGGCGCGCGCAGTGGGCAGATATTCAAATTCCTTGTCTCTCTCTCAACCGAAGTGAATGAATTTTTTATTGGAATATTCGTTACGAACTGTGCTTTATCTTGTTACTGCTTCATATTTTCCAATTCTGTGATCTCCAATAAGCAATTTAAGGCTGACCTTTGTATATTGCTTGAACATGTCAAAGCACAGCTGCACAAAAAAAAACTGAATCCGAGAGGAAACATCTCATTTCCGACGTTCTCTGGGTCGCTGATTACGAATTTTACATTAGATGTCCCCCCAAATGTCAGAATTTTTCGGGAAAGCGGAAGATCCACCCGTTAACTGCAAGAAGAAACATCGGAAATTATGTGTTTCATGTCGGATTCAGATCTATTTTGGTGTAGCCGTGTAATCTTATAAGCGTCTAGGTAAACAGAAATGCGAAAGCTTCGAGCATGCCCATTACCTTGTAAATGTGTAATAAAGTCGACAAATTGAAATATTTCGTGTTATTTTGTGAAAAAATGTCTTGGGGATAGCCCTCGCACCCCCATTTCTTTGTCTGCGACTCTACTACTCCCTGCGGCGCTAATAATTATTAACAATTAGATATCAAAATAAAACCTATTAACCTAACCTAAAGAAATCACACGAAAAAATGAAATTAATATATAAAAAGAAGGAAAACTTAAAGAAATCAGAAAAGAATTTATGAAGAAATATATTAATCGTTACAAAATTTAAAAAAAAACTGGGCGGACGTAGGAATTTGATCCTGGGACCCTTCACACCATAAGCGAAAACGTTACCTATGCGCTAACCATCTGGCTGAAGGTAAACACTGGAGCAAGGAAGATATAGTCAGACCAATACTATCACGTTTTGCGCATGGTCGAAGTTTTCGCATTTCGGTTTCCTCAGGCTTATTGTCATCTTTACCATGTTGGAACAATATACAAAGGTCGACTTCAGTATGCTTATGGGAGATCATCGAATTGGATATCAAATTTTAAGCAGTAACACGATAAAGTACAGTTCGTAACGAGAATTTAAAAATTAATCAAATCGGTTCAGATTTGACTTGTAGGCAGATTGTTGACCAAAAATTTAATTCTCTGCCCTCTGTGCGGCATCCAAACTTGATTCAATAGAGCGAAAAATAGGTGTACGCAATAGTTTTGAAAGCAAGTGTACCAGAACGAGATCTGGAACTGGATTGTTTTTTAAATTTATACAGTGAAGGGTTGGGGGGTAAATAGGAGAAAATAAGTAAAACAAGCTGGCAAGAGTACAAAAATTTGGGATTTGGTGTATATGCTAGAAGCTAAGATTTTTTACAATATTTTTCTACCCCTCCACCTACCCCCACTTCACTATTAAAGGGTTTAATGAAATATAATTGACATATGCACTAGAAATTTGGTAGACGTATGTATCAAAACGACATCTGGAACTAGATTATTTATATTTTGAGACGATTTCTTTGAATGCATAGGAGGGGGTAAGTAGAAGTAAATAGAGCATGAGTGAAGCAAGCTGGTAAAAGTACAAAAATTTTAGATTTGGTGTATATACTAGAGGTGAAGGCCTCACATGTTTTCACAATATTTTTCAACCCCTCCACTACCCCCACTTCACTATTAAAGGGTTCGATAAAATATAATTGATACATGCACTAGAAATTCGGTAAACGTATGTATCACAACGACATCTGGAACTAGAATATATTTTGAGATAATTCCATTGAAAGGATAGGGGGTAAGTAGAAGTAAATAGAGCAAAATGAGTAAAGCAAACTGGTAAAAGTACAAGAACTTGGGATTTGGTGTATATACTAGAGGTGAAGGCCTCACATTTTTTTTATAATATTCTATTTTTCAATTTATTTCATTCTCTTACGCAAAATATTATTGGGAATAACGGCATTTATTATGATATTCTAGAACAAATATACATGCTGTATTTTCTAAATTTATACGATTAATTAATAGGTATTACAAAAAAATGTTTTTTTACTTTTTTTTTTCATTTTCTCAGTATTTCCTTAAGCAAATATTAAGTCGTTGGCTAATGAAAAATAAACGGTCAATGTTCTAAATAGCTCATTTGTGAGTAACTTTTTGGAAGGTCACTGACGTAATGAGTATATTAAGAAATGTATTTGCTACTGAATCTGAACATCCATTATTTTTTTGTATACTTCATTGTAATTGGCGTATATATGTATAAAGGCAAATGACCTCTATGATAAAATGACAATATTTAATTGAACACGAACATAAAATTAGAAATGCCAAAAATTAACATTATTTACAAAAAAAACTGCGAATAGTATCCCATAGAATATCCAACAATGGTGGGTGTGTTGAGAAATATTATAAAAATCAGAGGCCTTAATTCTAGTATATATACCAAATCCCAAGTTTCTGTATTCTTACCAGCTTGCTTTACTTATTTTCCCCTATTTACCCCTATCTAAGCCCCAACTATTCAATGCAATAATTTCCAAATATAATCTAGTTTCAGATGTCATTATAATATACAGTATGTCCGCGGATGGGGTTTACAAGAGGTGTAATGGCTAAAATTTTTAACTTTTCGAGAAAATGTTATTCTTTATAAAAGTTTTTGCTTGCCTAAAAAATAGTAATGACGTTGAGAAAAATTATATTTTTTATACGGGGTGATCAAAAATTACAAAAACTTAAAATTTCGTAAGAGTAAACTGGTTCTATTTTTTATTTTGAAACAAAATGTGAGATAAAAAAGTTGTTTCAAATTATATGGTCTGTCCAAATCCAAAATTTCATTTAAATGTTGCAATGTTTCCGAAATTAGTGAATTTTTAGTAAAAAATAATTGTAGGTTTTTATCAAATTTATATTTAGCTAATTGCATTCGAACAAGAAAATAAATACTAGATAAACAATTTTGAATTTATTAAAGTCCATACATATTTGAAGATTCTGACTTTATTGAATATCACTATTCAAAAATTCCTCCACCAAATTGAACGCATGTTTCTAATCGTTTTCGAATGTTGTGAAAACTACTTCTAACTTCCTCAATGGAAATTGATTGCACAGCTGCCGAAATGCGCTGCTTTAGAACTTTAACGTCATTGTCTATGGGTTCTCGGTAAGTAATTTGTTTTAGACGGCCCCAGAGAAATGTATCCGCAATAGTCAAATCTGGACTTCTTGGGGGCCACCAAACTGAACCGCTGCTATTAAGCCAATTATGTACGATGCAGGCATGACGTGCCGGACATCCGTCCTGCTGAAAATACATTCTGTTACGATACTCCAACGGCAAGGCTTCTAATTGATCAGAAAAGAATGTATTAAGCATACGTAAGTAAGAATTACTATTGCACGTATTTTCAAAAAAGTATGGCCCTATTATGCCATGATATGAGATAGCGCACCAAACATTTACTTTTATAAATATTGCCTTCCGGTAGAAATTCTAAATTCGGGGTTGGTCTCACTAGAATACCTTACATGTTGTGAAGCTACAGTCCCATTTGTAGAAAAAGTTGACTCGTCGGAGAACATAATAAATTTATAAAAATTTGTGTTGCCACTTAAAATTTCATTTCCTACCCATAAACAGAAATCTAATCGTTTTGCTTCATCTCCTTCTTCTAAGGTATGGTTAAAATGTGGTTTGTATGGAAAAATTTTATTTTCTTTCAAAATTTTTTGAATGCAACTTTTTTTAACCACCTCCAAATGCCGGGCTCGATTTCTCAACGAAAGTTTGGGTTCTTCAGCAACAGATGCCAACACTAATAATGTGGCAGCGTCATTTTGATCATATTTTTTTTTCTTTTTCTTTACGTCAAGCACCGAACAAGTTTTTTTTATTTTTTTTACAAATTTATGAACTGCCATTCTCGAAACATACACAGTGGGAAATCTCTCACTGAATTTTTGAATAACGTAACGGTATGAACTTTTACCGTCTCCATAACACTGTACTAAAAAAATTCTCTGCTCAACAGTTAACATTTTAAAAATTCATTTTTAAAGCAGATATGTCATGATATGAGACGTAACTAGGTAACAACGCACCTAACAATTAAATGGGGCGTCTAGATGCAAACCTTTCTTTATGCATGTAATATTATCATTTCCAGCAAAAGCAAAAAAATTTTAAACAAGTTAATGAACTTTTGGATTTGGACAGACCATATAATTTGAAACAACTTTTTTATCTCACATTTTGTTTCAAAATAAAAAGTAGAACCAGTTTACTCTTACGAAATTTTAAGTTTTTGTAATTTTTGATCACCCCGTATAAAAAATATAATTTTTCTCAATTTTCTCGTCATTACTATTTTTTAGGCAAGCAAAAACTTTTATAAAGAATAACATTTTCTAGAAAAGTTAAAAATTTTAGCCATTACACCTCTTGTAAACCCCATCCGCGGACATACTGTATATGTGTATGACATTTTAAATGAAGATCTCATTTTTATTTTATCAACCCGTTTAATAATGAAGTGGGGGTGGTGGGGGATATAAAATATTATAAAAAAAATTGAGGACTTCTTCTAGCATATACAGTATACACCTAATCTCAAGTTTCTGTACTCTTACCAGCTTACTTTACTCATTTTCCCTTATTTACCCCTATTTACCCCCCAACCCTTCACCGGATATGTTCAAAAGACAATCCAGTTCCAGATCTTGTTAGAATACATACGTGCATAAAATTGCAAGTCTATATTTTGAACCGTTCCAGAGAAAACGTGCGGACAGAAGAAGTTACAGACACACAGGCCGACCGACAGACAGACAGACAGAAAATTCTTGAAAATATTTTTACGATTATTGTATATCCAATCCACTACGTGGATGTGGAAGTAATAAGGGATGTTTTGTGCCAAAATCCAAAAATACACCCAAGAACGTACCTGGAAGAGTTTTAGTGACAGTGCCAAAACACTTTTACAGCAGGTTTTCCAGAAGTAGCTTATAGAAATCTCGTATTAGACATTACTTATTTAATAACATGTAAAACGTAAATAAAACGAATAAAATGTTGTGATTACCATTCTTTAAACGCAATTTAAGCCACTTTAAAAACTGATGACGTCACCACCAATCATGACTTGTTTTGCATACTCGTTTAATTATTAAAACTTGTATTATTTATATGTTGAAATTTTAATTTAATGGACGATGGAATGGTATTTAAATATCGACAAGTGCTTTAGCATAACAAGTATCTACTTCTTTTTAAACACATCAAAAAAGAAAATTTTCACATAGTGAAAAACCCCTAATTTGGTACATTATTAATTTGTTGGACAGTATATACAATAAATAAGTAAATCATTCTAATATCTCGATTTATTCATTGAATCGATACTCAATAGAGCGGGCGTCCCGACGAGAGGACGGGGGGTGCTTCTCCCGGGCCCGGCGGTTTTTGAGGGGGCCCCGGTGGTTTTGAGGGGGTCCGGATTTCACCCGAAGTTGAAGATTAGAATTTGCATTGGGTAAAATAAGAGCGGTATACTTTTAAATAATTAAACTTAAGGAATATCACCTCCCCGCTGTTCAAAATTTCGATTGAGGCAGATATTCAATTTTGAGGAGTATCAAAATATTGATTGAAATAAATATTTAATTTTAAGGAATGTCACTCCCCGCTCTCCAAAAAAAATATTATATTGTAGGGAATACTTAATCCCCTCCCACCCTTCGAAATTTTAGTAGAGGTAAATAGTTTATTATTATGAGTGCCACCCTCCGCTTTTCCAAAATTTATATTGAAGATTGTTGGGAGTCGTATGTTATTACCCTCCGAGCCCCGATTTTCTCCCGACGGCCCTGAACGGGCGTTATCTTTCAGACTCCCTGTACACAATTTCAGTTGTTGTTATAAATAATGCTACTACAAATATGACATTTACTGTACTGTTTAACTTTCCATTATTGGCTGGATCTTTTCACTTTAGTTATAGACAAAATTTCCTGTCAACTTTGTAACACAGTAACTAATGGAACCTGGGTCAACCACTTTGGTTCGGGATCAAGACGTTGCCAACGTATGAAGTTTTCTCACACAACAGATCTCCGCCTCCTCGCAAATTTCGTGCAGTGTTACCTGCTGGCAAAATAATAGCAACCGTTTTTTGCTATCAGAAATTTATTAGTTTCGAGCGTGGGCAGACATAGGTTTACTGTTATAAAGACTGATGAGATGTTGGAGTTTACAAATGATCAATAGGCGGATGTGCATTTTGAGTAGGAATTTTGTTGTAAAAGTTAATATTAACAACATAAAAACTGTATATTATGTTAATAACGTATTAAGATCTATTGAAAATTAGATGACTAGTTCGAAAAACAAGCTGCGAACATGATGAACGACTTTTGAATTCCGAGAAATAAGCATAAAGATTGTGTTTCGGTCTCTACTTACTAGGCACTGTCATCGAAACAATAGTATGTAAAAAATAATATATAACGCTTTCCTGCAGATTATACAAGCGGAAACATTTTATTAACGGTACACACGGCATACCTATTAGAAATATTCAGTTTAATCTTAGAAGATAGGCGGGTTTGGAAAATATATGAATGAGAAGGGAATACATTGTTTAAATCAGCGAAGAAGAAAAAACCGCTGCCTAAGGAATCACTACTTCCACATCCAGATTATTCGTCCAAGTCACTTTAAAGGAAACATCTTGACTATATTTGCACTCTAGTATGTGGAAATTATTGGTCATAGAATTTTAATAATATTTGGGGTAGATGTCATAGAAAAGTTTGAGGAGTTGGTTTCTACCATATACGTTAAAAATGAAGTTTCTAGTTTACCGTACTTATTTTCCACTATTTACAACCTACCACCTCAATGGAGTCATCTCAATCAGATGTCACTACAATACATACGTGTACTAACTTTCAAGTGAATATCTCAATTTGATGTTATCAATCCCATTAATAATGAAGCGGAGGTGGTAGAGTTTGAAAAATATTAGAAAGAAATCTGAGGCCTTGGTTTCTAGTATATACACCGAATCCCAAATTTCTGTAGTCTTACCAGCTTGCTTTACTTATTTTCCCCTATTTAACCCCCAACCCTTCAACGGCATCATCTCAAATTATGATCTAGTTTCACACGTCGTTATAATACATACGTGTACCAAATTTCAAATGAATATCTCAATTTTATTTTATCAACCCTTTTCATATTGGAGTAGGGGTGGTTGGGTTGAAAAATATTATAAGAAAATCTGACGCTGTGGCTTCTAGTACCAAATTTCAAGTTTCTGTAGTCTTACCAACGTTTTACTTATATTCCTCTATTTACCCCAAATTAACCCCCAACCCTTCAACGGAATCATCTCAAAATATAAACTAATTCCAGACGTCGTTATAATACATACGTGTACGAAATTTCAAATGAATATCTCAACTTTATTTTGTCAACCCCATTAATGGGGTAGAGGTGGTGGGGGGGTTGAAAACTATTATAAAAAAATCTGAGGCCTTAACTTCTTGTACATACACCGAATTTCAAGTTTCTGTACTCATACCAGCTTGCTTTACTTATTTCCCCCTATTGACCCCTAAATAACCCCCAACCCTTCAACGGAATCATCTCAAAGTATAATCTAGTTCCAGATGTCGTTATAATTCATATGTGTACCAAATTTCAAATGAATATCTCGATTTTATTTTATCAACCCTTTTAATAATGAAGTAGGGGTGGTGGGGGTTGAAAAATATTATAAATAATCTGAGACCTTGGCTTCTAGTACATACACCGAATTTCAAGTTTCTGTGGTCTTACCAGCTTGCTTTATTTATTTTCCCCTATTTACCCCTATTTAACCCCCAACCCTTCAACGGAATTATCTCAAAATATAATCTAGTTCCAGATGTCGTTATAATACATACATGTAGAAAATTTCAAATGAATATCTCAATTTTATTTTATCAACCCTTTTCAAATTGGAGTAGGGGTGGTGGGGGTTGAAAAATATTATGAAAAAATCTGACGCTTTGGCTTCTAGTACATACACCGAATTTCAAGTTTCTGTACTCTTACCAACTTGTTTTACTTATATTCCTCTATTTACCCCAAATTAACCCCCAACCCTTCAACGGAATCATCCCAAAATATAATCTAATTCTAGACATCATTATAATACATACGTGTGCGAAATTTCAAATGAATATCTCAACTTTATTTTATCAACCCCTTTAATGGGGTAGGGTGGTGGGAGGTTGAAAAATATTATAAAAAAATCTGAGGCCTTGACTTCTAGTACATACACCGAATTTCAAGTTTCTGTACTCTTACTAGCTTGCTTTACTTATTTCCCCCTATTTACCCCTATTTAACCCCCAACCCTTCACCGGATTTCCTCAAAAAACAATCTAGTTCCAGATCTCGTTATAATATATACGTGTACAAAATTTCAGGTCAATATCTTAAACCGTTCCGGAGAAAGCGTGCGGACAAAAAAAGGTACAGACAGACAGACCGACAGACAGACCGACAGACAGACAGAAAATTTTTTTTCGCTAAAATTTAAAATCTCGACGTTTCATGACATTCTAAACCTATTTCACGAATAAAAATTTTTGAAAATTTTTTTGCGATTACTATACTTCCAATCCACTACGTGGATGTGGAAGTAATATAAAATGACAGCGGAAAATTAAGGTCGGTTTATCAATGTACAGTCAAAAATTTTAGTTAGGTATCTGGCAGATAAAGTGGTGGTTAATGTTGAAACCGTTAATCAATCGTATTGGTAGTTAATTAATTATTATTTTTTAATCTGTAAAATTTGTTCGTAAGTGGTAATATTGCAGCAAATCTTTGAGATTTGCTGTCTTCATTTGTTTACCTATGAAAAATATGATATATTTCATTTGGAGTTTTTGAAAAAAAAAATGAATCGCCTCTAATACAAGGTGTTTTGAAATGTTGGGACAACGCTTAATAGTAGATTCTTGAAATCAAAACAAATGGATTTAACCCGAAAAGTAGCGGTCTAACTCTTTTTATTTTCAAGTTACAGGGTGTTAAATTAAAAAAAGTGTATTCGTATTTTGTCTCTATCTTGGAGAGTACTATACGAATCTACTTCAAAGTTGGTAGCGACGTGTTCCTCAGGTCACATTTTATAGAGGGCGTTAGTTACAGTACTTTTATGTGATACTTTAAGTCATAACTTTTGCGAGGTCAAGTTTTGGCCATTGCCTTCTATTATAACCGAAACGTATTTTAACTTCCTAAGGAAAAGGTGTACTTGTTGAAATTCGATAAAATGCACCCTTTGAGAGAAAATTATTTGTATCAACGAAATAAAAATAAAATGAAATAAACAACAAAATTCTCTATTCTCTAGTAGTAATAAATTAATACAAATAATTCAAAACTATGTCAAATGTGACTTCCATTGACTACAATACATTTTCTAGATCGTTTCATGAAATTTTGACGTGAACGGAATGGCATTCCTGACTTTTAATAGTGTTTCCAGTTTCTTGGACTTTCGAAACAACTCGTCGAGATTTTCCATGACTTGGGATCCGTAGACCAAACTTTTCATGTAGCCACATGCGTGGAAGTCCGAGGGATTTAAATCCGAGCTACGAGCTGACCATCCAAACTCGCCTCCTCGCCAAATTCAATGATGTGGAAAACGTTTATTTGAATAGTCAGGAACTGCTATTGTAAAATGGGGCGGAGTACCATCTTGCATAAACCACATCTGTCTTCTGTTAACGCTATTAACATTATTTAATAAGTCACCCAAACTGTTCCGTAGAAATTGTAAGTATGATGCTCCATTTAACCTATTGGGAAGCTCAACGATCCCCAATACATTGTTACTGATAATTCCACCCCAGAGATTAATTGAACATTCATCCTGAAAGTGATTAACACGCGCTATATAAAGATGTTTTTCAGCCCAAATATGAATATTGCGCCAGTTAAAAACACCTCTTCGTGTAAATGTGGCCTCATCTGTAAAAAGGATACTATTCAGGAATTGTGCATTATTATTTCTTTGTCTAGAATCCAGCGACAGAAAGCTACTTCTGCTGGTAGATCTCGAGGTTTTAAATGTTCAACGGGTGTAAAATGGTAAGGGTGAAGTTGATTCCTATGAATCGCTATTGAACTAATTCCAGTTCTAGCAGATAGCTTTATTATACTTATTTCCTGATTTTGTTCAACACACATCAAAAGATTTTCTTCTCGCTGCGATATGTTACTAACTGGACAGCCTGATCCTCCTCTTCGGTGAACACTTCCGGATTATCTAAGTCGTTGAATAATTCCTTGAAATGTTTTATGACTTGATACCCTTCAATTATGATATAAAATTTGATATCGCCTTACAGCCGCATGACCATTATGGTTGTCTTGATTAGAAATAGAGTTGTGGGTCATTCTCAAATAACTTAAATAAATTAACGAAGAACGTAATATAAAATGATTGTAACAAAATGCAAATTTTACCAGCAGCACAAAAACAGTACAAATAACTATTATTTTATAATGTATTTACAATGTTTGACACAACAAATCATATCGGCGATTTCAAGACATCATGCTTGACGTACACCTACTAGATAAAAGGCCGCTTTTAGGTACAACTGAATTTCTTCGAACTGGTGTGTGAAAATTATAAATCGCGTATGGGGTTCCTTTGATCGTATTTCAACAAGTACATCTTTTCTCTAGGTTAAGTTAAATTGCGCTTCAATTGTAATAGAAGACAATGTCCAAAACCTAACCTCAAAAAAGTTGTGGCTTAAAGTGTCACATAAAAACGTCGCCACTAACTTTGAAGTAGATTCGTATAGTAATCTCCAAGATAGAGACAAAATACGAATATAATTTCTTTACTTTAACATCCTGTATCTTCAAAAAGAAAAGAGTTAGACCGCTACTTTTTGTGTTAAATCCACTTGTTTCGATTTCAAGAATCGTTATCCCAATCTTTTCAAAACATCCTGCATATACACTTTACAGGGCACTAGAAAGTTAAAGAAATATAAAACATTTAAAAAAGAACAATCTTTATTGTTATTATTCATTGCATGACTAAGCAGATAATGATAATAGTTGTTTACCACTAGAAACTCGTTTCAGATCCATTGATTGAAGAATCTTAGAAAACTGCACTGAGGAAAAACAATGGTTTTATTAATTAACGTACAGAATGATACATTGTCATAGTAATTGATCTCATATCTAAAGAGATAAGGAAACATGCCGAAGAATAAAGAAGAAGCATTAAGGATAAAGCTTCAAATACTCATCTAGATGAAGCCTAACAAATTCTCCAAAAAAACCGCTGCCTAGGGAATCTACTTCCACATCCAAATTTCCCATCCAAGTCTCTTTAAAGGAAAACATCTTGGCTATATTTGCAGTCTAGTATGTGGAATTATTTGGTCATTGAAAAACAATAAAAGGGCGTTGCCGAATGCCACCCCTGCCTCCAGAACTTCCAGACGTTGCCGAATACCAATGCAATTTCCAAGCTATGTGGACGATCTTACTATTCTAATAAACGGAAATACTGCGGCGTGATATTCAACAGGATACAATACACCCTAACATCCTGGAAAATTGGCACGTCGCTAAATAATAACAATGAGATTCCTACAAAAACTTCGATAATAGTCTTCACGCGAAAAAGATATCTTCAAGATTTGAAGATACTTAAAATGAGTGAAGAGGAATTTCAGGAAGGAAAGAAGCATCTAGAGGTCCAAGGTAAAGTTGACTTTTGGACCATACATGAAAAATATTGCGATTAAAGCACGGGCCTTATGTAGGCATGATCGGAAAAACCGGGGGCTCAAACTTAAGATCGTGTATTGGTTGTACATCAAGGTAGTACTGCCCATAGTAGCATATGTCTCCAAATATAGCATGTTAATGAGCACACTTACAGAACTACAGAAGCTAGATTGTGAATGTCATGTGCTAAACTTGCCCCCACTACACATAATGGTGGAATCGGAGTACATAATAGTTCAGTCAATAAATGTGGTGTAGAGTGCGTGAGCAAGGGCCCTAAGCGATTCCTTTGGAAAGTTGTTCAGGATGCTTAGGGAGTTACATACTGAAAGTCCTGACGTCTAGAAGGTGAACCGGTGGGTGGGGGGAGGGGGGGCACAAGGAGAGTCCCACTTTTGGTTTTCTCGCTTATATCTTGAAAACGGTGCGTCTTAGGGAAAAAAATTTTACATACCAAATGAAAGCTCATGAAATTCTCTGCAACTTTTAATCTATATACTTTCGAATTCGCAACCGTTTTGGAGCTACACGTTTCGCAAAAGTGAAAATTTTCGAAAAATAGATTTTTATCTGAGAAAAAAAACTCTAGATTCACGTTTTCATCCTCTTTGGCCCTGAGACTCCTGGCAAGGGTTCCTCACTCATGGCACCCTCAGCCTCAGTGGTGGGTGGTTCTCGCTGAAGGGGGGACGACGTCTTCATCGACGTCCTCGCCGTAAAGAGGCATGCCGTTGAGGCATTTAACTTGTCAGTGGAGGCACGCCGCAGAACAGTTCAGCATTGCTTTCCGGCATCCACATTTGCCACTACCACAATCCTTGGTGCAGCGCCAAAATATCGTTTTGAGGGTAATGAGGCAACTGTTGCTGTAGCATGGAAAGGGGAAGAACAGATCCTAGCTGGCCCGGAACCCACGTACGGGATGTTGTATCAGACCTCTAATAGGACAGTAAAGTTCGAACTAAGCAGCCAACATGGCGCTAACTATACAAGGCCTACGTCCAAGGCAGAGCTAAAGAACACTTAGGTAGAAAACAAATGAGGATGACATTAGGACACCTAACTAACAATTGTCCCATGAAAATATTCCGTATTACCTAAAGATAACACCTACTACTAATATATAAACTCCCAGGTGTTCGCATGTGAGAAAAAGGTTGGAACTCCTCACTACACTCTGTCGGTATCTAGCATTGTAAGTTAAATGACACCGGTGCTCTGGGGAACCATCATCGGAATCTAAGGAGATTACAAGCTCTATTGTGAATATACTTTTCTTTAAGGATATTCGTCTGATGAAATAGGAAACATAAAGGGACACATTAAGCCAATTAAATTTCAGTACAGTATAACTTGAAACCTCAATCCTAATGAGACAGGTTTTCCAACTCTTCGTTCAGTTTTAAAATCCGTATTTACCGATTACTGCTCTACAGACGTTTGATTTCCGAATAAACGTCTTATGCTGCGCATCCTTCGTCAACCACTCTCTTGTGCGGTAATGAGGCCCGTTGCGCTTTTAATACACAAATAGCTATTCTCTGGTACTCCCACCGATATGAGAACGCAGTAATATATTGTTTAGTTATCCTTTGACTGTTCCTTTAGTTTGCAAAACATTTTCAATTGCTCGACATCTACCAGATATAGTTTAAAATTCGTGTTTCAATACAATGTGAAATGAAACAGATATAGACAAATATTTAATTTTATTGAAACATATTCTTTATAGGATTTTGCAAACAGCAGAAAAAATAAATAACTATGAGAACTAAAAGAAAAACTATGTGTAAAATTATTAATAAAATCTTTGCATTCTTTCGATAACCTGAATTCTGGTTATGCTAGCAAATTAAAATCCTGAAATGAATTTGTCTAATTTCTTATTTGAAAATATTTAATTTGTCGTGTTGTAAGTATATTGTAATTAATCCCTGCAAGCCACTGGAGTAAAATTAATTTTGAAGTTGCTTTCTCTCTTGAAATACAACGAATTTTTGAATTTATCTAGCTGTCACTCTAAAGATCAAATATAGGATATTACGCTCTATAGTATGTATATTTAGAATTTCAGGTATAATTCTCAACTTCGTATTTTTGTTGATTTTGTCACAAAGTAAATTTTAAGTAATTTTTTTCGATTAACTACAAACACGTCTTCCAAACCAGTCCTTAAATGTGTTGTTTGCAAAACCCAGGTGACCATGACTCTGGCGTTATTTAAATATTTAGCACTCTCGGCATGAACGTACGGGACCAAAATTTAGAGGGTAAAAATTAAATATTATAATTTACCTTCAACACAAATAGTATTTCAATATATTTTACGGATTCAGTGTATGTTCTTAATTTGTTGTTTTAATCATCATCTGTTCAGAGCCTTTTGATTTTCTTCTCTATTTATGTATTTGTATAAGCTTGGGAGTAATTTTGATTATTTTCTTAACTTTTTGTAACGGATGAATCCATTTTGAAACGGTTTTTAGCATACGGTATGATATTTCTACGAAGAGTTTAGAGATTCTTAAATTTTTGAATTTTGAGAATGTATTTATATTCAGCTTATGAAATGCATCCCTCCGTATGAAGTTTTCTATGCTTTGATGATGTGTTCGAGTGTTTGTGGCCATTTATTCTGCAGCTGCATGCATGTATGTGCAAGAAACAAAGCAGTTGCAATTGGGGCAACTACATCGCTTTCATTTCGCCTCTATTTTAATTCTGTAAATTCTTGCCTCTTACCGCGCCAATGATGGACCTGGTGGTGTCTGTAAAATATGTTGCTTTGTTATTATCCCGATTGATGGTAAGACTAGCCCTACTTCTGGTAAATGAATCCATACAACAATGATACCAATGAGTAGTTAGATGTAGTCTGATTGAGCACCATACAGTGACACAAGAAGCTTTCGTCTGTTCTTGCGACAGCATTGAATATTTCAATAGTTTCTTGTAGATGTTTTTTCTTTTGGAGAATGTTGACAATTCTTACTTTGACTTGATTATAAATATTTTAAATCCAGACTTCCTTTGCTAGCCATGATATTGTTGTGAAGCTTCTAATCATAATGAGATACCTATTGATTGCTTAGAAATGTTTTACTGCTACTGTGTTACAAAGGAAGCACCTCTCTGAATCCAAATTCTTTATTTTTGTTGATTTATGAAATCGCCTAAAATAGAACCTATTTATGATTGCAGTCAGTTTAAAGAAGCGTGTGTTTTATCAATAGCAAGAAAATACAGGGCTAAGAGTTTGATGTTAGTAAATTCAGCAACATTAAAGCCAGGTTCACATTAGCCAGTCTAGCCAAACGCTGCCGCGCTGGTTAACTAATAGCTAACAGTAGCGTTGTGTGAACCTGTAGCAGTCACTGGTGCTAGCACCCATGGAACGATTTTGACAGTCACTAGTAAAGTTGGACATATTTGATTTTAGCAACCGCCAGCCGGTCACGTGATCGTAAATCCGATGTTGTCAGAATGAAAGCAAAGCAATAAGAACCCATATCTAGCTAAGACGAGTGCTCCAGCTTCAGGTGACATTTTATGAACAAACAGCACCCGTCAAGTTTGTTTAATATAATATTACAAAATGACAAATTAAATAGACCCCTAAAATAATATTTTCAAAAATTGCTTTGGTATGCCCTGCCACCCTAATTTAAAGAGGGACGAAAAAGTGCTGTATTCAATTGCTTAATTGAAGATTTGAAAGTAATCTCAGGTTTAGTTCTATATGAAATCAGTACTATGAATTCAGTATCTCTTTTCCTATTGGCGAAACTAACTGTAGTAATTCTTCTAGATGGCCTTCTTTTGCTGCATAGAAGATCCGATAACATCATTTACATGTCGTGGCTACTTGTTGGGCGCTGACCATCACCAAAATGATTTCCCTTCAGCTCTTTAGTGTCACTAGCTCATTTTTTGGATGTTATCCTCTTCGACTTTTGCCATCTGGTTTTCCATGGACTATCAACCAATTATTTTCTGATAGATGTGGCCAAAAACGAAAGAATTCAAGAAAATATTATGTTGAAAAGTCATGTTCAGGGATGTATTTTTGACAAATGGAGCCGGTGCGGAGATACGGTGAACTATCCAAGGAATTCGTAACAAACTCCAGGCCCATATATTAAAAGCAACAGTATACGTCGTCTTTCTGACTCCCTAACGGTTTATGTTTCAGACATGTAAAGAAATATGAAGAAAACTAGAACGTTAACAAGATTGATCTATGGCCGTTTCGTGACATTCTTCCCAAATTTTATTCAACTAGCAAGGTTGCTAATCTTGCCATCTGTATTCTTCGTCGAATCGCATACTCGCAGTTTCTAATGTTGATTGATTGACTGATTGATTTGCCCACGTAAGGTGAGCATGGCAGTCGATTCCGGCACTCAATCTGGATGTTTTATATACCTCCGAACCGGCTGCTTACGATGGGTTGAACATGGGACATGCTTGTTGTCGACAGCGAGAGCCACATGACGCATGGGGTAGGAATATAGGACGGGAAGTGTAGGTGTTTGTGAGATGCTTCTTTTTATGTTTACATGCTTCTTTTAAGTTTCCATCTATTATCATCGGATGGGGAGTGTATGTGTTTGTGAGATGCTTCTTTTAAGTGTTCATGCTTCTTTTAATTCTTCTTCCGAATTTTCTGTTTCTTCTGTTTCCAAATCTAGGAGTATGTACCTTATTCTGCCCGCTTGCATCTAGATATAGTTTCATACGTTTCACCAGAGCTCCACGTTTTCGCCTCAAGGCCCTGCGTCAGTGGGTCCTCCTCATCCGCTTGTCAAAACATAAATCAGCGTGCCGCAAGAAGATTTTATTTATGAACCATTCCACAGGTAGACAGCCATATACAGAGGAAGTGCAAGGAAGAAGAAGAGCTCCTAGAGAACACTTGAAGACACTCTGTATACTGATCTGCCAAGGTAATGCAAAACACAACGATAAAATCTGCAAAAGCAAAAAAAAAATATCGAGGACAACATGTAAAACGCCCTGCATATCCAGCATGCAAAAATGGAAAAGAGGGATCCAGGGCAACCTGGGTCGTCCTGTAGTTCCAGCAGAGAAGCCACTCTGATCCGAGAAATACCTTTGCATTCGCAAAGAAACCCAGTATATGGGCCACGTGACAGCTGCCCGTCGTGACCCTCCTGTTGTGTAATAAACTAAACTAAGTTAATAAACTAATATAAGTAGTAGACTTATCTGTTTATGTTGGCAGCTTCCCTCTTTGTTTTGTAGTATTCCCACACTACTTCGACTTGGTGCACAGTTTCTATTATCTTGTTAGAGGCTTGTTTCTTTTCTAAGTGGTTTGTTTACATATGCTATTGTGATGCTATGTTCGATTAATATAATTTAATCAAATATCAACTACATGAAATAGCCAGACGCATGCTAAATTATATCAATCGATGTAGAATTATTCACGATTTAACTCAACACAATTTCGCGCGGTTTCTTACCGCTTTAACCGACCTTTTTCGAGATTTTAAAGAGCTACCAAATACGGGTCTGGCACCGATCCCGACCCTCTTTGAACCACCGCATACTCGCAGTTTCCAATATTGTCCACAAAAGTTCTAAAATAAGCCACCTTGTTTACTACCAGATAAGTTAAAGGGTAAGTTAGTACCCTGTAACTTATCAGGGTGATTTTCATGTGCTCGGTCTACAATCATATTTTTTATTTTGTTGTAATTTACACTCGAACTACACTCTGAGCTTATTGTTTGGAGATTCTCCAGTAAGTGTATGAGCTCATCCTCGTTTGCTGTCTCTGAAATGGTATCATCTATAAATCTCTTTTCTCTTCATGTATAACTACTCCACCCTGCCAGTTCTCCGGCACAGGCCGCATCAATTATTCATGATAGATGTTAAATGTGATGGAACGCAGTACTGTCCGACGTTTTTGTCTACTTTACAAATGTCTGAGTTATTGTTGTCAACTTTCACCAGAGCAGAATTTCCTTCATACAGTTCACGAATAATAAAGGACAGATGTTCGGATGTATCCGCCTCTGACAATCGAATCCATAGTTTGACCTATTACACATTTCCAAAGTCCTTACACCAGTCCTCGAAACAAAAATACATAGGCAAGCAATATCCTCTTGTCTTCTTGATAAGATGTAAATACTGTATTTGTTCTCTAGCAGTAGGTTCCTTAACAAAGCCTTCTCTCAAGAGAGATGATACTGAAGCCTGGATTAAAGAATATACTGTATTATTTTACATGTTCAGTTTCATATTTCCCATTACTACCTTGTTACATAAACTGTTTTCGAAGATAAATCTATACGAAACCTTTTTATTTATAGAGCTACTTTTTTAAATAATTTTCATTAACAACCTGCATAATTTGATGTATCCAGGGATTGCTTGGTCAATTTAAACACAAGCTATTTATATTTTCTTACGCATCTATTTATTAACCAGAAAACTTAAAACAAAATGTAAGAAAATTCAATAATTTTCATTGAAACTGACCGGAAAATATCAGGTTACACGTCAAGTTAATTTGATATCAACCACCTAGAAAACGAGAACATCCAGAGAATTATTATCCAAATGTTTAATTCCGTATAATTAATATAAAATTTTAAGTAATTTATTTCAAATTCATGTTGGTTTGACGTATGTTGTATTTGATTGATTGATTGATTGATTGATTGATTGATTGATTGATCGATTGATTGATTTGCCAGCGTAAGGTAGGCATTGCTGCCGATTCCGGACATCCAATCTGGATGTTTTTATATACCGCCGGACCTGCTACATACGCTGGATTGGATATGGAACATGCTTGTTGCCAGCACCAAGAGCCACATGTCGCATGAGGTAGGAATATAAGATGGGATGTGTATGTGTTAGTGAGTTACTTTTCTGTTTCATCTATTTCTGAATCTGGCAGTGTGTAGGTATATCCTTGATATTTCTTTATTGTACCCCGTCTTTTGTTTGGCCGTTCTTTCCCAGTGTTTATAAACCCCTAGTCTATTCATAATCATCTCGATTTTTGTTATCCATGTGTAGCATGGCCTTCCTATTTTCAGCTTGTTGCTGTTCAGTCTTAGCTCTTTCTTTATTAGGTGTGTCATGTCTCGTCTTTGGACGTGTAACCAGTATTTCATTGCGTATGATTCTATTCTTTTAATTATTGTTTTCCCCTCTAGTAATGCTGACGTTTTCTGTCATTACTGTGGTTTTCCTGTTTTTACTAGCAGTTGGACAATGTCCCTCTCGGCTCTTCTCAGACTTCGTCTATTTGACGTGTGTTGCATTTATATAAGTTTTACTAATATCACGTATAACTTTGGTTTATTTCTACCAAATGTAGTTAGCACATCACCTAATTTTGTTCAAATATGCTTAAGGTATTTTCGGTGCATAATAGAGTGTGATTGATTGCTAAATATGTTAACTAGAAAAATATTTGGTTAGTTACAAATTTAAACTTAAACACATTGTTTGTCATTAAGAAAGATCAATCAATATTTACTCGCAAAAACGACATGACATGGTGACTAAAAACAGATTGTTTTGATTTCTATACAGCAAAATTTAATAAAGATAACAGTATGTCATTACGACAATCCATATTCAGAAATACTATGAAAGTTGATACATATAGGCGGGTATCTCAAGAGATCTTGTCAATGCTTCAGGAGCGTCGTACAGTTGGGGTCAAAACCATCATCACCCACAGATCATAAAGTTATGAGTACATAGAAAGAGGCTTATCGAGAATGGCAATAACAAAGAAATGTCAGACGTCATGTCAGAAGTACATAATTTTCATAAGAAAGAAAGAATTCAAGTGGACAATTCAATCATCTTTTGTTTAGGGTGGTTCAAATTTATCGCCCTTTTTCTGCTACACGATAAAAGAAAATATTCGTCACGTCTCGGCGTTTTGAAATTTCACAAGCTTCAACATCGCACTTGTTGTGTGTCATGTACGTTTGTAAATATGAAATAATCTTGACAGAATTCGAATATTGTCTAGTCTTTGAGAATTTGACACACAGTGCTGTGATGAAAAGCTTGATAAAAAAAATTGGCCAATCCAGGGAAATGATTGAACAAATATAAAAAAGTACGAGTCTCAAGAAAAAGAGAAAGAATGTAAGAAAATAAGTTTTGCCCACCTACAAAAATCAGTAGTAGATTTCGTTCATAACAACACAAACTACTTCACTCCGTTTATATCGACACCCACCTAAAATTTGGAACTCCGCCACAATCAACAAAATATCAAAAAGAAAAAAATTGGAGATATAAGAGCAGGCGGATTGTAGGGTAAACTGAGACAATTACTGTAAAGGCAAACCTCAAGAACAGAACAATAAGATAGATCTACCACCCAAGACGGCCATACTACACCCAGAATAGGAGGAAGTGGCGGATATTAACAGGTATCATATCTCAGAAATAATATAACGACAATGTTAGAAAGCACCAACTAGTTGGATAACTCTGGTGTTAACTACAAATAGCAGTTAGGCAAGAAGAGCAAAGAAAAGACTAATAGTGTAGTTGTATACTGTGTGATTGGACAGGATAGCACCATCGCGGTAAAATGAGAAAAGTAAATGAATATGGAGCTTGTGACGAAATTGTTTTCTTTTTGTTTAAGCACCCGTGCTACAAAAATTTGAATTACCCGCGGTAAACGCCAACGCGAAGTCAACAAGTGAGCCTACGCTAACAGAAACATCACTGAGGCCATTTTTAATATCGAGGCTACTTCACTTTCGCTTCCGACGCTGGTGAGTTGAGAATATTTACTTATTCTTTTAACGGATTTTCATGTTTATTTCTTTAATCCTTTGATATTTTGAATATATTTGATTATTAAATGAGGTCATATTATTGAGTTAACGTTGCTGTAGAGTTATTTTTGGTAATTTTTGAGGGATATTCCGTGTAATAATTAGTTTTTATTGAGGCTCGTGTTTGTGTGATTTCGGTGTCCGCTGGACACATATATCTTGTTAACTCATTAATTATCGTGGCAATTTTGTATTTTGTGATCGTTTGAGATACAAATACCGTATTGTTTTATCATTGTTTAGATTATTGTGGACGAGGATAACCTTGGAATTTTTTAAATAACCACGTCGTGCAGTAACCCAACGGTTTGGGACCAAGGGGACCGACTAAGGCAAGGAAGTGCCAAACTACTCCGGTAAATCTACCGTAGGTGAGTGAACTTAGTTTTATCATTTGATAATCATTAAATAATTTGCATAAGTGTTCACTTGTCCTACGTGGGTTTGGCATTGCACTGACTGTTCGGTGTCTTTGTTCCTGTATGCTGGGTTCCTGTGTTTCAATTTATTTATATAATCAAGGGATAAATTAGAATCTTTGTTTCTTAATCGTATGCAGACAATCTCATCACATTAAGGGTCGAAACCTAAAGTCGTCTTGTCGCATTTAATTAACCTCGTGTTAGTACAGGAGATTAAGAGATAATTTTTTATTATTTTTATTTTTCGGGAGATTAAGCAAATATTTTTTTGCTATGTTGGTTACAATATTAGCTTTTTTTCAGATAGTAATTCAGATATCTTCTCTTTAATTCAGTTGTACTAAATTTTGTTACCTTTATTCAAGTTTCTGGTCATAACCAGTGTTAGCCATTTTGTGAACGGTTAAATTTTATGAGAGTACAGTTTTCTCTTTTATTCATTTCCTTCATTATTATATTAATCTGTAGCTTATTCATATATTTTCAGAAGTAAAATTTTACCAATACTCAGGTTTTTTTATTAAATTGCTAATAGTTTGGTTTTGCAGTGACCTTCGTCACCTGCGTTTTTTTTTTCCAGGGTTCGACCTCGTTGGAACTCTACGCTATCCACAAAGTTGAGTAAGCCTAAATCTCCGTAAGAATTCTCCGTTGGTCAGAAAAACAATTGTAAACCAGTTGATCGTTTCTTAAATTGTAATTTTTTTAATTAATCTTCAAATTTACTTTGTTCAAATAATATTCATGTTTTTGTCTGATAGTTAATTAAATTAATTAAATCAAATTTTTCGCCATTTATATTTTTAACAATTTGTAGTGTTGCAAAATTTTTGCTTATACTTATGTTAATATATTATTTATTTTATATCTAATTTTGATTGTTTTCTCCCCCTGATAAAGTTTGCAAGAGTGTTATGTACTGAATACGCTGGCGTCCAAATTATTTGTAGTTTATTTTTGTTTGGTTTGGTCAACTTGACAATCAAATAATTGTTCAAAAAAATATATGTATAACTCTTCTTGCCACAGAGTGACCCTCGACCAGCCCTGAGCTAACAGGTTAGGTTAGGTTAGGTTAGGTTAGGTTAGGTTAGGCCAGAAGTATTTCAGAAAATATACCTCCAGGAAATAGAATACCAACTAGCAGGTGAAAAATTAAACCATAATGTGCTCAAAAATAAGAATTGCGGCAAGGCAATCGTTATATATTAAGAAATCGTCTCTCTCTCTCTGTACCTAAGAAAGGAAACAAATAACAAATATGAACAGCCAAAAAGATACAGACTATAGACAAACAACAATGGACGCGGAATTTGAATGAAATACCAAAAGAAATACTGAGAGAAAGAGGGAAGCTAAGAGAAACCATGAGGGGAAAATATAGGATATTCCTTGAAAACATAACACTACTAAACTAAATTTAACGAAACTTCAAAAAAAAATAAAAGAAACTAAAACATACACACGTACTACTGCAATAGTGGATCAATAAACTGAGGAACAAGGGAACACAAATAAAGAATGATCAGAACTAATACCAGAAACAAGCTAGAAGAAATACTGAAACTGGAAAAAATAAACTATGAATCGAAAACTCTAAAAGAACAAACTCTAAATATTGCATATATTAAATACACAAAGATTCCTGTCTATACCCTCATATAAACACTACAGCCAGTGGGCTAGTAGTTAAGAGCATATTTAAATAATGCTACATTGCTGCAATGTTTATTGTATAACGCACGTTGTTTGAAAAATGTACCCTCTGTGGCGTAAGTTATACCATCCTTATACTGCAGTCTTAGGCTTTTGGCCTTCGTCAGTACGGATCAGGTAGTAACTACCCCAACAGATATAAAATTTCTCTCTCGTGCCATTTGAGCAAGACTGTTTACGCAACTTGCCAGTGGAGACATCTACCGACCACTTATTGCAATCAATCGACGACCAAATAGCTATACAAGTATGACATACTAAAGATACATAGTCCACAATAATAAAGAAATGTGATCGAACCTAATACTCATATTAACTGGGTATCGGTGAAAAGTTATACCATAATTTTTAGTACCCGTCTTTTAAGTAAGAATCAATTTAAAACAAAGTTCACCGCCAATTCTATTCTATATAAAAACAAATACATACGCGATGAACTGGAACCCTCCTCTCTTTAAAGCAGTTTTAAAATCGTTTAAAAAAGACTTTCATAGGGAGGAAACCCACAATTTTTTTTGAGAAGGTAAAATATCAGAGAGTCCTGGATTACACGCTTCCATATAATCTTACATTAAAAAAATATCTTTAAGAGGAAAAATAAAATTTCGTCTTAAAATGAAAATATTCTAGTACTAATAGTTTTCATATTTTCAATATCCGCCTCTTCCAAAAATACCAATTTTCGGCCATTTTTTGGCCAAGAACCGTACTTCTCAATATCTGCGATGTTTTCGTTCTTTTACTTCCACATCCACGTAGTGGATTGGAAGTATAGTAATCGGAAAAAATTTTCAAACATTTTTTCTTGAAATAAGTTAGAATGTCATGAAACGATGAGATTTTAAATTTGAGCGAAAAATAATTTTCTATCTGATTGTCGGTCTGTCTGTCGGGCTGTAATTTTTTTTTTGTCCGCACGTTTTCTCCAGAACGACTTAATATCTTAAATCGTACACGTATATATTATAAAGAGATTTGGAACTGGATTGTTTTTGAAGATATCCGGTGAAGGGTTGGGGGTAAATAGGGGGAAATATGTAAAGACAGCTGATAAGAGTACAGAAACTTGAAACTTAATGTATGTACTACAAGCCAAGGCTTCAAAGTGTTTTATAATATTTTTCATCCCCCACCACCACCCCCATTCCATTATTAAAGGGGATAATAAAATAAAATTGAGATATTCACTTGAAATTTGGTTCACGCATACATGATAATGAAATCAGGAACTAGATTATATTTTGGGATTAATCTGATGAAGGGTTAGGGGATAAATAGGGGTAAATAGGGAAAAATAAAAAAGCAAGCTGGTAAGAGTACAGAAACTTGAATTTCGGGGTATGTACTAAAAGCCAAGGCCTCAGATTTTTTATAACATATTTCGACCACCCACCACCCCTACCCCATTATTAACGGTGTTGGTAAAACAACATTGAGATTTTCACTTGAAATTTGGTACACGTATGTATTATAACGACATCTGGAACTAGATTATATTTTGAGATGACTTCGTTGAAGGGTTCGTGGTTAAATAGTGGTAAATAAGGAAAAATAAATAACGTAAGTTGATAAGAGTACAGTAATTTGAAATTCGGTGTATGTACTAAAAGCCAAATCCTCAAATTTTTTTATAATATTTTTCCGCCACCCACCACCTCTCCTCCATTATTAAAGGGGTTGATAGACTAAAATTGAGATATTCACTTGAAATTTGGTACACGTATGTACCATAACGACATCTGGAACTCGATTATATTTTGAGATGATTCCGTTGAAGTGTTGGGGGTTAAATAGGGTTAAATAGGGCAAAATAAGTAAAGCAAACTGGTAAAAGTACAGAAACTTGAAATTCGCTGCATGTACTAGAAGCCAAGGTGTCAGATTATTTATAATATTTCTCAAGCCCACTCCATTATTAAAGGGGTTGATAAAATAAAATTGAGATATTCACTTGAAATTTGGTACTCGTATGTATTATAACGACATCTGGAACTCGATTATATTTTGTGATGATTTCGTTGAAGGGTTGGGGGTTAAATAGGGTTAAATAGGGGAAAATGAGTAAAGTAAGCTACTATGAGTGCAGAAACTTGAAATTCGGTGTATGTACTAGAAGCCAAGGTCTCAGATTTTTTATAATATTTTTCAACTTCCCGTCACCCCTACTCCATTATTAAAGGGATTGATAAAATAAAATTGAGATATTCACTTGAAGTTTGGTACACGTATGTATCATGACGACATCTGGAACCAGACTATATTTTGAGATGATTCCGTCGAAGGGTTGGTGGTTAAATAGGGGTAAATTGGGGAAATTAAATAAAGCAAGCTGGTAAGAGTACAGAAACTTTAAATTCGGTGTATGTACTTGATCCTTTTATAATATTTTTCAACCCCCCAATACCCCTACTTCATTGTTAAAGAGGTTGATAAAATAAAACTCACTTAAAATTTGGTAGATGTATGTATTATAACGACATCTGGAATATTTTGAGATGATTCCGTTGAGGGGTTGGGGGTTAAATAGAAGTAAATATTGGAAATAAGTAAAACAAGCTGGCAAGAGTAGAGAAATTTGGGATTTGGTGTATATACTAGAAACCAAAGCCTCAAGTTTCTTTCTAATATTTTTCAAACCCCGCTACCTCCGCTCCATTATTAATGGGATTGATAACGTAAAATTGAGCTATTCACTTGAGAGTTAGTACACGTATGTATTGTAATGACATCTGATTGAGATAATTCCATTGAAGGGGTGGGTGGTGGTAGTTTGTGAATATGTGAAACAAGTAGGGTAAAGTAGAAACTTCATTTTTAACATATATGGTAGCAACCAACGCCTAAAACTTTTCTATGACATCGGCCCCAAATATTATTAAAATTCTATGACCAATAATTTCCACATACTAGAGTGCAAATTTAATCAAGATGTTTCCTTTAAAGTGACTTGGATGAAAAATCTGGATGTGGAAGTAGTGATCCCTTAAGCAGCGGTTTTTACAAAAACTCTGCTGATGGAGCGAAAATTCACAAACCCAGTCTTTGATGACGAGTATGACATAAAGAGAAATTAAGAATTTCGAATTTCCAAGCTCAACAAATAAATATTTTTTTATGAAATTGCCAACTCGTGATTACATGACTTATCTCAATAGTCAGATGTGTGGTGTGAAATAGAAATAAAACATAACTTCACACGTAACTTCGTAAAAATAAAAGTTATAAGCTGCGCCGGATACGTCAAATATTGTATTTCGTATTATTCTTAGTGGACGCCACTGGAACTCCAATACTGAATATTAAATAACGGCAAAGGCGACTATTTACAGAACGCTCGTTGTTCGTTTTCTCCACAATACACACTTTAGATAAATCATACCCATAACCCATAAGCAACCAATATTTTATTTTCATAGGTTATCTGCATGTAGATATTTAATAAAACGTATGAGAGGTTTACATTGTTTCCGTATTTCTATCTTTTTAAATCAACAAATGATAATATCACGGAAGGTATGAGCAGGAAGTCCCCTCGAGGCCAAATACTGTTACAATATATTAGAATTGATGTAATGTATGCATGCTCACATACCTACATTTACAAGATTTCAGAAACATTAATTTTCGCACATATGCAATGATTCTTGTTCATTGCCTTAAAATTTTCCAAATAATAAATGTTTATAGTTTACTCCATATTTATGCAGCACACAAAAAACTCAAAGTTGCCGACCGAGCTAATACAAGGGGAGACCGGGGCGCATATTTGTGTCGAGCGTGTGCTATCGCAGTACTAGAGGAGCCGAATCGTTGAAAGTCAGTGGGTGGTATCTGAGAAGGATAAGGAACATTTGCACCGTTTTTACAATTGAAAATAAATTGTGAAAACGGTGAAAATGCTCCTTGCCCTTCTCTGATACCACCTACCTACTGACTTTCAACAGACGACTTTGACCTACCTGAAAATTTTGCAAACAAATAGTACGAATTAAGGATGGCAACGATGTATCGATATAAAATAAATATCGAGATATTCATCCTGAAACATGAATATATTCATATCGTTCTTTTGTTCAAAAATATCAAATATGGATATTTTTCTAAATGTATCGAAAAGGGTCAACTTGCATATCACCCCCCTCCGCTCTTCGAAATTTTAGTTTTTCAGTTTGGATAAAATTTTTGACATTAAATGTTAATCTGCAAAATGTATCGATACATAGAACTATCGGCTTATACGTAATGTTTTCTCTTAGGGTGCGAGAGGTCCCGGGTTGCATATAGACATTCTTTACTGTCCTATGGATATGACAGTATTTGCGAGTATTTTATTGGCTGTTTCAAGGCTACAACTTGACGCCTACGTAAAATGTTATATTTTTAAAAACGGATTTGACTCCTGTAACTTCTACCTAATAATATTTTTAAGAAATAATAATAAATTACATGTAACATAACAAAGTTATTATTATAGTGTTTCTAAATTATACAAACATATTTTTAAAGAACATTTTGTTTGCAAAATCAAAACAAGAATCTGAGAAACAGGGATATTATATTCCTTATAAAAAATTATTTTAAAAAGGTTCCCCCCGGCACCTTTTTCTCCAGGTCCCCGCACACCCCGTTCTTTGTCTGCAACGCTAATACTGCCTGCGGCGCTGATAATTTATTAGCAATTAGATAGCAATATAAAATTCAATCTAACCTAACCTAAGGAAATCACATGAAAGAATGAAATTATTATAGGAAAAAGAGGGAAAACATTATTTCTGCCGTCAAACCAAACTTGAATTTGTGGAAAAATATATTAATTGTCACAAAATTTGAAAAACCTCTGTCTAAGGAATCACTACTTCCACATCCAGATTTTTCATCGCAGTCACTTTAAAGAAAACATTTTGACTATATTTGCACTCTAGTATGTGAAAATTACTGGTCAAAGAATTTTAATAATATTTGGGGCAAATAGAGATATTCACTTAAAATTTGATACATATGTGTATTATTACCACATCTGTAATTGGATTATATTTTCTGATGATTTCGGTGAAGAGTTCGGGAATAAGTAGGGGTAAATAGCGTAAGATCAGTGAAGCAAGCTGGTAAGAGTACAGAAACTTGGATGTGGTGATGGTGTAAAAAGCCTTATATTTTTTAAAGATTTTTCAACCCCTACGCCACCCCCACTCCATTATTAAAGGGGCTGATAAAATTAAATTGATATTCACGTGAAATTTGGTACACGTATATGTTATAGCGATATCTGGAACTAGATTATATTTTCAGAAAATTCCGTTTAAGGGGTGGGGGTAAGTAGAGGTAGAGAGGGGAAAATAAATAAAGTAAGCTGGTAAGAGAACAGAAACTTGAGATTAGGTGTGCATACTAGGAGCCAGGGTCTAAGATTTCTTTATCATATTTTTCAAACCTCCCACCACCTCCACTCCAATATTAAAGTAGTTCATAAAATAAAACTGAGATATTAACTTGAAATTTGGTATACGTATGGATTATAATTATATCTGATTGAGATGATTTCATTAAAGGGGTAGGGTTGCCTTGTAAACTGGGGAAAATGAGTAGGGCTAGCTAATAAGATTTCAGAAACTTAATTTTTAAGTATATGCTACCCAACTAGCAAGCAAGCAAAATAGATCAACCGCATAGGCAGAATAATTACACGAGGTCAAGAATTACTTAATTTCGTTTTAATCACTTACTATAAAGTAATAATAGCCTGAAATTCGTTGCTTAGGTTGTAAAGCCCTTGTTTTTTACTCAGAAGATGTGTTCATGACCCACTGATCTTGTAAGTAACTCTGCCGAGTTAGAAATTACCTAAAACCTACCTCAAAAATACCCTCAAAGTTCATAGACACACTAAGTTATTTTGAAAGCCAAATTAACATAAATTTTACCTAAAAACTGTCTTCAGAGTCCATAGGTCTATTTAAAGACATTCAGCAAGGTAAGAATTTACCACAAATTGATTTCAAAAATTACCTCTTAGTCATACACATAATAAGTCATTTAGTAGGTTGCAAATGACTTAATTCTAACCATTCAAAATTCAAAAAAAGGCGAAGTTATATTTTAGAAAACATCTGTCAAAATAATTACCATTCAGTAACCACAGAGTCAAAATTACCATGGGTATTGACCTGTTGGAAATAACGACAATAGACAAAGTCGAAATTACCAGTAAAAATATACCAAAAAAGCATTTTGACCTTGTTTAGTCTTCAAAGGCGAGCTAAACCACAAACTTCATCAGTTAGGCACTAGGTATCGGTTGTTGTAGAGTGACGCCATGTTATATTGTACAGTAAACATTAAAAACAAAATATGGAGAATAAAAATAGATTCAAATTCCACAAATTATTATAGGGTTATAAAGAAAATAGGAGGAAATAATAATGACAAGATACTCAAGAGAAGATGTCAAGTGATAAATACAAAATCTGATGTGATAACTGTGGCATCTGGGACTACTTTTTATTAAAAACAATAGCCAATTAACTGAAATCAATCAAACAACAGATTTTTGTGATAACTATAGTGTATTTCATGATGATAACTATAGCGTATTTCATAACACCGCGACGATTTTAAAATACACCATTATGAAAAAAATCCCACCACTAGGTCACGAAAATTACTAAACTGGGACATTGGACCTAATAGTCAACAGTGTAGAGCAAATTGACCTATTTTATCACTTACTTTAAAGTCTATATTTTTTAAATAGGAAATGTGGACCTCATTATCGAAAATATTGGTTATATCGCCTTCGGTCTAAGAAAACTTGTTTTATAGGTCTATATTCGAGGACAATTAGACTTTCAAGTTTAACATGCAAAAGACTCCATATTTAACTTGAAAAATATTCGTTCGCCATTTTGAAAGATAATGGCACACTGTTTTGAAGTTGATATTTAAATTGATTGTTTTGCAAAATATACTTGCAGTTACTTCAATAAATCATATTTTGATTTTCAGAAATCAGTTGGACATATTGTTAGACAATTAAGTACCACAGTTTTAAAAGATTGAAAAAAAATAACATTTTTCATTTATATTTAATTTGTATTTATTTTAAGAGCGCACACTTTTTTAGAAGTACAATAGTTATATTTACAGTAAATTTTAATTCGCAATTAATTTTCTTCCAAACACGGTGAGAGATACCATTCCAAATATAATTTGATTAAATCCACTCATGTGCCCCCTACCAATAGTATATTCCGGTCAACGATAAACCATGTACAACTTATAACGTAAAACATGGGCGTCATGTTGGTCATTCTGTAGTTATTAACCAACCTGCAATTCTAGTTCCCCTTCTCTTAATTGTTTTTGTGGTATGGGTAAATAGCTATTATTTAAGTAATAAATAAAGAGTAATTACGTTAAAATTACCACAACTTGACTTACTGACAGGGTTGTGTTACCTTTAAATGTCTTTGACATCTTGAACAAAATGTCCTAGCTTGCCTAATTTTTACTTCAGATTTACTTTAATTTTTTTCCCCATATTGGTAAAATTCTGACCTATTAGTAGGACGAATTAACGTAAACATGACAATAAATGTTGGTTGGGTAAGAACCTATACCTCAAATTTTTTGATGACATATGCCTCAAGTATTATTAAAATTCTGTGACCAATTATTTCCACATACTAGAGTGCAATTACAGTTAAGATGTTTTTCCTTAAAGAGACTTGGATGGGAAATCTGGATGTAGAAGTAGTTATTCCTCGGCAGCGGTTTTTAAAATATTGTTAGAAGGTATTTTACTTCCACATCCACGTAGTGGATTGGAAGTATAGTAATCGCAAAAAAATTTTCAAAAATTTTTATTCGTGAAATAGGTTTAGAATGTCATGAAACGTCGAGATTTTAAATTTGAGCGAAAAAAAAATTTCTGTCTGTCTGTCGGTCTGTCTGTCTGTCTGTAACTTTTTTTTTTTTTTTTAATAAAACTATTAAAAAACAAGTGACGGTTGCTGTATCGTGTTGCCGATTGCGAGTACCAATTTGAACAATAAAAAATATGTATTTGCTATGATCTTCATATCAGTGGCACAAGGTGGCTTGAGCAGTATTCAAGTAAAATATTAAATACAGTAGGCCACGTCCGACTGCAACCTCTATTCGTTATTCAACATATTCATCTTAGTCGTGAAACTTTAACAATCGTAAAAGTAAAAATAGGAACAATTGAACAAAACATTAAATGTACGTAGCTCAAAGAATACGTTAAATTGCAATGCAACTTGCATCCCGTCAGTTATAAATAAATCAATAGCTGTCTCAATGAAGCTCTTACTTGCTTAGCATTGGTGATGCTTTACTTGGAAATAATTATTTTATTCCGAGAGAATTTCTACCTCACAAAGAATATCCTTTAATGATTTGAATTGAGCGAATAAATATTGCAGGAAATATTATGATTATTGTTTGCGTGAAAGAATGACACATGAAATTGATTGATAATAATTAATTATAATTATTCTTTAATATGGGAGTGCCTATTAGTGGAGTCAATAGAGATTTTCACTTCGCAAAAATTCCGAAACTCTTAAGAATACATCTCTGAACATGTCAGGAACAATATACCAAAAGTTACCAACAATAGTCTTTGAGCGTCATTTGTTATTAAGCAAATTAGTTGCAAGATACCAGTCTTTGTCAAATATCTCTTAAAATATTTTTTTCTTAAAAAAAACTAATTATGCCATTCTAAAGTACGGGAAATTTCGCATCAAAAACATATAGGAAGTTTTTTTACGAACAAGAATATATGCTCCAGATTGTTTTTGTTTAACCCACGAAAATGGAACGCGGCGACACCAAATTTGTTGTAACTTTTGAACTAATTAATGCTATTAAGCTCAATAAAGCGTAAATGAAAGAAAAAACATGTGGCTATTGGATTATTATATTTTTCAATATAAAAATGAATGTATGTAGGAATAGTACATCTATGAAGTCGGATGAAATCGGTAAAAGTTCTACCATTTCTACAATTTTTAAGCTAGAAACCTGGAACTTTCAGATATTACTTTTAAAGTAATGTATGAAAAGATCCGATAAGTGAGAAAAACCTAAAAAAATTATTTTTGAATATGTACACTTCCAAAATTTAAACATTTTGAGAAAGTGATAAAATTTGATATGTATAGCTAACTTTAACCAACTATTTCTCTGATTTATATCGCGTTATGAGACTTCTGTAGGTACATTTTTTAAAGCTTGAAATATGTATAGTACTTTAAGATGCTTCAAGGGGATTTACCTTAAAAATTAAATTAACCCTATTTATTTTAGGAAAATAAAAAAACAAATATTTTTGCAACAAAATTCGTGAAGTTAGGGGTAAAATAAACTATGACAATCGACTGCACAAGATTCAGACTTCCAGTCAAATATGATAGCAAAATTTATGTCGTCATCGAAATCGGTTCCTCGACTTTGAATTTTGAGATCAATTTCAATTGGACTTCTTATGGTTCGAACTCGGAGTATTCTCCGCCACTATCAGAATAAAAAAATGTGTTTAACGGTTTTTATTTGAAAAACCGCCCCATTGGAAAGACTCAAGATCTAGCACCAAGTAAGTTACTACAGATAAGTTTTTGCAAAACTGGTTGTGGCAATCAGTGTGGCTGCAGGAAAGCCAGCTTACGTTGCACCGTAGCCTGATCTATTTATGCCGGATCTGATCGCACAAACCAAACCGTATATTTGGAACAAGAGCAGGAACAAGGAGAGCACATCGAACAAATTAATTGGGATCGTTCAATTTAATTTGAATAAGTATTGTGTTTAATAAAAATCTTTTATTTTTCGTAAACCATTTTTACTCTTTATATCGAGATTTATTATTCTTTTGAAACCTAACCAATACGATATTGAATTTGTATAAAATGTATCGCGTTACGTAATTTTTAATGAAACTCTTAATCAGCCATATTGGATCAGCCATTTTGAATTACCTTTCTTTGGCATCATAATCTGTTTCGGCGACCTCGAAAACCCTAATATGTCAATTTGAACTAAATTGCCTTAAAATGTCTCAATTTATAATAATTCTTTTTCCTTGTTTAAATAATTAATAAACAATTTCCTCACGTGTTTATTTTTACTTTAAGCTATGTAAGTGATATCAAAAGGTATTAAGAAAATTGAAGCTTCTCGTAATCGGATTTCAACTTTTATTGATTCTACTATATGGTTTAAAAAATAGTTATATAATGAAAGAATAATTCTGACAATTATAGAATTCTTGTTTAAAAATGAATTATTATTTGTTTGCTTTTAATTGTATTGAAACGTATTCTTTATAGGATTTTGCAAACAGCAGAAAAAATAACTATCTGTAACTAAAAGAAAAACAGTATGTAAAAATAGTAATGAAATCTTTGCATTCTTCTGATAACCTGAATTTTGGTTATGCTAGCAAATTAAAATCCTAAAATGAATTTGCCTAATTTCTTATTTGACAATTCTCATTTAAGACTAGCATCCACACTAGTTTAATCTGCATGGCCGTATGGGGCTGTGTGGATGCTAGTGTTAGAATGAGAATTGTCAAATAAGAAATTAGACAAATTTATTTTAGGATTTTAATTTGCTAGCATAACCAGAATTCAGGTTATCGAAAGGATGCAAAGATTTCATTCATGTTTTTACACATAATTTTTCTTTTAGTTATAGATAGTTATTTTTTCTGCTGTTTGCAAAATCTTATAAATAATATATTTCAATACAATTATAGAATTCGTCACATGTTTTTCACTACCATTCTAATAAAAATAAGATTGCTTTTAGGTTCTACGTTAGAATAGGAGAGGAAATTGTATATTCTGATTACTCGATTCCTCAAGAAATACGTCACCCAAAGTGACGTATTTGCTCGAATCTTCACAATTTTTGGCCACGTCAACTGGAAAAAGGAGAATATAGAACATTTGGTTCCCCAGGGGAAACCAGATGGCAGGAGGCCAAGATGAAGACCACCAAAACATCGAGCTGATGCTACCAAAGAGCTAATGTGAAAGAGGCGAAAGCCTACATTTCGCCGTTCTTCGGTTGTTTAGTTGATTTGTCGTGTTATATTACTTCAGACGGTTTTTCTTCAGCTTCATTCACATCTGGTGGGTAGGTGTTTTGGCGCTTTGACTACGATTTTATGTATAGATATAGATATATATTAAATATTCGGAAGGCGAATTTTGCCCTTTGTCTTACTCCTATATTTGGAAAATCATGATTTTATTTTTTAGAAAAAGAACATTGGGGGTTAAAATGCCACATTTTTTTGAACACAGTTGTAAAATATTTCCAGAAAATTGGCTATTCGACTGTAATTTGACGCTCAATTGTTTGTTTCTTAGTTAGATCGTATCATTGTTAAAAAATGGCTAACCTTAAGTTTACTTAAAACTGCCGAGAAAATCGAGGGCAACGCATTAACTGTGACACACTGTACCTTGCATGGTCTATTTAAAATAGCAATGAAAAAGTAATAAACTAGCAATTTATTTTTAAATTTTATTGATAACAAACTAGTAGTTGTTAAGTTGATTCAGTAATACATGGCTAACTAGTCAACCCGACACAAATGCAAATAAAGAAAAATTATATGGAACCTATTAGTATGTATAAGAAACTTACCAAATTATTGCAGCTTACTAATTATTATTATTAATGTTGATAAAGCTTCCATCGTTATAAATAATATGATGTAATGATATCTATACTAACTAAATCATATTTCTAAATTTAGTTGTAATTTAGTAGTGTATCTAAAATGGCTATATGACCGACTATAGAGATTGAAAAAAGAAATTATTTGACCACATCACCGTTTTCTCTTTGCCAATAATTTCCACCACAGCTTCAATATCACACCACAGCACTCGCTGTGTGGGGCTGCAATAATTCCCAGTGCCATTTTAATACCATCTGAAATGTATATTTTACTTCCAAGCAAAATCTAATTACAGATTAAGAATCATTAAGTTAATTACTTTACAAAAAAAACACAGCAATAAGATAAAATTAATAGACTGCAAGTCAACAAGAGGGATCCAAAAATCAATATAGGTAATAGAAATATTTTTTTATATTCGCAACGTTTCCATTGAAATTACCGAAGCGATTATGTAAATCAATAATTTGACTATGCTACACTATTGCCGTTTGTTTTTGGAAACGACATGCCTTCCTAGTGATACTGAAGCATATTTACAATATCTCCAGAGTCAATGTTAAGATGTAAAATTTTATCAAAAACATTCAAATGTCTACAAATTTCTAGACTACCTAGAAATCAGATCAAGATGTAGGTTGCCAGTTACAAGATGATTTTCCATCGGCTTTTTTAAAATTGCTTATTTAACATCGGCTTATTTCCACGATTAAAGCCAATCACCGTCACCAGGAGATGAGATGTACCCAACCTGGAAATTTTACCGAATATCTTCTCATAAGAAAAGTGAGGGTTTCTTTACATGCCTGACATTATTTTGTTTTTTAGAGAAAGTACCGACTCCTTCACATCCCCTTCAATGGATGGTTTATCAACTACGAAATCCTCGTCTAATATTGCATAACTTTTGCGTATCATTGGTATATACTCCACTAGAAATTAGGGCGTGGTTGACTTTTAGAGCTGCATATTTCAAAAGACAGTATTGAATTCTCTTCAAATTGTGTATGTTTGCAATATAAACTGGACATTATATCATATTATACATAAACACGCCCATATATTAGACAACTTCCAATTCCAAAGCGAAAGCAGAAAGCATTGACTTGAAATTTGTCCACGTATGCATTATAACGAGATCTGGAACCGGATTGTTTTTTGAACATATCCGGTGAAGGGTTGGGGGAGTAAATAGAGGAAAATAAGTAAAGCAAACTTGGTGAGAATACAGAAATTTGGGACCTAGTGTATACACTAGAAGCGAAGGCCTTGGATTTTTTAAATATTTTCCATCCCCCCACTATTCTCTCTATTATTAAAGGGTTTGATAAGGTAAAATTGAGATATTCACTTGAAATTTGATACACGTATGCATTCTAACGACATGTCGCACTAGATTAAAGTTTGAGATGATTCTGTTGAAGGGTTTGGGGTTAAATAGGGGTAAATAGGGGAAATATGGAAAGCAAGCTGGTAAGAGTTACAATTTAGAATTAGGTGTATATACTAGAAGTGAAGACCTCGTATTTTTTAATAATATTTTCCATCCCCCATACCACCCCCACTCTATTATCAAAGAGGTTGACACGAAAACATAATTATATAATATATATAATACATAGGATATTCACTTGAAATTTGGTACGACATCTGGAACTAGATTATATTTTGAGATGATTCCGTTGAAGGGTTGGGGGTTAAATGGGGTGTAAATAGGGGAAAATAAGTAAAGCAAACTGGTAAGAGTACAGAAACTTGGGATTTGTTGTATACACTAGAAGCGAAGGCCTCAGACTTTTATAATATTTCTTAACCACGCGCCACCCCCACTCCATTATTAAAAAGGTTGATAAAATAAAATTGAGATTTTCCCTTGAAATTTGGTACATGTATGCATTATAACGACATCTGAAACTGGATTATATTTTGAGATGATTCCGTTGAAGGAGTGGGGGGGGGGAGTAGATGTAAATAGTTATGCAAAATAATGAGCCGAAATCACAGTCAATGTTACTTTGCAAAAAAATGGAGTGCACCAATCCACGCAAAAGTTAAAGAAAAAGTAATTTCTTGGTATGATTCACATAACAGGATATGGTCGCTGATCATTTTTAAAATTGAAATAGGAAATATACTATCGTAGTCGAGGCAAGATGTAAAATTTAACTGCTGTCCTCCTCACTTCCTTTTTCCTAAATACATGATCCAAGAATTTAATACAAATTATAATAAGAAAAGTTGTTGAATAGAATCATCTATTTAGACACATAAATATTTTGCGACATATCATATTTTTATGCTATAATATTTGTTTCTGTATAATTTATATTAACTACACTAATATTCCTATGAAATCCTCTGCATGCAACCGGAGTCGCGCTTGACCGAGTGTTTAATATTATGTAATTATTTGACATTTTACATGATATTCAGTTTTTAAAGAATTAGTTACCTTCTACATAGCTTGATGTAAATATATCCTTACTACAATACCTAATCTTGTTTCTATATTATTCAATAAATATTTTCTGCAGTCCTATATACCTCTTTTAATCGTCTTATTATACTCTTCGCAACTACAAAGCAAAGAGTATATTGCATTCGATCGGTACATTTCTAAAACCGGTATATCGCTCGAATAAAAAAAAAATTCATATCACTGTGTTGATGATCGAATTATAAACAAATTTCCAAATGTCCGTCCATCCACCCGTTCGCCCGTCTGTTCGTCCGTCCATCCGTCCTAGCTCTGCACCACTCAACCAGGACATAGACATCAACACAACAACCGTTTCCTGCGATATTGCCATCTACCGCAACTGAGAGTCGAACTCAGGAGAGCTAACAGCGACTTTGTTTGTTGTGTCACTCCACAGCGGTCTAGTCTATTGCTACCGTCTCGGCAGTACATTAAAAACACCACTAAACATCCATACCCTGGCCAGTATTCAAATCCAAGAGAACCAAAAGACATCTTAAGGAATCTGCTATTATTTTGTTAAACTGGGATATACGCTTCTCAAATTACTCCATAGATTTGTGCCTGTTGGTTTCCCATCCATAGAGATGAAGTTACTAACAATAAAATAAATATAATTTAATATCCCACGTGACTAGGGAACGGAAACGGACAATATTTCCGAAACATTGTCTAAATGTTATTTGTGGCATTATCTTAATTTTTTTCCTTCTTCAATTCTTTGGGAATTTCACTGCCACATGTATGTTTTCTTTCTAAGCGGTGCTAGGGGAATCTACAAAATATATCACAATTAACCAGTATTACTGGTAAAAAAACCTCTACGCCCGTGACGTTTACGTCAAAGGATCAGTTAAAGGTTGGTTTTGATAACTAAACAACACGAACGAACGAAACGTCGGCGAAATATTTAATTTCAAGCTTTTATACTTATTTGTGTTGTTTAGTTATCAAAACCAACCTTTAACTGATCCTTTGACGTAAACGTCACGGGCGTAGAGGTTTTTTTACCAGTAATACTGGTTAATTGTGATATATTTTGTAGATTCCCCTAGCACCGCTTAGAAAGAAAACATACATGTGGCAGTGAAATTCCCAAAGAATTGAAGAAGGAAAAAAATTTCCGAAACGTTACAACAGTCTTTAGTTTCAATTCTCAATGTTCATGTTATAACTTTATTTTGGTTTATATACTTTCAGGTGTGAGCTATTTTGTAATTGAAGTATCAACCTCTCTCTGATCCATCAGGCTGGTGACCTAGAACATCAGAGGATGCATAACGAGAGAAGAAAGAGAAACATATTCATGTTGAATGAATATAGGAGATACACATGATAGATGAAACAGCAGTTACTCAAAGCTACAAATGACATCTAAGCAGTGGGAACAAAGAAAAGACCAGCAGAGGAATTGCCTAAGTAATAAGGCGAATCCCTTATCCAGATGGAAACAAGAGAAGTAAACGAAAACATAACCACAACAGACCTGCAAATTAATTGTAAAGGAAAACATGCATATTAGGAGTACGTTTGTCCTCTGACAAACTGGCAGGACGAGTATTCAGACAGATCACCTAAGATACGAGAAGAAATAGAAAATGAAAAATTAATATCACACTGTTAAGGCATATAGGAAAAGACGACCACGCATATGAAGATAAGAACATCAAAACTTACTCCATGCATAGCCAAACGAAAATGTAAGCTCGCTAAAAAGGTTAACACGTCCATTCTATCTGACAATAAGAAACACGTGGAACAAGAGCCAGACTTGCCTTGATATGTGGAGAATGTAAATATCAACTCTCAAATAGACCAGTGGATAGAAAAATAAGGGACAGAGAATATTAAGGCAAAAAGAGCAACAAAAGTCAACACAGAACATAAAATACTTTATGGAACACTACAGATAAAGAATAGGAAGGAGAATACAAAAAGACAGCAAACGACACGGAATATCTCCCTACTACAGAATGAAGAACTCAAAAAGAAATGCCAGGAGGAAATGGAAAAACAATTGACAATAGGGGAAGTTAATTGGCCAACAATGGAGTTCAGAAATTAACACAGCGGCGAGAAAAACGCTGAAACTGGAGAAATCTCTTATGGGCATAACAGGAAAAGATGCGCACAAGAAACTGAAGAAAATGAAAGCCAATGAAAAACAGCATACATCAAACATAGGCGAAAAGCTAAAAGGAATCTAAAATGAAGAACATAGAAGTCAAACAAGGATGTTCGCTATCCCACAACTATTCATCACAGTCCTGGATCGAGTGATACAAAGCACAATAAAGGAAACTCGCAAACCTAAACTCACATCTGGACTCTTCTAGAATGAAAATAAACTTCAAGAAGATCTTAATAATGATGCGAAATTCATTTATTAAAGTGGGTCCGGTCCAGCCAGCGGGGAAGAATATAAAATAGGCGACCACACCCTGAGAACCACGAACAGAATGAAATGCCTTGAAACATATCTAACGAATCAACTAAAATGGAGGAAAACCCTAAAGGACAGAATGAAAATGACCAACAGAGTCTACTACCTACGATGACATATGGAGTGAAGAATGCACCAACGACTAAATCGAATACAAGAAATCTGAAAAGAGCTGAAAGGGACATCGTCCAACTGCTTGCAGGAATAGAAAATCCACAAAAACGACAGAAAACGTCAGTATTATTAGAGGGCAGGAGAGTAATTGAAAAAGTAGAATCATACTCAATGAAATAACAACACACATATTAAAGAAAGCGCTAAGACTGAACAGCAATAACCTGAAAATAGGGAGGCCATGCTACGCATAAATAACAGCAATCGAGATAATTGTGAACAAACTAGG
Organism: Stenurella melanura; assembly: GCA_963583905.1. NCBI lineage: Eukaryota > Metazoa > Arthropoda > Insecta > Coleoptera > Cerambycidae > Stenurella > Stenurella melanura. Next base: position 58,552,853 of record OY757314.1, on the reverse strand, counting down.
AAAGGATCCTACACACTGGGAAAGAACGATAAAGCAAAATACGGAATACCATAAGTTGGTATCAAGGAAATACACACCAGATCCAGAAACGGAGGAAAAGGAAAACTTAGAAGAAAATGATCAAATACGGAAACTTACAAGAAGCATCTTACAAACACCTACACTTCGCATCCTATATCCCTACACCATGTATCATGTGGCACTTGCTGCTGACAACAAGCATGTCCTAAATCCAATCTGACGTACGACCGATTCAGCTGTATATGTCCAGATTGGATATCCTGAAGTGACAGCAATGCCTACCCTACGCTGGCTAATCAATCAATCAGAATCTATGAATTGTGTGATTTCTAAAGGAGTTAGTGAATCACAGGGTTTATATTATTTCTTCATGTTTTCCTTTTTTGATTGATCGATTTGCCAGCGTAAGGTGAGCATTGCTGCCGATTCCAGGCATCCATGGAGGTTCGTCCACCGAACACGCCCAACGGACGGCCAAGCTGCGTGCCGGAATCAAACCTCGGATGTTTTATATACCACCGGACCGGCTGCATACGCTGGGTTGGACATGGGATATGCTTGTTGTCAGCAGCGAGAGCCACATGACGCATGGAGTAGGAATATAGGATAGGAAGTGTAGGTAGGTGTCTCTGAGATGGTTCTGTGAAGTTTCCAGGCTTCTTATAGTTTCCATCTGTTATTATCGGATGGAAAGTGTAGACGTTTGCAAGATGCTTCTTTTTAGTTTCCATACTTCTTTTAAGTTTCCATATATCATCATCTTATTTATTCTTCCTCCAAGTCTTCCGTTTCCTTTGTTTCTGAATCTAGCAGTGTGCACCTCCTTCTGCCCGCTTGCGTTCACTTCGTTCGTCTGCCAAGACATACACATATCCGCACGCCACAGGGAGCCTCCTTTTTTTTAATAACTGTTCCACAGGTAAATATCCATTTACGGTGGAAGTGCCCTATCTCGCGGTAAAAAAGCTGTTTATGACGGGTTATGAGAAAGAGACTCGAAAGAGTATGTTGCACACCCTGTATATTAGTTTGTTTCTGTAGTAATTACATTAAACTGCCGCTTTCCAATTCCGGGTATTTTCTATTTCATTACTTACATTTAATACGTTTTCAATTTTACTTTTAAATTTTTTTCTCTGTTGTGTAATAAATTAAAAACGAATACAATCAATAGACTAGACTTATCTGTTTGTCCCTTTTGTGTTTATGTTGGCAGCTTTCCTCTTCCTTCTGTAGTATTCCTACACTACTTGCACTCGTTTTCATCCTTCCTAAAACTCAAGTCTATTAATTGTATTTGTTTTATTTGTTTTTAGTTTATTACACAACAGAGAAAAAAATGTACGTAATTAAGTGTAATATGAAAACTAGTACTTATGTTATTATTTATATATGACATATCTTAAATATTATTAAGGTACTACTTTCAGGTTTTATTATTTGTGAATTGTAGGAGGCAATCAGTTCTTCACATTATATATCTTTAACATATTTTTCGTGAATAATTTTAATAATATTGCAATTAAAAGTCTTGTAGAGAATTTAATTATTCATAAAATGTTATATCTGGTAATTTGCGATAAAATCAGTAGTTTTGAAAAACCAAAACAGAACTTACGTTTTGGACAGAAAACTAATCTTACCCATGCATCTGTTTATTATATTATGTGAAAAATGTAACCATGTCGGTAATTGTCTCACCACTACGCAGGGTGTACACTGTACATGCTAACAGAGCTAATAAGAATCAAGATTATTAATGAGCCAGGTTAAGGTTATCTTTAATGTGTAGAACACTAGGACGATGGCACCGAAGCATGACAGGTATTATGCATTTAAAATTACCCACATTTAAACCCCAAGCTAAGAATACTGTTTATACAAGTGTAATTAGTAATTACACCATTTCATCATAAACAAACCTATATTTCCAAGCAAACCTGTTCCGAACTAGTCATAGAGCTAAACTACCTGATTTCGTATTGGAACGATTGATAATTTCAATGACTGTGGCTTGCGATAATTCATTATAGCAGGGAAATATAGATAATACCCAATATTAGAGAAATACTACGTATAGTTATAATAATTATCTACTGAGGAAATAATATGTTAGTAAACAGTACGATTTTTTGAATGGCTATTAATGTACGAATTTTATTATGGAACTGATTCAGTTCTTATAGAAGACAGTTATATTCACGTGTATGTATAATTAACTTGCTTTGTACGTATGTTAGTGTGTTAGTGTGTGTGTTTAGGTCAAATCTTGCAATCAAAATTTCGACTGGTTCTGATTAAGCTAGGGCTTTGAAATTTTGCACACGTAAGTCAAGTGACAAAGCAATATAGTATATCTAATATCGTTCTAAATCCAATATGGCGGACGTGCTAAGATGGCCGATCGCCTTTTTCTTCACAACTCCCTTAATATTAAAAAAATGAAATGGTTTGATGAGGAAAATACGACAAACTAAGTGATGTCATTGTAAATCCAATGTGACGGACGCTTCAATATGGTGGATTAATTTTTTCTTCACAAACCCCTGATATGGGTTTTATGTGAAAGGATTTGACGGATAAAATAGGATGAACTGTGTGTCATGTTAAATCCAATATAGCGATATTAGTGAGGCATTTACTATGACCGAACTTAATATTGCCATTAAAAACACAAATAGTACAGCTCCAGGCAAAGATATTTAACCTACAAAGTAATAGAAAACCTCCCACATGCTGCAAAGCAATTATTACTTATGATTTTTAATAACTGGTGGACTAAAAACCAATATATCGACACAATCAAAGAAGTAATAATAATATTAAAGCCTAATGAAAATAAAAATGACCCATCATCTTTCCGCCCAATATCCCTCATGTCCTGCATTTTAAAAACATTTGAACGAATGATCAAAGCAAGGCTAGAGTGGTACCTAGAATAGCATTCACTACTTCCAAAGGGTCAATATGGCTTCCCAGGAGGCCTGGGTACCATTCATGCCGTAACTCAATTAGTTACTGATATACAATATACCTTTTCACAAAATAAATACTTAGTAACATTTCTTATAGAACTAAAAGGGGCATATGATGCAGTGGACCTAAATATTTTAAACTATATTTTAAAATCGATGAAAATAGATAGTAATGCGGCTACAAGTATAATGGAACTATACAGAAATAGACCAATTTTTATTAGAGATCACAATAACAAATTATTTGGGCCTAGAGTTATATCTCAGGGATTGTCCCAGGGGGCTATTCTTAGTCCAATCCTATTTAATATCTATACTACCGATTTGCATGACATATTTGACGACTCCATTAAATGTATACAATATGCCGATGATATATGTTTATACTCCATACAGGATACATACGAAAACTGCGTGACACAGCTAAAGTACATAATGTACTGTTTAAATTATTGGTTAATAAGTCACGGACTTAGCCTCGCTCCAGAAAAATCCGCCATATTATTCTTCACCAGGCATAGAATCAAATTATAAAATGAAGTAAAATTGGGAAATATTCCAATACCAATAACTACATACTACAAATACCTTGGTGTCATTCTTGACAACAAATTGACCTGGACAAAACACATCGAATACTTAAAAGGCAGATGTGAAAAAGGTCTAAACATCTTAAAATGCGTGTCAAAAATAAAATGGGGCGCTGATACTAAAACAGCACTAACTTTATATAGTTATATAAGTTACATACGTGCATTATTGGATTATGGTCGTATCCTGTATGGATCCGCGTCACAATCAAATCTAACCAAAGTCGATTCCATACAATATCGAGCTATTCGTTTGTGTAGGAGAGTGATGAAGTCGTCACCTTGTCCTGCAATTTTGGCGGAAGCACAAGAACCTCCATTAAATATTAGAAGAAGTTTTTTGGCAAATAAATTTTTAATTGGACTAAGAACCAAAGATAATACTTATCCATTGAATGTAATATCTTTCACAATAGAGACTCTCACGAATAAATACTGGAAAATAAAAAAGAGTCCACCGCTTGTAGACGCATTGCTGAAAACGAATAATTACTCAGAATTTTTAACTAGTAGCAAAGCACCATCCATATTTCAGGATGATTACTGCATACTACTATTTATGCCCACTATTATATTCCCCATATATTCAGAAATACCACAATACAATCGGAATATCATACATTGTATATTAAATAGTGATCCCGAAGAAGTAGCGATATACACAGATGGCTCTAAAACCCTTACCGGCGTTGGTAGCGCCTTCTATGTTTCCAACAATTAGTATTACTGCCAGAGGCGTATTGCCGATATCAGCTCCATATACACAGCTGAAGCGTATGCCATAGAGTGCGCTCTAGACTGGGTAAGTGAGGCGTGCATCCAAAAGTGCGTGATTCTGTCAGACTCCAAGTCTGTACTTCAATCACTAGGTAACCACGATTATAAAAAAGCAGACTCCAGAACTTTAAAAATAAAACAAAAATTGACCAGACTTTTTGACAAAGGACAAATAATAAGATTTGTATGGGTAAAATGACATATAGGGATAGAAGGTAATGAAATCGTTGATAACATTGCAAAGGAATCGACAAATCTTACTGTAATTGAACTAACTACTGACAAAAACGATATAATAAGGGAATTCAAGGGGAAAGTAAGGAAAGATTGGGAATGCGTCTGGACGGATTATGTCAGGTCATCAAAAAACCCCTACACACTTATACATCCTACCCTCCCAAAGAGTATCCATACATCGAAGAATACTCCACTCCAAAGTTTTATTCTTCTACCATGGCTAGACTCAAATTGAATCACGGCGCCTTCCCTGCACACCTGTGCAGGATAGGCCTTCAGAACACCTCTACATGCCTATTTGATAACACGTCCTTGGGAGACCTTAACCATGTACTCTTTGCGTGTAAGAAATATTTTGCTCAAATAGAGAAATTTTCCAGTGACCTGGTTAATCTCGAAATTAATTTACCAATAAATATAACAAGCCTACTAAGTTATAATAGAAAGGAAATTTTTGACCCAATCGTACATTTCATTAGAACAAATAACATAAAAATATAATATTAGCAACAATATAATTTTCTGTGGCTGAGGAATCTTTTTTTCTGTAGCCAAATATCTCCCACACACTCACACACCAATATAGCGAACGCCATAGGATGGTGGATGGCCTTTTCATTCACAACCTTCTTAACATCGATATGAAATGAAAGGGTCTTGTCTGTCAGTTTGTCTGTAAAATAAGACTAAAACCGCTGCCTAAGGAATCACTACTTCCACATCCAGATTTTTCATCAAAGTCACTTTAAAGGAAACATCTTGACTAGATTTGCACTCTAGTATTTGAAAATTATTGGTCATAGAATTTTAATAATATTTGGAGCAGATGTCATAGAAAAGTTTGAGGCGTTGGTTTCTACCATATACATTAAAAATAAAGTTTTTAGTTTCCCCGACTTATTTTCCCCTATTCACAACCTACCACGACCCACCCCTTCAATGGGATCATCTCAATCAGATGTCATTACAATACATCCATGTACTAACTTTCAAGGAAATATCTCAATTTTATGTTGCCAAACCCATTAATAATGGAGCGGCGATGGTGGTGTTTGAAAAATATTAGAAAGAAATCTGGGGCCTTGGTTTCTAGTATATACACCAAATCCCATATTTATGTACTCTTACCAGCTTGATTTACTTACTTTCCCCTATTTACTGTTATTCAACCCTCAACCCTTCAACGGAATCATCTTAAAATATAATCTAGTTCCAGATGTCGTTATAATACATACGTGTCCCAAATTTCAAGTGAATATCTCGATTTCACTTTATCAACCCCTTTAATAATGGATTAAGGGTGGTGGGGGTTGAAAAATATTACTAAAAATATGAGGCCTTGGCTTCTAGGACATACTACACCCAATTTCAAGTTTCTGTACCCTTACCAGCTTGCTTTACTTGTTTTTCCCTATTTACCACCAATTACCCCCACTCGTTCAACGCAATCATGTCAAAATATAATCTAGTTTAAGATATCGTTATACGTGTAACAAATTTCAAGTGAAAATCTAAATTTAATTTTATCAACTATTTTAATGAGGGAGTGGGGTGATGGGGGGATGGAAAATATTATAGAATAATCTGAGACCATCGCCTCTAGTATATACACCAAATCCCAAATTTCTATACTCTTACCACCTTGCTTTACTTAGTTTCCCCTATCTACCACTATTTATCCCCCAACCCTTCAACGGAATTATTTTAAAATATAATCTAGTTCCAGATGTCGTTATAATACATACGTGTACCAAATTTCAAGAGCATATTTCAATTTTATTTTATCAACCCCTTTAATAATGGAGTAGGGGTGGTGGGGGTTGAAAAATAATATAAATAATCTGAGACCTGGGCTTCTAGTACGTATACCGAATTTCAAGTTTCCGTACTCTTACTAGCTTACTTTACTTATTTTCCCCTATTTACCCCTATTTAACCCCCAACCCTTCAACGGAATCATCTCAAAATATAATCTAGTTCCAGATGTCGTTATAATACATACGTGTACCAAATTTCAAATGAATATCTCAATTTTATTTTATCAATCCCTTTAATAATGGAGAAGGGGTAGTGGGGGGTTGAACAATATTATGAAAAAATCTGATGCCTTGGCTTGTAGTACATACATCATATTTCAAGTTTCTGTACTCTTACCAGCTTGCTTTACATATGTCCCCATATTTACCCCTATTTACCCCCCAACCCTTCACCGGATATCTTCAAAAAACAATCCAGTTCCAGATCTCATTGTAATATATACGTGTACAAAATTTCAAGTCAATATCTTAAACCGTTCCGGAGAAAGCGTGCGGACAAAAAAAGTTACAGACAGACCGACAGACAGACAGAAATTTATTTTTTCGCTCAAATTTAAAATCTCGACGTTTCATGACATTCTAAACCGATTTCAAGAAAAAAAAAATTGAATTTTTTTTTACGATTACTATACTTCCAAATCCACTACGTGGATGTGGAAGCAAAAGTAAGGAATAAAATTATGTAAAAAAAAATTAAACAATGTTATTTTAAAAAAATCCCTAATACCTATGTACTAAAAAGTATTTTTTTGTAAATTCATACATCTGAAAACCAAAAGTTTCGGGACGGTCATAAAACATCATTGCATAGTTACTTTGCTCAATTTAGAGCTTCCAAATTCTTTGATTTCCAGATGTTCGAATTTAACAAAATATTATTTACTTTGAAACTTATTTTTATAGGATTTTGTAAACAGCAGAAAATATAACTATCTATGAGAACTAAAAGGAAGACTATGTGTAAAAATATTAATGAAATCTTTGCATTCTTTCGATAATCTGAATTCTGGTTATGCTAGCAAATTAAAATCCTAAAATGAATTTGTTTAATTTCTTATTTGAAAATTCTCATTCAACAACTAGCATCCACACAGTCCCCTAAAGCCTTTCAGACTGAACTAGTATCTACATAACCCCCTACGGTCATGAAGAATTTGTTAGGAATGAGAACAAAGGCCTAAAATGAATTTATTTACCTACCTTGTCTTAAAAATGTTTTATTCTAATGGATTACTTACATTTTCATGAAATCTACCATTCTGTTTTTTGGAAATGCTTAGCCTTTGAAACGTTTTTCGCTCTTATTCTGGGGCTCATCAGAAAGGCACAAAGCCACTTATAAAGATGTTTCGATACAATTATAAAACAAATAATAATTCACCTTTAAACATGCATAGAGTATATAGGCTCCAAAACTAGTTTGCTAATACATAGGTGAAGATCTGTTGTTTTTATCAGTCAATGTCAAATATAATTATTTCATACTTATTCATAGAAATTGTCTTGGTTTTGCATGAAACATCTATATGACAAGGTAGGTAAATAAATTAATTTTAGGCCTTTCGTTCTCATTCTTAACTGAGTCTTCATGGCCGTAGGGGGTTATGTAGATACTAGTTTAATCTGCTAGGCCGTAAGGGACTGTGTGGATGCTAGTTGTTGAATGAGAATTTTCAAATAAGAAATTAAACAAATTCATTTTAGGATTTTATTCTGCTAGCATAACCAGAATTCAGGTTATCGAAAGAATGCAAAGATTTCATTAATATTTTTACACATAATCTTTCTCTTTGTTCTCATAGATAGTTATTTTTTCTGCTGTTTGCAAAATCCTATAAAAAAATATGTTTCAATACAATTATAAGTAAACAAATAATAATTCAATTTTTTACCTTTTAGTACATTTTTCTTTTTTATAAGTATTTTTTTATATAATTTTATTTTGTTAGCAAAACCGCTGTTGCGAACCAATTTGTCAATTTATCATTCGGCGCCTTTTCAGTCAGATGTAAAAATATTAAATCATTAGTCTTTCTAATAATTAATGTTTGACGATATTTTGTTAATCTATTTCCAAATAACCTGGGGCCTTATTCTTGACGGCGAGAGAAAGGAGCGTTCCCCGGGGAACAATCCCTCATCGCTTTCTCTCTGGAGAATTTGTTGATATTCTTGAACACGAGTGAACATGGCAAAATGATAGCACACAGTAGTAAACGTTGCCAAGTGCACCATGAAAACAACAGTCAATAAAATTATAGTAAATTTTGACAACTGAAATTCAACAACAAATGTCATTGATAATTCATGTTTGTTCTTTGCATTTGTTTTTAACAAGTTGAGCGGCAGTGAAATAATTTTTAATAATTTTCCATTTCTTGCATATTTTCTGGAAAATGTACCTATCTAATTAAAGTAAAGCAGCACATACTTCACTTACATTGCGGCTCACACTTGACTAACTTATACCAACAAAACAATTCGATCCTGTAATTTCTTGGTAACTACCAAAACCCAAGAATCTAAGGGTGGCGAAAACCTTAAATAAGCCTATTTAAAAAAGATATTTATGATACCTCTCTACTACGTACTTTTGTTTGAATAGTTAAAGCCGATCTGCGGGTGGTTGTAAATGTGGAGTAAGCATTTCAATTAATTCTCGAACTAATGGTTTAAAAAATCTAAATAAATGTATACATTTGTTATCTGATAAACTAAGTGGGTTCATTTTTTTTTATTTACACGTATTCTCTGAGCTTCTGGCTCTGCATCCTATATATCTTGCAGAATTTGGTCTACTAACAAAATTTCATGTACGTCCATTTAAAAAAAAAACTGATAATTAATTAAGCAACGAATTTAATAAAATAATCGCCTGCATAAAAATTAAAGATCTCATGTCAAATCGCAAGTAATAGATAAAGGAGTCTAATTCAGTCACGGAGTGACTGTTCCCTTACAAATTTGTAAGAGATGAAACCGGGGAGCGCGTTCTCCTACCTACCGAGAGAAGCATTATTTAATAATACGATTCTCTATTCCCCAAGAGAACCACGCCCACATCCTCTCGGCTGTTCTACTCCCCGGAATTCAAGAACAGGGTCTCTGAATAGGATTTTCTATTCCCCAAGAGAACCACGCCCACTTTCTCTCGGCTGTTCTACTCCCCGGAATTCAAGAATATGGTCCCAGAAGATCTGGATTTGTCTGTATAAAGAAGACGCGGTCATACAGTTTATAACGAAATCCAAACCATTCCTTGGAGAATATTATGGTTAAATTTTGCAGTAGGTTAGTTTCGAGCTCACATCACCAGGTATATACACGGAGCAAGCTAAACATCCATACCAAATCAAATTTGTGATATATCAAAGAGAAGATATGCTTGGACCAGGCGTGCGCGTGGTTATCTTTTTTTTCAAAATCTTCTGTCCGACGCGACGTCTTTTCAACAGTTCTTTTTATCCAGGAAAATTAATTTACATTTCAGGTCCTCACAGCAAGACTGCTCAGCCGTGAATAAAAATATACGTTATTTTGTAAATGCCACGCATTTAATGAAAATTTAGACACTTTTATTATTACTGTTTCTTGTAATGAAAGAGACAATAGAAATTTTACTACTTTAAAAGTTTGTCAATAGGAGTAGATTCTCAATTCGACTCGTATGTGTTCTTTTCTTTCTTTAGTCCTTGCTCTGGATTGGCTTAAACGATTTATATAAAATCTTTGGCAAACTATTGTGTATGGCTCGGTGGTGGTTCTGTTATAATTTCATCAAGCTAAGTTTAATATAAGGTGAACAAAAATTTTAAAAAAATGTACAGTGGGTCGGACTATTAAAAACTAAATAAATTTAATTTCCATTCGAATTGCTCTAAATATTGTAGTTAAATATTTTGATATCGACTTATACTGAATTTAACATCAAGAGTTAAAATTGCAATACAGCGATTTCAAAAGGGGTATCATAATTATTGCCTTTGCAGGTTTACGTGTTTATTACATGGTGATATCAGAATTCTCTGATGGTGGGTCTGATGTTAAAGCTTAAAAAATCAAAACGACCGACCTCAATAGATTTTAGGGAATAGGATTCAATTAGCCCGGGCGACACGTAGCGATCATTTTTTGAAGAAGATTCAATTTTTTTAAATTTTATTTCCTAGCGTAGACAGTCAAGATCACACACATATAAGATCACAAATTGCAATATGTTATATCGAATTAAATTTTCATCTCATTTACTCGTCAAATCATAGGTATTTTTTATTAGTTACTTCACTCTATTCTAATTTTGTATCCTTCTGTGAAAGGAAAAGTTGTTTTAAGACACTTGGCGTGCGACGTGTGTATTAAAAATAAATTAACACGTAAAATACCCATCTGTTAATTTCTAGATTTACGTAAACAAAAATATATCTCCTTCTATACTAATTTCTTTATAATTATGTTAGTTGCAAAATATAATATTATATAATTTAAAATCCTTGAAATATTCACAGAATACACGAATAAAAAACAAGGCTTATGATACACGTTAATGTTACTTTTATGAAATATATTCAAATACTGTCTCAGAATGGGGTTACATCTTCTTTGGCTGGTAATAATTACTTCTTCTATGTGTAGGAAACTTCCACTTAAAAAAACCGCTGCCTAAGGAATCGCTACTTCCACATCCAAAATTTCCGTCCAAGACTCTTTATAGGAAAGCATCTTGACTATATATGCACTCTAGTATGTGGCAATAATTGGTCATAGAATTTTAATATTATGAAGACATTGAGCTGTTGGTTTTTAGCATATACTCAAAAAGTAGCAAAAGAAATGCATTTGAGAAAGTCGACGAAAGCGATACCGCGGACTGTCCCGACAAACAAAATTTGGCTCGCCTCTGCATGAAGAAATTTATAGTAGTAAATTGGCGAGAGGAGTACGACCGAGTGTTCCGACAGACGACATTCTTTTCGAAAGTTTCACGAATTTTTGAAAAGTTCTTATCAGTCAATCCAAATAAACTTTATTTTAAATTAAATAACATTTTCTTCACGAAGGACGCACCGGATCCGGCCAAACATCAACGGTGAGCAATTTAAAATCTCGACGTGTCATGACATTCTATATATTTCAAGAAAAAAAATTTTTAAACTTCAAGTGAAAATCTCAATTTTGTTTTATCGACCCTTTTAATAATGGAGTGGGGGTGGGAGAAGGATTAAAAAATATAAAAATCTGACTTCTAACATGTCAGCGAAATAAACCTATGATTTAGTGCACTGATGTCAGGAAAATTGAAGAAAATAAGTTATTATCTATTGCTGCTTGGAAATTATATGCGCAAGACTGCTAATTTTCAGAAGCAGAAATCACCCCCTTGGTCCCCAGAAAATATTGTACTCGGTAATAACATTCTACATAAAAATTATTATAAATATGTTTGACAGGTACGACGGTTTTCAAGCAATGAGCGATTAAACAAGGTGGTTGCACCATGATTGATGCACTTCGCATATTCTTAATACAGTATGCCAGGGGCACTTCTGGATAGACTCATGTATCTTCTGTAACTGCATAGGAGAAAAGGGCTACCGTTACATTCGCGTCAACAGTGTTACTCTCATTGGGTAATTATCAAAACTGTTATAGATTTCTTGGAATTTAGAACATTTGTATAGACCTTATGTCTCTTGGCACCGCAAATTTTATCAACAAAATTAAATTCGCGTACTAAATTTACCATCAGAGATATCCGTTCGTGTGAAATCTCCTATATGTACTGGTAAATTCGTTAATCAATTTAAATTCAAAATACTGACGCTACCTTACTGTGTTACTATTCTAGTAATATAGTTCTTTTTAGCGCCTTGTTTATCTTAACGTACTACCGCAGTTTAGCTGTAGCTATTCCACCACTCAGGAGAGATAATAGCGACTAAGTATGTCGTGCCACTTAACAAGTGATCTAGTTCACGAATACTATGTCGGTAACACATTAAAGTCGCAACTAAATATCCATACCCCAGCCAGGATTTGAACCCGGTGCTCCGTGATCTCGGGTGTAACACGTTAGTATTATTGAACCCAGTAAAACGATCCCTTTGAAACATGTCCAATTTACTAAGATATTAAATTCAGACAAAAAATCCCATGAAAAAATCAGCTTTGAAACATTAAAAAGATTTATAACCACCTTTGGCATCATTTTTCATCGAGATCTGCGCAAAAAATTATTTCACTAATGACCAAAAAATTGACATACTTAAAAAAAATTTCATCTCGAGGACGACGGTCAATCGCCTTTGGGGCCCGTCGTTCAAATTTTCAAAAGTAGTCAAAAAGTTGACTTTTAATTTCAAGTTGCACGGGGCGTAAAACAAACCGACAAACTTTTCGAAAGTACCACGAATTTGGTTTTTCAAAAGTACCACGAATAAAATTGCATAGTGCGGAAAACTGCTCCGTCCGACAAATTTTTCAAAAGTACCACAAATTTAGTTTTTCGAAAATACAATAAACAGACTTGCACAGGGCGAAACACCGCCCCTGTAGACAAATTTTTCGAAAGTACCACGAATTTGGTGGTCACAGGGCGAAATCCTCAGTCAGGATGTAGCGAGTAGCTATTTTAAATGTCAAAATTTACGAAAAAATCAATGGGACGGTTTTTCCAATAAAAACCAAAATCCTCATTTAATTATCCTCAAAGTGGGAGAGCATAATCTTTGTCCAAACCGCTAGAACGTACATAAAATTTGTTAAAAAATTCAAAGTCGAAGAGTCGATTCCGTCGAACCCAAAATACTTTTAATCCAAGCTCAGGCGGACATCGCCATAGTAGTCACTCGAAGTAGTTTGCACAGTCTATTGTCATAGTTCTCTCGACGCTGGATGAGTTACGATCCTACGGGAGGTAACGTCCTGCCGAGTGGTGGTGCTCTTTGATGTTTGCCTTATACAAATTAGTTAAATGATGAATATTTATATTTTTTACATTTTATGAAGTATTTTAATAAATGAAAATATATTTTGAATTCGATTTCTTATTGATCCATTAATTATAACAGTGGGACCGACGTGCGATTCTGTGGTGTGATAATTACTTACTACGGGTCACCTTTGATCCCGTCACGTTGTTGTACCTATCCGAATACTCATAGAATCCATCAATGGTCTTACTTATTACGAAATGTTTCTGAGAAAGTGCTAGTTATAAGATATATTTACTAGAAGTGCACCGCCCGACATAAGATTTCAATGGAGAGAGCAGACTGTAGCAATCACGTTTAAAAACGAATTATTATTTGTTTGCTAATAATTGTATTGAAACATATTCTTTACAGGATTTTGCAAACAGCAGAAAAGATAACTATCTATAACTAAAAGAAAAACTATATGTAAAAATATTAATGATATCTTTGCATTCTTTCGATAACCTGAATTCTGGTTATGCTAGCAAATTAAAATCCCAGAATGAATTTGTCTAATTTCTGATTTGAGAATTCTCATTCTAAGACTAGCATTCACACTAGTTTAATCTGCATGGCCGTAGGGTACTGTGTGGATGCTAGTGTTAGAATGAGAATTGTCAAATAAGAAATTAGACAAATTCATTTTAGGATTTTAATTTGCTAGCATAACCAGAATTCAGATTATCGAAAGAATGCAAAGATTTCATTAATATTTTTACACATAGTTTTTCTTTTACTTATGGATAGTTATCTTTTCTGCTATTTGCAAAATCCTATAAAGAATATGTAGAGCAATCACACTAAGTATAATTTTGTCTATTTTCGTCTTGGGGAGTCTAAAGAGTAACTTGAATCCCCCTTGTGAGTAGAGTTGTTAGATATCGTAGCGGCGACACGGCTCGGGCCTAAATTATATAAAATCCTTGTCGTGTCCATCAGACCCTACGATACTAGGTACATCTACATCAGCATTGCTCCATTGGGTCTATTGGTGATCTGTTAGAGGAAGAAATTACCTCATATCAGTTTATCAAAGTAAAATAAAAGAATATCTATTGATTATTTACCAAATAGTCTTGTGTGTTGCATGAGGAATTTATTTTGTCGCATTTTCTTAGATAAATTGTGAGGGCAGATATTTATTGCAGGAAAATGCTGATATTCATACTACCCGTACTGCCATCGAAAACTCCGAGAAGACCAGTTGCCGTGGTTCTACAAGATGTCATTCTACTTGTTTTATAAACAGCCTTCACTGCGGAAAATAGGAACATCTTGTTGATAGAACCACAAGGCAATATCAACAAACAACTGTACGTATACAGGCTACGAGAGTTATAAATTTCAAGTATATATTGTAACTGCAAGTTTATGCTGTAAGGGGTTAAGACTAGAGATGCACCGACTAGTGACCGAATAGTCGGGAAAGCCGACTATTCGGCCAATTTTGTAGTCGGCGACTAGTCGGTGACTAGTCGGTGACTAGTCGGTGACTATTAGGCGATTAGTCGACGAAAACAATAAAACGTACCTTGCTGAATTAAGAGGGCGTTTTTAATAATATTTTAATAAAGTAAAACAACGCATGTGTAAAATGTTGGAACAAAATTTAAAAAAAAACACTAAATTTCACTACATAGTACATACTACATGATACAAAATAAACAGTAAACATAATCTTGTTACTGATAACAAACGTTTTTATTTTAACAAATTTGAACAAAAACAAAAATTAGACTTAAAACCAACTCAGGAACATAGGAACTAGGAACTTATGCTATTATTCATTTTAAATATTATTTTAATCTGAACAAGATAAGAGGGATCAGATACAGTATAGAAACTATTGAAGCAAAATTTAAAAAAAAACATTGGTCTAGTATATATTAGTAAGTATGTAATGTATTACAGTACATCACATACCACAATTTTATATGATTGTCCATATTTGAGGTATTTTCCGCGGCGACCGCGAGAAATTAACGATAGACATTGATTACACTTCACTTTATTGCCATTGTCTCCTTCAGCTTCATCAAAGAATAACCAAACACGTGACGTTTTTTTACTTGTTTTGGACATATCTATATCTAATAGTTCTGCAGCTAAAATTCAATCCAATACACACAAAAACTAACCTTAAAACAACCGACAAAACAAACAATGTTCTAAGTGAAGTGAAGTAAACAACAAAACAGGAAATACGTGTACGTGACTGTTGATAGGTCCGTCGCGTCGGCCGCGGCCTGCGACAGGCGACGAGTGATGGCACGCGAAGTTTATCGAAGAAATTGGCCGCGTATTTTGCTGGCATTTAAAAATAGTCGGCTGGGTCGACTAGTCGGCAAGAACCCTAGTCGGTACATCTCTAGTTAAGACACATCAGTGATCTTCAAAAGAGAAGAGCTCCAATACCAGTTTCAACTTCCGAGGAAATAGAAAATGCCGGAGAAGGATTTATAATAGCACTCTACAATGTTCAATAGTGGAAGAACAGTCTGCGATATCCACATTTTTAAATAATTTCTTCAACCAAGTGACTAGCGCCGTTACTTCCCTATCCGAAGTACACCAGCACCCCCCTACTTATCTCTAAATTTAAGCATGGTGCGTACAATTGTTACTAGCACAGTTATGGTTCTAGAAGAAAATAACAACGTTCTGTTACCTTTCTCCACTACAGATAACCATGCAACTGTAAGGAAGGCCGCAAGCGATGTTGCTGTGTAAAAGCGGAGTTGTGCTACAACCATAATGGCATTTATGTACAGAACAAACAGGTTAGGCCCTTTAACAGTTCCTTGCAGTACACCGAATATTGTCTCTTTTGGTAAGAATGTGTCATTTTTATATTAGATAACTTGTGGTCTATTTTCTAAATAATTGGTCATCCATTTCATAATGTTATGTCCAATAGTAATAATTGTCTATCTATTGTTTCAAAAGCTCTGCTGAAATTTAGAATCACAACGGTGTTTTTCCAACTTGATAATGTTGTTTGTAAAGCAGTATCGCACGAATTTAGTTTTCGAATCCAGCTTGATATTTCGATAGAAGTTTGTTGGCTTCTATATATTCTATTATTTGTTCATTAGCAGATAATTCCAATAATTTTTCGTAAACTGGTACCATATTTATGGGATGCTTCTTACGTATTCCTGTTTCTAAGCTGGTGTTTATAACTTGTAAAAATTGGTTGCCTATTGCTTCAAATGATAATTTCAAAATGTGTAAATTTATGCCATCTGTACGACTGGGTTTATAAGCAGATTCCATGCCCGCCGTTCTTTCACTTGACGTATTACATGAGCACATCTGCTTTTGGATGATGAATTCCACCTATTGTTAGGATTCTCCTCGTCTTCCTGTCCATTTTCACGATGTCGCTTCCAAAAGTGTAGGTAACTATCCAGACATCAATAGTGTTTATTGGTGCGATTTTGTTCTTTGCGTTTAGCTCGGAACTTGCCTAATGCGCTGATAGTATTCTCTTGCTGCTTTATTTTTTGTTTCGTCGTTATGGATTTCAGCGCATTCCCTTATACCCAAATATGTTTCTCCCAGATCTATGGTTCATATCACAAATTGAACAGTCATTCATTTCAGTTCTGGCTCATTATTATTAGGCTATTTCGCACTCCTCTTTGGGGAGGAAATGTCACTAGCATTACACCAAGCGATGCAGCTTTGTTGGAGATATTGGGCTCTTTTGGCAACCATGATCATGACTCCTCCAACAGATCAGAGTCCAGATATCAACAAGGGATCACACAGAGACTGCTATTCCAGATTTTTTCTTAGAATGTGCGCCGTTCCCAATAGTCTGATCTTCTGCACTTCTTGGGCACTCGGTTGACCAGGCAGTTGTTTCAGACTCCGGTCGTGGCCCTTCTTAACAATTCCAAGGGCCCCTACAAATATTAAACTTCTCAGTTTCCATGAGCATCATACTGACTTCCTTCGGGATGGATATATCGAGGAGCAGGCGAGTTTTTTTCTTCTTATTATGTACAACTATGTCCGATCGTTTGTGCGAATTATTATTATTATTATAGAAATGCAAAAAGCCGCCGCAAGGTGGTGGTTCTTTACATTTTATGCTGATTTTTAGTGAGAAGCTACCCATTGCTCATTCAGAACTTTTTCGTTTCTTAAAAGTCGCCTCCTGACGTATGCTGTCTGTCCTCTAAGAGCAAAACACTGGAATTTATTTCGTATATTCTCGATTTTAGGTCTAATCTCAATGGACAAGTTAGTCTATTTTTGAATATAAATAAAATATAAGATATCAACGAGCTTATTTTTTAATTCCCATTCTCTTACAAAGTATTTCGGAATGACAAACGTTACCAGAAAACAGCCGTTTATTCCTATTTAAACGTAAAAGCATGCGGTAATAATATTGTCATGCCAAGAACCATACACACCTCTCTATTATTAAAATTAATGTCACGTCAAATTACAATGTGCTTACTATTGTTGTACAACAATAGCGAAAAGAAATATTTTCCAAATAATGCACGTTTTTACAAGTAAATTATTACTTTTATTTCAAATGAGAGTCTGCAATTTTCAACTTTTACTACATGCAATAAATAGACTCTTTCACTAGAAGCCACTTGTCTTGAATTTATATAATTTCTATTTGCACAGCTAGTTCGCATAAGTATACAGACATAGAAGGTTATGTGAATAGAAATTTTCCTTTTACTTATATAAATAAATAACAAAGATGAATAGTAAATACGTTCTTATTAAATTAAATCAAAACCTTTCATCAGTACATATACAGGGTGGTTCATTTAAATTGAGGCAGTAAAATATCTCGGAAATAAAGTATTAAAAAAATATATTTTAGACGAAAGTTGTTTGGTTTGGAAGGAGAAACAAAATGACATTATTTTCTTTCGATTTGGTGGGCGTTTTTTGAGAATTTTAAGTTCAACTTTAAACAATTCTTTCAATGGAATTGTATTTTTTGTACAACGTCTTATTCTATGAAAAAATAGCAGCATTTGCCTGAAACAATTGTTTCAAAATGCGTTGTTCAGGGATATTTAAGGAAAAACGTTTCATTGCATGTATCTGTAGTTCGTTGATTTTTTTTTCTAACTTATTTAATGTCGGCCTATTTTGGTACTAAATCTAATCACCGACGCTATGAGACCAGTTACCCCCAACCTAGAGATTTGACCAAACCTCTACTTGTAAGAGTGGGATTATTTTATTTTCTAAACATTTAATAGACAAGAAGTCGACTGTTTGACATCCTCTCTGAAGATTGATATATCCGCTACACAATTCCCGCCGAAAATTGCATATCTCCTACATATGCGCTGATGTAAAAGTCCCTGTATTTTCCTGGGGGTCATCCGTCAAAGCACTGATGGAAACTGGCGTTACTTAACTTTATGTGGAAATACGAGTATAGTCAGAGTATATTATTATTATTATTATTATCATTAAGT
Organism: Stenurella melanura; assembly: GCA_963583905.1. Classification (NCBI taxonomy): domain Eukaryota; kingdom Metazoa; phylum Arthropoda; class Insecta; order Coleoptera; family Cerambycidae; genus Stenurella; species Stenurella melanura. The sequence continues at coordinate 58,533,997 of OY757314.1, read as the reverse complement.
TTGTAATAAAAAAAATCATTTATTACTCCTATAAATATTAAAGTAGACCAGGAACATCTGTGCATTTTTCAACACGCTTTACCAAAAAAACACTTTATAGAAATTATCTATCAGTTCTTGCATAAACTTTTCTAATTCCTGCTTTCATATTTTCAGATGTATAACCGAAATGCCTTAACATGTCTTATTCTTAATATATCCCCACAGAAAAAAAATCGTATGAGGTTAAACCAGGCGTTTGAGCAGGTCCGCGTATGGGTCCAGCGCAACCTATCCAGCAGTCATTTTAATATGTCCAAATTGCTAGATTATCGGAAGAAATTTATGGGCCAGCAGCACTTCTAAACCTCAACATGAGAGATCTATTGTGAAAATATTTAACTGGGCTTCCAAACTTTTTACAAGGATTGTGATTTTTCCTGGAGGCTAATTTTCCTGTCTCCAGACGATAGTTCAGCTTTATCTAGGAACTTTAGTCTAATGCGGATTGTATTCGCAAAGCATATATTCCAGTCTCTGTTGCAGTATCACAGTATCTACATTTATTATGTTCTACTTTGCCCATAGCCATAAGGTGATATGTCAAGGGTCAATAGCTTTAAGTGACAAGTGAGACTTTCCGAATTCTGGAGCCTAATGGTATTATTTGTCGGATAAGTTATGCATGGTTTCGCTCGTCTTTGGCCTGGAATTTTTTTGTTCCTTTTCTCATTTTACGATCTTTTCCATTGTATATCCCATAGATAAGCCTCAAAATGATTATGGGCCAAAAAATAAAGCGTTACCACCTTCTTTGCAAGGGTGGAAGGTAATTCATTACCTTCTATTCCCTTAGACTTTGGCACCCACATCAAGGCAACCTTGTTGTTTTTTGTCAGTTAGTTTAGAGATTTCATGCATTCCAAGGTAATTCAGGATTCAAACTCTTAACTTGAGAGCCTTCAATGCTACCTGACTATCTGGAAGTACATGGCTCTTTGTCCTTCAAATGCCTTTGTTTATGCACTCTTGGACACATAGATCTATAGCATAGACTTCTGAATGATGTACAATTGGGCCCCACCACGCCTAATCCCTTCAGCCATCTGCGATTCATCTGTGTACCAGATGAGTGATCCTTTCTCTAATCGAGTGATTCAACCCTGCTGGTTTAATGCCCCTCAATAAACACATCAGAGGAACAATCGAAGTCTCGCTTGGTTGACATTAAGTCGGTGGATTTGATCATGGACTCCAATTAGGTTAACTCCAGAATTCTTAAGTGCTTTGAATGTGAATATCTGCTTCAGCCTTAGAACACTAAGTACTGCCTCCTTCCTCACATGGATTTAGAGGAAGTAGGTCTAGCATTGCTTTCATAGCTGCTGTTGGGACAGGAGCACATTGAGCATGTAATCCCTAAACAAGCAAATGTTGATTTATTTTTAGTTTTTGACCACCACACACATGACGCGTAAGTCACCGTGGCTCTCACAACCGAAATATAAGACCTATAGATCATGTTCGGCTACATACCCCAAGTTTTACCAAATAGCCATGATGGATTTTCTATTTTGTGTTTCTTCTAAATGTAAGTTCCAGGATTATTTTTAGGTATTTATCTTCACTGAGAAATTCAGTACTGTTGCATCTAACTTAGGAGCTCTCACTTAGTTTCTTCATTTTTGTAATAAAATGGAACAATAACTGTGTTGCGCTTAGGTCCTCTGACGAGACCTCTCTTCTAACTTGGTTCAACTCTAAGGTAAATCATTTGATAGCAACTTAGCTAAAACATATATGATTTCGAAAATATTAAGGAAAATTATTAACCAACCGAAAGACTCTACCAAGTTGCATATGTACGTAAGCTATGATGTAATTTTCTTGAATATTATGTAGCAAAATATTTTAAAATTAACTCATTTTTCGATAACCTTGTATAAATAAAAAAAAAAAAATGTAATTCTTACTGTCTAATCAATTTACTGTATTTCTCACAACAAATAGGATAACACTATTTTGATATCGGTAGTTACAACAAACAACAACAACAAACCTACTTCGTATTTAACATGACACTTCACCCTCAAAACAAAACTACTTTTTTGGGACATTATTTTCATTTTTTATTTATAACTTCCAAATTAAATGAGTATTAACGTGAATGTATCAAGATTAATTAATCTTTAGAGAAACTTCTAGTATTGCAACTACCACGTGGAAGATCCAACCTAAGTCTGCCTCCAAAGCTACAATTTTCCGGTTACGATTTATAAAAAAATATTGTAGATAATTTATACTATGCTTACTGTAATTAGGTCATTATAAAGTTCTGCCCGGTATGCAATTTGTTATGAATCTAATCATACATATCCGCACCTGCATTGAGAATACCACGATTCGCAAATTAACACGTCTTGACATCAATTAATTATCGTATCGCTGCCATATCTTGTTTATTTTCGGGACCCAATTTATCATCGATAACGTTAATAATAATATAATATAAAGCTAGTCCATTTAGGAGTATTTAAAAATAAGTAGATATGATTAATAATAATTAATTAAGTCTTCCTTTCTGAAATACAGCCCAGGAAAGTAGTATATCTTTCAACATAATTTAGCAACTCAATCAAGTTTTTCCTGAAGAGGAATTGAAATCTTATATTTTAGAGAGCTTCGACTATATTGAGGCAGACGGGAACCTATAAGAGTCCCTTCACCATATTCCGGTAAAAGGTAGTGGGCAACAATGTAATCATAATTGGATCGAAGCCACTGATGAACGCACTTGCAGCAATTTCTTTCCACGAAATCTTTTCATAGCATAGTCGCGGCGCTCACATCCTGCAGCGGTCGCGCGGAGTCCTATTTTCAGCGTTAAATTATAATTATAAATAATGGAGATAGAGTTCCGGGAGTTAGGAATTTTTTATTGGAAATTTCCTCCTCTTCGAGAATCATTTTTCCGATTTCCATTATCGCTTATAGTTTTTGAGTTATAAGCGAAAAACCAAATGCCATTTTTTTTCATCTTAATTTGTTTATAACTTTTGCCATTTTTTATGTGCTAATAAAACATTTTAATGCATTTTTATAGACGTCATTTCGAATCCAATGAGCTATCGCTCATATTTTTAGGAGCTATTTCAAGAATTAACACCTTTTTGAACTTGTGAATTAGACTATTGTTCTATATCTGCGCTCTTATGCATCGATGTCGTTCAGCCGTTCGTCACCTGTGTCGCCGCGTTCTCAAATTCTGCTGCCTGAAATTACGGAACGCGTCGCGACAAGCGTTTTGAAAGTATAATATACCTCAAACTTGTCCGTATAAAAATGCCGGTATCTTTGATCATTACCACAAAGTCAGAGGTGCCGACAATTTTTATGCCGCCTAGATAAATGAGAAGAAATATGTATTGATTTAAATCAGTGCTTTTATGCAACTCGTTTATTATCGCTCCTGCAAGCTCGAAGCAATTTATTTTGGCAATCTGTAGTGTTGTGTCGGCATGTGAAGACACTGCTGGTGCTATGGAAGACCTCGATGTTGAGCTATTTATGGACGAAATAAAGAATCTACCATCTTTGTATGATTTATCAGCAGATGATTACAAAAATAGGCAGCTTAAAACAGATGGATAGAAGGAAATTTACGAATACGTTGTCCACCGTCTTTTGCAAATTTTTCGAATTATATATTGGTATAGCAAATACAAAATACATGAATCCATTTTTGTTCAACGCACTTTGTTGTAAGATAGGATATCCACTACTGATCTGTTTTACAAATTTTATTTGAAAGCGGCACGCGACAAGAAACGCTTCAACAATAGTTCGTCAAAAACACAGTGATTTTAATCGCCGCGTGACAGACGACAAAAAACACATAAGTCTTAAGAGTTGAATCATTTTTTATAATTTTTATCTTAATAAAAATTATAATTTTACTTCCACATCCACATAGTGGATTGGAAGTATAGTAATCGCAAAAAAAATTTCAATTTTTTTTTTTTTTTTGAAATGGGTTTAGAATGTCATGAAACGTCGAGATTTTAAATTTGAGCGTAAAAAAAATTTCTGTCTGTCGGTCTGTCTGTCTGTCTGTAACTTTTTTTTTTGTCCGCACGTTTTCTCTGGAACGGTTTAAGATATTGACTTTAAATTTGGTACTCGTATATATCATCATGAGACCTGGAACTGGATTGTTTTTTGAAGATAGCCGGTAAAGGGTTGGGGTTTAAATAGGGGTAGATAAGGGAAAATAAGTAAAGCAAGCTGGTAAGAGTACAGAAATTTGAATTTCGGTGTATGTACTAGAAGTCAAGGCCTCAGATTTTTTTATATTTTCCAACCCCCCCACTACTCCTACTCCATTATTAAAGGGGTTGATAAAATAAATTTGAGATATTCACTTAAAATTTGGTACACCTATGTATTATAACGACATCTTCAACTAGATTATATTTTGAGATGATTCCGTTGAAGGGTTGAGGGTTAAATATTGGACAATAAGTAAAGCAACAGGCTGGCAAGTGTTCAGAAACTTGAAATTTGGTGTATGTCCTAGAAACCAAGGCCTCAGATTTTTAAACCCCCACCTCCCCTACTCCTTTATTAAAGGGGTTGATAAAATAAAATTGAGACGTTCATATGAAATTTGGTACTATAACGACATCTGGAACTAGATAATATTTTGAGATGATTCCGTTGAAGGGTTGGGGGTTAAACAGGGGGTAAATAGGGGAAAATAATTGAAGCAAGCTGGTAAAAGTACAGAAACTTGAAATTTGGTGTATGTACTAGAAACCAAGGTTTCAGATTTTTTCAAAATATTGTTCAACCCCCCCAATTCCATTCCATTCCATTATTAAAGGGGTGATAAAATGAAATTGATATTCACATGAAATTTAGTACATATATATATTATAACGACATTTGGAACTATATTATATTTTGAGATGATTCCGTTGAAGGGTTGGGGGTTAAATAGAGGTATATAGGGGAAAATAAGTAAAGCAAGCCGGTAAGAATACAGAAATCTAGGATTTGGTGCATATACTAGAAGCCAATGTCTCATGTTTTTTATAGTATTTTTCATCACCCCACCACCCCACTCCCTTATTAAAATAGTTGATAAAATTAAATTTAGATTTTCACTTGAAATTTAGTACATGTATGTACTATAACTATATCTGAAACTAGATTATATTTTGACATGATTGCGTTGACGGAATGGGGGTAAGTAGAGGTAAATAGGGAAAAATAAGTAAAGCTAGCTGGTCAGAATACAGAAACTTGAAATTCAGTGTATGTTCTAGAAGCCAAGGCCTGAGATTTTTCAACCCCTCCACTACCCTTTCTCTATTGATAAAATAAAATTGAGATATTCACTTGTAATTTTTTAGACGTATGTATTATAACGACAACTGGAACTGGATTATATTTTGGGATGATTCCGTTGAAGGGTTGGGGGTTAATTGGAGTAAATAGGGGAAAATAAGTAAATCAGGCTGGTAAGAGTACAGAAATTTGGGATTTGGTGTAGGATACTAGAAACCAAGGCCTCAGATTTCTTTCTAACATTTTTCAAACTCCACCACATCCATCCGCTCCATTATTAATGGGACTGATAACATAAAATTGAGATATTCACTTGAAAGTCACGTATATATTGTAGTGACATCTGATTGAGATGATTCCATTGAAGGGGTGGGAGGTGGTAGGTTGTGAATAGGAGTAAAGTAGGTAAAGTAGGGTAAACTAGAAATGATTTATTAAAACAGTTATTTTGTTTCTACCACTGTATTTTATTGTAACTTAACGCTGCTATAGTTTCTATACTTCAACGTATCATCTTCAAAGTGACTCAATTGATGATACGTTGAAGTATCGAAACTATAATAGCGTTAAGTTACAATAAAATACAGCGGTAGAAACAAAATAAGTATTTTAATAAATCATTATGATCGACTACCACAAAGTAACGGCTAAATCCATCAATTTTTTTTTTAAACTAGAAACTTCATTTTTAACGTATGTGGTAGACACCAACGCCTCAAACTTTTCTTTGAAATCTGCCTCAAATATTATTAACATTTCCACATACTAGAGTTCAAATATAGTCAAAATATTTCCTTTAAAATGACTTGGATAAAAAATGTGGATGTGGAAGTAGTGATTCCTTAGGCAGCGGTTTTTATCTTAATAAAAATAAAATTATTACAATATCGCGGCGTCTATTTTCTTTGAAATGTGATTATGGATCTTTTTTGACTAAACCTCGTATTTAAGCACTCCTTGAGTTTTTAAACAATAATTATGTTAAAAAAAAATCGAAAAAATTAAAAATAGAGGTAGTTTGTTTAATACAAATTTTACATTTTTGAACACCTTGAATATTCTATCAAATCTGTCCCCTGCTCGTGGCCTCCCAGGAAAAGCAAAACTTTTTATAGAGAATATTTTCTCGTAAATGTCAACAATAAGAAAGTAAACAAGAGTGCGGTACTCCATCCGGGGACACACTGTATGCACTTCTATAAATTCCTAAAATGTGGGCTACAGACTAAACTGATTGCGGCATTTCTTTTTATTTAAAGACATCTTAGATGTCAGCGCTGCAACTAAATTGGATTCTTTTGTTACAGTACACCAAATCAGAGCAAACTTCTACAGGGAGTGGCCATTCAGTCTCTGATTATACACGAGACAACTGCTCTTTGGAGGTTCAACCAACATAAACGTCCCAAAAATTTGATAAGAAAATTCGCCTCTTGCAATGGAACGAGTTATCCAACAGTAAATATTACCTGCACGAACTACAGTAAGTCAATTAATATAAAAGTTGCACCAGTCAAATGATCTATCGCATTAAACTAATATACAGGGTGATATGGTGATAGGACATTATAAACACCTTTCTTACACGGCGCACAGTGGACTAGAATCCAAAATTACTGGCCAAAATTCTGAAACTCTGCGGATGTACTTATTGTGCATAGGTTATTAATGAAAAAAATTGTAAAAAAATGACACCCTCTGGGGGTGCGATATAGGGGTTGAAAATATAAACAACCTCGATATTTTTGAAGCTCAGTTTACGTATTTTTGATATCTAAATTTCTATGAGAAAAATAAGAAAAAATATCAACCCCTGGGGGTGAGTTATTAAGGTTGAAAATATAAATAATTAACGATTTTTTTCAAACTTGGCATACGTGTTGAATGCATTTATGAGAAAAATATTTTTAAAATACCAACTCATCCTGCTTCTTCCGGCGTGTATGAGATGATTATGCATTTCATGATGAATCCACTCTTCCCTGATTCTGCAATATATTTCACGAAAAATTGAGACCCTATAATTTCCCTTCCACTGGTCAATACTGTACACCAGGTATATATATTTTCCCCCTTGGTTGGGACTTACTATTGTATCGGGAATAAATATCTGCTGTGACGCAGGCACAATGAGAATTGCTCCGAGAACACTCTATTGGACTTGCCTTTCTATTTTTGCATATTTCACTGAAATAAGCAGTTTCTAGTAGCTAATTTTTATGAGTTTCTTATTCCACAAACATTTACTAAATGTTAAATTGTGAATTAGAGTTACATCTCTGTATACATACAAACTATTTTCACTTTTGTTTTGCTACTCTAACACGCACGTTTGTATTACAAGCGTACAGTTAATATTTATTTTTCATAATAAGAAATTTACAAAAAAAATGAATTTCAATGCATAGGTAACATTTTATGTGGCGGCTCCTTACACCTCACCGGCAGATCATCTCCTCTGCTAATTACATATATGAACCGCCACGTCAAGTCCCTCGGAAGCGTATAAGGCAGTGGCTACTCCATCCTTACTGACGAGTTCACGGAGTAGCCACGGAACGAAACGCAAACATCCGAACATATTTCCCAATACCCCAAATTGGTGACCCCGACGTGATCGTCGACGTACTCTTTACCTGTACCCCTATACCCATTCCTACGGAGACACCCGCTCATGCACGAGTCGAGTTTCTAGGCCGTATCCTCCTCGCATTGCACAAACTCTCCCCTAGGATTGTACTGGTACGGATGGAGTACTACAAAAAAGGGGTACTCACTTCGTTCCTGCCAACCTACCAACTTAATCCGCATTACGTTATCACTGGTAGGGGGGTGATGTGGCGGCTACTTACACCTCACCGGCAGATCATCTCCTCTGCTAACTATATATATGAACCGCCACGTCAAGTCCCTCGGAAGCGTATAAGGCAGTGGTTACTCCAGCCTTACTGATGAGTTCATGGAGTAGCCACGGAACGAAACGCAAACATCCCACATATTTTCCAATACCCCAAATTTTACATACCGTCAGGAGTGGCCTTAATTTTTCTTCGGCAAAGACACACCCTGTGATAACAAAAATTCAAAACATACGAACGTTGAATATTTCGGGACTGATTCTACGTACCGTTGCCCACTCGATGATGGCCAAGTTCCGACTAAGGTACAACAGCAAGCATAAAACCTAGGTAGCTATCGTTTCTGTCTTACACGCAGGGAACCCTGCTTTACAAAATTATGTTAATTAAAACAGAAAGTAACGAGCTTGGTTTTTCGCATTTTGGCCAGGATTTTGGGATTCTAGCCCACTGTGAGTAGTCAGGGGTTTTAAGGCGTCACTAAATGTTATATGGCTGAATTTTTCAGGATAACTATTTATTTTGGTGTAGAATACGACAAAAAAAAAGTTCTTGGTGAGGGTTGTAAAATATTATGAAGAAATCTGAAAAATCTCAAGTTCTTGTACTCTACACAGCTTGCTTTACTCATTTTCCCCTATTTGCCTATAATTACATCCCCACCCCTTCAACGAAATCATCTTAAAATACAATCTGGTTCCAGATGTCGGTGTAATACATACGTGGACCGAATTTCAAGTGAATATATCAATTTTATTTCATCAACCCCTTTCAAATAGAGTAGGGGTGGTGGGGGGTTGAAAAAAAAAATATTTGGGCTTGTCTTCTAGCACATGCACCGAATTTCAAGTTCCTGTACTCTTACTAGCTTGCTTTACTTATTTTCCCCTATTTACCCCTATTTAACCCCCAACCCTTCATCAGATTAATCCCAAAATATAATCTAGTTCCTGATGTCATTTTAATATATACGTGTACCAAGTTTCGAGTGAATATCTCAATTTTATTTTATGAACCCCTTCAATAATGGAGTAGGGGCGTGGTGGGGAGTTGAAAAATATTTTTTTTAAATCTGATGCCTTGGCTTCTTGTAGATACACCGAATTTCAAATTTCTTTACTCGTACCAGCTTGCTTTACTTATTTTCCCCTATTTACCCCTATTTGACTCCCAACCCTTCAACGGAATAATCCAAAAATATAATCTAATTCCAGATGTTATTATAATATATGCGTATAGGTACCAAATTTCAAGTGAATATCTCAATTTTATTTTATCAACCCCTTTAATAATGGAGTGTGGGGTGCTGGGGGGATGGAAAATATTATAAGAAAATTTGAGGCTTTAACTTCTAGTACATGTACATCATATTTCAAGTTCATGTGCTCTTACCAATTTGTTTTACATATTTCCACCTATTTACCCCTATTTACCCCCCAACCCTTAACCGGATATGTTTAAAAAACAATCCAGTTCCAGATCTCGTTACAATATATACGTGTACAATATTTCAAGTCAATATCTTAAACCGTTTCGGAGAAAACGTACGGACAAAAAAAGTTACAGACAGACAGACAGACGGACGGACGGACGGAAGGACGGACGGACGGACGGACGAACAGACAGACATAATGGTAGCCTTCACTGGCTCTGGACATGTAGGTTTCTGGAACACCCCAAACCCTGCTGCAAGTATTCCAAAATAATTCCCCGAACTTACTCTAGCTGTAGACAAGCGAGTATTAAATACAATTCGTTCGTTATCATAAGTATTTTGAGAATAACAAAGCGTCATGATATTCAGATTTAACAGCTTCATCAGCTACAAACAACAACGGGAATTGTTGTATAATATTTGGTGAGGAACCGGGGTGTGGTAGATTTAAAGCTTTCTGCTCATAAAGTTCTCCAAATTTAATAGTCCGCCATCAGAGATGCGTCCATGGTTATGCCAACATCCGTCACGATGAACTCCTTGTTAACGTTTACCAGAGCTAGCAGTACAATACTATAGAAGCCTTTGTCGGACGGACGGACGGACGGACGGACGGACGGACGGACGGACGGACGGACGGACGGACGGACGGACGGACAGACAGACAGACAGACAGACAGACAGATCGACAGACCTAATTTCAAAACCTATTTCAAAAAAAGAAAATTTCGATTTTTTTTTTCGATTACTATACTTCCAATCCACTACGTGGATGTGGAAGTAAAATTAAGCAATTATTTGATTTTAAATTTAAGAGAAACACCTTTCGTATTATCATTTTCAAGATACCTAATTTATGATTTTATAACCTTCGCTAGTACACAAAACGAAGAGTATATTGCATTTGATCTACAACCAGTAATATCGCTCGTAGAGACAAAAATTTCATCACTAGTTCGTGATCGAATTCTGAAAAACTTTCAAAATGTCCGTCCGTATGTCTGTCTGACTGTCCGTCCGTCGGTCACGTGTCTTGTAAGCATCATAACTTAAGAATGAAAAGTCCGATTGTATTGAAATTTAGACAGTAAATTCGTGTTAGCTAGAGAAAGAACCCTATTTTACTTCCACATCTACGTAGTGGATTGGGAGGTGGTAGGTTGGGAAATAAATAGGGTAAACTAGAAACTTCATTTTTAACGTATATGGTAGAAACCAACGCCTCAAACTTTTCTAGTGATTCCTTAGGCAGCGGTTCTTATGTCTTATAATGGGCAAATTTTAATACCTATTACAAATTAAAACAAGTTAACCATTATACTCTTCGCCGATTTACTGCTCTTTTTATATAATTGTTGCATATTCTATAGGATACTCTTCGCAGTTTTTTTTTGGTAAATAATATTAGTTTTAGACATTTTTAGTTTAATTAAAAAACATTACAAATAATTTTTTTATTTAAAACATTTATAACTTTTTTATTTATCGATAGATTTTGTTCTTCCTCTAGCTAAAGCTAACTTACTCTCCAAATTACAATACAATCGGACTTTTCGTTCTTAAGTTATCGTGCTTACAAGAATCATGACGGACGGACGGACGGACGGACGGACGGACGGACGGACGGACGGACGGACGGACGGACGGACGGATGGACGGACGGGCATTTTGAAAGTTCTTCAGAATTCGATCACCAACACAGTGATACGAAAATTTTTTCTCTACATGCAATATTACCGATTTTAGAAATGTGCCGATCGATGGCAATATACTCTTCGTTTTTGTATTTTGCATTTTGTATTTTGTATTGCGAAGAGTACAATAACAAGAAAATGGGCTCACTTTTGTCTCATAGATAAAATATGAATCAATTTCAATGAGAAAAATTGTTTTATATGAAACTTATTTGACAAATGTTACAAGTCATTATAAGTTAACGTTGTATAAGAACGGTTTTCGCTAGGCTACGTTCTTTAAATATGTTATAATGAGTAGTTGGGAAGTACATATACGATTTATTTAGCAACATTATATTTATGTTATCATTTTTGTACGCAAAGCAAAGTATTTATTGATAATTACAAAATTTTTGTCTTGTTTTGGCAAGTGTAGTACTGTTTCTACCTACAACACTGTGTCATGGTAAAATAGGATTCTGTCATTTCTTCTTCACTTGAAGGCCAGTTGTACTTTTTGTTTCCTTTGTTAGAAAATTATGTAGGTAATAACAGGCCTTTGTTATTATGGTAGTCTTCACTGGCTCTGGACATATAGGTTTCTGGAACACCCCAAACCCTGCTGCAAGTATTCCAAAATAATTCCCCGAACTTACTCTAGCTGTAGACAAGCCAGTATTAAATACAATTCGTTCGTTATCAAAAGTATTTTGAGAATAACAAAGCGTCATGATATTAACATTTAACGGCTTCATCAGCTACAAACACCAACGGGAATTGTGTAATATTTGGTGAGGAACCGGGGTGTGGTAGATTTAAAGCTTTCTGCTCATAAAGTTCTCCAAATTTAATACTCCGCCATCAGAGATGCGTCCATGGTTATACCAACATCCGTCACGATGAACTCCTTTTTAACGTTTACCAGAGCCAGCAGTACAATACTGTAGAAGCCTTTGTAATTGTAATACATGAAACCAGAATTCATATGGTTCTTTGTGGCAATATGTGTACTATGGCTCCTAAACAATTCCAAAATTGATGTTTCAATCCGAAATCAATGGCTATCCGAATCCCGTCTTTCCTTGTTGATGGGAACTGTAAAATATAATAAACGTGTCTCACTTTCTAGCTACTTTATTGGGATTTATTTAACTAATCAATAATTTATGTCTTTTGCAGGTATCGCAAGCATCGTCTGAAGGTGCTTCTCAAATGGAGTAACATGCTCCGCTCGTCCCATCAGAAGCACCAACGACATCGTGATGCACAATTGGCGTTGAGCCTCCACAAAAAAGAAAAAAATCAAGGACCAGTTGCTAGGCAGAATGAATTATTGTTGCTGGCCTGTAAATACTTAAGTATTCCTAGTACAGAAGATGAAGGAAACAACGATTTTTTAAATTTAGCAAATGTGTAGACCACGAAATTGAAAAATATGAATCAGTGGCAACGAATTCTTGCAGGAAAGGCGATCAATAATCCTATCTGAGACAGATGGGTAATCTGAGGCATCTGTAACAATCAATCAGCATTAAGCCTTTACGAATTACTACGCGTTTACTTCAAGCTCTTCGAGTGTACTAGTAACAATTACACCGCCACTATTTTCGCCACCAAACCCACCAAATAACAGTGAAGATCATACTGTATCTAACAACTTGTTTTCCTCTTTCAAAGACATTTAAAATTTGTATTCCTGCTTATTACCGTTGCTATTGAATATATAACTCTCTTTGAGAATATGACTTATGTTTCCTTTCATAACCTTCATGTAATTTTGCAGAACAAAAATCAGCACTTGACATGTTTCAATGACTGCTGCACTGATAGCATTGGGTGACATTATTGCTGAAAATTTCAGGTCCCCGAAAATCCTGCCAGTAGCTATGTATCGCAGAGTTACTGCTAACCTTTCTTCAGTGGATATGCAGTTACGCATAATTCTAGCAATCCCAGTAACTTTCGAAACGTATTATCTCTCATTTGAAAGTAATTATGAAAATCGTCTAAACTTGCTAATTGTACCTTATGTAACAAATTAACGTGTAATTATTTTTCTCTTCTTTTCAGTTATTCTTTCAGGCCAAGCTTTAGTCTAACCGTTCGCTTTTTGCTCAAAAAGATTATAAACGCTATACAGGCTTCTTTTCCGGTTCATTATTGCAGAAATTCGCGATAATGGTGTGAACAAAACTGAACTGAAACTACTGACAATAATATTGATCGTGTGATGTCTCTTTTATCAATAGTAAATATTGGCGGATATTGTCAATAATATTGATCAATATTATTGATCTTGTACAGGTCTCTTATAGATCAAGGCGAAGAAAAGCGAAAAAAGACTCAAGCAACCATCATAAGTAAATTTTGTTGCTCTCCGGTAGATGGCGAGGTTACAAATTATTTAATGTAATAATTATAATAAAACTCAAATGGCCGTTGACCGTCCTTCAGCCTTATTTAATATAAATATGGAACTATATATGTTAATTATAATATATTACTTCCACATCCACGTAGTGGATGGAAGTATGGTAATGGTAAAAAAAAATTCAATTTTTTTTTTCTTCAAATAGGTTTAGAATGTCATGAAACGTCGAGATTTTAAATTTGGGCGAAAAAAAAAAATTGTCTGTCTGTCTGTCGGTCTGTCTATAACTTTTTTTTGTCCGCACGTTTTCTGCAGAACGGTTTAAGATATCTACTTGAAATTTTGTACACGAATATATTATAATGAGATCTAGAACTTAATTGTATTTTGAACATATCCGGTGAAGGGTGGAAGTTAAATAGGGGTAAATAGAGGGAAGCAAGTAAAGGAAGCTAGTAAGAGTGCAGAAATTTGAATTTGGTGTACGTACTAGAAGCCAAGGCCTCAACATTTCTTATAATATTTTCCATACCCCCACCACCTCCCCCACTCCATTGGGATTGATAAAATAAAATTGAGATATTCACTTGAAATTTGGTATACGTATATATTATAATGACATCTGGAACTAGCTTATATTTTGGGATTATTCCGTTGATGGGTTGGGGATTAAATAGGGCTAGATAGGGGAAAATAAATAAAGCAAGCTGGTAAGAGTACAAAATCTTGAAATTCGGTGCATGTACTAGAAGCTAAGGCCTGAGACATTTTTATGGTATTTTTCAACTCCCCCTCCCTTGCCCTTTATTAAAGGGCTTGATGAAATAAAATTGAGATATTCACTTGAAATTTGGTACACGTATGTATTATAAAGACATCTGGAACTAGATTATAATCTAGTCAAAATATATTTTGAGATGATTCCGTTGAAGGGTTGGAGGTTAAATAGGGGAAAATAAGTAAATCAAGCTGGTAAGAGTACCGAAATTTGGGATTTGGTGTATATACTAGAAGCGAAGACCTTAGGTTTTTTTATATTTTCCACCACTCCCTTATTAAAAGAGTTGATAAAATTAAATTGAGATTTTTACTTGAAATTTAGTAAACGTATGTGTTATAACGACATCTGAAACTAGATTATATTTTGATATGATTCCGTTGAAGGAGTGGTGGGTAAATAGAGGTAAATAGGAAAAAATAAGTAAAGCAAGCTGATAAGAGTATAAACTTGGGATTTGGTGTATATACTAGAAACCAAGGCCTCAGATTATTTTCCAATATTTTTCAACCCCCTACCTCCACCACCTAGACTCCATTATTAAAGGGATTGATAACAATAATTGAAATATTCACTTGAAAGTTAGTACACGAATGACATCTGATGATTCCGCTGAAAGAGTGGGAGGTGGTAGGTTGTGAATAGGGGAAAATAGGTAGAGCAAGCTAAAAACTTCATGTTTTATTGTATATGGTAGAATCCAACGCAACTCCTCATATTTTTCTATGACATCTGCCCCAAATATTATTAGAATTCTATGACCAATAATTTCCACATACTAGAATGCAAAATTTAAAGTGACTTGGATGAAAAAGCTGGATGTGGAAGTAGTGATTCCTTAGGCAGCGGTTTTTTTATTATATTAATTAATAATAATCTGCTCTCAGAAATAAATGAAACTAGAATTTAATTTGCACCAAATAAAGTTTTAAGATTAGAGGTTGGCAGGAATCGACACAGAATTAAATTTCTTTGGTTATTACATAAAGACCATTAATAGCACCAGCTTCCTTTTTGACCAACAACCTTGAACTGTAGATTGCTAAGTGTTACTTTTACTTAAAAAACATTAGTTGCTAATCGTTGTTGGAAACCTGGCTTAAAACTTGAAATATAGTTTTTGGTGATTAATAGTTCTGGAATATTAAGTATTATCGATTTAAATCAGATTTATTGGAAATTTGTTGTTCCGAATTGTCTAGGCATAAGTTTTTAAATTTCGTTAATAGATATATAGGTGCTTACTTTAAGGGTTCGTTTAGAAAACTATTGTTTTAATTCATTATTTGAGCTGTAAAATTTAGTATAAATGGATGAGAGCATACATTCTTACTGTTTTGGATGCTTTTGTAAAGTATTGGCCTTTAAATTTCTGACAAACGCCTATCTAATATTTGAAAACCTGAGACGTGGCGAGATATGTTGGATAATTATTATTGCCATTTGCCGTAGTTTCGATGCAAGGACTCACTCAATCAGACTCTTGGAATCCAGAATTTCCTGCTTTTCGAGAATATAAATGATAATGAATTTGTGGTCCGTCGAAGATTGCTTCTTCAATTTTAGCATCAGATATTTTGGGAACTTATCTCCCAAATATTTAAAGTATTCGCGTTTTCTGTCAACAGCTTTCACGAGCTGCTTCATTAATTCAAATTTAATGTGGAGAGGAGAAGGAAGCTGTCCCGACTTGCAAAGTCGGCCCTTTGTTTCTCCCATAATGGTTTTCTTGATCCCTATTGCCTCACAGACATAAAAAACAAGGATTCTTTATAAAGACCCAAAAGTATAGAATTAGTAAGCCTTTTGAAGCATGTTCAATGATTTTCTATGTGAATTATCAAATTGTATAAATGCTTGACCTGCTTTACTGGAAATGAGTTGGGCTCCTGAGAAAATCTGGACTCTGAATTATTAAAATTTCACAAATTTAAATTTATGTTCTCCTCGTATTAAGTAAATTTTTGTTTCTAGTCCAATCAAATTAGATTTTTCCGTGCCAACCGAGCCACCCGCAAGATAAAATATGGAAAAGATAGGAGAAATTCCGTAGAATTTGATAAACTAGTTTTGGACAGATGGTCCATTACAGAAGTTATCCAAAATGGAGTCAAAAGAGGAGCAAAAACAGTTTCTCGCGTTTTAAAAAAATCTAGACTTTGTATAACTTTTTAATAGCAATGAAATACTGCGTTGAGCTGGTTCTTTTTCTTTCTGATGACCCATTTGAATTTAGGTGACAAATATAACGTATATTAATGATAAAAGTGCGTATAATCATGTTGAAGGCAACTACTTTGTATTGATACACTTAGTCACCGCTGCCAAAATGCTAAATATCCTTTATCGCGACTTTTTTTGACGTGATCATTCGGAACTATTGCTTCAGATTCAAGAACAGGGAAATACCTGTCAAAAATACGTTCACTCCTGTTAGGGATGTCTCTTTAGGTAACTATTGCGCGTTTTTTTACGAAAACCACATTTTCATCGATTATTGACCATTTTTTCGATTACGAGAAATTTTGATAAAATTTCCTTCATGAATTCACATTCAACACGTCGAAATACAGCGGAATGTGGTCGTCTGTTCATTAGCTCGACTTTTTGCGGATATAAAATATTTTGACGTCATCATTCGGAATTTTGGCTTCAGATTCAAGAACAGCGAGTCAAAATACCTGTCAGAGGTACATTAATTACTGCTAGGAATGTCTTTTTAGGTAACTATGGGGCCTTTTCTTACGAATTCTGCATTTTCATCGAGTATTGACAATTTTTTCGAGTACGAGAAATTTTGATAAAATTTCCTCCACGAATTCACATTCAACGAGTCAAAATACAGCGAAATGTGGTGTTCTGTTGCTTAGCACGTACTTATTTTTTTTATATTTAAAGTGTTATAGAAATACACAATTAAAATAATGATGTCACTAGTACACATAAGAAAAACTAAATGATACTTACTCAAATAACTAAAAATAAAAATCTGTATTGCAACTGAGTCAAAAACCTAAATAATCTGAAAATAAACTCGTAACAAATGTGCACGTCACTACGAAGAATATAACTATACCCTTCGTTGTTTCATATATTGATCAAAAAAATATCCTTGTAGCGGCTACTGTTAAATTATAAAGAAGTGCTGGGCAATACTGCCATTTCATTCCACACTTCGTCCGTAAAGTTTTAATAAACTGAGAATTTTCAGGTCTTGAATAACACTACACGACAGACGACGTCATGGCAAGTTGGCCTTGGCCTTTAAATCTGGACATTTTTTGCTAATAATTCCTTCTCCGCCGCAGATTCGGATTCCCCTTGCAAACGAATCGATGACGTTGTTGTGTGTATTAACCATATCGGATTTTCAATGTTCTATAAATAATTGTTGAATGGGATCGAACGTTGTACTAATTTTGTAAAGCTTAAGTGGTAATACGTCCTTTTCTCGAATTAATTCCAGTTAATTAACTTTATTGTCCATAAACCTCTTATTTGATCATCCATTTAACAGTTCTAAGGTTAATTGATAGGTAATGCCTCAAAATAACACGTATTCCCATTCAACTCCACTAAGTATACTTTATTTACAATGGGTGTTAATTTTATTTATTGACCAAAATCACTTTTATAATTCTGCTAGTTCGGATTTAGACATGATTATTATATGGATTGGATTGGTACGGTTAACTGAATAATTATGTAATTTTAATTAATCGTATACATCAGTGCATTTGCCTTTTCGAGAAATAGTAATTTATGGTAATATGAAAATATTGTCTTTCATTATGTAGAAACTGATAAGGGACAACTAAAAACGTGGATACATGTTTGTAAAAACCGGTGTTTAAACCGCCTTCCAAAAAAGAGTGTGTTATATGACTTTCCAAATTATACTGAAATGGAGAAAAATAAGCGAAGGACTAATTTCACCTCGAGTGAAATTACTTTGTTTATGCAGACTTTGAAAACAAAGTTGATGACTATCGAAAATATAAGAAATGATGGTGCCACTTTGACATGATATGCAGGTAAATTATTTATGTACTAGTTACTCCAAATCTTCATCATCATTGTCGTAAAATAGTTCATCAAATTCAAGTAAATCTATTCTTCAAAATAAAGTTTACGAGGTACGGTGAAAACATCAACGACTAACCTAACTTCACAAATAATATGGTCATGTTTAATCTTGATCATCTTAATCATCATCGGTAATCGTATGTCGATGCTAAGATTAAATTTAACTTCAGCCACGGCCATACTTAATTACGATAAAGCCCTAATTGAGCTTGAATTTAACCAAATCAACTGGTTAATATTTAATCAAAAGCTAAATTAACTTAATCGTGACCGAAAGCTACGGCTCTAGATGTGCTAATATTAACACACTTAAAATGCAATTTGTGAAAAATATACTACTCCTATATTAAAGGGGTTTATAAAATAAAACTGAGATATTCACTTGAAATTTGACATACGTATATATTAGAATGACATCTGGAACAAGATTGTATTTTGGCATTATTCCCTTGAAGGGCTGGGCTGAGTTAAATAAGGGAAATAAGTAAAGAATAGAGGGTAGTAGGGGTGGTGGGGGGGTTGAAAAATATTACAAATCTGAGGTCTTGGCTTCTAGTACATACACAGAATTTCAATATTCTGTGTATGTACTAGAAGCCAAGACCTCAGATTGTTTATAATATTTTTCAACCACCCTACCACCCCTACTCTACTATTAAAGGGATTGATAAAATGAAATTGAGATATTGACTTGAAATTTGGCACACGTATATATTATAACGACATCTGGAACTAGATTATATTTTGAAATGGTTCCGTTGGAGGGTTGGGGGTTAAATAGAGGTAAATAGGGAAAAAGTAGTCATGTTTCTTTATAATATTTTCCATCCCCTCACCATTCCCACTGCCTTATTAAAAGACTTGATAAAATTGATTTTCACTTGAAATTTGGTACATATGTGTATTATAACGACATCTGAAACTAGATTATATTTTGACATGATTCCATTGAAGGAGTGGAGGAAAAGTAGAGGTAAATGCGGAAAAATAAATAAAGCAAGCTGGTAAGAGTACCTACAGAAACTTGGGTCTTCGTGTATATACTAGAAACCAAGGCCTCAGATTTCTTTTTAATATTTTTCAACCCACCCACCCCCACCACCACCACTCCATTATTAAAGGGATTGATAACATAAAACTGAGATATTCACTTGAAAGTTAGTACACGTATGTATGGTAATGACATCTGATTGAGATGATTCCGTTGAAAGGGTGGGACATAAAATAAGTAGACTAAGCTAGAAACTTCATTTTTAACTTATATGGTAGAAACCAACGCCTCAAATGTTTCTATATCCGCCCCAAACATTATTAAAATTCTATGACCAATAATTTCCACATACTAGAGTGCAAATATAGTCGTGATATTTCCTTTAAAGTGACTTGGACGAGAAATCTGGATGTGGAAGTAGTGATTCCTTAGGCAGCGGTTTTTTTTCGGTTCAATTATCTTTGGTTCTACTATACATCAAGTTTTAAACAATATTTTCAACATTTTGTAGATTTTTAGAAAGAAAATCTTTTCTAAATAAGACATCCTGTATCTTAAATAACAGAGCCGTTAGGACATGTGTTTATGCCTTTGCCTTTTTACTAAAGTTTGGCCTTACGTAATTAACCATATACAATGAGTTAAGGAAATTTGACATATTCTACGAAAGGGCTAAATAATTACATGTAATTAATAATAATCAATGCAACATAACGTCAGTGAAGTAAAGTCAAAACAAAGTTGAAAACAATATTATGTTTACTTAGATTGTCTTCCACTACATACGTACTGCGTTATATCTACAAGTGATTCTCTGAATCATCACTATTTTCTTTTAATCAAATAATAAGGCAATTATATAATAATTAAATCCAAGCTCCTTTAACTAGAAAGTTTAATTAAATATTCCGCATCATTGGTCAACCTCGGAAAAATAGTTTCAAAATATTGCTGTAATTCACAGCAAAGGCACAAATTGGTATAACAATTTGTTTGTTCTTCAGACCCTACATTACGTGAGCATTTTTTATGCTGTGGTTAACAGTCGATAAAAAGGTATTTTGACATCGACAGTTTGATGATTATCATTATCTTCATTTTCATTATTACTTTGCGGTTAAATATAAACATGATGTTAACCTACCACTTTCGTTTTTATTTTGGGTAGTTTAACAACGAAGTCATAACATGTTATTTCTACAAACTTCTTGCTTAGAAAGCTTTTGAAATTCATGTATAGAGTAAATGAATATTTCTATTATCGTTGCACACTTTGCCGAAATTCAGTTATTCTACAATTGATTAAATAAAGTAAAACGGTTAACGCGAGAATACAATTTGTTTACCAAAAGGTATTTGAAGGAAACCTAATCAAAGATAGATATCCACATTGTATGTGGTCACTCTGTATGTCAGGTTTTCTAAGTTTCTCTAGCTCTACTACTTCGTGTATGGTATTTCTATTCTCAGTTGAGAAATGCAGCCTAAAGCGTTGCTACCGGGATAAATTGTTACAAAGTCTGCTTGTGAGAGAATAACACCAAGACCGTGCTTGAAAATTACAAACGATACCCATATACACATACAGTTAACCGGATACGTTATAGTCCGGTCGTGGCAACTTTATTTTCGTCGGAAATTTAAAACAGCATTAAAAAAATTATAAATCCCAGGCTTCGTTTTTATGTTTTTTGACTTTTTAACGAAAACGGCGTGTCGGACAAAAAAGTCAAGATATGGAAAATGAGGATTTTATCAATATGCGTCGTTTGAGACTTGTAGTGACTTTCTATCTTTGACCGTTCAATTGTTATAAACAAATTAAGGATCCGAAATTAACTGTTTTTTTCTGTTCAACAAAAGGTCATATTGATATTTTATTGTGGTCAACACGTTTCACTTTGTTCATGGAATTTACAGTTTTTTTTGTGTCGATATCTCGCATATTTTGCAATTGTTTAAACAAATAATCCAGTTTGTTTATTAATAATCGATAAATATTGGTAAAAACTACCACTCCTATGTGGTCTTAGCACTTTCTTTTATCCCCGCCAACGTTTTTTAAAACATTGCCTAGTAAGCAAATGGCATATCTCGGTTCAGAAATGCAATTGTCGGCAAATGAAAAATGATAAAAAAAGAAAAATTTTGAGGCTAAATAGACCTCGATCCGTTAACTAAAACCGGAGATATAGACCATTTTGCGTTTACGACTGTCAGTTGTTTATTAATAAATTTTTTGAAAAAAACATTGTGGCAACATAAAGTTAATATATTAAACTTAACTACTTTTCAAGTGTCACAAACATCAATTGGTTTTTTTCAAACATTTCCTGCATTTATAACAATTAATTTATGAATTCCGTACAACGTTTTTTAGTGTTTACGCTCCGAGTGACTTGCGCAGGAACGACTTTGTATATATAAAATTCAAAGCGCGCTCGGTTTTAAATGCACAGAAAGTGGTTTAAAGAGTCAGTTAAAGATATTTTTATTTTATTTTCCGATTTTTTTTTAAGTTTAATTATTTTTTTATACAGGGTGTTCCTTAATGATATGCTAATATTTCAGGGTGTGGTTCCTTAGGTTATTTTGTGAAGAAAAGTTCATATGAACATATCTCCGCAACGGCTTAAACTTTCTGCTACAGTGTGTTGAAAAATTCTTTTTTAAATGGTTTTATTATTATTATTTATTTAGCTTACTTTGTGTCTTGTATGGGTCAAATCTGGTAATTGAAATTTCACCCCCTTTTTGATGACCGATTGATCTGAAATTTGGTACACACTTTTAGTTCTGATGACAATACAATTATGTATATTCATTATCATTGTTAATCCAAGATGGCCGCCGCCACAAAATGGCGGATTATATATTTTTTTCAATCCCCTCAATATGGGTATCAAATGAAAGGCCTTAACTAGTAGAATGCAGTACACCATGAAAAAATTTAAAATCCAAGATGGCCGCCATCACAAAATGGCGGAATACTGTTCTATTCGATCCCATCAATATGGGTATGAAATGAAAGGGCTTGACCAGTAGAACACAGTACACTTTAGAAAAAAAATCCTAATCCAAAATGGCGTCCGAAACAAAATTGTGGATTATAGAGTTTAGACAACTGACAGGAAAAAAACCTTGTAATAATGAGGCACTAAATGAACTAAATAGAATGGGAAATATTAAGTAACTAAATAAAAAACTAAAAACTTGAAAATAAAATAAGCATAAAATATTTTTTTAAGTTATTGTGAAAAAACATAATGATGCAGATAATGTACTAGAAGCTAAGAAATAATTGGGTAGGTCATCACACCACTCTCCTCATTAATCCAGAGCATTGATCAGACTAAAATAAAATCGTGGGGCGTAGCGTAATCTCAGAAAATATGTAAATGATCGTTCTGCGATGACGCACATTTTGAATAAGTTGTCTATTGAGAAGATGAATCCAGAACATACCTATAATGATATGAGCGGTTGACTGTAGCTAATAGAAATTCGACTCGCCCCACGATTTTATTTTAGTCTGATCAATGCTCTAAATTGATGAGGAGAGTGGTGTGATGACTGGTACCTGGTAGCTACCTAATTATTTTTTAGCTTTTAGTACATTATCTGCATCATTATTATGTTTCTTTACAATACAACCGTTCCCCTTAAAAAAAAATTACCTATTTTTTTAATCGCTATTTTTTAATATCTCAGAAAGTACTTTAGATATTATTTTCAATTTTGGAATGTGTTAATAAGATATAAGACCACATATTTTAATTAGAAAAGTTATTTTATCGCTCCACCAGTGGCGTCCCTGCGAACATGTCCTCTGACATTTTTTACCAAAACAGTGGTACGCCACTGACATTTTTCCATGTGGATATTCTTCCTGACCAGCCTATTCTATTATACATCGAAACAGTTTCTTGCGTTTTTCTCGACAGACGCACAGTTCTTGATTGAAATAATTAAATTCAAATTGAAACTAACTACACAAGCACACACAAAAGAAACGTTGTCGATTCCACGGACCAGACCAATCATTTCCAGTGTATTTTGGCTTGGTAAATTCAAATCCGGTGTTGTTTTTTGAGAATAGAATAAAATTGTGACGTTGTGGGGCAAAACCACCCTGCATAAAAAAATAATTAAACTTAAAAAAATAAAATAAAAATACCTTTAAATGACTCTTTAAGCTACTTTAAACCACTTATAGCGCATTTAAAATCGAAAGTGCTTTGAATTTTATATATACACTCGGAGCGTAAACACTAACAAACGTTGTACGGCGTTCATAAATTGTTATAAAAGCAGAAAATGTATGAAAAAACCAATTGATTTTTGTGACAACTGAAAACTAGTCAGTATAATATATTAACTTAATGTTGCCACAAGGTTTTTTTCAGAAAATTATTTAATAAACAATTGACAGTGGTAAACGTAAAATGGTCTATATCTCCGGTTCTAGTCAGCGAATCGAGGTCTATCTATCCTCAAATTTTCCTTCTTTTATGTGTTTCATTTGCCGGCAATTGTATTTCGATGCGACGTTCCTGAACCGAGATATTTCATTTGTTTACTAAGCTATTTTTTTATAATGTTGGCGGGGATAAAAAAACAAAAGAAGCGCCAAAACCACATAGAAATGGTAGTTTGTATCAATATTTATCGATTGCTGGGCGTGGAGAGTGCAAAAAATGCCACGGATAGTCGTAAATCCTTAATTAACAAACTGGCTTATTTGTTTAAACAATTGCAAAATAGGCGAGATATTGACACAAGAAAGAAAAACTGTAAATTCCACGAACAAATTTTGACATTTTGATCACAATAAAATATCAGTATGACCCTTTGTTAAACAGAAAAAAAAATATAAATGTAAGACACTTAATTTGTTTATAACAATTGAATGGTCAAAGATAAAAGGTCGCGATGCATATTGATAAGATCTTAACTTTTTATATCTTGACTTTTTTTGTTCGACGCACCGTTTTCGTTAAAAAGTCAAAAAACATCAAAAACGAAGAATGTTCCGTAAAGACCATTGTTTTTAACAATGAAGCCTGTGTCTTATAATTCTTTTAATGTTACCAGCATGTTCAGCGCATTTTTTCCAATAAGAGTAGTCAATAAAATCGCTGTTTTAAATTTCTGACCAAAATCGATGATTTTGACTTTACGATGACCTGCCTATTATGCGCTTACCTCAAACGAAAGTAGTCGATTGTTTGCCTGGCTCACCATTACAAGTGCGTTACCAGCTCTTGGTTCATTCTTAATATTGCCGGCAGCATAGCCGGTTAAATGATATTTATTTACAGTTATTGGCTGATTTATGGAGTTGTTCATTAAACTAATATTATTTATTATAAATAAATAATGTATATTAAATAAATAATTTACATCATGCCTTTCAAATAATATGAAGTAGTGAAACAATATTCAATTTATTATAATTAGTAAAAAGTGATTCTAAAAATTGTCGGTCGACGCTCATGACATCGTTGGTATTGTGAGCTATTCCTATGTCGGTCTTCTTTTATGATTTTCATATTAACACTAGATAAACTATACCTTAATGGAATATAGCGGGTGACACAGGAACCAGTCTAATCATTAACCATTAAAATATCTTCATTTTATTTAGCTATGCATAACATGCCAGAACCTAAGCAGTGCGCCAGTTTATATGCTTTTTTATTAGAATTTCTTATTGAATTATTCGAGGCTCTCTAATAGACATAAGGTATTATAACGGATTTTTAGTAACCATTCTAGTGCATTTCACACACGGGAATATGCCTTACATATGATAAGTTACATGATTAAACGAATTAACTGCGAGTTTATTTTGTTATAAAACATTGTTTAAAGAGTATGGTTTTGTACTAATTAAAATTAAACCATTTAAGTTTTTTTCGGTTTCCTGCATATCTTCAATCCCATTGTGTTTCCACTATAAAACAAAAATTTTTAAAAAATTGTTAAATGCCTTTAGATAAACATATCATGGTACTGCCCAATACATTTTTAGATTCAGTAATAAATTAGTGTAGTAATGTGTTAATTTAGGGACAAAATGTATGTAATTAATGTAGTTATTTGCATTTGGTATTTAATATAGCTTTATTGATGGTCAATAAAATCCATTCCTAAATATATCATGTTCATCAGCAAAGACGCAAAACGAAAACATCAATTAATAACTAATAAATTTAATCTCAAAATGAGCTCACTATGTACTACACAATCCAGTTAAAGATATATATTCAGACAATTGGTTGACCTGAGACATCATAGCAGTGGTTTATTGGACGCTCCAAAGTCCAATGGGAACTCGAGACGTCGGGACGCTCCTCACGCCTGACGCATGCTGTCTACGACGTCGTTGACTATAAAGTGGTGTGAAATGCGTCGGTGCAGTATCACATACACTGAAAAGGGAGGAGTTTGATAGTAAATGATGAAAGTCAATTGAGTTCAGCTACTTTTTAACTAATATGCCTATAAGCTTAAAACTTAAGCAATATGGGACAAAAGACGATGTATAAAACGGGTATTATTCTTTAAAAGGGACAATTCTAATATTAATTTTCTTAATGAACCTTCAAAATTATATATTAAGTAATATGGGCTTTAACAGTCACTGGCCCTTTATTATATGAATCCCTTCATTAATTTCTATAAGAGTCTTTACTTTCTAGAAATCAGTTGATTACCTGCACTCTCTCAGACAGAACTGAATATCCGAAGATAACAGGATTTACCGATACTCAGGTTTGTTAAATTTTCTTCCCCACGGTTTCTGTTGATTGTTCATAAATTAAACAAAAAAAAATACTATTTATACCTGTATGTTTAATCTCATTAACTGTTTCTTGGTACACCTTCTATGTTACATTTTAGGAACTTAGCGTCACAGAAAACAATCTAAAATATTATTGTCTGAGGGTTGGGTCAATTTCAATTACTCCGAAAGTGCCAAAAGCTTTATAGAAGTTCTTGAAAATTTTACAGGTTGGAAATAGAAGAATTTAATTCTTAATGAAATACCATATGAGAAACTGAATTATGGCATCATCAAAATGGCCACCGCGCCTTGATTATATCAGTATATTTTAACTTAAACTAACTTCTCACCGATTAGAAAGAACTAGAACAGATCTTTTCTTAATTCTCAGAAAACTGTAAGAAACATTCTACCTACAAGCGTTGTCTATTTATTCTATGAGACACAGTAGAAATGTTTTTGATTACCGCCCCTCAAAAAGTTTTGACGAACGGCAAAAGTTAAACGCAATTTTTGTGCAGGTACAAATTCTGGACCATATCAGACAATCCAGTAGAATTTACAAATTTTTTAACAAACATTCTAGAGTCCGTTTTAGCATGTGGTATTGGCATAGTGGCATGGCGTATTGGGTGCTTCTTGAATGTAAAACCAAACATTTTGATTTTACACTCCGGAATCACATCTCTACTAATATCACAGGCTAACGTAAAAAATATGCAAATACATAAAATAAATTTTAAGGTCAACTGGGCTAAAGTTGGAGACCGAGGGATTCATTGCGGCCTGCCAAGATGATGTAAATAACACATTGGCTTACCAAAGCCGCGCAATTGGTGTAGGGTAGAGGTTCCTGATTTTAACTGCAGGAACTCCCGTCAGACGTAGGAATAGCTCATGCATTTACTCTCTGCATGCCCGGTATATGCGATTTCGGCCTACATCTGTACTATCATCTACGGCACTCGTACAGAATAGACCAGACACCAGTGCTGCCTTACATTCCCGGAGACATGGAGTCCGTTGTCGAGAACGAGAGGTGCCGAATTTATTGGAACTTCTCGTTACCGACAGTCAGGCTGATTCAAGCCAATAAGCCTAATATAATCCTCCTCGACGATCAAAGCAAGGTGATGTTTGTGATCGAGTTACCGGCACCTGCCGAGCCAAACATCGCTTTGAAAAAGGAGAAAAAACGGACCAAATACCGCGATCTTCGGTACGAGCTCCAAGGGCTGTGCCCAGGCTAGTCAGTCAAGATGGTTGTCTTAATAATTGGTGTACTTGGAAGTATGAAGCCCACGCTGCTCTCGGAATTGAAAGCCATACCGGCCGGTCAAGAATCTGCTGATTGATTGGCACGCTAAATGCAGAAAGCAGTCATCCTGGGGTCCCTTTGCCTACTTAGAGCACACGATACTGGAATATACAGTCACTAACCCAGCGGAATGTGGGGAGTGGCTGTGTATATTGTGCTGGCGCTCTTTCCGTCGGAGGCCACGGACAGACTGTCGAGTGTCGGAAAGCCGTAATAATAATATATTTTTATTAAAGAAATGTTTTTACAATTAAAAAAAATTATAACATAAAATGAAAAAGCGTCACATACAACATTCTATACAGGGTGTCCCGAATTGCATAGACCAAATTTCACTAAGTAATACAACTTTTCAAAATAAGATAAAAAATTCCTATAAGCATGGGTCGGGAGGTACGAGGTTTCCCAAGTACAGAGTGTTCAAGTAATTCTCCTGAAAATATTTCTTATTAATATTTTCGAAATGTCTCAAGATAAACAAATGATAATTTACACAGGAACTTAACTTGTTATGCTTTTTAAGAAAAAGTGACAACTATGTACGAAAATCATGCAGTAGCGGGTAAAACTGGGGTGGGGGCTAGGTATAATTTAGCCCCAACTTCACTGTGTGACTCTTAAATTAATTTATGAGCAGAACTTAAAAATTTCAAGTTATCTACAAAAAAAAAGTATCTTGTGTTTATTCTCTAAAATTATCAGTTGTTGAGTAAATCTTATCTGAACTTGATTCGGGAATAGTTTTTTATGAATAATTTTAGCAGAACAGAAAAAACAATGACAGTAAAACAAAATTTTATTACATTATTTTTTATTAGACAACAATGAATTAGTTTAAAGTAAGGTAAATTACAAATTACAGAAGTTGTTCAAAGTGCATTCCGCCAGCTTCAACACATTTCTGACATCTGCGCCCTACAGAGTGTGTAGCTTTACGAATGAAATCAGGATTAGCCCGCAAATTTTCACATTCTTCGAGAGTTCTTTCTATTAACTCTTCTCTCGTGTTTACAGGGACTGCGTAGACTTTGCCCTTTAAATAGCCCCAGACAAAAAATCAACTGGAGTTGAATCCGGTGAACGGGGTGGACAGGCTCTTGCACCTAATCAACCAATTCACCGCTCAGGATAATTATTGTTTACCCACAAACGGTTCTCAACAGCAAAATGTGCAAGAGCTCCGTCCATTTGAAACCAGCTAGCATTCATTTCTTAAATTAAGAGGAATATCCTCGAGATATTGAAAATCAATCAAATTTTTAAGTTCTACTCATAAATTAATTTAAAAGTATCACACTGTATAGTTGGGGCTTAATTATATCTAGCCCCCATGGTTTCACCCACTCCTGAATGATTTTCGTACATAGTTGTCATTTTTTCTTAAAAAGCATAAGAAGTTAAATTTCTGTGTAAATTATCATTTGTTTACCTTTAGACGTTTCGAAAATATTCATAAATAACATTTTCAGGAAAATTACTGGAACAGCCTGTATCTCGGAAACTAACCACTTCCCGACCTATGTTTATGGGAACTTTTTTTCTTATTTTAAAAAGTTGCATTGCTTAGTGAAGTTTGGCCTATGCAATTCGGGACACCCTGTATATGAAAGGACAACGAAGATATACTTCCTATCTCAGTGTTCCACATGAAAAATATTGATCTAAATCGTATGGTTTCAAATTTAATATCAGTGAAGTTCTGTCTTACACCTATTTAAACCTTCGATATTTTTCATACGAGACGGTAATTTACTATACAGGGTGATTCACGTAGGCCATTCATTAGAAGTTTTTCAACTTGCAGTTGGATTAGAAACTTGAAATTTGGTATGCAGCCATAATCGATCATGCCCGTTCTATCTAAAATATTTTCAGTCCTCCAACTATACAGGGTGTGCCAAAAATTGGTACCAACTTTCTTATTTTAAATGGAAACCTATATTTTTCTTTACATGGTTCGACTGGTCTTCTAATTCTGAGTTTAGAGAACCTAAATTATGTTAACTTATCTATTAAAATTTTTGACATATGTCCAATTTTTTGAAAAAAATTGCCGCTGTAGTAGTTTACGAACAAATTTGTATCTCGCAAACCTTTCAAAATTATGAAACCAAATTTGTGAAACAATTAGCTGGAACTCCAGGCTAACTTTTGATGTCCCATCGGTGGTCCCATTTTGTACCATATGGGCGCAGTCGGTTTTAAAATGTCGCAATCAAAAATTGTCAAAAAGTCAATTTTTTTAAATGGCATCTACTATTTTTTTTCACACCATTCGAAAGAAAATTGAATTTTAGGGTGAGTTAGTTAAGCATTCCCTATACCTAACTTCACCCCATATCGAGTTATTCAATAAAAATCAAGAAATACCTTATCTTGCCGAGAGATTCCTTACTTCATCAAGTATGCCATGGAAACACAAGACAGTTGTAATAATTTTTAAAGAAAAATATGGATTCTTATTTAATTACACACAACACCAACAAATTGTTATTAACGAACAAGAACAATGTTGACGAAATTCTGTCAGTGAAAACGGTGCACACATTGAGCATTTGTATTGAAATAATTATTTTGTTAATCTGTTTATTTGTTGTTATTCTGTTGTTATTATTTATTATTGCAATACGATTTTTGAATAGAAATTAAAATGAAATGATTGTTTCCAAAGCCTACTACCCTTGAGAAAAAAAAAACAACATTTTTTTCAAAAAATGCCAATAACTCAAAAACGACTGTAGATAGACATACACAATATTAATAAAAGTGACCGTAAAATTCAATTTTGCATTGATTTCTGACGTCAGAAATGGTAGGCGCAAAGATGTGCTACGCAATCTGTTGAAAGTAGAATAATAGAATATTTGAACAAAAATATGGTGGTCACATTGAACATTTACGTCAGAATTTCGTCAACATTGTTCTTGTTCGTTAATAATAATTTGTTGGTGTTGTGTGTAATTAAATAAGAATCCATATTTTTCTTTAAAAATTATTACAACTGTCTTTTGTTTCCATGGCATACTTGATGAAGTAAGGAATCTTTCGGCAAGATAAGGTATTTCCTGATTTTTATTGAATAACTCGCTATGGGGTGAAGTTAGGTATAGGGAATGCTTAAGTAACTCACCCTAAAATTCAATTTTCTTTCGAATGGTGTGAAAAAAAATAGTAGGTGCCATTTGAAAAAATTGACTTTTTGACAATTTTTGATTGCGATATTTGAAAATCGACTGCGCCCATATGGTACAAAATGGGACCACCGATGGGACATCAAAAGTTAGCCTGGACTTTCAGCTAACTGCTTTACAAATTTGGTTTCATAGTTTTGAAAGGTTTGCGAGATACAAATTTGTTCGTAAACTACTACAGCGGCAATTTTTTTCAAAAAATTGGACATATGCCAAAAATTGTAATAGATAAGTTAACATAACTTAGGTTCTCTAAACTCAGAATTAGAAGACCAATCGAACCATGTAAAGAAAAATATAGGTTTCCGTTTAAAATAAGAAAGTTGGTACCAATTTTTGGCACACCCTGTATAGTTGGAGGACTGAAAATATTTTAGATAGAACGGGCATGATTGATTATGGCTGCATACCAAATTTCAAGTTTCTAGTTCAACTGCAAGTTGAAAAACTTCTAATGAATGGCCTACGTGAATCACCCTGTATAATGCACATGAAATACGGGTTTTTTTCTGTTAGTGTCAGATTATTCCATGGGTATGCAATATCTATTATTCTTGTATTATGCAAAAACTTATGTTTGTTTTTAAAAATAGACACTAGACATTTATACATGTACAATAATTGTACATACCATAAATGGTCATAGTTGCAGCTAAATCTTTTTTATTCATTAACAGAATTTTGTCAAATAAGTATCTGTAATCTTAAAATAGAAATATGTACTTAATACTAATTATGCCGAACCCTATATAAAACAAATATGGCAGTAAAATACCGATACCTGGTATAAAATAAATAAACAAATTTAGTTTTCTTCGTCAGTGTCTAATTCTTCCGAGTCCTCATCGTCGCTTTCATTATTAACACGTATAATGAGTGGCATAATTTCTTCAGTATGAACGTCTGGATGATGTGTGTCTAAAATCAATTTATTTGTGTTCATTCCACATAGCACGAACGGCTTCGTCACTAAAACCATCTTCCTCGATGTGTTTGTCGTAGTACTCCTTACAAATTCTCCAAACAAGTTCTATTGGGTTGAACTGATAGTGATATGATGAAAGCCGCAGTACTTCATGTCCATGCTCTCTAATTAAATTTTCAACAACATAGTGTTGCTCTGTTCTGTTAGTTTCAACTATTTGGAACAATTCGACATTATGTGCGGTATCACTGAAATCCATGTTTTTCGTCTTTTACCAAGTTTGTATTTTTTCTTTCATCCAAGATCGGGTTTGTTGCTTTTCTTTAGCCTGAGAGTGGTACTTAGCATAATCTAAAACAATAATGCTTGAATTTTGTGACCCCGGCAAAAATCTCTCTGTCAGCCTCTTTTCAAAATTTTCAGAGTTCATGTTGTCCTGGTAATCTGCTGACTTATTCTTGGTGAATAAAACTAAACTCGCACCTTCAGCAAAGCCATCCTGCATGTGCAACTATATATCTTTTACCTTTTGTATCTGTACGACGCCTTTTCGATTTACTGGAATCATCTTGTCAAAAACCTTCCTCCTCTGGTAAAGAGTCACGTTTCGTCTAAGAACACATTTTTGGGGTCATTACTTTTCAAATTCTTTACGTATTTGCGTAAAAACGCTAGCCGTTTTAGATAAATTTGTGATCTTTCACACGGTACTTTTCTATTGTCATCTTTTTAAAAGGAAAAGCTTAATTTTTTATTCACTTTATACAAACTGGTACTGCCAGTATCAACTATTGCTCTAGATTTTAGCTATTCTAAAAGGATGGTTTATGATCAGACACCATATCGTAAATAACATTTTTATTTCATATTTTACAGCATCGTGTATAATAACTCTGTTTTGGACTTCTTACGATTCCATTTAACCGAAGCTTGAAGTTCCACATTTTCTTTGTCGTTTCTAGCTATTTTTCTTAGAGTCTTTTAATTGATTTTTAAAGCCTCACCCACTTTTATTGACAATATACTTCCACCATTTTCATTTTCCTTTTGAAATTATTCCAACAAATTAAAAAAACTGCTGTGGTTGCGGATTTAAAAATTCACCAGGATACATGTTTACTATTTTAACAATAGAAGAAGACTAAATTGCCCTCTTAGGAACTAATTGAAATAAGTGCACTATATCGGCTACACCCGACTTCTAAGAAAATCGACGCGCCTCTGAAATCGCCTGCCTCATTCGACGACGACACGCGTTACGCAAATTGGTTTGCTGTCGAACAATGGAAATGCCGCACGTCAGTCTTAACTTGACCACATAGATTAAAACTTACGTTACAGATTAGGTTACAAACAATATTTCAATAAAGACAAGGAAGGATAGAGCTCCGGACGATATTCCTTACACTATACGACCGAGATTCTATCAGCGAAGAAACTTTATAATTCAATTCGGCAAAGCATTTCCTCATTATTATAGGCACTTTTATCACTGTTTCAATTCTTTTCATTACATAAAGGGCTTGATTTTTCCAGTTTTCTGTGGGATTGAGGCCTTGGTAACGAATTTGGGGATTAAAATACCGTTTTCACAAATTCAGCCGTAGTTCTTCGGTTCTAGCTTTTCACCAAGCCAATATGACTCATTGTTCACAGGTGTACTTGGTAATAACATCTGAAAGGGTAAATATGAAAGGATAGAGGTTTATTGGAAGATTACCCATTTTTCATAGAACGTTTTCATCGACGCATTAGTTTGCATTTTTTTTTTATTTCAGGTAATGCAGAATTTAATTTTGAAAATTGGATATTTTTATAAATATTTTGTAAAATTCTTAATTTTTCAGAAAAACACAAATATGCAACTTAAATTTAAAAATTATGTTAATCTTCCTATATCGTAGTTTTAAATCTAGCTATTTAGCAAACCACTGAAATTATTGAGTGAAAATTCATAGTAATAGTCTTTTTATGGTTCTACTTACTTACTCATAGTTTTTTTACATATACGTTCTAAGAAAAAAAAGTTTGGGCAAAAATAATAAATTCTTCCCTATCGGATGTCTCTTTCTAGGGAATGGCCACCTTAAGTGAGATTTTAACGCAGAATAATAATAACAATAAATTATGTACTATAATATCTAGATATGTACACACATTTTCTTTATTTTTTAAACTATTTATAATATGTAAATAAGCCAAATATTATTTTTGTTTCAGATTGAGCTCAACAGTATGTATGCCATGTATAAGAGGGGGTAGTATGGAAACATAACAAAATAATGTTTATAATGATTACGCCAGACTTTTGATAGCAATTGTTATTATTTAATTTTCGAGAAATTATTACACAATAGCAAGATGCGATATTGTAGTGGAAAAAAGTTAATATACGTCAAAAGAACAGACATGAAGATATTATTAATCATTGTTATTACATATGTAATTATTTTTTTAATTATTATACAAGTAAACATATTTGATTTATTTCACTCATTTATTACAATAAAATGCAAATACTCAATGTATTGAATATTGATGCTTTCGAAAATATGACCTTATCTTCAAGAGGGAGTCTTCTTTCTAAATATTTTGTATTCGATACAAAACGCATATTTCATTTTTTTTTCTTCTGTTTATTTTTAGTACCTTACCCTAATTGCATTCAACTTTTTCTATGAATATTGTCACATACTGAAACAAGATATAGATATGTATATTTATTTATAAAGTATATGTATGTGGACAGTACTTTCAAAAAGAAAAGGGACATTTAGGGACATTGCAAGAAGTTTTCCAAACATATTATACACTGTGTACATAAAGTATGGAATGAATTCATTAATTCTGAATACCAAAATATTATGGCAATAGACTCAAACAGGTCGATTTTTATTTTTAAGTGGGCAACTTTTTCTTTAGGTTTTTAACTATGATGTCATCGCTGCTTCGGTTATGAAGTCATTTCATTTTTTTTTTTATTGGAACGCCCTGTATATTTTTTCATTTTCAGACTCTCTGTAAAACCTATACTACTTAGGGTCTAGATTTTATAACTTCAGAGCTGCAGACATTTGAAAATATTCTTTTTTCAAGTCACTGTAGATGATGTTCAATCCTATGTCATTAATTAAGTAAATTAAAAGATGCTCGTTTTCTTAGTTCTATAGATTTGCGTCATGCGTTCAACCAAATACTTCTTGAACCCTCTTCTCGCCCTAAGACTGCATTTGCTGTCCCAGGGAGAGGACTTTTTGAGTATGTCGTAATGCCATTTGGTCTTTGAAATAGTCCAAAAACTATGGTTAGGCTGATGGACCAAGTAATTGATCCCTCATTAGAGCGTTTTGCTTTTGTATACTTGACATAATTATCGCCACACCAGATTTTGCCGCTCATATTGACTTATTGAAAAAGGTTTTTAATCGACTTGAGTCTACCAATCTGACAATCAATTTAAAGAAAAGTGAATTTTGTCGTTCTTCACTTACGTATTTCGGTTATGTAGTACAGACCCTTCAAAAGTCGAGGCTATAGTTAATTATCCGATTCCTAAAACCACTACCGGAATTAAAAGATTAATTGGGTTAGTCGGTTGGCATCGTAGATTTATTAAAGATTTTTCTGCTCTTTGTGCACCTCTAACTGATTTAATTCGAAATTAAACGTAGGATAACAACTGCTCCTATTTTAGTTAGTCCCTAAGCAGTTTGTTATTCAATGTGATGCATCCAATACAGCTATTGGATATATTTTATACCAGAAATGTGACGATATCGAACATCCTATTGCTTATGTTAACTTCTTGTCAACTTAAATACACAACGAGTGAAAAAGAAGTATATACCTGTCTCATGGGAAATAGAAACTTACCGAACATTCATTAAAGGGACTCACTTTAAGGTCGAAACCGATCATGCATCGCTGATCTGGCTTTCTACTCTTTCTAACCCTTTAGGTCGTTTGGCCAGGTGGGCTGTTAAACTATTGCAATATGATTTTGAAATCGTGCACAGGAAAAGTTCTCTTAATATAGTAGCTGACGCTTTATCACGTGCTGTTCAAGACCTTTGGTTTTAGATGTATCTATCACCTTTCAAACGAGACAACTGGTATAATAATATGCTTAAGAAAATCTGAGAAAAGCCTGGGTCTTACCCTGCTTTTCGTGCTGAGAACGACATTATATATAATCATGTTTTTTGTCACCAACCAGAAATTAATAACTTGTCAGATTGGAAAATTGCTGTGTCTACTGCTAATCATGATGACGAAACCGCTGGACATTTTGGAGTCTCCAAAACCCTTTCTCTTATTTTAGAACTTTATTATTGGCCTGGTATTCGCAGAGATGTATATCTTTATGTTAAAAAATGTACTATCTGTTTGGCTAGTAAAAGCCCAAATTTACCTAGAGCTGGTTTAATGGGGTCATATCGAAAAGTAAATTTTCCATTTCAACTTATTTCTGCAGATTTGTTAGGTCCGTATCCTTGTTCGAAAAATTTAAATCGTTATGTTTTAGTAGTAGTAGACTGGTTTACGAAATATGCTTTAGTCCATCCTATGTCAAAAGCCACGTCCAAAGGTATCATAGTAATTCCTGTTTTATTGTGATATTTTACAATTAAATAGCAAATGACAACATAAGGAATTAACTAATTAAATGTTCAAATTGAAAACCTTCTTGTGCCTGGAAGTATTTCAAACGATCAATGAATTTTTGTTGAACTTTATAGTTTCTTGAGAAATGTTGTTCCATTCTAATCTAATTTTGTTTTTTAATTCTTGGTGACCCCAAATTAAAGGTTTTTAGGTGACCCCAAAGGAAAAATCTACAGGGGTAAGATCCGGTGATTTTGGTGGCCATTCAACAGTACCACGTCTTCCAATCCACCTAATCCGAAAAAAATATACTTCTTACTTGAAGGGGATTATCATTGCATATATTCACTATAGTGGCGTGTGTGTGTCGGAAAAAACGAGAAAATGGTAAATATTTTGAGCCGGAATGAAATTACCACCCCCCTCGTTTCCGAGGATGCTGAACACGATGGCGGTGTCAGAATTTCTCTTTGGGTTTGCACAACCCCTCAAACAGGCCAAAAACCACCCCCTAGAGGGGTTAAACGCGATTTAATAGGTTTCCCTTCAGAAAATAGTACTTTCCTCCCGTTTTCAAGGATGCTGAGCACGGTGATGGTGTTCGTAATTGCGTCCGACCCCTACCAACCCCTCCACCGGCCAATACTCGTCCCCGAAAGGGGCGAATATTTTTTTCGGATTATCAGCGGCAAATGTATATTCCCCCCGTTTTCAAGGATGCTGAGCACGGTAGTGGTGTTCCCCATCGCGTCCGACCCCTACCAACCCCTCCACCGGCCAATACTCGCCCCCGAAAGGGGTGATTTTTTTTTCGGATTATCAGCGGCAAATATGTATTCCCCCCCGTTTTCAAGGATGCTGAGCACGGTGGTGGTGTTCGTAATTGCGCCCGACCCCTACCAACCCCTCCACCAGCCAATACTCGCCCCCGAAAGGGGTGATTTTTTTTTCGGATTATCAGCGGCAAATATGTATTCCCCCCCGTTTTCAAGGATGCTGAGCACGGTGGTGGTGTTCGTAATTGCGCCCGACCCCTACCAACCCCTCCACCAGCCAATACTCGCCCCCGAAAGGGGTGATTTTTTTTTTTCGGATTATCAGCGGCAAATATATATTCCCCGTTTTCAAGGATGCTGAGCACGGTAGTGGTGTTCCCCATCGCGTCCGACCCCCTACCAACCCCTTCACCGGCCAATACTCGCCCCCGAAAGGGTTGAATTTTTTTTTCGGATTATCAGCGGCAAATATATATTCCCCCCGTTTTCAAGGATGCTAAGCACGGTGGTGGTGTTCGTAATCGCGTCCGACCCGTACCGACCCCTCCACCGGCTAATACTCGCCCCCGAAAAGGGTGATTTTTTTAAAAAATACTTATAACATATATAATCAGCATCCTTGAAAACGGGCGGGAATACATATTTGCCGCTGATAATCCGAGAAAAAAAATTCACCCCTTTCGGGGGCGAGTATTGGCCGGTGGAGGGGTTGGTAGGGGTCAGACGCGATGGGGAACACCACTACCGTGCTCAACATCCCTGAAAACGGGGGGGAATATATATATTTGCCGCTGATAATCCAAAAAAGAAAAAAAATTAACCCCTTTCGGGAACGAGTATTGGCCGGTGGAGGGATTGGTAGGGGTCGGACGCAATTACGAACACCACCACCGTGCTCAGCATCCTTGAAAACGGGAGGAAAGTACTATTTTCTGAAGGGAAACCTATTAAATCGCATTTAACCTCTCTAGGGGGTGGTTTTTGGCCTGTTTGAGCGGTTGTGCAACCCCAAAGAGAAATTCTGACACCGCCATCGTGTTCAGCATCCTCGAAAACGGGGGGGGAGAGGTAATTTCATTCCGGCTCCAAATATTTACCATTCGTCCGACTCACACACGCCACTACTAATATTTGACAGAATTCCATTCTTCGGTCTGGATCATCATCAGATAACTCTTGCACAAGACGTGCCTTAGAAGGATGCCACTTTTGTTGTTTTAACACTTTGTGTACAGAAGTAAAAGGAATATCAAAATCTTGGCCAAGCTGGCGAACGCTATTGTGTGGATTCTCTTCCATAGCCAGAAAAACATTTAATTTGGTATCCTCGTCAATAACCTTTCTTTGGTAGATCATCTACGGAACCAGCCTGTCTATATTTTTTCTCAGTTTTGCTCACTGTTGATTGGCTTATGAATCTACCTGGATACTTAATGTTAAATAAAACACATACATACTTCTTCTTGGGTTAGTGCTCTGTCACTGTACCCAGTCATCATAAGAACTTCTATTCTCTGAGATACAGACAAACGCATTGTTATAAAGCAGAAGACACAAATTAATAAGCAGTTATTAATTTAACACTGACAAGGCAGAACTGTAGATAAGATTTTGTTTTTCCCTTTGACATGATGCGGACCATACCAGCCTACTTAAAGAAATATTACAAAAGACCTATTCGGCTACTCGTTTTTGTAGGATCATCTAAAGACGTGCTTTATAAAAAATGAAATCCAGACCTTAAAACAATTCTTTATGTCATTATTTACTGTTCATTTGCTATTTTATTGTAAAATATCACAATAAAATAGGAATTATTTAATTTCAGAAAAGAATATATTCAAATATCTTCGAACTTATAAACTCTAGACCCTAAGTAATAAAGGTTTCTAAATTCAGATTTCCATAGAGTCTGAAAAGGAAAAATATACAGAGCGTTCCGTAAAAAAGAAAATAATGTGTTATAACCGGAACAGCGATGACGACATAGCGGAGCTACCAAAGCAGAAGGTGCACGATTAAAAATAAAAATCGACCTCTTCGTGGTTTTTGCCATAATATTTGCATATTCAGAATTAATGAATTTATTTCATACCTTATGTATACAGTGTATATCTCTAGTGCTTGGGTGATTGTTTGCAACAAAAATTTTAAAAATGTATGTTCACTTTATATTATATCTATTGTATGTCTACTTTAATTTACTTAAGTACTTATCTCTCCTGTACTCTTTTTATATTCCCACAGTTATAACCATATGCGCAAATTGTATTTATATACTTATCTAAAAAATGAACAATTGGAATTTTTTCTTGTGATTTTTGTTATGTTTACCTCTTAGAGATTTAGGTTGTCTGAATTTTGTAGCCGGTATGCTCCCATTCTGACCATCCATTTGGATCATACGCTATGCGTATCTGAATCTATAGTTTAAAAATTAAAACGACGAATTAAACAGGTGTGCCATAATTGCAAAATTTTGCAAATTTAGATGAAATTTGGTAGGTATGTGGTGATATGAGAATTCTCTGATAATGAGACGTTCAAGCCTAAAGATTCAAAACGACGGATGTTTTATTTTACTTCGAAGAAACTACATAAGAACCTAATAAAAATGATAAACGTATATTTTTGAAAAATTAAATCTTTTTGCCTTATATATATGTGATAGCTAGATGATAATAGTAGCACTAGTTCTATGTAAGGAAATATTTCCCAGCATCATCTCTAAATTCAATTTATTATGCATTTGAGGTTATGTATTAGAATAGCTTATTGGCTAAGCAAGTATTTTTGATTCTTCAAAAATGGTTATTTATTAATATTATTATGTTTCATATTCACAGCTAAGTTGTTGATAAAAGGCGAACGTGATCAGAAACAAGTATCGGTTTAGCAGGCCTAAAATTCAAGATAAACAAAATATACTTATCAAAGGAAACCATTTGACTCACTTCGTAACTTATTTTTAATTTGAAACGTTTGATAACAAGATATCTCGGGTATTAAAGTTGTTTACTGCACGGGAAGGAAATAAAACACACTTAATTCTTGTCCCAGTTTCGACATAATAATAGTGATGAACTTTATCTATATTTATTAAATGATTTGTATGTACTATTTTTAAAATTAATATATATTTTATTTGTGCACTTGCAGTTTATTTACCGTTTTTAGTCCATTTTAGCATTTTTTTTCAAATATGTGTTAAATAAAATTCCTTTTTCGAATTTCT
Organism: Stenurella melanura; assembly: GCA_963583905.1. Classification (NCBI taxonomy): domain Eukaryota; kingdom Metazoa; phylum Arthropoda; class Insecta; order Coleoptera; family Cerambycidae; genus Stenurella; species Stenurella melanura. Next base: position 58,493,634 of record OY757314.1, on the reverse strand, counting down.
TATCCACTAAAAAAACATTTTACCCTTGTTGTACTGTTCGTGCCGAATTAGATGTTTCCACGCATTGTAGAATTAAACTTAAAAATAAGTGGTTCAATGAGAAATTTAGAATGTAATTAATAAGAGTATGTACTGATTCAAAGTTCGATATGAATTAAGTAAAAATATTCAATATGCATCTTATTAATTAGATACGCACAAAACAAATCAGATCTGCTTATCACTCATGGCAAGTGGGACACATCCCAAGGCTGCTTAACCTCAACTATATGTATATCGATGGAGTGAATGTAACACTGGACCGGCACAAATAAACTCAAATTCTTTGCAGGATATGTGTGTGTAATTTTGGACTGGGGTTAAGAGGATCAGTATTGATGACAATAAATTTTATTGGAGTTTTTGTGGCTTGTGGCTATCTTATGCTTTTATAGACGACTATATAATTTTTCAGAACTAAACACTTGAATCGCTTCTTAAAGTGTCATATAAGATTTTCCAACTTTTGTAAATGTACTAATTTGATAAGGATGACTCACTCACCACGCTCTCGAAGTATCCTTATGTAGATGTTTGTCGTAAATTCAAAGAAAATCTCAAAGAACCGTGCCTAGGTTCTGTAGAATCTCAGGAGTCCTAAAGACTGTTCTGGTCCGTATCCAATGAATAAATGTCGGAAAAACTGTATACAAGTGAGATATCGTTTGAATGATCTAAATATAAGGATTCCAAGATTTTTTTAACTTTTTCGTAACATAACCATTGAAATGTTCATTTATACCCCCCCCCCCCTTTATTTTCGAATACATTGATAAACGTTCTAAAATAAGTGAAATGTTTCATCCACTGTGGAAAAAGAAAACTATAAACAACTTTCTATTAATTATATGATTAAAAGAATTTATACATTCCACACATAATCCGGTTAGTAGGGACAAAAAGGCCTTTATCTTATAAAATAAGGGGTAAAAATGATTTTGGTACATTTTTTTCAGTTTCCCTGATGAAGAATCCAAATTTTCAACCTTGGAGGAGAAGAAGCGCGAGTCGTCATCTTGGATTTAAGGTGCTAAAATTGTTTTTTTCAAAATAGTTCCTTAATGGTTTATCCTACAACCAGAATGTCTGTAGGGGTAAATAGCAAAATAAGTAAAGCAAGCTGGTAAGAGTACAGAATCTTGAAATTCGGAATATGTACTAGAAGCCAAGGTCTCAGATTATTTACAATATTTTTCAACCCCCCACCCCCATCACCCGGAATTATTAAAGGGCTTTATAAAATAAAATTGAGATATTCACTTGAAATTTGGTACATGTATGTATTATAACTTCTGGAACTAGATTACATTTTGAGATGATTCCGTTGAAGGGTTGTGGGTTAAATAGGGGTAGATAGGGGAAAATAAGTAAGGCATGCTGGTAAGAGTACAGAAACTTGAAATTCGGCGTATGTTCTAGAGGCCAAGGCCTCAGTTTTCTTAATAATATTTTGGGTTGGGGGTTAAATAGGAGTAAATAGGGAAAAGTAAGTAAATCAAGCTGGTAAGAGTACAGAAATTTGGGATTTGGTGTGTATACTAGATACCGAGACCTTAAATTTCTTTATAATATTTTTCAACACCTTCACTCCATTATTAATGGGATTGTTAACATAGAATTGAGATATTCACTTGAAAGTTAATACCACATCTGATTGAGATGATTCCATTGAAGGGGTGGGAGGTGGTAGGTTGTGAATAGGGAAAAACAAGTAGTGTAAATTAGAAACTTCATTTTTAACGTATATAGTAGACACTAACGCCTCAGACTTAAAGTGACTTGGATGAAAAATCTGGATGTGGAAGTAGTGATTCCTTAGGCAGCGATTTTTTAAAATTATTTCGAGTTATACATTACATAATTATTAACTTTGTAAACTCAAAATAATTTCCACACCGCCACGAAGTAGAATCTAAATATTATTCAATTATGGGACTATACCCCCGTACCAAAAAGCAGAAGGCAACGCTATATTATTATCCTCTAAATTTTAAGCCACCCTATGTATAAATAGATCCAGATGTATATATGTATATAGAAAGCTATCCTAGTATTAGCATTATAAAATTTTATGACGAATTGCAATGTTATCTTACATGAAATTTATTACTCACATGCAATGAGTTTTTATTATTTTAAATGTCAGCACCTAATGGTCCATTTTACATAATAAAGAAATAATAATTATTATGACCACTCTATTTTGTCATAGATTATCAGGAGGATTGTATTGACATTTCCTAATTTAGACAGGTTCAAAGCACCTAAATACGTGTTCAACTGGTACTTACATTATGATTTGGCATGTTTATTTGACTAATGTTTTTTTGTCATTTTATGTGTAGTAATTTATAAAATCTTTAGCGTCAATCAATGCAAATATTTTGCAAACAAGATGTCCAGTTGTAATTAAAACATCGATTAAAAAAATATTTTACAGAGTCATTTAGTGCCTTCTAAAATAAATCTTATTCTCAATTATGACCAACCAACAGTCCTATTTTGTGTTGTCTTTTTAAGTGAAAGAAGGAAACATGCCTGGCTTTGTCAATTTTTGAACGAGGGCACAAATTATTTAAATATTTCCATCCGTGCAGCTCAAACTCCCGAACAAGGGTAACCCTTGAATGCCTCATCCAAAAATACCCCATAAGGTAAGACATAAAAAGAAGGAGTATAATCACGTTTTCTTTCATAGTAAGGCCCCATCTTATTTCAACACAATGGACGCTATGTCATAGAGATCTACCTAAATCACTGAAGTGGGGTCTATCACTGGATTTGACATCGCTATACACTTATTTACAGTGATTTATTTTATTATAAATGAAGCACACATTATATCCAGTGTCCGAAATTGCTTCCTAAGAGAGCTACGACAGTTTGAAGATGACAGCCAACATCTAGTTTTCATATAATCGCCATTAGTGAAACTTGGCTTACACATAACATAACAGATGATTTAGTACAACTAAACGGTTATACATTCGTAAGAAAAGACAGAGGAGGAGCAGGCAGAGGAGGAGGAGTAGGATTATATATAAAAATGCAATTTCTTTCAATCTTTTAGTAACTAATAATAATGTAGAAGATATTTGGGTTAGTTGTTAATCTAAACAAGCTAAACGTTGCCATTGGTTGTGTTAACAAGCCACCTTCATATAATTCTAATGAGTTTGTCACCGAATTTTAAAATATTCTTATTAATGTTTTGCCCAAATTTGATAAATTCATTTGTTTAGGTGATTTTAATATTGACTTATTGAATTTAAATAATCTTACTACACATTTTATTAACATTTTAGATAGTTCCAGCGTAAAACAAATTATTAATTCTCCAACTAGAATTACTGCTAGCACAGTTGCATTACTAGACTTAATTATTTTATCGAAGGAATGTACTGTTTCGGAAGTGGGACCAAATCACTCTTGGATGTCTCGGATCACGAATTAATTTTTGCACATATTTATTTTAAAAAACAAAGGTTTCAAGCAGCACCTCATACCCACAGAAATATGAAAAACATAGATACTGATTGGCTTTACACTCGCTTACAATCAATTCGTTGGCGTAATATTTATGACCTTGTTGGTATTGATATGAAAATGTCACTTTTTAATGAGAATATTAATGTTCTAATGGACCTACATGCACCTTTAAAAACATGTACTTTCAATAAGCCATATAACCCCTGGTTCACAGATGACATAAAAGAACTTATCAAATTAACAGACAAAGCACTACAAAAATTCAAAAGAACTAATAATCCCCTACATTTTCAAGAATACAAAAATTAAAGAAAATTATTAGACGCGAGAAAAAAGCCTATTTAAACAATCCACTTAAAAATGATAAGGTAATTTGGTAAAAAATCAAAGAATTAAATGTGTATAGCAAACAAAAACATTCAAATATACCCGTTAATTTATCTGACCATAATTTAATTAATCAACACTTTATAAACTCTACGCCACGGAACGATAATATTAACAATAATGTAAACTACTACAATAATGTAAAGCAATCTGTAACCTCGATTCTTACACTCAAAACAGTTTCTGAAATTGAAATTAGTAAATACTTATTTTCAATAAAATCTCGAGCAATTGGAGCAGATGGTATTCATGTAAATTTCATAGTATTTTGTTTTCCATATATTTTAAAATGTATTTGTCATATATTAAATTTCTGTATTATAAATTCAGTTTTTCCCAGTGATTGGAAAATTGCTCATATCAGCCCGATTCCTAAAACTAAATCCCCTCAGGACTTTAACGATCTTAGACCAATAAGAATCATTTCCGTTTTATCTAAACTCTTAGAATATATTATCAAAGATCAAATTGTTGACCATTTGGAAATGAATAAAATACTCCCCGAAGAGCAATCGGGGTTTAGAACAGGTCACAGTTGTGCGGCTGCTCTCTTAAACGTTACGGACAATATAGTGCACAGTGTTGGTCTTGTTAGATTACTCAAAGGCATTTGACACATTACATCATGACACCTTTCTAGTCATTTTAAAATTTATCGGATTAGGGGACTCTGGTGTTACTTTTATAAAAAATTATTGACAAAACAGAAAGCAAAGAGTAGTTCTTAACAATGTGCTTTCTCATTCGCTTGATATTCTTTGTGGAGTGCCGCAAGGTTCTTCATTGAGACCAGTTCTTTTCACTATTTACACGTCCATGTTTCCCTCTATTCTAGATTACTGTAGCGCGCAGATATATGCAGACGATACACAAGTATATTTTTCATTTGACCCAAAAGCCCTACTCAACAGTTGGCAAATAATAAATAGTGATTTAGAAAAGCTGTACACAATTTCACTTGAACACTCTTTACATCTTAATCCCAGAAAATGTGCTACAATGTTTTTTGGTAGACGGATAGACAGAATCAAACTAACACTCAATGTGCAAATAAAAATTAATAATACTGCTATTTCGTTAAAAGATGAGGTAAAAATTTTGGGTTTAACACTTGACACCGAATTAAGATTTCAGAAGCATATATCTCTCTGCATTAGAAAAGCCATATCTAAATTAAAACTTTTATATAATTCTCGACATATACTCAACTTCAATTTAAAAAAAACATTGTGTGACTCTTTAGTTCTTTCTATATTTAATTATTGCGACACCGTCTATGGACCATGTCTGTCAGCTACTACTTCTCAAAGAATACAAAAAATACAAAACTGTTGCTTAAGATTTATTTTTGGTATCAGAAGGCGAGACCCAATTAGTTATAAATTGAATGAATATAAGTGGTTAAATACGAGAAATAGACGCCTTCTCCACCGTGGCACCTTGTATCATAAAATTATACATTCTTGCAGACCCTCATACCTCTACAGAAAAATTAGATTACGAACTGAAGTTCATAATCTAAACATAGGATTTAAAGGTTCTCTTACTCCGCCTCGTCACCTAACTGCAATATTTGAAAGATCTTTCTCTTTCAACATTGCTAAATTTTGCAACTCCCTTCCTCTGCCTCTGAAATCCCAGTCTGTTTTAGCTTCCCAAAACGTTACAAACGTCTTTTACTTGGTTGATATGAAGTAGCATAATAGGTATTCATTGTGATAGGTATTCTTTATAAAGCAGAATAGATAAGGCTATATAGTCATCTTACTTACCTGTTCTTTAAGAACTCCATCTACTACTTACTTGGTTAAGTGTAAATACAGCTGTAAGCATTGTGCTGTACAGCTGAACTTCGCCATTTCGAATTATAATATATTTTGTACTTATATTATTAACATTTGTAATTTTACTGAATAAAGTGTATTATTATTATTATTATGATTATTATTACTATTTTTTTTAAATTCGAAGCCTAGTTTGGGCACAACAATGACATCTTCATCTCAAAGTGTGTTATATTCTTTTGTCTCAAACTTTTCGACTATTTGACACATTATTTGAATAATATTAAATAAAAAAATATTTCCTTAATAGAAATGATGTTTAGTTTATGAGAAAGACGGCATTGGAAATGTTAGTGCAGTGAAGAAGTTCCTATCTGAGGGATCTGGAGTAAGGTTAACCGATCCGGAAAAACAGTACCGGCCCGGGAGAACATCAATTCTGACACATTCCCGTTTTGTTACGATAGCCAGGTTTTTTCCAATATATTTCATAAAATGAGTATAAAATTTGTTCATTTTTTAAAAGATTTAATTCAACGATTTGAAAAAATCGTCAACTGGATATATACTACAAATATGGATAATCAGCATGCATTAGCACCAGCCCATTAACTATCGCGTAACGTCCGACCGGCCACAAAACGATCGGTCCTTCAGGAATTCATCCGTTGTCCCAGCTGGCCCATTCATCACTGACGATAACCTGAAATTTTTCGGTAGGATTAAAAAATATTATATTTTCTTATATTTTGATTTATTACGTTATCAAGAAGATACATTTCTGCAAAAAATATGTGCGTTGGAGCCAGATCCAAATTCTGTATTCATTGATGTATCAACTGCCAATTTTGTTTCTACGGATTACCCCCTTTTTCAATGATATCGAAAATTTTAGAAAAGATACAAAAGGACAGGGCTACAGAAATACTTGTTTTCCCTAACTGGCCAACCCAACCATGGTTCTAAGTAATTTCGATCTCTTAACTGACGATAACATAGCTTTCCCTTAACATGGTAATTCATTAGTTTTTGCTTTAAAGGAAAACATTCCCTACACCAAGCTATTTCACTGGTGGTAGGGCGATTATCTGGCACTTCGATTAATAATAATTCTGGAATCGTTGATTCACTTTCCATATACCATTTCATACAAAAATGGCGGGAACGAATTTCTGTTCACTTTGTATCACTTAGGATTTATCTCAACTTCAAGTCAGTTAAAAACTGTCTTCCCGCCGTGAATTGTTGTCTTAAATACCCTATAAACTGAATCTGAAAAATTTTAACAAGGTCCATAACCTTCTCGTGCGGTAGCAGTCTAGATACATCTTCTGTATGTTTCTAACTTTTAGAAATGTCGTACTACTAGTTTCTCAGAGATGGCGTACAGAGGTAACACACTACCGGTTTTTATAAAGGGAATGAGTCCAGTTGTGGATGCTAATAATAATAAATGCAGTGTCCTATCATCCCAGCTACTTATATTGTCAACACCTAGGGGACGCAAGAGGGTAACAACATTATTATCAGGTGTTCTATGCGCTGGACTTTCTTATTCTTCTTTTAGCATGAATAATTGTATAGATCCGCTCTCACCTTCGTTTTGATTTCAGTGCAAAGGATGAGAAAATCATCAAACCACTGTTATCTAGTATTGTCTTATTTGGCTAAAATGTTCCCATTAGATGTTGAGCTTAAAAGACTAGACGCGAAAGCTAGTTACCTTCTTGATTTCTACCATCAGCTCATAGGATACAAACCTTGTCGAAAATATTTTTCTAGAATCATAAAAAATAAGAATTCCAGCTAAAATAAAAATTTCAGGTCCCGGGAAAAATACAACCTCTGTTTGTGTTCCATTTATTTTATAGAAAAACCTGAATTATGTGTTGCATTCACTTTAGACTACTACAGAAACATGACATTAAGTAAATAAATACATATTTTTTTAAATTGTTCTAATGACGACTCGCGACATCTGGATACTTATCAAAAACCTTACCATTCAACCTTAATTCAAACAATATGCAGATAGATAAAAGAAATGCTGCAGATGGATGGCATTGATGTTTTGATATTCAGCAAATATAGTGTGAGACATGCAACACTTGAAAGCATGTAAATATGGTTCAACACAACGCAACGGATTAGTTCAAAGATTCAATGGTTTTCAATAACTTTAGTTAAATTAAGTAAAACATGGTTACTTTTCACTCAGTCGCACTTGTGCCTTTTTGACCTTTGAACATTTACCAGCACTGCCATAGATGGATGGAGATGTGATGAATAATTCAAATATTGATCGACTTACGTGTAAGAAAGATCCAATCCTAATTATTCGAGCATCGTAGTTCTTCAATGATAGGGCCCACCCGCCACATTCATCCCCAATCGATTCGTTCAGCCACAAAATAAACTGAACACGTAGCCACTAACTGTTAGTTGATATGGATATTGTATGATTTTTGTTAACGTTTTCAAAATTTGTGCGTGAATCATGGCTGTACCTACCAATGCCATCATAGAAGGACTACAATGCTCGAATAATTAAGATTGAATCTTCCTTATAGGCTAGGCCCAATTTTATAAAAAGCCTTGCGAAATCACTTTTAGAAGTAAATCATATTGCTTTTTGTCAACTTATGTTTTTAAGGTAATTCGATCCCGCTGATTCCTAAAATTTCGGTAGTCATCTCGAATTCGGGGTTGAACCACCCCAAAACCACCCGTAAAGGTACATTTTTTCAATTAATTAAGACTATCTTCGTAAAAAGTGAATTGAGAGAATAATGTCAAGAGAGTTCAAATGTAGTCTATAAGATTTTCTTTGGTGATGCTTATACAGTTATAATTCTACTAGCTCATTGGCGTGCAATGGGGTCTACAATCAAAATACAACAAAATTAGATAATCATAGATGTTCAGAAGGATATTTCTTTACATTGTGTGTAAGATATATTCAGATTTTCGTCATTTTGTAACGTTTGAAATTCCATGGGCGCCCAAAAGGAGTAAGCAACTATCATGTGTGAGTTTGAACATTTCCTTTTGTTTCAGAATATACATTAAAATTTATTCACTTGTTAGTTTTAGCTCAGAAGATATTGACTTTAGTGCGTGTGTATTGTTTATGCGCGATAGAAGGTAAAGGACTGTCCCGCTTATCTGAGGTAACACATTTTCGGACAACACCACAAAATAAAAATTGGACCAGTGTAGTTTTGAAACAGATGAATATTTTACAAAGTGATGTCGCGAAAAATCTTAAGTATCATAAGTCATATTATTCGGATTATGGGACCTCGAATTCGAATCCTGGCCAGGACATGGATGTTAGAGGTGTTTTCAAGAAAGTTACTGAGACGATAGTAGTGAACTAGGCCTCTGTTGAGTAGTACAAGACGTCCGGTCGCTATTATCACTCCGGAGTTCTAGTCTCATCTGCGGCAGACGGCAATGTGGTAGGGAATGGCTGTTTTGTAGTTGTCTTTGTATATTGTGTACATGCCCTGGTTGAGTGGTAGTGTAGCTATGGCTAAACTCCGCCAGTACGTTATTATAAATATGACATAAAAAATTTATTTAAAAACAGTGGGGTCGAATTACCCTTAATTGATAGGTTGTCAAAATCTGATATGATATGCTTCTAGGAGTAATTTTAAAACGAGTTCTTAGAAATCAAGCAAAGGCGGGCTACACCTTCTCTACGCCCGTGACATTTCTGACCTCACAGGTAATGAAAATCTAAATGCATATTACACATACCGTAAAGTAATATCCTTCTGAACCACTATGATGAACTATTTTGTTGTTCTTTTTGAAATATGTCTCATTTTAAACTCCCATTGCACGCCAATGAGCTACTGGAATTATAACTTTATATACATCATTTTAAAGAAAATTTTATAAACTGCATTCAACTTTCTTAACATTTTTCTCTCAATTCACTTCTTACGACGATATTGTCGGTACATTGAAAAAATCCACCTATTTGTTTTGGGGAGGTTCAACACCGAATTCGAGATGACAATTGAAATTTTCTGAATCAACGGGGTCGAATTGCTCTCAAAGCATAGGTTGGCAAAAAGAAATATGATTTGCTTCTAAACATTCGAATTTGAAGAAATAAACCTAGACTATTACGAGTGTCGATAAATCTTTCAGCTATATCTTACATTAAACATTTTATGTCAAAAAAAAAAACAGTTGCTTTTAGCAGTCTCCACACAGAACGCATACAAATGTTCAGGTTAACATTTCAGTATAGATCAGTTATTATTATTACTTATTTTAGACATAACTGCTAGTTAAAATAAATTATTTTCCGTTTAAAATATAAGTACTTCTTCGACGATCAAGCAGCTACAATAAAAACTGAATTATAAATCTTTTTAAATTCTTTAACTTCCAAATTCAAGTTTTTCACCCCTCATTAAACATTAATTATGTTAATTAAATTCATTAAACACACATACGGGTGAGTTTGTATAATTAAAAGTTAAGTCGAATATGGCGGGTTGTCTGTAACCGGGCGAAGAAACTCATGATTATTTAATAAGGCAGTGGCTCTCAAGGTGGGCGGTTCAAAGATATACATGAGATAAAATTTATTATCTGCTTCTTCCGTAAATTAAGAGTTATATAACTATAACACATTTTTAAATAATGAGAAACGTATTAAATATCGCTGTGATTAGTAAAGCAAAATGGGACTATTATAGAGTAAAAGTGTTGTAACTTTTGAAATAACTACAAATTCAAACATTGTGCGTAGTATACTAATGAATGTTTCACCATTTAAGATGGTGTCATGGGGGAACATATTTATATTACTTTAATTTGGCATACATTACACTTAAAGCTGTAAACTAAGAGGATAATGGAAAAGGAGTTGAATTTCGATGAAGGATAACAAATAGTTTCTAACTAAATCAAACTTAAGTACAAGACGAGAAGAACCTGAAAGCTCAAGGTGTCAATACTGCTTTCGGAATGAAATAATGCAAGATATTGACACAGTAAATTTATTTTTTGTAGTAAAGAGACATAGAAAATCGACAGATGATAACTACAGATTACTGGCATTAATGTCAATAATATTACATGTAGAGGAGCGAATTCGAGACTCTATCGTGCCGTTTTTTTTTTCTGGCGTAGAACCAGGTCAAACATGGTAGGTTTTGTTAAGCTTATCACTGGGCATAAGAAATCGTATTTCACGACATCTTTTCGTGGTCTGGACCTTTTTAATTAAAAAAAAAGGGAAAACATTGTATTTTAAATAAAATGTGTTTTTTTTTTGTTTCCACCGTCATATCTTCAATACTAATGTTGCTATCGACGTTGTTTTTTTTTTCAATTAAAGTACACACAATAGCGCTTTTAACTGTACTAATGGTTTTTACACAGTTCGCATTTTCATTTCCTTAAAAATTAGGAAAACTATATATTTGAATTTTACGTATTACAATTTTCACCAATCGATAAACTTTTTTATTTTTGAAAATTTTTATATACATACAGTGAAGCAAATGTAGCCCAAACATTAGAAAAGTTTTTGATATAATTATTTTTTTCCCAATGTGTATCGTTTGGCAACAGCGATTTTTTTTAAAGCGCACTAAATTAGTCATATGTATTATTGCGGCTCACAATCTAGGTATGTACGTACACCGCGTATGGAAGGTAGGATAAGATGCGTCTAACTAATATACTATTCTAATGTATTGCCCCCTCACCTTAACCGCGAATATCTCAAAAACGGAGGAACGGTAAAAATTGAGAAAATTATGTGTCTATTGTAAATCATTCACTGAAATTTGTATAATGTACATTGGACAGTTTTGAAGTGCTGCTAAGTTATATTGAAAAATGTCCTACTTTTTAAGGATATTTTGACAATACCAGTTTTAAATCCATTATATATTTGAAAATATGCCTACTATATAAATAATATTTTAGATGCCGATAAGGCATAGTATTTTTTGTACGAGGAATTTTTTTCATAATTTTTTGTTCTAAAATTTTGCAAGTAGGGCATTTTTCAATATAACTTAATAGAACCTCAAAACCGTCCAATGTACATTATTCAAACTTCAGTGAATAATTTACAATAGACACATAATGAACACATATTTTTTCAAATTTTCTCTGGTCCGCCATTTTTGAGATATTCGCGGTTAAAATGAGGGGTCAATACATTTGAATCGTATATTAGTAGTTTGCGGGATTTAGAGTATACGTATAAATACTGTTAATTAAATGCGATGCTGTAGAATATTCGCAATTTAGTTTTCTAAAATAATGGAGTGCATTATTTGTACGAAAATTGCGCGGGATGATGACAAATCTGTGGTACCAAGACCTAGGATACAAGGTTTGTTGTCACTAATATCTAGTGCTGAAAAAAGACGATATCGCGGAAATATTGTGTCAGAAAAGATAATATTTTAAATGACGAAATTTAATTAAAATATCATATAGACTGTCGTATAGGTAGACATGTTTTGAAAACACGAACGTTTTTTGCAATTATACAGTGCCGCCGCACCGCGCCGATTTGCAACAGATTCTGCACAGTACTTAACCGAATACGAAATATTAATAATAGATGGAGGGTTTAAATTAACAGAAAAAGTAGTTTCACTACATAAACGTCATTCAGAAATGACCAAAAATCTATTTAGCAAACAGGAAGATACCAGGATGGTTTTGCATGCAATGTACGAAACTAAATTTAGCAAACAAATATTGGTGAAGTCAGTTGATATAGATGTATTAATTTTACTTACTTTGACTTAAATGGAACTAATTTATTTATGCAACTTGGACACGGCACCAGCAGACAATTTTTGTCAATATAGAAGGTAGTGCAAAGTTTATGAAGTACAGTTTGTTCTTGTCTTCATTGTTTTACTGGTTGCGATACCACTAATGGTTTTTTAAAAATATTTAAAAAATATGCGTTTGATGTTCTTAAAGAATATTGCTGTTTTTCAAAATTATCGGAACTGCCATTGCTGTCTAAAGACGAAGCTTTAAAAATCTTTACAAAATTGATTCTAGTACTGTACAAAAACAAAAATAAACAAATTCAGATATTAAACGACCTAAGGATCAAATTAGCAACAACAACAAACGGAGCTTCCTTTAACTGAAGGTACCTTTTACCGCCCCTTCTTTTAAGGTAAACATATATATTTAAATAATAGATTTCCTATCTTATACATTTAGTTAACTATTGCAGGTTTATGTATCAACTTAGAATATCGTACAAAAGCAATATGCCAACTACACTTATAAATGCACATGGTTCAGGACGGAATTTAAGTGACGATGTTTGGACAATATTTTCATTAAGTATTTATTGTTCAGATAAAAATTGTGAAAATCGAAAATATGATTGTTAAAGAAGGCCTAAAATGTTGTAACGAGTGTAAATGTCGTACTTGAAATAGTTATTTAAAGGTTTCGATGAATGTACAGACGAACTAGAATGCTTTTAACGCAGGGACTACATAATTAAATACTCATTTGTCAATAGAAAAATAGTTGCAAAAAAATAAAGTTGTTTTATTCCTGCGTCTTGGTTTAATTCAATCAAAAATGTGTAATAACCTACTTATTAGGTAGGTACTTACTTTATAACAATGATTTATATTTACCTGCTTTTAAATATTTGTTTCCTTAAAACAACAAAAGGTAGGTTTATACCTTAGGTTCGTACCTATTTTGGAGCTGTTAATAAAAGCCCGATTAGTACACATGAACCCAACAACCGTAGTCCGCAGGCGGTAAGCAGTATAATGAGAGCCGGGCGCGCAAGAATATGTTTTAACCCGTTTTAAAAAAATCGCTGACTACATACTATAACCTGCACATCAAAAATTATGATTCTAAAAACTTTTTTCATATATTGGCTTCAATTTGTTCACAGCATGTATATACATATTTTAATAAATAAAAATTTTTGTCGATTGCTGAAAAATACATTCACGAAAATAACAACTTTAAGTTTGCTATTATTTTAACGATTAAAAAATATATATTTTATAATCACATTGTACATAGTTAGAAGCGTTATTGTGTCTATTTCAATTAACAGTTCTATAGCACAATTATTTTTAAAGATATAACGGTGGGGACGTTAAAAAACATGTTTCATGGAAAAATCATTTTATTACAGTTTTTTCGAAATAAAAAAGTTCCTGACCACCAGAAAATGTCGTGAAAAGTGGCTTCATGTACACGATCACCTAGTTAAAGAATCGAACTAAGTCTGGTTTGGTTCTACGCCAGTTTTTTTTTTTCTCGGAAACTAAGCGTCTTTGCTTCCCAATTTTACTCGTCTAATGGTAGTAAAATGATGGTTGAATATTTTTCGTTCTTAGACTTTAACATTAATAAGTAGGTTGTATTAATAATGCAGCATTAGAGAACACATACCGAATTAATCACAACTTATCGAAAAGATAGAAGAACAATACATGCTTACATATCTTTGTTTCATAGGCTACCATTACTACCAAATTAAGGGTTTTGACAAAGTGGTATGAGGCAAATTGTGGGCTGTATTATTATAGATGGGAGCACCTAGACATCTGGTCTCTATCATTTCTCCAAGGCGTTCGACCGCCTGGATCATGGTATTCTATTAGAGAAATTGAGTAAGTTTGGGTTGTCAGTGATGCAATTAGATTTCTTCTCTTCATATCTAAAGAACAGGCGTCAGTATGTGGAATACCGTGGTCACAGGTCGTTTGACGTTCTCGCCACTTCCGGTGTTCTCCAGGGCTCTGTACTGGGACCACTTATGTTTGTTGTTTTCATAAATGATATTATAGCTAATCTCAATGTAGAGAGCCTCTTATATGCTGATGATTTGAAAATATATTGCGTAATAGAAAACGAAAATGACTGTGAAAATCTTCAGAATAACCTAAATATCGTTAATGAATGGTGCCTATCCAATTGCTTGCCTCTTAACATATCCAAGTGTAACATACTCACCTTTTCTAAAATGCGTCATCCCATCTATTACAACTATCATATAAATGGTCAAATATTGCAGAGACCTGATACAGTAAAGGATCTTGGAGTTATTTTTGATAAGTGCCTTAGTTTTAAGGAGCATATTACTTTCACCATCGCGTCAGCTTTAAAAAGTTTAGGTTTTATAATAAGAAACTGTAAAGGATTCAGCAACACTGATATTATGAAGTTGCTGTACTATTCATTTGTACGATCAAAATTGGAATACTGCTCGTTGATATGGTCTCCAGGATATGCAATTTACATAAATAATGTTGAGAATGTTCAGCGCCGTTTTGTTAAGTATTTGTGCTTTGTTGAAGATGGTACCTACCCAATAACTGGTTATTCGCAAAATATTATGCTGGACAGATTTCACATGTCTAACTTGGAAAATAGAAGAATAATACATTCAATAGTCTTTCTTTATAAAATTATTCATAACATGTTTGATTGCCCTCTCATTTTAGAACAAATAAATTTTCACATACCTCGTATAACAAGTCGGAATCGTGATACTTTCTATCTTCCTACCCCTCGAACTAACTTACTAAAATTCTCACCTTTATATTTCATGTGTAAAAATTACAATCTACAGCAAGATCAGCTAGATATATTTAACTGTAATATTAATTCAATTAAACAACTTAATTTATGATTTATAGCGTTCTCTTTTTGTACTTCTCCTATAATTATCTTATATCTATTTTATTATAATATTTTTACTTACATATATGCAATGTTTTATGTCCTGATAGTTTAATTAGTTTTTAGTTTAATATAATGTTTTCGTATTCTGTATTGTAATGTTCCCACCCTGTAATTGGTTACCTGTTGGGTGGTTGTATTCAAATAAATAAATAAATAAATAAATTTGGCGACTGTATGAAGAAAACTCTACTTTGATGATAGTCCACAACAGTAACTTTCACAAATGTAAAATTGGTAAAGGCGTCAGACGGGGCTGTTCTAACACCCACAGTGAACACAGCATTTGCAACTGATATCACCTTAGCTGCAGCGAATGAGATTAACCTCATACGACTGCTGAACATTCCTCAAATAATAAGCTGTGACTGCGTTTTAAGTGAAAATTATAACAAGATTAAGTTTTCGAACGTTGGTAGAGAAAATGAAAACAAATTAACAATAGGTGAGTACCTACTGAGTGCTGGATAGTAAGCAGCATGGTGTAACTTAGCTTATGGATAATACCGGCTACTGCAAATATGAGATAGACAGATGACAAGTTCGGTAACTTGTCAGTTGATCAGAATTTGGCACAGCAGGAATATCACGTAACATGCAAAGAACGGACTTACTAACACCTTGATTTTGCAAACAGACAGACAGCATATTGATACTTTCGAGATGCGGGTCTGGAGATCTCTTTTAAGAATTTCCTGTCAGCCCATATCACCAACAGCTCGATTCTAGAAGAAATGCGCTCTCCAAAGCGATTTTTCGGCAGTCCTTTAATTTTTAGCCAAGTCAATCAGACAGAGACAATATAGAGCTGTTGATATTTTGATTAATTGATTAGCCAGCGTGCGGTAGGCATTGCTGCCACTTCCCAATATCTAATATGGATATTTTTATAAACCATATGCCGGATTGGTTAAGGAAAATGCTTGTTGCCAGCAGCGAGTGTCACATGACCCATGGATTAGAAATATAGGATGGGAAGTGTAGGTGTTGGTGAGCTGCTTTTTTTAAGTTTTCAGCTATCATCATTGGATGAGAAGTGTAGGTGTTTGTGAGAAGCTTCTTTTACGTTTCCATCTACCATTTTCGTTTCAACGTCCTGTATCAGCGTCCGTTTGTTTGTTTGCCAAGACATAGGTATATTAGTTCACTGTTAGATGCTTTTATTTATTAACTGTTCTACAGGTAAATAGCCATTTACAGTGGAGGTGTAAGGTAGAGCCCCGAGAGAACCTTTTAGATACCCTGTATACCGATACGCCAAGGTACAGCAAAAAAAAAGTAAATTCTGTAAAAAGTAAAAAAAAATATCTAGGACAACATTTGGGACGCAGACCCCAACTACTTTGACCTGAAAAATATTCTTGTATTCGTAAATAAACCCAATATAGGGACCGTGTGCCAGCTGCCAGTCGAAACCTTCCTGTTGTGGGACCTGCCTTATATTTAAAACATTTTTAATTTTCGTAAATATAATTTGGTTTAATAATGAATAAGAATTAAGGATTAATAAACTAATACTACTAATAGACTTATCATTTTCGTTCGTGTGTATGTATTGGCAGCTGTTCTGTTGGATTCCCACACTCCGTTTTCCAAAAACAGTTCCAATTTGGGTTTATTATTCTTAAATCACAACGCAACTTATATAAAAAGTATTTAGCATTCAGCCTTCTTTACCAATAACCAACCACTTGAAAGGGTCCCAGATATAAATCGATCTGATTCCTTCAATGTTCGACGGCAAAAACTAGGCACTGCATATGTTTACTTTATTTTTGGTAATATTAACAAACACTTAACCAGTAATTATCAATTATTAATTCGGTATGTACCTTGTTTTTCGATTATGACACTTCACTTTACGCAGAATTTTTTGACCTACCTATAACTTAAATATTATCGACTTTAACGGTGCTCTAACCGATTCTTTCTGCGCTTTCTTCCATAGATCTATCCTCGGCGTCAGTCACTATCGCAAGCCTTAAAGCTGTTGATATTTTAGGTACAACACAAATGACAAGAGGCGAAGAGCACGCCCTTCGAAATATTAATCCTGTGGTGGTATTATTCCAACACCACCACAGCTGGGAAAGATCTTTGATGAGGCCGTGCACCTAATAGGCAATCGCGACATATGATGTGATGCTGTGATACGTGCCATACAACAAATTGAAATCAGCTAGAATATTGAATGAGTCACAAACCGTCTCTTGATATGTTTTGAATAAAGAGAGGAAACTAAACCAAATCAAAGGATATTCAGTAAACATGGAAAATCTGTAGGAAAGTGATGCGAAGAACGCCAGCCTAAATATTTTAGAACTGCTTATAAAGTTCATTTTTTCGATGGAGAATCTAAGCAGATACATGCGTACGCCCTTGTTGTTAATAAAGATGCTTTTAAAGATCTTGACGAACTACCAATTCGAGAGTCATCAAATACATTACATAACACAAATTAAAAGACGCTCATATTATTATCTAAATCCTCTCTTTATGCTAAAGGTTAAAAAAAAACATTATAAGAATATCTTTCACATGACCTCACATTGTCAATATACCACCGTTCTCACTTTCAAACTAGAAAATAACTACCTAGCCACAGAAATTACGTTTTAGTTTCATAATGCTGTACGTATGCGTAGGCAAAACCAAAACCATCGTCCAAGGTTTATTTTTCAGATTCTATTTACATACAGGTGTTCAATTTTTTTATTGAACATTAATTATTGACATAGTTACCTGTTTATATAATTATTCAGTTTTTTTTAATAGGCACATGTAATTTGATCCCCCGGAAGAGACCTTGTGAGGAAGAGAGGAGAGACATTTAAAGACAACCGACATTCTATACTCGAGTTTACTGGGGTTCGTTTCTTCTTCAGGAAGAACCATAGTGCCATGACTGAAATTTCAACCGAGGACTCCGGGCTGTGAGATAAATGTGCTTGTTCCTTTATAGCAACCATAAAATTTCATGCTAATAAAAGTTGAAAATGTTAAAAAAGGACATCCATTTTACTCAAAGTTTCACATCTATCTATATATTACATTCAATGGAAGGCTTTAACCTGCTATTGGTTCCATGACAACCACAAAAATTTCCGAAAACATTTGGCCTGGTAGAGTAGCTATTCAATATCATTATTCTAGAGAAACCACTGTCTACATCCAGATTTTCATTCCAAGTCTCTTTAAAGGAAAATATCTTGACTATATTTGCATTCTAGTATGTGGAAATAATTGGTCATAGAATTTTACTAATATTTGAGGTAGACTTCATAAAAAAATTGAGGCGTTCGTTTCCAGCATGTAGGTACATCAAAAATGAAGTTTGTGGACTTTTATTAGCTTGCTCTACTTATTTTCCTCAATTTCTGTACTCTTACCAGCTTGCTTTACTTATTATACTCTTCACAAATACAAAACGAAAAGTATATTGTATTCAATTGGCACATTTCTAAAACCGGTAACATTGCTCATAAAGAAAAAAAATGCATATCACTGTGTTGGCGATCGAATTCTGTACAACTTTAATGTCCGTCTGTCCGTCTGTCCGTCTGTCCGTCTGTCCGTCTGTCTGTCTGTCTGTCAGTCCGTCCGTCCGTCCGTCACGTTTCTTGTAAGCACGATAACTTAAGAACGAAAAGTTCAATTGTATTGAAACTTGGACAGTAAGTTAGTGTTAGCTAGAAGAAGAACCCTATTGTTTTTGAGCAAAATCGATCGATAAGTAAAAAAAGTTATAAATTTTTTTAAATAAAAAAAAGTCGTTTTTTTTGTTTTGTAATTAAACTGAAAATGTCTAAAGCTAATATTATTTACAAAAAAACTGCGAAGAGTAACGGTTAGCTTGTTTTTCTCTGTTCACCTCTGTTTTTTAATAATTTAGTAGTAGAATTTTTTCATTGGTCCTCAACCATTTTCTTCATAATTCAGTGCTTAAATTTTACAAATTCTAAATTTTTTTGTAGTTTTTATAAAATTTGTGACCTTGGCTAAACCAATCGTACTGAATTTTTTTTATTCTGCTCGACAGTTCTTTTTAATACGTTTTAAAGTCAATTGATAATTTTAGAGTGATTTCGAATTTAATTCGTTACTTTTTTTTTCTACTTTGTAATTTAACTTAATTTGCATCAACTGGTTCCTGATTTACCACTTTTTCATGTAATAATCTGGATCGACCAACCCTGGATCAAGCACATGGTGGTTTTGCTAGTGGCTGGATGAGAATTATAATTGGCTGAACATTTCCAACTTCGTGTCATCCTGGAACTTCCTCGTTGACCCGGACAAACATATATAAGTCCTCAATCTCAGGTACCTGTGGCCATCTTCAGGAATTGACACATTGGAACTCCGCACTCGCCGCCAAAGTTACGTAAGCAATTACTTATCACTGTAGCTTTTCTTGGTCAGAAGAAATAACTCTGTAAACCAGTTGATCTTTTCAATTTTACAATTTTTCTTTTCAAATTAATTTTTTTTTTTCTCAATAAAATGTTTATTGTTTGTTCTACTTAAATAGTCTCTCTAAGCATTATATTTTTATTGTAGTAAATTTTAGAAAAATTTTCATTAATACACGTCACTGTAAAGACTTTGTAAATTTGAACTTGTTATTAATATATTGTTATGTGAACTTGTTTGTTTGGATTGTTTTCTCCTAGTTCCGTTGCAAAAATATCAGTTTTCTGTTACTAGATTAATGGTTGAATACGCTAGCGCCCTAAAGGTTTTTGTTAATAATTTGACAAAACTTACCAGCTTGCTTTATTTTCCCATATTTGCCCCTATTTAAGTACCCCTCAAGACTTCACCGAATAAGTTCAATCCAGCTCCAGATCTCATCTTAGTACATATGCTTATAAAATTTTAAGTCAATATTTTAAACCGTTCCAGAGAAAACGTGCGCACAAAGAAAGTTACAGACAGACAGACAGAATTTTTTTTCACTCAAATTTAAAATCTCGACGTTTCATGACATTCTGAACCTATTTCAAGAAGAAAAATTTCTGAATTTTTTTTTTACGATTCCTATACTTCCACGCCACTACGTGGATGTAGAATAATTTACTATCTCTAGTAATAGAATATATTACAGTGATTTTCGCTGTGGGCTTATTTATTAATTTATATATTTTATCAATTTAACATTTTTATCAACAATAATTAATACAATAATAATTAATTAACAATTTTTTTTATTTATTTTATTTCTTATAAAGTTTCTTACACCAAATACAAATGCTGCTGGAATCCCCTCAAAAAATCCACCTTCTTTAGGGGAGAACAAGTAAGTATTGATGAACTTGATTAAATAATCAAACTTCTATGTTTAATATAATAAATGTGATACTTACTTTCCAATAATGCTTTTAATTTTTCTCTAGAAATTTTGGAAAACTTACTAAAAATCTAAATGGACAATGGACTACCTTGAATTGTTTAGAATATAACGTTTCTTCAATAGGTATACCTACGTGATTAGCACCACAGTTGCCATGCACATGCGTACTTGGCACTTGTGGACTAATATTATTTATGTTCACTAAGGCTGCTGTAAAGAATGAATTCAAGGGATATGGAGAGGTTGTTGACTGGGGCAAAAGTATAATGAAGCGTTTTCATTGGATTTAAACGTTACTTTTATGGCAGCGTCTCCTCACAGGCACAAGTTTACTGAAAAGCAAAAAGTTTTATTGATTATGAATACACGAAAAAGCATCCAAATTTAATTTCTGACAAACACCAATAAAGTTTTACAAAAGGGACGCACGAGACTGACTGAATAATATGTCAAATACCTTAATATTTACATCTAAACGGTGTTTCTCCAATTCGGCCTCATTAAAGGCTCCAAAGCACCCATTAAACTATTATACAAGTGCTTGGGCAATCTGAACATATTTGTCTTTAAACTGTTTTTCATTTAAGGATGCAAGGATTTCTTGCATTTTCTAACACAAAAAGATTAAATCACCCATACTAAATGCGAGAAATAACATTCCTCCCAGCTCTTTCAGTTCTGAAGAAGGTTTGAAACTCTAAAAAAAAAATTCTGCCAGATTCGAGACACATTTTGCTTAAATAAAGCATGCTCACCCTGTAAATATGCGATATGTAAGGATGGTTTATTTTGAAATCAGTTTCGGAATAATCCATGAATATCACATTTTCCAGATATTGATAAAACACCAAGCCCAAAACCTGCATCTCCCAAATTAAAAGCAAACACCATACACAATACACATGTATGATTAATAATCTAGTTAATAAAGATGGCGCCACATTTTATTTATAAGCGACATAATTTTAATGTTTTTATGACAATGTTTTTTAACCTTGACCCCCGTGACTACGTTCATGAGTTCAAGTTTCAACTAATAATTATTCACACTCAGCTATTATATTCGTTAGATAATAATTTCGCCAGTGTTAACTATTTGCATTTTTTAAGTAATGTAATGATTATTTCATATGTACGTTGCAGAATTAATAGCAAAACTGAACACTATGAATAAGTAAGTTTATTTGATTAGCACCCACTTGCTAAAGAATGACTGTGCGCAAAAATTCGCTTTAACAATTTTAAATGACCGAATGGCTTTATTATTAAATTATCGAATATTTTTAGAAAGAAAATTATAAAATTATCGGAAGAATATTTTTCATTTTCGAGAACATGAGACCTGAGACTCAGCGCAAAGAGAAAATACTTT
The DNA here is from genome assembly GCA_963583905.1 of Stenurella melanura. Taxonomy (NCBI): domain Eukaryota; kingdom Metazoa; phylum Arthropoda; class Insecta; order Coleoptera; family Cerambycidae; genus Stenurella; species Stenurella melanura. The sequence continues at coordinate 58,471,472 of OY757314.1, read as the reverse complement.
TCAATGAAGACTAAGAGATTACATTTGTAATCGAATAGGTCAACTAAAACGCACTAGAAAAAAGAACTGACGATTTTGCAAAGACGAGTAGGAATACCAAATAACTTCCACAAATAAACTATTTAATAAAAATAGTGGATAGTAATAACCTTTAGAAAATAGATTCAGAACGAAAGCAACATAATGTTATTGGTAAATAGATGTAAGTTAAAATAGCTATTAGCAAATGTCTCAACAATCTCAACATCCACGTAGTGGGGTGGAAGTATAGTAATCGTAAAAAAAATTTCGAAAATGTTTTTTGTTGAAATAGGCTTAGAATGTCATAAAACGTCGAGATTTTAAATTTGAGCGAAAAAAATTCCCTATCTATCTGTCGGTCGGTCTGTCTGACGGTCTGTAACTTTCTTTGTGCGCACATTTTCTCAGGAACGGTTAAAAATATTGACTTGAAATTTGGTGCATATATACCATAACGAGATCTGGAACTAGATTATATTTTGCACTAATTCCGGTGAAGGGTTAGGGGTTAAATAGGTAGGGGTAAATAATTGAAAATAAGTAAATCAAACTGGTAAAAGTACAGTAACTTGGAATTTGGTTAAAAGGGTTGATAGAATAAAATTGATACACTCACTTGAAATTTGGTACACTTATGTTTTACAACGGCATCTGAAACTGGATTATATTTTGCGATGATTCGGTTGAAGGGTTGGGGGTTAACAAGGGGTAAATAGGGGAAAATAAACGAAGCAACCTAGTAAGAGTGCAGAAACTCGGGATTGGTGTATATTATACTAAAGTGTATCCACATCCACGGAAGGCTGAGAGTAATAAATATGCGTGATTGCCTCGTGATCGCGACGTGTTCCATCCTCATTGGTTGCATTTTTCAGGAGATTGCCAACGGTTTTCTCGACTTCAGTTGTATGTAATTTGCGTATATTTACATTTGTTCGAAAATTTGAATTATTATAACTCATAAACAGTTTAGTGAATCCATTTGAAGTTTATGGTAGTGTATTATCAAGTTTAAAAGAACAATATCCTACATTTTCATTAATATTCAATCGTTCTAAAATCGATCAGGAAACTTCTTGTATTTTTAATAATTTTACGCATGAATGGCTCTGGTGAACTAAGCCCACGTGAACAGTGCGTGACAGCTCTCAGAGCTTGGCGAATACACTATAGAAGCCAAGGCCTCAAATTTTTTAATAATATTTTTCAACCCACCACTACCCCCACTCCATTATTAAAAGGATTAATAAAATAAAATTGAGATATTCACTTAAAATTTGATACACGACATCTTTAATTAGATTATATTTTGAGATGACTCCGTTCAAGGGTCGGGAGTTAAATAGGGGTAAATAGAGGAATATAAGTAAAGCAATCTGGTAAGAGTACATAAACTTAGGATTTGGTGTATATCTACTATACTCCGTTCGCCCAAGAGATTCAGCTAAGCCACTACCCACAAATGTGCTCTAAATTTGAATACAATATTTCTATTGGTTGAATTTTTAAAACTCGTATTACAACCAACTATGTCGAAAACGCTAATTTATGAGGTATTTGTTCTCCGAGACAAATCGTTTTCAGCCTCAAATCTGATGTATGGTTTTTAGAAATAACTGTTATTTGCTGTTATTCCTTATTCATCTAATAAAATAGTGTTTTCAATACTGTGGTGCATATTTGTGTATATCAAGGCACGCAATCAAAACGATTATAATATTGATTAAATGTCAGAACCACTTTTTCTTTTTTAGGTTAAAAATTAATTCTTGTCAAATTAATTATGAATCAAGCTCAAGCCCTTTCTCCGCCGAAGAAACGAAAATGCGAACATTTTTCGGTTAGAAGGAAAATATTGTGAACATCTTTAAGGCTTCTGCTGCAGAGAACCCAGACAACCTTAAGACACAAAACGTCGAGTTTACTGCAAAGGCAACAGGTAATTTTCTTTTTTGTGTTATACAGGCATGCTTAAAGTACTTTCTCTCGAGGCATTCTTAGTTTAACAATGTATATTTATTATAGTTTATATTTGACTTTATCATTATTATCTATATTAATTATACATAAATTTAGGTGTTAGTGACCGGAGCGTTTTCAAAATTCTTCATGAATATCAGGAAACACATGCACTTCAGGAGCCAAAAGCGTATCACCGACAACGAGCAATTTTGGACAACATCGATGAGAAAACCAAGAGTGATGTTCGATGTTTAATTAATTCTTTTTTTGAAAGAAATGAACCACCAACTCTAGATAAAATGTTAGCAGCGCTGCATGAAAATGGAGATCTGCCTGAATGTAAACGGACTACTTTCAGAACATTGATCAAAGAAATTGGCTTTCGTAAATGTGGTGAGTAATTTTTTTTTAATTCTACATGTTCTACATATGTTGGCATTACAGATTCTCAAAAAGATCACGCAATAGTGTCCTTGGAGAGAATAATGAGATCATCGCCTGGAGAAGGCGTTTTCTGCGAGAGATCCGAAAGTATCGTGAAAAAGGCGAGAAACTGTACTTCTTAGATGAGACTTGGGTAAACGCCGGCCATACTGTAAGTAAAGTATGGAAAGATACAAGAATCCTTAATCCGAGGCAGGCTTTCAGTCAGGGATTAACGACGGGGTTAAAAGATCCATCAGGCAAGGAAGGTCGCCTTATAGTCCTTCACATAGGTTCCGAGGACGGTTTAGTTGAGGATGGTTTGCTATGCTTCCAATAAAAAAAACAGGAGACTATCATGAAGAAATGAATGCTGATGTTTTCAAAAACTGGTTTTCACAAATTCTGGAGCGCTTGGCCAAAGATTCTGTGATTGTGATGGACAACGCTTCTATCACAGTAGAAAAACGGAGAAGATTCCGAATTCTGGCACGAAGAAAACAGACATACAAGCCTGGTTGACGAGTAAGTCGATTTGTTACAGCGCAGATATGGTGAAAGCCGAACTCCTACATCTTGTCAAGCAGACTCTTATGCCAAAATATGTGATTGTTGAAATGGCAAAAGAACAAGGTCATACGGTTTTGTCTCCATATCATTGTGAATTCAACCCGATTGAATTAATATGGGGCCTAATAAAAGGAGAAGTAGCGAGGAACTATACTACGTTTAAAATGAAAGACCTTCACCAATTATTTCAGCAAGCCATTGGAAACGTTTCTGCCGAAAATTGGAAGAATGCCATTCGTCATGCGCAAAATGAAGAGAAAAAAATGTGGCAAGTTGACATCGCAATGGACATTGTAGTAGAGTCACTGATAATTCATGTGGGGTGTGACACTTCATCGTCAGAATCGGAAATGGATTAAAAGCCGTATGACACAGAATAAAATTCAGGAGCTGGTAAACAACCTACGCTGCTCCCCCTACTGCGCATGCGCATGCACAGTGTACTTTGCTCGTGTACTTCATAGCTATCGGAACCACAAACATCTTCAACGGCCAACCTGCCATCTCTCCAGGATCCCTACGTTCAACGGACCCTCACGGAGGGGCAGAGCGACCCGACGCCGACGGTTCAGGCCCGGAATATCGCTGCTGCCTCCCTCCAGAGCCCCAGAGCCAATTTAGTGCTGACAAACTAACAAAGTGTGCCGTAAACATCAAAATTAGTTATTTTTTTGTGTGTGATTTTATTTATTAGAATACAATTATTAAATGTTCCATTCCATTAAATAAGTTTAACTTGTAAATACGTAACTTTTAAGTTTATTAATTAATAACGGTGTATGCATAATATGTAATATTTATTTTTATACATTATTGTCATAGCGTTAGCACTTAGTTTTCGTAGATATTTATACAGATAGGTGCCTCTCGTAAGTTTCTTCTTGGTTCTTCTTACGAGTAGTAATCGAACCTTGTGATTATTTTATTAACAAAAGTACATATAGTAGGTAACATTTTGTTTTATTTATTTCTACTTAATTTATATAATCAGTATTGTTAAAAAGTGTAGTTGTTGAATAACAACTGCTCCTCGCTGGTTCTCACTTGTAATAATATATTAAAGAATATATACAATCTATTATCCCATTCAATAATTTTCTAATTTTGCCGCTTTTATAAATTTGTAGCGTGTGAAGCTGGTTGTTGCCCTGAATGGTCTAAACAAAATGGGGAGTGGCCTTACTGCATCTCTTGGGCGAACGGAGTATAGAAGCCAAGGCTTCAGATTTCTTTATATTTTCAACTCCCGACCAACTCCACTTCATTATTAAAAGGGTTGATAAATAAAATTGAGATATTCACTTGAAATTTGGTACACGTTTGTATTGTAATGACATCTGATTGAGATGATTCCGTTGAAGGGGTGATGAATAAGATACACGGAAAACTTTGTATGAGAGAGCCACTTTTCATATAAGCAAATTTTGCCTGCGTCATGGAGTTTCACCGGAAGTGACGTCAAAATTTGAGGATGCGGGCAAATAAGAAGAGGCACCATATTTATTTAATAACTAAAAGGTTTGTACCTTAACTCACATTTTGACGTAAGTTTTATTCACTTATTCGATAACATAAAAACTCGTGACCGGAAGTGAAGTCAAAATTCCATGACGCGGGCAAAATTAGCTTATATGAAGTGGCTCACTGTATGTCTATGGTAGTACTTACTCACTCACACAAAGTTTTTCATGCATCTTTTTCATAGGAAATCTGTACAGCCGGCTCTCCACCTACCAGACGATCGAAAGCCGCGAACGACTTAACCCGTAAAAGCGAGATTCTATCATTCAGTTCTTTCAGGTGATCGAATACCAACGATCCATTCAATCACGAATGACATCTTTAGTTAAATGATCGATCGATGTCGGTGTCACACGATCGAAAGCCGCAATCGACTGATCCCCTGAAAGCGAAATTCTGTCATTAAATACTTTTAAGTGACCGAATCTCTATAATAGACTAACGCGGAAAATCAAACTATTTGCCGAAGAGACAAGAATTCTTATCATCAAGGAGACATAAGGAAGCTGACAGATAACGTATCTACCTAAAGCTACACTCCAGCATCATGTTCTCCCGAATCCTCTCATTTTTTGGCTACATCTACCAAGAAAATGACAATATAGAATGGTTGGTAATCCAGGGAAAAACCAAGTGGCAAGATATAAAGAGGATTATCTCCAACACGTTGGGTTGGCGTGACTAAAGAGCTGATAGAAATGGGTATTGGTGAGACCGTACACCTAAAAGACAGTTGCATGGTATGAGGTTTTTGGACGTGCTATACAGCAAAGGAGGCCAATTAAACCATTGCCCAAAGCATAAAACGTCTGTCAAAAGAATGAGAAGACTGAACTATCCTAATAATAACAAACTATTGTTCATTTTTCCAGAAGAATCCCAGAAGTAAATATTACTTAATTTTCTAGTTTTAATTATAACTTTATATTAATTCTGGGGGATTTTATAAAATTGCATAATTCAATTTTTTTTTCATGTTGGTTTATTCTGTACCGCTTTTGATTTGAACCAAAATTTAAAGTCAATCAATCAAAAGTGAGACAAAAGAGAATGAATATCGGTCACTTTGATATCCGGTTTCATAATTTAAAAAAAACATAACGTGTAAAAGATAAATTTGTTTATATAGGAGTGTTGAAAGTAAAGACTACTTAATTTGACCCCCCCCCCCTCCCCTAAATTTCCTATATTTAAATATGCCTATAAATTGAAAATTAGTATGTACTATACCCAAAATACGATGTGGGTTTAGCAGAAAAGATATCAACTGAAGAATTTTGAGCAGAACTCATAAATCACCTTGTAGTTCACTAAAGAAAACATTTCACATTTTTTAAAAAGCAATTCCAGTTAGTCTAAAGCAACTCTATTTACCAGGCAGCATGTAAATAAAGTTAGCTGTGATCACTCTCTAAATATACCAGGCGTTTCACTTAAATTCTAAACGCAAATTTCTCGATAATAAGACATTTTGATGCCGTCAACGACATTTTGATGGTATAGTTTGGAGTTGACGCCTTTATAATATAAAACTGTTGCAGGGACGTTGAGATCCAAAAATACAGCACACACTGTTATCTAAAAAAGTGTTTGGTTATTATCCGAAGTTGTAGCATATTGTAAAGGTGCTCGACTGGACTGGGATAGATGTAGTAAGAATAACGACAGAGAAATAATACAAAAAACCATTATTATTATCAATTTTGATCAATTAATTTTGCCCTGTCAAAGTTTACACATTTTATTCAAACGAATGAATATTTACTATACGTTACACACCATACTACAACCTCGAAGTATAAAAATAATAATATTTTGATGGAGCCATTACATATCAAATAAATAATAAAATTCCGTCTTGACCTATTCTCATGATTATACCTTAAGAATGGCATGTATTTTTTTGTAAAGATATAAATAAACATCAGTAACAAAATAAATTGTGAAATTTTATTAATGATAGTCGTTCTCATTTTATACATTTACCTTGTATGTAAAAATATTAATATAAATAAAACCGTCATATTACAACAGTGTTTATTCCATTACTAAGGCGTTGTAAATACGAGGAAATAGTAAATTATTATGAACCCCTTTTCATTTTAACTTGATGTATCCTGGGATTTTTTTATCATCTTTAAATTCTTATATTTTCTTACGTTTCGGTTTTATTAACCATCGTCAGAGGAAAAACTACAATATTTATATTAACGTACGATTATTTTATGTGATTTTACAAATTTAATTTCATTAGTTACAATTTAAGAAATTTTTTGTTTACACTATATTAATATTTTTCTTCGCAACTTCGTCTCCCTTATTACATAATGTAGTGTACAACTCCGACCGGGTCTGGCACGATTTAAAGGTGGCTGTTAAAAACTGCTGCTTATGCAATCCAACGCTGGGTCTTCATTATAATTTCGTGCCCGGCGTCATGCGGTACGTAACCGAACGGTGGTGAAAAAGAAATGAAATATTTCGAAAAGAAGTGATCATAGTGCTAGTTCTGATTTACATTCATCCCAGTGACTTCATAAAAGTGGAAGATATAAAAAACTACGCAGAAATTGGCATAGGCTTAAGCGAAATCTAAGACCTTCTTTGTCACTGTTAAAAGACGAGGGCGAAAATACGGTTCGTAAGTACACAGATTGACAGATTTGTCTATAGTAGGTACTCCATACCAAGTTTTTTGTAAACGTGATATATATCAAGTTATTCATGCAATTTGCTTTGTTTTCAATTAAAAGTCAAATGACCGATATATGTAACATTCAACTATATTCTCCTAACCCATTAAATAAAGCGGAAAAATAAACATTGGTCGACAGCTAAGACGTATTTTAATTTATTATATACACACATAGAGAATGATGATTTAAGAACGTTTTAAAAATAGTACCTATACATCAGTTGGGTGAGTTTATACAATAGTACCTTATATTATAATGTCACCAGTTTTATATCGGGGCATTAACCCGGCGAATTTTGTTTCCCTAAAAATTCTACTTTTTATTAAATCATTAGATGTAAGAAACGGTACTGGTATTGACTGACTGCTGACAGTGCTGACTAATAAAAGCACTTGTCTTGGCAGCGTTAGCACATATCAACTATTAGAGAATATTTGTGGGTTATTTCTTGGAAAGCAAACTTGCATTATGCTTTGCTTATGTAAATGAATAATACTATAGAGGAGAGAAGGATAGTAAGGAGAGAGTAATAGTACAGTAATTTTAATATAAATAAATCAATGGAAGAAGCGTGAACTGAACGTTACGCTTTCGTTTGAAGAATTTTATATAAATATTTATGGTTTAAACAGGACATATCTACTGTAATTTTTTGGAAATTCTTACAATCACGCAAATATCCCAGAAATGTTCTAGGAGACCGACATTTACAAGATATACATATATGAGTCGGGTTAATTGCATTGAGGTACAGTATTACCTTATTTCACACTTCATTCGTATTTCTATATATTATACAGTTACAACATTAACAGATACTGTTCACCGCACTTTTCACCAGATGATGAACAGTGCAACTTATTATTTTAACAAAAATTTAAATGTTATCACATTACAACTGTATCAGAAATGCCGTATAGATAGTCTGGTATTTACAGAAACCATGACGATTATTACCTACACAATATTAAAACACCTATATTCAGTTTACGAATCCAGCGTTTTCTCATTACTCAGGGAACTATTTCTCATCTTCCCATTTGTCAAAACGCGACACAATACAATTGGCCCTTTGGGTCCTATAGCATTCTTGAGCAGTGACTATTTCAATTTCTAGGCTATGTAAACCAGTGTCAGGGTTACTTCATTCTTTAACTGAATACAATATAAGCTCTACAGATGTGGAGTGTGAGACTCAATATACATTAGCTGGGTTATTTGCATTTAGGTATAGTAAGCCCTTATTTAGCACCTCACTTATCCTAAATATTATACAACTGAGGTCAACTGTTATTTTGCTAAAAATTCTACAATTCATTAAATCATGCACGCAAATGTCTCAGAAATATATTGATTGAAGTCTGGCATTTACAGATGCTACGGCGATTATACATACACATTTTCAACGTAAACTATACATTACAGATTTGGGCCGTGGTACCCAATATACATTAGTAGGATTAGTGTCAATTAGGTTCAACAATCCTTTGTTTAAGACATCACTAATTTTATGTATATCATATAGCCCAGGCATTAACAGATGTCTGTTGATTAGCTCAGTAGGTTAGATTCGGCAGTCCTTTATTAAATATCTCAGTAATTTCCTGTGTATTATATAGCTGAGGCATTAACAGATGCCTTGAGTGAACAGCATAAATGCCTGGCATTTACAGATGTCAAGGCGATTAATACCTACACAATTTTAACCTAAGCCCTGCACTTACAGATGCACAAACTATAGGAGCAACGCCAGAATCCTCCTATGAAGACATGAATGAAACTAACTAATATTCTGCATATTTTATAACCGAGGTATTAACAGATACCTCCGGTGAACAGCAAAAATGCCAGGCATTTACAGATGTCGCGGCGATTGGTACCTATACAATTTCAGATATCTCCGGTGAACAGCAAAAATGCCACGCATTTACAGATGTCGCGGCGATTGGTACCTACATAGTTTTAACATAAGTCCTGCATTTACAGATGTAGGCAGTAAAACTCCCCTCACAAAGTATGGGGCAACACCAGAACTTTCCAATGAGAGCATAAATGAGATATTAGTAATAATATATCCCCTATACAACAAGATATTCTTCTTGCTCTCGGGAAAAAGAAAAATCGTCGATAGAAGAACTGAACGGATATAATACTCAAAAAAAAAAAAAAAAACTTTCGAAAGTTAGACGAGTCATCTTCAAATGGGTGTATTACAGAAGATAAGTAAATTTTTGAACAAGCTACAAAACTGCTGGCCGCGAGACTCCTTGCCTTATCAACACCTTTCAACAAATTGTTACTGATTTCAACAAAAACATTGATTCGAAGGCGAAGTAATTTTCCCACTTGACAGATGTATCAAAGGTAATTGCAGTGCTCTTTCATTTCATCTAGCTAGATGTACTTGATAATATCGTTTCTAAACGAAAGCTGTAGTAAGACAATTCAAGATATTCCAATAGTCGAAAACTTGTTGGAGCAAAATTCCAAGCAGACGCTATTCGTTAATGTTTAGACGAGCAAAATATATACAGGAAGCGTAAAGAATTTTTAGGCTTGGCAGGTTTATATCAGGGACCCGGCCATACCTGACCTAATAAAACCTTCTAAATTTATCAGTTCGTATAAATCGGGCACATACCAAGGACCCGACCATACTGCCAGGGGATATAAAACATCAGTACCTAACCCTAATATAAAACTGTCTGAAGGTAGGCAATTCACATTAATTATACACCAATTGTGAGAAATTGACTGCATAGAAAATGCAAGCATATGTTTCACGCATCTTTCTCAATTTTTAAGAGAAAAGCTAAAGGCAGAATAAATAGGACTTATGCTAAATGTAAAACAACAATATAAAATCATAAGTACTCTATGCTTTAATTTAGAAAAGTACAAAGTAAGCCAAAATATATCCATAAGGATTATTTCCTGTCTTACTAAAATAACAGAAATAAATAAATAAGAAAATAAAAATGAAAAAAAAAAAACAAGGAAATATTTTCTAGATATTTCCTTCTCTTAAAATCATTGGGAACATTTACCAATCTACAAAAACCCACTCAAGGATGCGTCTTTATAAGCTTCAAAATCAATCACTCTTGTCTGGTTCTGGAGACATTAAAATACAAATATTAGTACTTCATTTTAAATAAATAAATAACCACAAGATTAACTTTTGGAAATTAGAAACGTCTATGAATTCAAGCATTTCTAAAAAATTAGAGAAGTTCATACTGTTAACAATATCACAGCTATTCCCTGCGTTAACCATATGGGGTGTCCGATTCTCCAGGTAAAATATTATTTTTCGACTTTAGCATTATTGTGAGAACAGACACCCTTAAATTTTTCGCATTCTGCATTTAATCGGGGGAAAAATGAACAAGGAACAGCAAAGACATCCAATGAGCTCAGAATACCAATTGTTGGAAACAAATTAAAAAGAAAATAAAAATAGTTAAATACTCAGGTATTTCCTCTAAAATATCAAACATAAATATATAAATTTTGGGGCTCGGATACGCATTCTGTAAAAGTTGATGCGTTCGCAGTGAACTTGAAACTGTACATACTTTTTTTTTTTCTACCCCGTCTCTTTATTTTTCCACAATTGAGAGGGCGTTACTCACTGACCATAAAGGCAGTGAAATTTCCGAGGAAATAAGTCAGGCAGAAGAACGCACTAATCAAAACCAACATTCCTGATAATATATATAAAGGAACCATCAAGCAATACATATTGCCATATACTAAAATGTATAAAATCAAGCACGGCAGGCAGTGGCGCATCTTGCTGAACAACAAATTTTTAACAGTCAGCGCTATATCTAATTTTAGCTTACCACTTCACTGACGAGGCATTACTCAAAAGAGTTATTATGGAATTCTTCAACATCAGATCTTTGAAAATTGCACATGCTCTTACTTGAGGCCCTCGATTATATGCAAAAGCTTTATTCTCTTACAACCCTAGTATTGGAAAAATTATTATAAAAAAAAAAAGAAAAAAAAGAACGTTAAAACTTCTATCTTTAACGGTTTGGCAGGTACCACAAAGATCAAGCAATTTTAAAAATGTCATCAGAAAAGAGCGAAAAAGAAAAAAAAAAAACAAAAACAAAAAAAAAAAGTCAGATCTTAACAGACTGAGACCAAATTTAGTAATTCTCTATTACCTGTTTCTTGTGTAACATCGACATTAAGATATTACCTTATCAAAACTTTAGCGATAAGTAGTCAAACGAGAACCTAATTTATACTACCATTTTATCCAGTCATGAGCAAAACAATCAGTAGATGTAGATTCTATAGCCACAGCAACGTATGGCACGCTACAATATCAACAGCTCTCAGAGGAAAGTTGAATCTTGCATTAATTCATAAAACTACTAACTAAATAGAAAAGTTTTGCAACATTATATGATAAATCGTTAGTCACAAACTTTGGTGAATCTACAAACAAAATACTGTGGTATAATGATAATAGTAATAAAACTATTACAGCCTCGATTCGAGAGGTTAGTTCGCAGTACTCTAAACAGCTACATTATGTAATAAGGGAGACGAAGTTGCGAAGAAAAATTAATAGATCAATCGACTTACCTGAAGGAAGTTCGATCTTAATTTTTCGAGCAACTTCGTCGAACCTTATTACGGGCCCGCCCGAAGTAGCGCCATACGCACCCAACCCCGCGAACTAACCATACCAAGCTATCGAAATTATAATGAAGACCCAGCGTTGGATTGCATAAGCAGCAGTTTTTAACAGCCACCTTTAAATCGTGCCAGACCCGGTCGGAGTTGTACACTACATTATGTAATAAGGTTCGACGAAGTTGCTCGAAAAATTAAGATCGAACTTCCTTCAGGTAAGTCGATTGATCTATTAATTTTACGTTTATTTCTGTTGAAAGTTTTGATGCAACTAAATGCTGAACAAAAGTATTGCCTGCTTTCTGGTCTGTGTTATGTCACTATTGGTACAGTTTATTTAATTTATGGATGTTACATATGAAGTTTTCTCTAATGGCTGGTAGTGTGAAATATGATATTTTAAGAATGATCTTGTGGACTTGATGAATAGATGTAAAAATATATGTTGTTTAATAATATCCCCTTTTCAGTTAATTTAACAAGTTAAAGTATGTTTCACTTAAATTCTCTATATCTGGCGGTTGTTGATTGCGTTGTTGTCTTTTAATTTATAACATTTCATGTATTGTCCTTCGATAATAATTTGGTTCCTTTTGTAAAATTGTTGTATTGTCAAAGTTAAAGCTATGATTGTGGCCTAAAGCGTGTTTGGTAAGAGCTGTCGAATTTTGATTTAGTGTTCTTAGATTATATTTGTGTGTATATATTCGTTTATGCAGGTATTGTTTTACAATTATTACAGTCTATTTTATAAATTGCGTTAGTTTCGTCTTTTGGTTGTAGTTTGGGTTTTAGTTTTGTAAAGAATTTTTTTGTTGTAGTATAAGGTTTATGCGCTACTGTTATATTGTGTTTTTTTTTATACATTTGAAATATTCTCAGATACTTTTGGTATGTAAGGCATGGATACATACTTGTTATCATTCTTATTTTATTTATTCATATTTTTATTATAGATCTTATGTATTCTTTTTTTAATTATTGGTTCATAAAAATGTTTAGGATAGGAGTTTGTTTCGAGGACTGTTTTAATTTTTTTCAAGTTGTTTTGTCTATATTTTGGATGTAAAAGTTGAATGGCTCGATCTGTTAGACTATTAACAACGCTTTTTTTGTAATTGGTAGGAGTGTGTGAATTATAATTTAAGTATCTTTGCGACCAAATTTCTTTCGTGTACCATCAATAATTCCGGATTCATTATATTTAATGCTTATATCTAAAAAGTTTATGCTTTTTTCTTTTTCAATTTCGGTGGTGAATTGCAGTCGTGGATGAAAACTATTGGAATTGTTAACAGTATATTCTATTTAATTTTTTGGTAAACAATTAATACAGTCATCTACACATCTTTCGTAAAATATAGGTTTATAATTTAATGATTTTAATATCTGACATTCTAATTCTTCCATAACTAAGTTTGCAATGGTGGCCGATATGGGTGAACCCATAGCAGTTCCGAAAATTTGAGAGTAAAACTGGTTATTATATGTAAAATATGTAGCATTTAGACATAATGTAATGGCATTAACAAATTCGTTTTCAGTAATGGATGTATGTTTACTAATTTCAGACCATTTGTTTTCTACACATTTTGTTGCAAGTTCTGTCGGTATGTTAGTATATAAATGGATCGAAATACACATATATACAAAAAAATCTGCACTTCAGTATTATTAAAATCTGGAATAAATTACCCAGCGAATTTAGAGTACTCCCAAAAAGAATTTTAAAAAATAAACTCAAAACCTATCTTCTCAATAAACCATATTACACCATACAAGAATTTTTGAATGAAAATGAGTTGAGATTATAGGTGTCTGTTTGCTTGTATTATTTATAGCTTTTTATTTCTCTTTATATTATGTAAGTGTTTTTTGTTGTATTTTATATTTTATATTGTAAGTATTTTTTTAGATATCTATAATTTAAATGTTTTTAATTATCTGTACTATTTTTTAAGCAAACGTGCAAAGGTGTTTTTTGACACGTTCCACACCCTTAATGGGTAATGTATCTCGTTATGATTTATGGAACAAATAAAGAAATATCTATCATCTATCTCTCTATAGCGAAGTGACATCAAGTGAAATTATACAATGGTCTTTAGGCACTATCTGTTTTTTTACAAAATCGCAAAATTGCCAGAAGTCTTTTACATAATATTCTGTTTTTCCCCAAATATTACTTACTATACTAGATAAGACTCGTGAAAGGTTGTATGTAGGACTGTCTATATTATTAACTATTGGTCTTAATGGGATATTTTCTTTGTGTAGTTTTGGTAGGCCATATATGAATGGGGCGTGGCCATTATGACAGATGAGTTTTTTTTTTTGTTCAGTAATTAGATTTTTTCTGAGCTATGATTTAATACTGTTATTAATACCTACTGTTTTGAATTTCTTTTGTTGGATCTTGGTTTTGTTTTTTTATATGTAGTGAGCATGTTATGGATTTTTCTTTCATAGTCTCTTTTGTACATTATTACTGTTTTCTTACATTTGTCAGCCATTAGTACAAATATGCCTGAATTTTCCGTCAAAATTTTTTTTGTTTCATTAACATACTGATTTAATTGAGTTCTAGTTTTATTACTTGTATTTTTAAGTTTATTTTTGTATTTTGTAAGTATATTACATACCTTGTTTCTAATTTCAATTTTGTTTTCATCATCGACATTTATTAAGCTTTGTTCTATGCTTGCAATCATTTTATCAACCGGAAAAGTCAATTTTGAATATAGTATTTATTACTTTTTCATAGTAGTTATTCCTAGAAACATAACCTACTCTCTGAACAGACAAAAGAAAACCGCTGCGTAAGGAATCACTACTTCCACATCCAGATTTTCCTTCCAAGTCTCTTTAAAGGTAAACTACTTGACTATATTTGCTCTTTAGTATGCAGAAATAATTGGTCATAGAATTTTAATAATATTTGGGGCAGATGTAATTTAGCAAAGTTCGTTAAGGCATTGAAAATGAACTTGGCTAACTTTCAAGCCTGACATTTACAAAATCTGCAAAATGTACAGGGGGATAGAAATACAGAAAAGTTTTAGAAATTTTCAAACTTTGCTGCAGATTAAAAATTTAAAAAACCGCCGCCTAAGGAATCACTACTTCCACATCCAGATTTTCCATCCAAGTCTCTTTGAAGGAAAATATTTTGACTATATTTGCACTCTAATATGTGCTTCCAATCCACTACGTGGATGTGGAGTAAAAATTGTAATTCGTACATACCTACCATTTATCTTACAATCTTCAATAAAGACCTAAGTATGCCACGAAAACAAAAGTTATTGCAAGTGTCAATTTATTTATTTTTTATAAGTATATTTGTATTTTTCTTTTTTAAATTTATACTATTGTAGTCAATTCAAACTAGTACAATACAATATTCTGATTGATTGGTTGATTGATTTGCCAGTGTAAGGTGAGAACTGCTGACGATTCCGGGCATCCATTCGTTCCAACTCGCAGCCCGGTCGACTGCCGAACAGCCAGATGCCGCTGCCCACTTGCCCACAAGTATTTCCTTCGCTCGCTGTGACACATTCATACCATGATCGGGCGGCCCCACCCAACCGCCCCACGGACGACTAAACCACGTGCCGAAACAAACCTTGGATGTTTCATATACCGTCGCGCCGGACCGGCTGCATACGCCGGATTGGACATGGGACATGCTTGTTGTCAGCAGTGAGAGCCACTGATGCATGTGGTAGGAATACAGGACGGGAAGTGTAGGTATTTTAAATTTCCATTCTTCTTTTTACTTTTCATCTGTCATTATCGGTGTATGAGTTTGCGAAATGCTTATTTTTAGTTCCATGCTTCTTTTAAGTTTCCATCTATCAATTTCTTATTTAAACTTCTTCTAACTTTTCTGTTTCTTCTGTTTCTGTATCTAGCAGTGTGCACCGCTTACTAACCGCTTGCGTCCATAGGTGTATGTTTTCATGTTTCCCGGAAATCTGCGTTTTAGCTCGCCGCAATGAGCTTTCATTTATATTAACCGTTCCACAGGTAAATATCCATTTACGGTGGAACTGCAGGGAAGGGCTCTGTCTCGCAGTGAAAAGAGCTTTTTTCAACGGGTTATGAAAAAGAGGCCCGAGAGAATATTTTGTACACCGTGTATATTGGCTTGTTTTTGAAGTAATCAGTTTTAGTTTTATTTTCCGTTCTCCAATTCCGGGCATTTTTCCCTTTCATTTCCTATATTTGATACCTTTTCAATTTATTTTTTAATTTTTTTCAGTTTAAATAAATAACCACAAAAACTACATTAATAAACTAAACTACCAGTTTCATCTACAGCTGGCTGTCTATACTGTCTTATAAACATATGTTGCTTATTATATCATCCACTCGAAGAAGGGACCCAGGTATAGATTTTACGACCAGGCACTGCACTTTCTCGCGTTGTTTATATACGACTTTGTGATGCTACATTCAACTAATATAATTTAATCAAATGTCATCTATATGAAATAGCCAGACTCTAATATGTATCAATCAATGTAGAATTATTCGCGCTTTAATTCAACACAATTTCGTATGATTTGTTACCGTTTTAACCGACTTTATTTCGAGATTTGTAGGAGCTACCAAATACGGGTCTGTCACCGAACTCGACTCACTTTGAACCTTCGTCTTAAAAAGATGTAAGATATATGGAAATAAACATTGTTTCGGAGGTCTTCAAAGATACTATGAAATTTTATATAGTTGATTAATTTTTCTTCTTGAACGAGTACTAAACTAAAAGATCTTCTTAGGGATATTCACGGTGTGTGTACATACCAAAGGATTGTAAAGGTATGTTTTTTTAAATGATGTGTATTTTGCAGAGCAGAAATTTGTGTACAATAAATTGGATTTGGTATAATAGTTGCGTATTTAACCTTTAATCAAGAACAGGTTGATCATTATACTCTTCGCCGATTTACTACTCTTTTTATATAATTGTTGCACATTCTATAGAATACTCTTGGGAGTTTTTTTTGTAAATTAAATTAATTTAAGACTGCTTTGTTCAATTATAAATTATAAACCATAAAAAGGATTTAAAATTTTTTCACATTTAAATAATTAATAACTTTTTTACTTTATTTATTGATCGATTTTGTTGAAATAGGCTTCATCCTCTAGCTAACACTAACTTACTGTCCAAGTTTCAATTCAATCTGACTTTTCGTTCTTAAGTTATCGTGCTTACAAGAAACACGACGGACGGGCAAACGGACAGACAGACAGACGGACGGACATTTTGAAAGTTGTCCAGAATTTGAACACCAACACAGTGATTTGAAATTTTTTTCTCTACGAGCGATATTATCGGTTTTAGAAATGTGCAATATACTCTTCGTGTAGTATTTGCAAAGATTATAAGAATATAATAATTCACAGATGTGTAAAAGATGATGCAACTGTCGAATTTACGAATCATGAATGAATATTAATTTCGGATCAAAAAATATTCCAAGATCTCTGATATTAGCGGGTCGTAAATTTTTGTAATCATGTTTATATGTGATGTGCTTACGAGAATATGACATAGCATTGCGTTTGGGAATAGATTATTTGGTTTACTTCAGTTTGTTTATTATATCCAAATGATTTTGCAATATTGCACAGTCCACAGCAACCTTGATTTGGCTAAAAATCTTAACATTATCGACATATAAAAGGTATTTAATATTCAGCTGATCAGAAATATCGTTGATGAAGACAACAATAAATGACAGGCCAAGAATTGACATTTCAAACTGTCTGCAAAAAGTATCGTATTTGTAGCCCCTAACTTGAACATATTGCCACCTATTTGACAGGTAAGAGCTAATAATATTAACCAGGTCAGTAGAGGTACCTTTCTATTATATTTCAATAAGACATGATCTACCTCTACTATGACCAAATCAACGATCTTCCACATTTTTCAATTTTTTCGTCCAGCATTCTGCCATTCGATCCAATCCTGCACAGTTATCTACACAAAACTTCTCTCTCTATTTGACACTTTTTATTTATTAATTATATCTCTGTTGGATGACCACTTTATTATACTCTTCGCAAATCCAGAACGAAGAGTATGTTGCATTTGATCGGTATATTTCTAAAACCGGCAATATTGCTCGTATAGAAATTCCATATAACTTTGTTGGTGATTGAATTCTGAACAATTTTCAAAATGCCTGATCGTCTGTCTGCCCGTTCGTCACAGTTCTTTAAAGCACGATTACTTAAGAACGAAAACTCCGATTACATTGAAATTTGGATAGTATGCTAGTGTTAGATAAAGGAAGATTTTTGAACAAAATCTATCAATAAATAAAAAAGTTATTAATTATTAAAATCCTTGAGTGCTACCATAAAAAATGATAACGCAACTACTATTATTGGGTTACACTGACCCATGTTTTCTCTTTAGTATAAAAAACAGGATCTTGTCAAAACTTCTTTATAAAAAAAAATGAACATTGGAATATTAAACATTATTACTATGTAGAAAGAAAGTAGTTAAATGCAGTTTGAACACACACTTTGTGCGCATTGCTTACATACTGGTAATTGACAGGTTTGGAAGTACGTATTGGTTTTTCTGTCATATTTTGCTGGACACATGGCGCATCGTTTTCGTTTTGAAACAGTACCTCTTTGTTCAGGTCCTGGAGGTGTGTTATTTACATCTCCTGTCTTGCTAACAATTGTAACTTTTAAACTGCGTGGCAACTTTTTGGTCAATCTGTTTTGCATATGTCGAAGGCATAAATCGCGCCCAAGTTTTTTTAGATATTTCAATCTTGAAATTTCGTTACCTTCTTAAGCGAATTCAAGAACTACTATACTGTTGACTTATGCTATGTTCAAAAGCGCATGAAAAATTACCATGGGCCATCTTCCTGTCCTACGGGATGTGCTATAGTTGGCACATTTTCGATCTAACGCATCTACGCCGGCTTTGGTTTGAGTATAAAATAAAACAATCTCCGGCTTTTTCGCCAAGTCATCTACTTCTGGATCATGGTGCATACTGGAAATAAGCACCACAGATTTCCGTTGTTTTGGAACAAATGACATAATGGTCTCATGCTTTGTAAATCCAAATAAACTACTACCGACATCGCGTTTAGGAGAAGGCATGAACTCCAAAGAGAAGAACCTCTTGTTTTTTTTACTTCTCCTACATATGTTAATTTTCGCTTTTCTAACTCCCTCATTAATTTGAGTGAGGAATATCAGTTGTCACTAGTAATGTTTCTACAACTGTTTATTACTGGTTCTACTAACTGGAGGACCACTGCAGTTGGATGAGAAAGTCCTTGTGTTACCCGTGTAGCAGCTTTCTTTTCTGTGCCAGCTCTTCCAGTGTAAACGTGAGCATTCAGCATATAGTGGGTTTTACAATCTGTAAGAATTTGTATCTTTATGCCATATTTTGCTGGCTTGTTTGACATAAACATGCGAAACGCACATCGACCTCTAAAGGGTACCAGCATCTCGTCTACAGTTAGATTGTCACCAGGAGAATAATGATTCTTTGAATTATCTACAAATTGTTCAAAGATGACTGAAATAGGCGCCAATTTATTTTCTTTTCTTCATTCGGCTCTTGTAGTTTCGTCATCGAAACGAATACAACAAAGGAGAAAGGAGAATCTGGCAAGTGACATAGTGCCACGGAATATATCTCGCCCTGTACCGTCAGTTGCCCAGAGAGATCTTAAGTTCTCATGTCCTGATTTAAAAGCACCTTGAAGATACAGAAGACCCAATGAATGCCTCAATTTCAGTTTTCTGTTGGCTTTATAAAACTTGGAAAACACTGACGTCGAGAACTTTTATTTCTCATTAGCTTGCTATAATTTGCAGACACCTTATTTATTCTTTGATTAGTATATTTGACAATAGTTTCTATCACTGTATCGTCAAAGAAATATCTCCAACTTTCCAGCGGTAGGCGGCACATTTTGACGGATTTGTCTTTTCAATCCAGGCAAAAATTTTAGCAGATTTGTCGATAACGTTTTATCCTTCTTTGGGGCTTTCTTTGACCATTTCATTCTATCCTTTTTACAATATCAATATTTACACTGTACTTTCCTATTTTCCCGCTCTCTTTCTGTTTCACTTTCATCAGACTCATACTTTTGATCATTGTTCTCATCTTCAATACCTAACTCTTCAGTACCGTCTTCCTCATTGTGCTCAAAATCGCTAGGTACCCACTCCTCTTCCCTGTCTGTATTGTGTTCACTTAACATTTCTTCATCTCTGTCATTTTCATCGCCATATTTTAATATATCTTTGCACGCATTCAATCTGTTTCTAGCAATGCATCATTTTCAGAGTTTCCTTGAACATCATCTTCAGGATTTACCGACTCTTCATCTTCATCTTCCCTTTCTAAAAAAGAAAAATATTTACAAAATAATAAAAAAAACAGGTTTACTTAGTTTACTTTACCTGATAGGAAAACAATCACAACTGCTACTGTTGGATCAGTTTGACCCAATGATTTATGACACTTCCAATAATATATTTTTCGCAACAGTAATCTACGATGCGTTCCTGTCTGCCAAGTGAATTGTGACATGCTCGCTAATGAACTGCAACCGATAATGCGGTATTTTGATGTTTCAATTTGCGTGTGGGTCAGAATGACCCATTGATAGTACTTAAGGGTTAAATTTTAGAAAATTCTATCTTGTTATGTTTTGTAAAAATAAGAAATGTCGAAAGCTAATATTATATACAAAGAAACTGCGAAGAGTATCCTATAGAATGTGCGACAATTATAAGAAAGTGCAGTAGTAAATCGGAGAAGAGTATAATGGTTAGCTCTTTATTTTTTAACTAAAAATATATCAGGTTTTGCTCTTGTTAATAGTGACAACTAAATTCCAAATATTATTTTCCTCCGTTATTGTACAATACGAAAACGAAGAGTATATTGCATTTGATCAGCACATTTCTAAAATCGGTCGTAGAGAAAAAAATTTCATATCACTGTTTTAGTGATCGAACTCTGAACAACTTTCAAAATGTCCGTCCTTCTGTTTGTCTCTGTCCGTCTGTATGTTACGTTTCTTGAAAGCACAAAAACTTAAGAATGAAAGTCCGATTGTATTGAAATTTCGACAGTAAGTTAATGTTAGCTAGAACTGGAACCCTACTGGTTTCGAACAAACTTGATCAATGAGTAGAAAAGTTATTGATTATTTAGTTTTTTTTAAAAGTTTTTTTGTGTTTTGGAATTAAACAAAAAATCTCCAAAACTAATATTATTTACAAACATGCTACGAGGAGTATCGTATAGAATGTGCAACAATTGTATAAAAAGTGCAGTAAATCGGCGAAGAGTATAATAGTTAGCTTTGTATTTTTTGTGACCACCATGAATATTTTTCACAAAAAGTATATCAGGTTCTTTCTTCAGTTACTACACTCTGGTAATATCGCTCGTAGAGAAAAAAGATTATATCACTATGTTGGTGATCGAATTCTGAACAACTGTCCATCTGTATATCCATTGTCCGCCACGTTTTTTGTAGACACGGTATCTTAAAAAAGAAAACTTCTGTATTATTGAAATTTGAGCAGTACTAGCTAGAGGAAGAGCCCTATTGTTTTTCAATGAAATCGACCAGTAAATAAAACAGTTATTAATTATGTAATTTTAGAAAATAAAATCAAATTTCTTTCTGTTTTGTAGTTAAACAAAAAAAAAGTTTAGATATGAATAATGTTACATTCCAAAACGGGCTACGCATAGTTTCAATAGTCCCTTCATCTCGTAGTTGGCAAGATCAAGGTCACTCGCTAACATAAACTAAGGATCCTATAGAATGTGCAACAATGATATAAAAAGTGCATCAAATCAGCGAAGAATGGTTAGCTTGTTTATAGTAACAACTATATTCCATATATTATTTTCCACTATCGTTTCTTAATTAATTTACCACCCTGTATACCCTTTCACTAAAAGTATAGAAGGTTTCTTCCTTGACAGTTGTATCAACTATATGCCAAATATTATTGCCCTCTGTATAAAGAATCTGTAGTACTCGAATAGCGTCAGGCACCGTTGGAAATGTTTATGGGAAAGGCACGTTCGATGATGTCAACTCAGCTGAGGAGGCTTGACGGAGGAGCGAGGATACTTGGTTCCAAACTAACAAAAGGAACGATGTATTTTCGTTTTCATTTAACTTGTATTATTTCTTCGCTTCGCGGAATATGCTGTTTTTCTAAAGTACTAGTTTTATTATAAAATCTTACATCTGCTACATTTTATTCATTAATTATTATTTAAGGGTGATCATCATATTTATGTTTCACCATTAATGTAGCAGATATGTTCCCTGACAATTGCGTTATGTAGTGCTTATTATTCTCCGTCATGTCTTTTATCAATTTTCTGAATGTTCACCGACCTGATGTTGCAGATAGCGTCAATAATAAACAAACAGGCGCCAGACCAACATACAGACAGACTGACGAAATTGAAAGATCTTTATTTATTTAATCTACATAACAATTAATTAAGAAAAGATGGAAGAATATAACGTTCATTGTTCAAACGATTAAAATAACATTCTTATCATGACAATAGTTTGAATAGTAATATCTTAACATGAAATATACCATATACAGTGAGCTCCATAAGTTACGGATATATTCACTATCTACGTAAATTACAATTTATGAGTAAAATCCAAAATTTTTAATTCCAAATGACATTTTTTGAGCATAATTTTATACCTCTCCCTTCAACTCCCTTGGAGTAGTGGCAGCTACCCATTTAACATTTTTAAATGGAACGAGGGTGCGTGTGACAGCTCATTTGGGTTTTTAATTGTCTGTCCACCAATAGATATAAGGTTTTTTGAATTTTGAATTTTTCATCAAGAAAATTAAACTTGAAAATTTCAAAATTTATTTGAAATGTATCCTAAACTATTTATGACTATGTACCAAATATCTGTCAAATCTGCTTCTCTAATTAATTTTGTGTCATGTCATAACATTCAGTTTAAATGTATCGTTTTTTCTGATACCCAACAAAAAGAAAGAAGTAAAGAGGGTTTCTTTTTATCAGAAAAAATTATAACTTCTTTATTTGCTACATCTATGCAAACTTATGATTCTAGTTATTTATCGCTGATTATCAAGTTGATTATTCTTCATCATATTTTAAGAACGAATCTTTCGGTTACCCAAAGAATTGAAATGTTGGTATTATTAGGATATTGTGATAAAACAAGGACGCAGAAGCAGGTATAAGAAATCTTCAATATTAAGTATTCTGACCGTCGCGTCGCATTTCACAGTATACCGTTAGTAGAGTAGAAAACAAATCTAGTGAGTTTGGAAATGCCACAGATATTTCTAAATCTGGTAGGAAACGCATTTTAGACGATAAAAAGAAATTTGGATATATTGTTAGATATCCAAGATAATCCAATAGACCTACAAGACAAGTTGCCGCCGATCATGATGTTAGTAAAACGTTCATATTGCGCCTTGTAAAAAATGAAAAATATCGCCCATATAAAATTCATTTGGTTTAAGAACTTGACGACGACGACGACCCTGATCACCTATTGGAATTTTGCGAAATCATGGCAAATTGATGCCAAGAAACATTCTTTTACTTCCACATCCGCGTAGTGGATTGGAAGTAATGTAAATGTAAAAAAAATTCCAATATATTTTTTTTTAAATAGGTTTAGAATGTCATCAAATGCCGAGATTTCCAATTTGAGCGAAAAAATTTCAGTCTCTCTCTCTCTCTCTCTCTCTCTCTCTGTCTGTCTGTCTGTCTGTCTGTCTGTCTGTCTGTCTGTCTGTCTGTCTGTCTGTCTGTCTGTCTGTCTGTCTGTCTGTCTGTCTGTCTGTCTGTCTGTCGGTTTTTAACTTTTTCTTTTTTGTCCGCATTTTATCTCCGAAACGGTTTAAGATATTGATTTGAAATTTTGTACACGTATATAATGTAACGAGATCTGGAACTGGATTGTTTTTTAAACATATCCGGAGGGTCCCCAAATAGGGGAAATAAGTAAAACAAGCTGGTGAGAGTACAAAAACTTGAATTTTTATGTATGTGTACTAGAAGTCTAGGCCACAAAATATTTTAGGATATTTTCCATCACCCCACTACCCCCCATTCCATTATTAAAGGGGGTCAATAAAATAAAATATGGAAATTCACTTGAAATTTGGTGTACGTATATATTATAATGACATCTGGAACTAGATTATATTTTTGGATTATTCTCTTGAAGGCTTGAGGGTTAAATAGGAGTAAATAAGGGGAAATAAGTAAAGCGAGCTGGTAAGAGTACAGAAATTTGAAATTCGGTGTATGTACTAGAAGTCAACGCCTCAGATTGTTTTATAATATTTTTCAACCCCCCACTTTCATCTCCATTTTAAAGGGGTTGATAAAATAAAATTGAGATATTCACTTGAAATTTGGTACACGTATGTATTATAACGACACCTGGAACTAGATTATATTTTGAGATGATTCCGTTGAAGGGGTGGGGATGTAAGTATAGGTAAATCTGGGAAAATGAGTAAAGCAAGCTGCCTAGCGTCGTTTTTGTAAAACTCGTGTAATAATAATAAAATAAATAAATAAATTTAGGCTCCTAGATTCATATTCTTGTATTTTTATGTCTCGACGCTGACTGATGCATAGCGTCGTTTTTGCAAAACTTGTGTATTTGATAAATTTTTATATCGAAACTTACGTTCTTGCATTTTTACGTCTCGACCCCGACCAACGTCTGGCGTCGTCTTTATAATACTTCTGAACTCGATAAATTTTGTTACCTAGATTCATATTGTTTTATTTTTTCGTCTCGACGCCGGCCGACGCCTAGCCTCGATTTAAAACTGGTGTATTTGATCAATTCTGATACCTCAATTTATGTTCTTGCACGTTTGCATCTCGACGCCGACCGACGTCTAGCGTCGATTTAGTAAAACTTGTGTATTTAATAAATTTTGATACCTAAATTCACATTGTATTTTTACGTCTCGACGCCGATCCACTCCTTGCGTCGTTTCTGTAAAACTTGTGTATTTGATCAATTTTAATATCTAAATTCATGTTCTTGCATTTTATGTTTTTTATAACTTATGTATTTGATAAGCATTGATGTCTAAACTTATGTTCTTGCATTTTTACGTCTCAATGCCGACCGACGCCTAGCGTCATTTTTGTGAAACTTGTGTATTTGATACATTTTGATACCTAGATTCATAATCTTGCATGTTTACGTCTCGACGCCGACCGATGCCCATCGTCGATTTTGTAAAACTTGTATTTGACCAATTTTGATACCTAAATTCATATTCTTGCGTTTTTACGTCTCGACGCCGACCGACGCCTAGCATCGTTTTTGTGAAACTTGCTTATTTGATCAATTTTGAAACTTAGATTCATGTTCTCGCATTTTTTGAAACCCATTTTTTGTGGAATATTAATGTAAAGCCTGTTACAATTACTTCGCGTTGTATACCTTTTTCAATTTTTATCCGCAGCTTAATAAAAGTTTAAAAATTCCTAAAACTTTTCATTATTTCTATCCCCTGTATATTTTGCAGATTTTGTAAATATCATGCCGGGCTTAAAAGTTAGCAAAGTTCATTTTCAAGGTCTTAACGAAGCTTGCTAAATTGCAACTTCTGTCAATTTTTTTATGACATCTGCCCCAAATATTATTAAAATTCCACGATCAATGGGCTTGTTCCATGATATTCTTTTTATATGGTTTTTATACCTTTTCATATAATACTCGATATTTTCATTATTCGCTTAAAATTTCGTATTATTAACCTTTTCCGTTCTCGAGATATAAGGAGTTGAAATTAGTAATAGTTGCAAAAACCGAGCGCCCATTTGTGACGTCACTACATGCAAGTGACGTAAGAAAAGTGGCTTTCTGGAACCTTTTAAATTTAACCTGAAAGGTCGAGATACATGAAATGTTCAAACGTTGGTAACTAAATAAATACGTCGAGTGGAAGTTCGTTCTATGTCTCTACGGAAAGGAGAATGTGGGCGATGAATCCTAATCGTAAATTGCAGGGCCAAATCGAATATTCGTACCGACAGGAGCGAGAGAAAATTGTCACCAAATCGTACTCCCCTACTGTCAAGAAGTAAGCAAAACAAACAAAACTTCGAAAATACTTGTAATTATAACAACTAAGGAGCATCAAGTCTATTGAAATCGCCGAGTCTATGCGTATAGTGACGTAGCGCCTGGCCACGCCCCATTTTCGCGAGGTGGAGATTTGTAATAGTTTTTAAGATACTAAACGTGCGAATAAGATTCTGATTTTTTGAGATCCATTATTTTATACTTGCACTTTCGATTTATGGAATAAAAAAAACTGGCGAACAAGCTCATTATTTCCGCATACTAAAGTACAAATATAGTCAAGAACCTTTAAAGAGACTTGGAGAAAAATCTGCATGTGGAAGTAGTGATTCCTTAGGCAGCGGTTCTTCTCGTCAGAAAATATAAAAAACATTATTTTTTCTGATGAGAAGAACGTATTAGAGCTGGATGGAAACGAAGTAAATACCTCATTTTGAACGTACTCCAATCTGCAATTAGCAACGGGCCATAGGCACGGACCATTTTGGCATCAGGCCATGTAGTAATGTTTCGGCATCAGGCTAGTAGCATCGGACCTTTATGGCATCAAGCTATGGAGCAACAGGCTAGTTGCAGTTGAGTGTTCAGTTAAATCACGTTACGCGTTGATATCACGTCGTGGTCACCAATTGTGGGGTTAGAAAAACTTAGCGTTTCGTTCCGTGGCTACTCCGTGAACTCATCAGTAAGGCTGGAGTAGCCACTGCCTTAGCAACATTCGTTTTAAATGGAACAGCCAACAGACACAATTGTAGATACTCGAGTACAGAAAATCTACATTGAATGATGGAGGCCAATACTCAATATCCTGAGAAGGTGAACGTTTGGGCTGGAATTATAAATTCTAAAAATATCGGACCATATTTCTTTGATAGCACATTAACTGGCGCGATTAATTTTGATTTCCTGCAAAATTTCTTAGTTCTAGAGTTAAGAATACTTTTACCATATAATGACAACCTTAATGAAAATGAAATATTTGGTATCAGCAGGACCACGCTGCACCACATTTTGCATTGGAAGTAAGAGCCTATCTCAATCAAGTTCTTCCCAATAGGTGAGTCGGTAGACAAAATAACGTCGATTTAAAAGACAGAAAAAGGCAGGATATTGATCAAATGACCCTGGAAACGATACAAAATGTTTTAGAAGAATTTCAACAACGCCTCCATTATTGTCAAGAAGTAACGGGCGCTCAGTTTGAACATTTCATTTAAACTGTTTCATGTTCTGTTATTTACTTAGTAACATTAAAAATGTAATCTTTTTTAAATAAGAAAATTAGAGAAATTTAAATAATCTTATATTGCTGGGTAGAGAGTTGAAAACCCTTTGAAATGAGCTATCACACGCACACTCGTTCCATTAAAAAATTTTAATGGGGTAGCTGTCACTCCAAGGGGTTTTAATGGGAAGGTATAAAATTATGCTCAATGATGACATTTTAGAATTAAAAATTGACGTTTTTTAAGATTTTGCTCACAAATTGTAACTTTATCTACGTAACTGAATGAATTTATCCGTTATTTATGGACCTCACCGTATGTCTTTCAGTTAAGAAATATACCCGGTGGTTGTTCAATTGAAAAAGAAATTAATTAATTAATAGAAAAGGGAAGTTTTATGCTAATACCTACCACCATGTGATAAAGGAAATTACTTTGTATAGTGGCAAAAGTATAGAAGAACTTGTCTCGTTTTGAATCATACAGGAATGATCACCAATGTTTGCATATAATTAATGGTCCAGGAGGCGACTGCAAATTTGTGCGGGGAACGAGTGGACGGGATTTAGCAGTTTAGAATACTGCAATAGTATGCCCTAAACTCATAACCGCTGGTCGGCCGATCACGGTCCCTGGCGGTAATGAGTAATTACGGTAATTGTTTATTGGGGCAATGGGGCGATTGTGGTGACAAAGTGGACGATTTTTTTTAAAACTATGTTGTTAATTATGATCCAAAGAATGTAAAATGCTCGGTTGGCCGATCCCCAACCCCGACGATAGCCTTGGCCGACCATTAACAACAATGCAATTTTTAATGCCTAGCCTCCCCCAAGGAGTGACCAGGTCGGCCTTGGTCTATTCGAAAGAACAAAATTTTTCCTTTCATGAAACCCTGGTCGGCCGATCTCGGTCCCTGGCTTTAATGAGTAATTACACTAATTGTCGTAGGGGGCACAAGGGGGATTGTGATGACAGAGTGGACGATTTTTTGTTTAAACTTTTTTTTATTGTAATCTCGAGTCTAAAATGCTCGGTCGGCCGACCCCCACCCCTGGCGATGTCCTTGGTTGTAAGACAGTTTAATTTAAAAGTACGAACTAGGAAAATTGGCATGATTTTTAAATTTAAATCTAACTATTTTCTAATCCACTGAAATTATTGAGTGAAAATTAATAGCAATATTCTTGTTAAGGTTCTACTTAGGTAGTCTATAATTTTTTAAAATATACGTACTAAGAGAAAAAAGTTATGGCCAAAAATAGTAAATATTTCCCTATCGGATGTCTCTTTCTAGGGAATGGCCACCTTAAGGGGGTATTATTCCAACAGAATAAAATAGGGGATTTTAAAAAATTTTTACTCAAAATATGTATAATTTGTTTACTACAGAATAATATCTACGTTTATGAGATTATAATAAGGAAGCAAATTTTCCTTCGGTGTGTTGTTGGTGTCCAGATTTTACCAAATGTGGCCTTGACAGGCCCCTGGTTAGTGCCATAACATGTCCCTTTATAAACAAAAAAAATTAATAGGACAAGTTTTTCCTCGGTGAGAATCGTAAAAGCCACTAATGGGGTTTCTTAAAAAACCAAAGTTGGTGGCCATATCTTACATAGGGTGGCCTTAATAGGCCCTTGATAAATGTCAGCATAACAAACAACTTTCATTCGGACAATTTTCTTCTTCGATCCAAATTTAAAGTTCTAAGTGTAATTTCAAAATGAAACACGTATATTTATTTCAATAAATGTTATATGCATTTTTTTAATTAACATCGTAGATATTTTGTTTCAAATGTAATTTTATAAAAGCAAAATGCCATCATAAACACGCGATGAATTCCGATCATACAGTCAGAAAACATTTACTAGTTTTAAGTAAATCCATGTATTTGAATCAGATTTTATTGAATCAAAGTTTTTTTTCCTCTAAAATAAACAATTCTTTATTTACTTCAAGAAAATTGATTTATTTGATATTACGTAATTTAATATCTTAGAAACAATTTAAAAAATTATAAAATGAAATAAATAATTTACTTGAATTAAGTAAAATTTTACACAATTAAATAAATGATTTACTTAAAACAAAGAAATATTTCATAGGTTCGTATTTAAATTAGAACGTTTTCTTAAAACTATAGTACACTTTTTCTCTGAGTGCAGTTGCTACAACATTTATCACCTCCCCCCCCCTTAAGGGGGGGAAGAAGTTATAAAAGTGAAAACAGCGAGGTAATAACAATTCTTTTGCTAATTCACCCTTTCGAATATTCCAAGACCGATCTGCTAAATTCGTGCGTGAGAAACGACATTTACAATGTTGCAAATGGTGGGCCAAGGACATCACCAGGGGTGGGGGTCGGCCGACCGAGCATTTTAGACTCGAGATTACAATAAAAAAAAAAGTTTAAACAAAAAACCGTCCACTCTGTCACCACAATCCCCCCTGTGCCCCCACGACAATTAGTGTAATTACTCATTAAAGCCAGGGACCGAGATTGGCCGACCAGGGTTTTATGAAGGGAAAAATTTTGCTCTTTCGAATAGACCAAGGCCGACCTGGTCACTCCTTGGGGGAGGTTAGGCATTAAAAATTGCATTGTTGTTAATGGTCGGCCAAGGCTATCGCCAGGGGTGGGGATCGACCGACCGAGCATTTTACATTCTTTGGATCATAATTAACAAATTAGTTTAAAAAAAAACGTCCACTTTGTCACCACAATCGCCCCATTGCCCCAATAAACAATTACCCTAATTACTCATTACCGCCAGGGATCGTGATAGGCCGACCAGCGGTTATGAGTTTAGGGCATACTATTGCAGTATTCTAAACTGCTAAATCCTGTCCACTCGTTCCCCGCACAAATTTGCAGTCGTCTCCTGGACCATAATTATAAACGTAAAATTGTTGCATGTGCAGTTGTAGGAAAATTACATCAACTGCTAAAGGTGTGGTTGTGTTAAACGTAAGAACTTTACAATATTGCCAAATGAATAATGAGCAACTTCCGTTAACAATTTAATATGTTTCGTGAAATTTAAGACATAAATAAGGAACGCGAATATGAGCTAATTAAATTTAACACAATTTCAAAAACAATTTAAACTGATATGGTTTATCTACAGAAAAAAAGTGATTTTACTAATTATAGCATTTATCAGCTTAATGTTATGGTATTTTGTATATAAAAACATGTTTTTACGGAATCTGAAATGATGATATCACATACTCTAACTAGGCTGAAGATTAACATTTGAAAATAATCTTATTTTAACAAGGTTGTCATATCTAAAAATCGTATTATACTAAAACACTGGTGAAGTTTCATCGCTTCATTATTATTTATGTTGAATTGTGACCACGATTATGTCACAATAAAATAAATAAGGTGGGGCACTACTATCGCAGGTTTAATGACCTCGATATTTGCATTTGCTCACTCATCATTTTCTCTACCATTGAATTAATTTTACTCGTATATGGAAAAACTGCAACTAACGGCTGATTATTTCCTCCATAAAATTGTTTCTATATTTGATGAAATAAATGTAGCCCTCTATTCCTGTGTGGCTCTTCTACTCTCCACAATGTTGCAGTACTCCTATGTCCTCCTAAGTCGGCCAATAATAATTCTGATGACCTTCAAAAGCAAATGCCATACAAAATGCAAGATTTGTTTCTTTTAGCAAGGCTTCTTTGAGCATTTTGCCAAAAATGTAAATTCCTACTGGCAAAATACCTAAGGTATTAGACTAGATAAATCATGTAACTGAATCTTCTACTTGAAAAAGGTAATCAACAAATTCTTGTTCTTGCGGACACATCAATGATCTCGTGGAATACTTTGGGGCATTAGTCCACAACAAATATACTGAAAACGTGTTGCGTTCTAAGTTCAGTGGTAGCGTATCGTTCCAAATTTTAGTAAATGAAGGGGCTATAACAAGCAACCAAATCAGAACTTACAAGTACAAGAATGTTTGCCAATAACTCAAGGAATAAACACCTAGGCATTAGCCGCTCTGAAAATCCTATTGGATCTGCCTTCCCCACATTTCTCTGAAGAGAGAAGCCAGATGGACAATCAACAGGCTCCATCAAGCGGAGATTTGCAGATCATCATGGAATAAACATCTTGGGAATGTGCTATCTGTCTTAATCAACCACAAGCCGGTCCCTTTTTTCTGGAAAAGATTAATCGCGATAAGATCGACCTACAAATGGTAGGTAGCTACTGGTTTATAACCGGCGCGTGAGAATTCCTGAAGCAACTGGAACTGGAGCATACAGTTGCATCCCAGAGGTAAGAAACGTATGCCACTAAGCTCTGTATACTGTGGTTAGGACAAACATACTCATCTCGCACTAAGCTCTGTATACTGCGGTTAGGACAAACAAACGCATCTCGCACACAGATCGGTAAAATCCTCTGTATGCATCCAAGCAGCTCGCAAAGCTCTTGAATTCTCTCTGTATAATTCTAAAATGATTTGGAACAGCCAGAAGGGCAGAAATAATAAATCTGGATACCTGACCCATCTGGCATGGAAGGCAGTCACCAGGAAAGGTGCAGTATTGAGATTTATAAGACTAGAACCAGCTCTAGCGGTATCCTTAGTATTTCTATAACAACTTAACCTTTATCAAGCGAAAAGTACTCCAGTATTGTTTAATTTTACATTTAGAGGCCTTATATTTTGTGTATGCAATTTTTTCAGCGGAAACGTGAAAAAACTGCCCGGTTTGGCTGTTGGAATTACTCGCGTCTTCATAAAAACACTCCGTTGAATCGTGCTTTTCCAGGATAATCGCAACACACTTATTTGTTATGTGCCTAAAGCCTTAGAAAATACTTTTTTATATGTCAACCTTTCAGTCGATGCCACAGTCTGTTAATATTCTCAGGACAAATATATAAATGATTTGCTTGATGTAAATTAGATACTCAATTAGAGTGTTAGGAAGAGAATGAAGAGATGAAAGGTGAGGGTAGTTTCTTAGATTAGATTAGTAGTACACTTTTCAATTGAAAAATTTCATTTCTATGGAAAATGTTTTACACTTTTGTCTTGGTTCTTGCATGAAACGCCTTGAGAATGGCTTTATATCTGTCCGAAAAAGAACTCAAAACAAGGATGAAAAGGGTTTCAAAGGCATTTCTAGGAGTTAGAATGATAGATAAGCCTTCAATCCTTTTTAATATAACAGTTTCAGACAAATTTTGTAAATAAAGTCAGTTAAAGAACAAAATGCTCTACATTTTTATTGTATCACCATAACGATTCCCCACATGCCCAATAGCCAGAAATGTAAAAAGGGGGTGGTTTCGGGATTTGGGGGTGGTAAGTGGCAAGGGAGAAGTGTATGATGCTATCGTGTTGAGCTCCCTTGAAAAAGAAATGAAACCATTTTTTATACATTTTGAAATTTTTGGGGAGATTTTAGTATCAGCAGAGGGGGTAGTTTCAACCCCGGGGCTTGCGTTTAGGGGTAGTTCCTCATCGAAAATGGGGGAATACCCAGGTCTCGCCCTGGTCACAATACTTCAAATTTGCCCTTATTTTCGCAATTTTTTCATGGACTATTTATACCAGTAGCAATTTTTATTGAACATGGGAAATCCTAATTAGTCCAGTCAATGAAGAGGATGTATAGGACATAGTCAGGAACAGAATTATTAACTTCAGCACTGTGTGAGCGGAGTGCAGGGGGACACGTGCAGGTGGACACGTAGAAAGTGACTTTTGGTTTTTCGCTTATATCTAGAAAACAGTGCATCGCGGCGAAAATATTATTTGATTGATTGATTGATTGGTCGATTCTCCAGCGTAAGGTAGGCATTGCTGCCGCTTCCGGACATCCCGTCTGGTGGTTCGTTCCAACGCGCAGCTTGGTCGTCCGCCGAATACGCCAAACGGACGGCCAAGCCGCGTGGCGGAACCAAACCTCGGATGTTTTATATACCGCCAGATTGAACATCGGACATGCTTGTTGTCAGCAGCGGGAGCCACAGGACGCATGGGGTAGGAATATAGGATGGGAAGTGTAGGTGTTTGTGAGATGCTTCTTGTAAGTTTCCGTCTGTCATCATTGGTTGGAAAGAGTTTGCGAGATGCTTCTTTTCAGTATCCATGCTTCTTTTAAGTTTCCATCTATCATCATCACCTTATTTATCCTTCTTGTAAGTTTTCTGTTTCTTCTGTTTCTGAATCTAGCAGCTTCTATTTTTATTTTTATTTATTAACCGTTCCACATGTAAATATCCATTTACGGTGGAAGTGCTGAGAAGGGCCCTATCTCGCGGTAAAAAAATAAGAGCTTTTCTTTTTATAGCGGGTTATGAGACAGAGTTCTTAGGGAATATTTTGTTTTGGTTTTTGAAAGCAATCAGTTTTAATGCCGCTTCTCAATTACGGGTATTTTTCTATTTCATTGCCTATATTTAATACCTTATCAATTTTACTTTTAAAGTTTTTCTCTGTTGTGTAATAAACTAAATGTTAACAAGTACAATTAATAGACTAGACTAGACTCATCTTTTGATCGCTTTGTGTTTTTGTTGGCAGCTTCCCTCTTTCTTCTATTGTATACCCACACTACTTGCACTCGGTTTCATCCTTCTAGATGTTGTTAAGTGAATGCCATCAATTTAACCGTAGGTAAAAACTTCACTGAACCCTTGCCTTTCGATGCATTTTTAGCCACTATTACATTTCAAGATGTGACCAAGTCATTCAGATACTATTCACCACACTTTATTATTAATTGTTAATTTTGCTTGAGTTCAAACCTATATTGCGTGAAGCAGAATTTTTTTAGCAACAATACCGCATAAATTTTATTTTAGTCGCTCAAAGTTTAACTGGTCTTTATGTGATGTGGTTTAAAATGAAGCGACTCGACACACGCCTGGTCTCTATGAGAGATACTTCCATTTTATTTAACTCTATTCAAAATGAAAGCTGATAAGGACCTACAACATTGGTATTATTAATTACTTCCACATCCACGTAGTAGATTGGAAGTACAGTAATCGTAAAAAAAATTAAAAAATTTTTTTCTTGAAATCGGTTTAGAATGTCATAAAACGTCGAGATTTTAAATTTGAGCGAAAAAAAATGTCTGTCTGTCGGTCTGTCTGTCTGTAACTTTTTTGTCCGCACGCTCTCTCCGGAACGGTTTAAGATATTGACTCGAAATTTTGTACACGTATATATTATAATGAGATCTCGAACTGGATTGTTTTTTTAAGATAACCGGTGAACAGTTCGGGGGTAAATAGGGGTAAAATTGGGGAAATATGTAAAGCAAGCTGGTAAGAGTACAGAAACTTGAAATGTGATGTATGTACTACAAGCCAATGCCTCAGATTTTTCATAATATTTTTCAACCCCCACACCTCCCCACCTCCCCTTCTCCATTATTAAAGGGGTTGATAAAATAAAATTGAGATATTCATTTAAAATTTGGTACACGTATGTATTATAACGACAGCAGAATTTCCTAAACACCCCTATAATAAACCAATTGTTAAGAAATATCCTTTGATTTATATAATCAGCTTAGGTCCACTCCAAACATTCAAATAATTGAAGATGTTAAATTAAATATTAAGTAGCTTAAGTCATAAATAGATTAAAACATAAATACTTTTAGGTATAAATTGAATAAGCACGTCAGAAACTTTAGTTGGTATTCACTATGTAATACTCTTGATAAAGGCCTAATAAGCCGAAACATATGTAGAGTATTTATAATATATTGATTGATTCATCTAAAAGCAGTGTTTAATTTATTAACAATTATTTTCAAGATGTTTCACAAGGAACCTACCACAAGTTCAGTTCAGTGTATTAAAAATGCGAGCAACGCAAAATTAGTGGTGTTTTACAAAAGGTGTCTACTAAAGTTTAAGAAGTGCTCCAATCATATCTGGTTTATCAAACAGTGTTTAGCGAACGGTTTAACACCTAAACACATGAAAATTCAGTGCAATCATAAATCACGCATAGCACAAGAGGCTGTTAAATCCACTTACAAGACTTGGCTACAAATGGAGGTGAAATACTGGTTTTCCAGAAGAGACAACATAGGCCTACATCTAAAACTGATACACACAGAATTACTCCATAAAGAGAATTACTTCGTTTTTGAATATTTAGACCGTCAAATAAGGGAATCCGTACAAGAAATAGTGCATGTTCTACAGCAGAGACAATTAGCCAAAATTAATAGTTTAAAACGGGAAAAAAGTAATAATATCGCAGTAGCTAGGAATTCCCCTCAAACTGAGGATCATTTCACATTTTTTGCCAGAGTAAGTAACTTAACCAATGTTAGTTTTTCGGACCAAGAATTAAACCTCCTTCAAAAAGGTTTAAAATATTCTCCACATAATGTAAGTAAAAAAGATTTTGAACTTCTTGCCGTTAATACAGAGCTAACTACATTCTCAGTGGAGGAAATCTCAGAATTGGAAAGACATAGTTTAGCTAATATATTTACCTCGACAAAATGTAACACTAACAAGGGAGAAATAAACCTGTTGAACAGCATTAAACAAAAACTGGTAAATTATGATTTGGTTCTCTGTAAAGCGGATAAGGGTAACACCATAACAATTTTAACAAAATCAGAATATAACAAAAAAATACAAACAATCTTAAATAGTGAAGACTTTGAAAAAATCAATAAAAACCCTACCAATAAATTCCAGTCTGAAATTGTATCCAACTTAAAGAAATGTAATACTATTATTCAAAGTAATGACGCGTATAAATTGAAAGTTATGAACCCTTCGGCCCCCATTCTCTATGGTCTTCCAAAAATTCACAAAGTCGATAACCCTATACGCCCCATAGTGTCTTACATCAATGCTCCATCTTATAAATTATGTAAAAAACTAAATTATATTTTACCAAAATTAATAAATTTTAAATCTAAATATTCCATAAAAAATTCTTTTGAATTTATTGAAAATACAAAAAATTTAATAATACCAAATAACGCAAAATTATTCTCCTTTGACGTTAAAAGTCTGTTCACCTCAGTTCCGCTCACAGAACTAAAATTAATATTAAATAATTTAATAGATAATTCACAAATTAGCGAAACCGAAAAAACAGAGTTAAAAAATCTTTCGAGAGTTTGTATTGAACAAAACTATTTTCAGTTTAATGGTGAATTCTTTAGACAAAAAGACGGGCTACCAATGGGTTCACCAATTTCTCCTTTGTTAGCTGAAATATTTATGTCAAACCTAGAAAATTTAATTTTTAATAGCAATAACAGTTTAAATACACATGTGTTTTATTGGACTCGATATGTAGACGATATTTTTTGTATATGGACCGGTACAGAAAGAAATTTAAGTAATTACCTTAATTTCTTAAATTCTTTTAATAGTAAAATTCAGTTTACAATGGAATCGGAGCAAAATAGTCAATTAAACTTTCTAGATATGAATATCAAAAAACATAACAATCAGTTGAAATTTAGCATCTACCGCAAACCTACCACTACAGATACAGTAATACATTATAATTCGCAGCAATCATGGCAAATTAAGATTTCACCCTTTCATAGTCTAATACATAGACTGACGAATTTTCCTTTAGATCAAAGTGATTTTGATAGAGAATTAAATATAATTAAACAAATTGCAAGAAATAACGGATACAACGAGTCACTAATAGATAACATGGTCAAAAACAAACAACGCAAAATGCTTCAAAAAGAATTTTTCACTGTGCCTAACAAACCCACAAAATATAGTTTTATTAATTATGTTCCGAAATTTAGTAACAAGATTTCTAAAAAGTTGAATAATTTGGGTATCTCTACAATAAGTGTGAACAAAACAAATATAGGAAACATTTTGGTTAATAACAAAGAAAAACTAAATAAAATTGATAAATCAGGTGTATATAAAATTAATTGTAAGGATTGCGATGCTGTCTATATCGGTCAGAGTGGTAGAAGCGTTGTCAACCGGGTAAAAGAACACAAAAAATCAATCTTAAATAACAATAAAAATACAGGAATGTCAACACACTGTATTGAAAACAACCATTTCATAGATACTGATAACATAAATTTACTTCATTCAGAAAGAAAAGGTAAACGTTTAGATCTGCTAGAACAACTAGAAATCAAAAAATCTTTCAAGTACAACCCTTGCACCACAAATGACCAGCAGAATTTCCTAAACACCCCTATAATAAACCAATTGTTAAGAAATATCCTTTGATTTATATAATCAGCTTAGGTCCACTCCAAACATTCAAATAATTGAAGATGTTAAATTAAATATTAAGTAGCTTAAGTCATAAATAGATTAAAACATAAATACTTTTAGGTATAAATTGAATAAGCACGTCAGAAACTTTAGTAGGTATTCACTATGTAATACTCTTGATAAAGGCCTAATAAGCCGAAACATATGTAGAGTATTTATAATATATTGATTGATTCATCTAAAAGCAGTGTTTAATTTATTAACAATTATTAACAATTATTATAACGACATCTGGAACTGGATTATATTTTGAGATGATTCCGTTGAAGGGTTGGGGATTAAATAGGGGTAAATAGGGAAAAACAAGTAAAGCAAGCTGGTAAGAGTACAAAAACTTGAAATTCGGTGTGTGTACTAGAAGCCAAGGTCTCAGATTATTAATGTTATTTTTGAACCCCCACCACCCCTACTCCATTATTAAAGAGGTTGATAAAACAAAATTGAAATATTCACTTGAAATTTGGTACACATGTGTATCATAACGACATCTGGGACTAGATTATATTTTGAAAAGCTTCCGTTGAAGCGTTGGGGGTTAAATAGGGTTAAATAGGGAAAATAAGTAAAGCCAGCTGTGAGTACAGAAACTTGAAATTCAGTGTATGTACTAGAAGCTAAAAACTCAAAAATTTTTATAATATTTTTCAACCCCTCATCACCCCTACTCAATTATTAAAGGGCTTGATAAAATCAAATCGATATATTCATTTGAAATTTGGTACACATCTGTATTATAACGACATCTGGAACTAGATTATATGAGGTGATTCCGTTGAAGGGTTGGGGGTTATATAGGGGCAAATAGGGGAAAATATGTAAAGCAAGCTGGTAAGAGTACAGAAACTTGAAATTCGGTGTATGTACTAGAAGCTAATCTCGGATTATTTATATTATTTTTCAACCCCCCACCAGCCCTACTCCATTATTAAAGGGGTTGATAAAATGAAATTGAAATATTAACTTGAAATTTGGTACGCGTATGTATTATAATGATATCTGGAACTAGCTTATATTTTAAGATGATTCCGTTGAAGGGTTGGGAGATAAATAGTGGTAGATAGGGGAAACTAAGTAAAGCAAGGTGGTAAATGTATAGAAATTTGGGGTTTGGTGTATATACTAGAGGCGATGGTCTCAGATTTTTCTATAATATTTTCCATCCCCCCATCATTCCCACTCCCTTATTAAAAAAGTTGACAAAATTAAATTTAGATTTTCACTTGAAATTTGTTACACGTATAACGATATCTTAAACTAGATTATATTTTGACATTATTGCGTTGAACGGGTGGGGGTAATTGGTGGTAAATAGGGAAAATAAGTAAAGCAAGCTGGTAAGGGTACAGAAACTTGAAATTGGGTTTAGTATGTCCTAGAAGCCAAGGCCTCATATTTTTTAGTAATATTTTTCAACCCCTACCACCCTTAATTCATTATTAAATGGGTTGATAAAATGAAATCGAGATATTCACTTGAAAATTGGGACACGTATGTATTATAACGACATCTGGAACTAGATTATATTTTAAGATGATTCCGTTGAAGGGTTTTGTTGAATAAGAGCAAATAGGGCAAAGTAAGTAAATCAAGCTGGTAAGAGTACATAAATATGGGATTTAGTGTATATACTAGAAACCAAGGTCCCAGATTTCTTTCTAATATTTTTCAACCACCACCATCTCCGCTCCATTATTAATGGGTTTGATAACATAAAATAGAGATATTTACTTGAAAGTTAGTACACGGATGTATTGTAATGACATCTGATTGAGATGATCCCATTGAAGGGGTGGGTCGTGGTAGGTTGTGAATAGGAGAAATTAAGTCGGGCAAACTGAAAACTTCATTTTTAACGTATATGGTAGAGACCAACACTTCAAACGTTTCTATAACATCTGCTTCAAATATTATTAAAATTCTATGACCAATAATGTTCACATACTAGAGTGCAAATCTAGTCAAGATATTTCCTTTAAAGTGACTGATGAAAAATCTGGATGTGTGTGATTCCTTAGGCAGCGGTTTTTTTTTCTATTCCCGATAGCTTTCGAGATACCCGTTAGCAGAGATTGCAAATATTCCAAAAACGTTTTGTTCACCTCGCCCTTTAGTTTTGCAGCAATTTCCTCACAGTAAAAGTTGTATGGCATTCAATTTCCTTTAAAATGAGTATTTATTTGATATTTTATCTTCAAATTATAAAAAGTTATAGTAATTTGAAATATTCGGACAAGTTGAGGTGAGAACCAGAGGGTTGTAAACGCCAAATAGAACATTTCTCAGGGCTGCAAGTATAAAGTTTAGAGTAGGTGCATAAAATGATGTGATGGCGTAATAGAAATATAGTTTAATAAATATGCTAAAACATATTTGAGATGAGATATTTGTAGTACCAACGTAGTATGCTGAATATGTTGAATTATATTTTCTTTATTCAAAAATACGATTTTAAAAAAGTGATGCAATGTACTTAGGACCTTGTGGCACTGTACTTGGAACCTTGTGGAACTTTAAGGTTAAATATTGGTTTTAACTTTATCTAATATTGCGTTAGGGGTAATTCAACAAACACATTCGCTTTTTGGAGGTCCGTCTGCATATTACAGAAGTTTTTTTCAGAAAAGAAAATGTTTTTTTGGATAGGTACTTCCACTATATGTGTATCGGAGGTGAATTTTTTTTTACGCACCCCATCGAGTGAGGCTTCGTTGAACAGGTCTTTGAAAATGAAGAGATTTCTTAGACAGATTTTCATTTCAAAATTAAATAAATAGAAAGTGCAATATACGGTTTTCTTTTGTAATGTCGAAATTAGCCAGAAAATTTCAAATTGCTAGAACGTTTGATCATTTGAAGATAAAATAACAAATAACTATGTTTAAAAGAAATTTAATGCATTCCCACTTCTACTGTGAGAACAGCTCTGTTAAACTAAGGGCTGACGCGCTAAAGGCAAAGTTTGTCGAAAAGCGTTTCGAGAATTTGCCATTTTCGGTAGGCGATATTTCGAAAGCTATTGGAAATAGAAAAAAAATGAATAGAAGTAATCTTATAGAAATTGTTGTCACATTTCATTTTGAATAGAATATTCTTTTCGCTACAAAGCACTGTTTTCGAAATATAAGCGAGAAACCAAACAGTTACTTTCTACGTGCTTCCCTGCACACCGCTTACCTCTTAACTACTCCAAACACAGCCCTAAAGTCCTCTCAACCCCCATTTTGAGCCTTCCTTGACTGAAATAAATATAGGAATATATATGTATACCTATTAAGCAATTTATACCTATTAATCAACAGTTTAGTAAGTAGTAGAATAGAAAAACAATAGCAATAAACATACTTGCACATCCATTATACACACGCATACCTATAGGTATAAATAAAATATACGAGAATACAGAACAATTGAAATTAAAATTAGTGGTTATAAACCAATGTATAACAACAATTCGTTCTATATATGTGATTATAAATACAGAGATTTATACAATTAAACTCTAAGCCTATATTCCTGTTGGTTTAAAAAATTTGAAAATTGATTGACACCTATAAGAAGGTCAATTTTAATTTTCCGAGCTTTTCTTCCAAAAATAATTACAAAAAGTAAGTCACGAGGATCACATAAAGTGCGATACTACTTTGTGTAACTATCAAGGAAGAAAATTACAATGGTTGAACTCATTTTTATACCTATCAGTTGGCAGTTTGTTGAACTGGTCTGTTTATTTTATTGGAAGTTTATTGTATATTGTATACCTACCCAAGTCGCCAACGCCTAGTAGGTATATTGACATTAGAGCAAATAGAATAATAGAATGGCACTTGCTACACATACCTATTATACACAACTGTAAATTTAACTTATTTACCAGTTATTTTTTTAACATTTAACAATAATGCTATTAAATCAAAATATCATGAATCATTAACATTTTCAGAATTT
This sequence comes from Stenurella melanura, assembly GCA_963583905.1. Lineage (NCBI taxonomy): Eukaryota > Metazoa > Arthropoda > Insecta > Coleoptera > Cerambycidae > Stenurella > Stenurella melanura. Next base: position 58,429,957 of record OY757314.1, on the reverse strand, counting down.
TATCTAGGTACATTGCAAATGTATGCATAGTTTTATCACAACACATTTACTGAATATTATTCTTTGCGAAAACCTATACCTATAACTTTTTTATAGTAATTTTCTGCCACAAGCAAAGTACTCACCTAGATATCTAAGTAATATAGGTATAGTTAGGTGGATCCCTACCTAGTATTAAATAAATTTAGCTACCCAAATAGGTACCTACTGTAGTAAAATCAATAATATTGTAGGTATTATACTAAATAATTCGGAACTGCAAGTAACTAGGTAGGTAATATTTAATTCAACAGATGCTCAACCACGCTTGTTTACAGTAAAATTAAGAAATCGCTGGTCTTGCAACGAAAACCACGATAAGAAAATGATTAACAACTTCATGGTCTGCATAAATGGTTTCCTTTCATTTAAATCCATTTAAAATATACATACAAGAAATAATTGCTGAATACAGAGTTGGACAAAATACAACGTTGACTGCCCCCTGGCCTTCCTACGCTACGTGATATCACACAGTTTGTGGCAGCGAAATATCACTTTTCAGCAACGTTGCCGGTTTAATATTGCAGCGCCAGTATCATTTTACAGCTTCGCCATACAGAAATATGACAACACAGAGCCTATTAGTTTACAAAAACACATCACTTTCTCTCTTCAATGAGTGTCTTGTTTTCGATGGAAGTTTTGGCGCCTTTTATTTTTAGCAAAGCCAACTCATTGTGAACACCAGTTTCCAGCCTCTGTTTCACATATTTATTTTCACTGGAATCGTATGCATATGGTTAGGAATAAATTAATAATAATATACTCATATGATATAAGCACAAGTTTTTATTATGTTTATCCTTCTTCGACTCGTCTGTTTCCCTAGCTTCGTCTCGTTTTATTAAGTCTCTTAAACGCGTCAAGATGCGTGGTTGTGTGGCCACGTTGCCACCTGTTGCTTCGACTTTATTCTTTAATCAGCAAGGCTGTGGTGCCGGTTTTACGTGCAAAGATAGATTTACACTGGAGTTGTTTACATTATAATATTTTGTTCACGAATAGTAAAGTAGGTACCCAGATATAAGACAAATTATTATTTTCCCAATATATATAATTTTTATTTTCTGATAGGCGAGCATTTACAGATAAGTGTAATAGGATACCTATTACATTTTATATCAGTTTTATGAGATAACCGAAATGGCTCTGAAATTAATCTCGACTTGATAAAAATTAATTATTATTATTTGTTTACATCATGCCAGATATTTTTTTATTTAAAACATTATATATACTTACGACGTGTTTACAAGTAATTATTTAAGAAAGCAGTTTTATGCTTATTAAAATCATACTAAACTATTATTGTTAAGGATAGTGTACGAAAACCATTCATATACTCTTCGCAAAAAAATTAAAAATTATAAAAAGTTTACAAAAATCTTTTTTTTTAAGTTTTATAATTAAACAAAAAACGTCTAAAGCTAAAATTATTTACGATGAAACTACGAAGAGTATCCCATATAATCTGCAACAATTATAGGTATAACCTAAATCCAATAAATTGGCGAAGAATATAATATTCACTCTAGTTATTATATCTATTTGAGGCGTGTAACTATCATGTTTTATATACACTCTTTTATTATAACGCAAAATATCACTAAGGCTTTGGATCAAATAAATAGAAAGATTTACAAAATATCGAAACTGCAGTGCCTTTCAGGTTAGAACGAATTTTATGTAAGTTAGGTGATATAGGTACCTACCTAATTTCGATTTAAAATGTTATTTTTAATTCGGCTATTAAATCTAAAATTTGGAATATGCATATATAATATTATAAAATGGATTATTTTCTATTGAAATTGAACCATACTTGCAATACAGAGTGATCGCTAAGGGCATGTGAAGTGTCTTGTTATATGTCAACTATGTTCTGTTGTAATATTAAAGCGAAATGTTGTTAAGATTTTTTATTAAATGCACAAAATATATACCTACAGAATATTGAATTACAATATACAGTATGTCCCTTTTTTTGTCTGCTAGTGTCTGCATGTGCTTATGGGTCTTTCAATTTTCCTCGTGTACACCTTTTTAATTATTTTTATTCTCTGCCGCGTTAATGAAAGGGGTCAAATCCATGAATAATTAGACCGAGCTAAACAGAGTTTTAAAAAATATTTACAAGCGAAAACTCAAATTGAGTCAAATCAGTACCAATATATTTACATATATAAGTACATATGCATAACATATGTACCTAGTAGACAATATAGAGTTGTTTGCAAATTTTAGTCACTGATTTTTATTTTGATTCTTGATTCTCAAATACAAAAGAAATATTCTTTAATTTCGAATAGAAGTTACAATCAACAACTGTGGCCGATCGCGAATGTCTATATGATTAATACGGCACAGTGATCATAACACAGTATTAACAGTCTTGCTTCGTACTGTAAGCAACATATACATTGGTAGGTATGCATAGCAATGTCGAAAATTGCCAACTATTTAAAAAAATTATTTTCAATTTGTTCAACAATTATTATTTTTTCCTACCCCTAAAAATGACTCAACGAGAAACGCAGCTCACCCGCCAAAGTTTTAAATAAAACTTGGATTTTTGTCAAAAGCCCATATTATTTTTGAACCTTTATATCAAATATATATATATAATAATATATTTTAATGACTTAAATATTAATAGCAATTATTTTTTACCGCTTCCCCTTTGTACCGGACATTGTAGGTTTTTTTTAAAATTCTTCGCTCAATACTCTGAAATAAAGAGTATGGGTGTATCGACAGTAAAGAAAATGGATTGGTATATTTAGATCTTTAAAGTTATACTACACTTGCCTCGATCAAGTATAATTTCATCATTTTGACCCACGAAAAGGTGTAAAATCATTTTTAAAGCATATATACTCTTGAATAACCTGCGAAAAGTCAAATTCTAATTACATGAGAAATTTCATGTTTCCATTAATGGGGTTGATAAAATAAAGTTGAGATATTCATTTGAAATTTCGTACACGTATGTATTTTAACGATGTCTAGAATTAGATTATATTTTGGGATGATTCCGTTGAAGGTTTGGGGGTTAATTTGGGGTAAATAGAGGAATAGTAATCGCAAAAAAAATTTTCTAAAATTTTTATTCGTGAAATAGGTTTAGAATGTCATGAAACGTCGAGATTTTAAATTTGAGCGAAAAAAAAATTTCTGTCTGTCGGTCTGTCTGTCTGTAACTTTTTTTTTGTCCGCACGCTTTCTCCGGAACGGTTTAAGATATTGACCTGAAATGTTGTACACGTATATATTATAATGAGATCTGGAACTGGATTGTTTTTTGAGGAAATCCGGTGAAGGGTTGGGGGTTAAATAGGGGTAAATAGGGGAAAATAAGTAAAGCAAGCTTGTAAGAGTACAGAAACTTGAAATTCGGTGTATGTACTAGAAGTTAAGGCCTCAGATTTTTTTATAATATTTTCAACCCCCCACCACCCCTACCCCATTAAACGGGTTGATAAAATAAAATCGAGATATTCATTTGAAATTTGGTACACGTATGAATTATAACGACATCTGGAACTAGATTATACTTTGAGATGATTCCGTTGAAGGGTTGGGGGTTATTTAGGGGTCAATAGGGGAAAATAAGTAAAGCAAGCTGGTATGAGTACAGAAACTTGAAATTCGGTGTATGTACAAGAAGTTAAGGCCTCAGATTTTTTATAATATTTTTCAACCCCCGCACCACCCCTACCCCATTAATGGGGTTGAGATATTTGTTTGAAATTTCGTACAGGTTTGTATTATAACGACGTCTGGAATTAGTTTATATTTTGAGATGATTCCGTTGAAGGGTTGGGGGTTAATTTGGGGTAAATAGAGGAATATAAGTAAAACGTTGGTAAGACTATAGAAACTTGAAATTCGGTGCATGTACTAGAAGCCACAGCGTCAGATTTTCTTATAATATTTTTCAACCCAACCACCCCTACTCCAATATGAAAAGGGTTGATAAAATAAAATTGAGATATTCATTTGAAATTTGGTACACGTATGTATTATAACGACGTCTGAAACTAAATCATAATTTGAGATGATGCCGTTGAAGTGTTGGGGGTTAAGTAGGGGCAAATAGGGGAAAATAAGTAAAGCAAGCTGGTAAGACTACAGAAATTTGGGATTCGGTGTATATACTAGAAACCAAGGCCTCAGATTTCTTTCTAATATTTTTCAAAGTCTACCACCTCCGCTTCATTATTAATGGGATTGATAACATCAAATTGAGATATTCACTTGAAAGTTAGTACACGTATGTATTGTAGTGACATCTGATTAAGATGACTCCATTGAGGTGGTAGGTTGTAAATAGTGGAAAATAAGTACGGTAAACTAGAAACTTCATTTTTAACGTATATGGTAGAAACCAACTCCTCAAACTTTTCTATGACATCTACCCCAAATATTATTAAAATTCTATGAACAATAATTTCCACATACTAGAGTGCAAATATAGTCAAGATGTTTCCTTTAAAGTGACTTGGACGAATAATCTGGATGTGGAAGTAGTGATTCCTTACCCAAGCAGCACAATTAGTTTATTTTACCAGTTTAAAGCCACAGTGACCTAAGATAGTTGATATAACGTAATTGCTACCATTGCTTTCAACTTTAAAGGCACATGGACTTAATTGTAATTAATTAAGCAATATTTAGGTAATATTTTCTTAAGAAATGCCTGATAAAGTCACATTGACTTTAGTGTAATTTTCAAGAAATATTAACGTAATTATTCCTTAAAATTTAATTATAAAGTTAAAGTGCATATTGAGGACAATGCATAAGAAAATATTACGTAATTTTAGACCAAGTTATTAACTTTGGAGTCGCTGACTTCTGTCTGGATAGCAACAGGGAAATTTTACCAATTTTTAACATAAATGTAACCTATGTTTTGTCTTGTCCTTGTAGTCAGAAAACTTTAACCTCATGGTCACAATTAGTTCCAATTTTAGGTCAAATTTACGTTAATTTTACTTCCCCACTTACCTAGCATATGCGTTTAACCTAAAGGTAAATATTGCTTCATATAATGTCCTAGAAGTTATTTTTACTTAAAAATAGAATTAGGTCTTTTCCCTGGAAGGCAAAATTACGTTTTCATTGTCTAAATTACTTCAAAGTACTAAAATGACTGTATTATATTGATGCCCCTCCCAGTAGTGTCAACTGTCAAAAGTTACTTCTTTACTTTTACTTTAATGCTTGGAGTCATGGGGTAGCGTCACATGTTCCATATAATAAATTTTCAGAGGTTATGTTGACAGTTGTTGACCACATAAACAAGTTTTAATATTTAAAACTTATTTCGAAATATCGCGCGTCGGAATGTAAGAGATCGACACGCCACCTACAGTCAGATTAGCGAAATTTTACTTTCTGACCTTTCCTCATATTAAAATCTTGAACATAGTTATTCATTTTTTCTGGAAATAAAAACGTGTCATTATTTTTTGTTGGATAACTTGGAAGGGAGAAAATCCGACTAAAACCAGGTTTTTCTACTAATTGGTTTAAGTATATTTTTATAATTTTACGCATGAATGACACTGAACTAAGCCCACGTGACCAGCGCATGTATTTGTTTTGATCCCAGATAAATAAAAGACATATTTGTCTGAGATTTTAGTCATGGCCATGTTTTAATACTCTTTTTGCCTTTTTTGACAAATAAACAACGATTGTTGTTCTATTTTCCTTGAACCTGATGGCAAACCTGGACTGGGAAGTATGACCAATTTAGTTCTAAATGAACTTTAAAGACTTTACAATTTTGAAGACTACAAAATTATTTTAACCTATATTGGTCACATTTAATTTTAAAGTCAATAATATAAGTTTTAAAGACTTCTACTGTAGGAAAAGTGTTAGTGAGGTCTAAAATATTGGGAAAGAATACTTTGAAGTCGCGCGGTACTAAATTCGCCATATTTTTCAACCAGCTGTAAGAGGCCATTTTATAATGAAATTTTGATGAGTGATTAATTTGAAAAAATCATTAATATAGGGTTATTTAACAGACATCAAGTACAATATTAGCATATTCTATGCTCCAGGAAAGTCCTGCAGAGCAATTGTATAGGCTTTTACAAATATTTTTAAAACACATTGAAGCTGGAAAAAAAATTTTCTTTAAAAACGTAAAATACTTGAGGCGCGTTTAATATTCCGAGGTAGAATTGACACATTTACGATGAAAATTGATTGGCAGCAAAAAACCGCAGAGGAGAAAGGTGGACACATTATATTTCACAACTATGTCTGACGTTATATGATATATTCCTACTCCATCATTATAATAGATGTCTGGTTTCTATTATGTCTTATACTGCCTTATAAGTAAATTATCATTGCTGTAGATAAAACCTTATTAGTTTGAGAAAGAAGGACAGCAGTTGAAAACGGACAAGTGGTTTGGTAGATATTACGTAATAACGGCCACAGTTAAACACAATGTTTACGTTTAAATTACCTGTTCAAGGAAATATGTTCTATAACTTATAGGTCATTATAACTGAGTGGCCTTATTTAAGACGTATTACCGACGTCGCCTCATTCCCCATTTACTTATATTTTACGTATATTTTAACTCAATTAGGTTAGGTTAAATGGGAAAACGACACTAAAACTAGGTCTTCATTACGTAATTCAGACCTAAGGTGCTACTTGGGTAGGCAGCGGTTTTATGGTTGTATTCTTCATTTGACAATTTAATTAATGTAAGAAGCAGATACGGTCTGCCACCAAATTACTAACCTCATAGTGGTAATAATGGATGTAGTGCAACTATATACAAGATGTCCTAGAAGAGCAAAAAATTACAAGGTATATTCTACCCACAAAAATAAACAAAATGTTTTCTATTAATACGATGCCTAATTACTTTCCTAAAGGGCTCACAATCCTTTAACTGTGAGTGAAAAATTGGTTACATATTTTTATTTAATATCATCATTGCTAATTGTGACCAAACGAGATTTTATAATTTGTTGGTGATAATAATATTTAACAAGCTAACAGTTGTACTCTTTTTCAGACATTTTTAGTTTAATTACAAAACAAACAAAGAATAATTATGTAATGAAAAAAATTGTATTTAAAAAATGTCTAACTGTTTTATTTATTGATCGATTTTGTTAAAAAATAATAGTGTTGTTCATCTAGCTAACAGTAATTTACATTCCAAATTTCAATACAATTGGACTTTTCGTTCTTAAGATATCGTGCTTACAAAAACGTGATGGACGGACAGACAGATGGAGATACGGACGGACAGACGGACAGACAGACAGGCGGACAGGCGGTCGGGCAGACGGACAGGCAGACGGACGGACCTTTTGAAGGTGGTTCAGAATTCGATCACCAACACAGTGATATGAATTTTTTTTTCTGTACGAGCAATATTACCGGTTTTAGAAATGTGCCGATCGAATGCAGTATACTCTTTGTTTTGTATTTGCGAAGAGTATAATAATCGTAAGCATTGGTGCTTAAAGGGGGCGACCGTGTTTGCTTTATTTCTGCAACTTCTTGAGCTTCTAATCAAAACTTTCTTTGGAGCTGTGTACGTAAATAACGTGTTTTATTATTGTTGGATACTGAATAAACCAATCATTTTAAACAACAAATATGAACAGGCTTTTTGAGGGTTGCATGTATTAAATGCACAAAGATTTCTTTCTGTACCCTCATATAATCTACTGCGAGTGCGCTATTATAATTCACTCTTTATTTATGCAGACAAGAAACTCAAAACTACCAACCAAGCTAATTTAATGGGAGACCAGAGCATACTTTAATTTTGTACACTATATTAAATAACAAATATAATGTATTACTTAATACATAAAACATCATTACTCTTATGTAAAGTATGTTCTAGTATGATTAAGATAAGAAACAAACGGAAACATTAATATTTCTAACTCTTGTGATGTAGTTAATATCGCGAATCACCCCTAACTAGAACATCATACCCGGGGAACAGATAAACAGAGCCGTACTTTGAATGTATCTGTCAATGTCGCGAAGGACAGGCAATGCGTCCACCAATGCGTAAAATATTTCTAACTTGGCGCAAGACAGAGTGATGTTTTAATTTACCAGCAAACACGATTTTTATATCTCTAGAACTATTTTGTTTATTCTAATATGCGAAAATTTGTAGTATGGCTCTGTAGTACCCTTGTCAGCGGGTAGTAGCGCCGACTTTGATATTTTGATGGTAAGTTTTTATGGCCTTTTTCATGAGTACTAAATAAATGAGGACAATTGTAGTTTATTTAAGCACATTTAAATAACGATACCTACATTGATGAAATGTACATTGAACAATGGAAATTATTTTAAAATGCACAATACAAAATAAATTGATTGGAATAAGTCTCAGAAGAAAAAAATATCCTGTGGCAGTTTCTGGTAACTTCAATTTACAGATAATTCGTGTCACCGGTTGAAAATACAGGGAAATATGGTATTCTGATTTCTGAAATGTTTTTGTGTGCCTATGTTATTAAATTGAAACTAAGTCCTGCCATTGGCACAAGTAGAGGGTAAATGTGTTGCTAGCTAAGAAATTCTATTGTTTTTATTTCATTGTGTTGCAAATATTACCTATTTATTCTAATAACAATTTCAACGCAAATTTAATTCAATGCCTGCATAACATTTACAATAAAACAAAAAATAACCCCTAAAAATCCTTCAAGGTTTCAGCGGAGTTCAACGTAATGACAAATAACGACAATGTCCGTAATCAGAAGCATAAGATTCATTAAAAACATAATAGATTTTATAGATCCTGCAATAATTTCGCGTAAATCCCGCACGCTTATGATGTAAAATGGATTTTATTTTTCTGAGAATATTCTGTGAATTCATCTCCTAAAATCCGCCTAAAATAAACACTATTTACTATATTCTAAAATTCTAGCAGTGTAAATCAGTCTCTCGATTCAATTTCTCCCCACAATTTATGTTTCGGTTCGGCCAGACAACAACTCCTGGTAAATGAATACGAAACTGTGCAACAACACACTGGCCAACTACAAACACTTGTAGATGCTCCAAGTTTAAGCAGAAAGTAATATTGATGCATACCTAGTTTGACCGTCAGCGAGTCAGTTAACGATAGAGCACGTTTTATTGCTGTGTCTCAATATTTATTTCCGCACACTTGTGGCTGTATAGCTATGTTTTGGGTTTGACAAGAGGCAAATTTATCTTTCAGAAATCTTTTTTATGAGGGTGGGTCGAACCTTTTAGCCCTTAGGGGAGAATTAGAATGGCCTATTGGTCTTTTCTCCAACTATGTATTTTTGGGATACATTAAACTTGGTTTATGGCTACATGAAAACGTTATAATAGCTTACGCACTAAAATCTTCGGGAGATGGCAGGTAGAGAAAACGAGATTAAATTAGGCATTTGTTTCATTTAAATTAAAGTTTTTTTTCAGTAAATATTTTTAGAAGGCATAAATGTCATAATTAATAATTAAAGTCTTGAAATGTCTTTCAATATTTAACAGCAACACCTAACAAAAAATTAAATTGTGAAAAATGAAATCTGAAATGTTGCTCGTTTTGATTTTTATTAGAAATAAAGGGGATGAAATATTGTTTACCAAATTAAACTTTGAACACTTAACTAACACTCCAAAAAAATATGAATAGGTACCTACCTATCAAAAATGTTTGTTATAGGTACATCAAAAATAATGATGGGTCGAAAAATTTAAATTGTATTACTAAAATGACGGTTCCTATTGCTTGTATTTTAAGCACCTAACAAATTTTTCCAAATACTGCTAGATTTACTAAATGCTCACTAAATTTTGAACTATTAGAACACCAATACTGACAGGGTAGATATGTTCTTTTGCTATTAGTGCAAACACTGTCAAAAATCTGCTGTTACGTTAAATTTATTTAGCTAGCACAATAGGTGCACTCCAGTATGTGGAAATATTTGATCATTGGATATAAACAATATAATTATTTGAAATCGTCCGCTCCAAAGTGATAATGGGGATGGGTGATTCCAAACACACGTGTCATATCACGCATTCACAATAGTACAATGATAAGGAAAGCCGATATCAAGAAAAAAAAACGAATTCTTTGTTATGTGAAACAATTGCTTCATGCATTTTTATTTTAATGAGGACAGAATCATGCAAATTAATTAATTATATTTTCAAAAATTGAAAGAGCCCATAGAAGATAATTTCTCTACAGTGTCTTCGTTTTCTCGTGTTTCAGCTTAACAAAGAAACGTTATGGTTTTAGGTAGAAATTTCGACACTGGTAAATTAGCCATCAACAGTAATTTTTGGGATGAACATTTTAGCAATAATTCCTTTGTGTCAGGAAAGTTTTGAACACTCTTGTAATAAACTTTATGACAGGAAAAACAAAGACGGCTTAACCCTCTACCGCCCCTTGTGACCTCAAAGTAACATAATAAATTTTTCTTTATTATCATTCAAATATATGATTTAGATCCTAAGTGGCCTGCTGTGACTTTCAAGCAACATAATGGCTTCCTAATTGTATACATAGAACGCCACCTAGAGAATAATTTTGAAAGGTGCAAAGTTATTTGCCATGTGACTTACCAGTAATGGCTGCCGATCAACATTGACTACAATTACAGTTATTAATTAATAATAAATAGGGTATACTTTTACCAGTGAAAAATAGTTTGTGATTGGAATAAGTTTAGTTGTTGTGTGTGCGCATCTGAATAATAAAAATTATTGTTATTTACACATTGATAGCCGAAAATAGGTACGTTACTTCAAAGTTACAACGAGCCACAATGAATTAAATAATATATAATTTTTTCAGTAACATATTAGCATGGATCCAGCACGGTTTTACGGGAAAACTTCTCAAACAAAGACTTCCTCAAATAATAGAAAATCCAGAAGACTCTGAGGACTCACTTTTAAGTGACAGCGATGAAGACGATGACTCTGTACTTTCAGGGGTGTCAAGTTTTTCCTTTCAATCAGATCAAGAAATCGAGGACGAGGGCAGAATATTACCTGATTTTGAATTCGAAGGCACTCAAGAAGTGCTGAACAATAACCAAGTGAACCATGCAGAAAGCAGTAGCGAATGGGACACTGAAGATGATCTTCCGCTGGCAGATATTTCGAATCAGAGCAATAGAGAAAAGACCAAGAAAAAGGAACAGAGGACACGGAAAAAAAAGAGAAGAAGAGGGTAGTCAATTGGATATCTCGAAATGCAAAACAAATTCGCCCAATTTTGCCTTGGAAAAGTAGGTTACCCGATGGACCTGAAAACGTTAGTACTCCTTTAGGCTATTTTAGAAAGCTCATTGATCAAGATATTTTAGAATACATAGTGGAACAGAGCAACTTATATTCGTGTCAGTCTGACTTGACAAGACCTCTCTCATTGTCTGTTGAAGAGCTGGAACGGTTTATAGGAATAACATTCTTGATGTCCATTTATGGCCTACCACGCACACGAATGTGTTGGCACCGAGACACTCAGGTGTCAAAAATAGTAGAGACCATGTCCAAAAATCGCTGGGAGCAGATCAAATCTAAAATCCACTTCAATGATAATACACACCTAGCTGAAAGCAATGATAAGTTACATAAAATTCGTCCATTTATCGATAAAGTTGCAAAAAATTTTAATAAAATCCCTATGGGAGAAAAACTATGTGTAGATGAACAAATGATACCTTACAAGGGTCATCACTCTATAAAACAATACATGAAGAAAAAACCGAAGAAATGGGGATTCAAAGCATTCGTATTATGTGGATCTGATGGAATTATATACAACTGGGAGCTTTACAGTGGGGCTGTAAATCTCGATCCAGATCTTCCAAATGTTGGTATCAGTGGCAATGTTGTTTTGCGTTTAGGCAAAATAATTCCTAAAAATGATTATCATAAGATATACTTTGACAACTGGTTCAACAGCTTGCAATTACAAATCGAGTTGCATAAAATTGGCATTCACAGTTTGGGTACTGTGCGTTCTGATCGTTTAGAGGGGTGCTTATTTACCAATGATAAAAACATGAAAAAAAAAGGCAGAGGATGTGTAGAAGAAAAGAGGGCAGTTGTAGAAGATGTCGAAATAGTGGCAATAAAGTGGTACGATAATAAACCAGTACACTTACTAAGTTCCTTTGTTGGGGCTCACCCTATAAATAAAGTAAAACGCTGGGATTCTAAAACCAAGACTAGAATTGATGTAGATTGTCCCAATGCAGTAGCTATCTACAATCAGTTTATGGGAGGAGTAGATTTGGTAGATTCTCTTGTGGCTTTATATAGAACAGCAATTCGAAGTAAAAAATGGTATCATAAACTCTATTTTCACCTCATGGATTTGTGCGTAGTGAACAGCTGGCTTTTATACAGAAGAGACTGTGATAGTTGCAAAGTATCAAAAAAGGAACAGCTAAGCTTACTGCAATTCAAGGCTGACCTTGCTAGCACACTATGTACCATAGGTGACCAACAAAAAGACAAGAAAAAAAGAGGCCGTCCGAGTTCTTCAAGTGTACAACATGAACTCGAGCAAAAACAGAAGAAAGGTAAAACCACAGAAATGCCTACTTTGGACACACGTAGAGATGGTACTGGACATTGGCCGACATTTCGGGAAAAAAGGGGAAGATGTAAATTTCCAGGGTGTAAAGGAGCACCGAAGATTTCCTGTGCAAAGTGCATTTGTGTTTAACTCCGACACAAAATTGTTTTTTGAATTTTCATATCCAATAAAGTACTTTAAAGTAATTGCCCTTTATTGCCCACTGTAACCTATATGTTACATACCCCCAAAATCCAAGGGGGTGCATGGATTTTACACTTTAATATCGTATATTGCATTACTATGCTAGAATCCATTAAATTAGAACTTAAAAATTTTTTTTTTTTCATATTTTTGTAATTCGGGCGGTAGAGGGTTAATAAAACACCAAAAAATGTGTTTACTTTAAATTATGTAGAAAAACAAATTAGGATAATAAATTGAAAATAAGTTATCAGCGAAAGTAAGTTTGGTTGTTGTGCTTATAATATTTCAGAATTAATAAAACTACTTAATAATTTTTCATGATTTATTTCATTATTTAAAAGTACGGTTTTGTATATAAGAAAAGGGCAAACTAGAAACTAATGTGGTGAGTTAGTAAAAATTCAAAATTGATATTGTTTAAATGTCAATCGTTTAAATAATTTGAAATAGGAACTGGACATAAAAAGAATTAAAATTTCCAAAATTCAGGAATAAACACATCATTTATTTATTTATTATATATCGATCAATTCTAGTTTCGATTTATTATTCAGCCCTTTATTAACATTTGCTGTAGGGATGAGCGTACACGCATCTTGACTGTACTCAAAAAGTTAAACTACGCCAGTTCCTGGTACTTGGACGGATGATCATCTAGGGAAATACAGAGATCTCATCTCACCTCTTACGACTTATATATCACCGCATACGGTGAAGTTATGGAAATTGCTTAGTGAATATCTCTTCCCTTCGGAGGAGATGTAAAACAGTCGGTCCTTTCTATATTGAATGTCAGGCAAGTAAGCAATTTGAACTCTTTGGTCAAAAATGACTCATATGTATTTTAGTTCACTGACTGGTTGGATTTTCCTCTCCATTGAGCGCTAAATGTTTTACGCCTTCCAAATCACTTTTACATGTCAAAGTGACGACTGTGGTATTGTTATGATTTATAGAGAGTCCTTCTGTGCCAGATTACCTTTCAACAATATCTAGAGCTCTTTGTGAATTGCCCTCCGACCAGTATTACCACATCGTCAGTCAGCATATCCGTCAGTAAGACCCTACCGCAGAAGTGTTCCTTAGGGCGTCATCAATAAGGTTTGTCTACAGCAATGGATATAGCACTTCTTGGATGCAGCCTGTGCTTACCTTTGCTTCAATGCTAGCCTCGCTTAGATTGGATATAGTTGCCTTCATATTTCCAAGGCACATAAAAAATTCCCGTCAAAGGAGTCTACGCGGCGGTATCATTGAATAGGTAAAGATGCCGCCTACCCGCTTTGTAGTTACCGCATTTTTTACATGCCTTAAAATTATGAAGACGAGTATACTCTTGTCAATGTCAGCCTTGATTCACTGGCAGAGTAGACCTCTGTTTAATAATGCATTCGTGAATTAATGCGTTGTGTTATTATTAATCGCTCCTTCTATATATAGAAATATTGCAACTCTTACTTTTTTGTCGTTTATTGACTTTGTCAATAGTTTATTAAAATCCTCCAGTGCAAGGTCTTTTGACTTCCCTAGGTGGTATGTATATTGGTGATCAACAAGGAGATTTTTCTCTTAGAATTTTATGTCTAATGTACCTCTCTAGTATTGGATATACGTAACGGTTATTAGACCAATGATAACGTATGCCTCAATAGTTTGATGGTCAAAAGGGTTACAACAAAGCGACCACTAAAGCCAAACTCTCTGGATTGCAGAGACAAGTATGCTTGGCAGTAACTGGTGCAATAAGCACCACACCGTCAGCTGCTCTGGAAGTCCTCTTGGAACTACCTCCTCTCCATATTTATTTGGAGAGAGAGGCCAGGTGGGCAACATACAGAATCCATCAAGTGGTAGCTAGTATGCCTCACGCTATCACGGAGCACAACAGGCTGTTGGACGACTTAAACAGTCAAAGCATCCCGGGAATGGCTTCAGATGTGATGCCTCGATCAACCATGAACTGCCCTTTAAAGCTCTGTTTCCTGGAAGAGACGAATGGGATTGGAACAAAACCGACCAATAAAGACCAGACAGTTGTTGGTTCGCTGATGGCTCCGAAACTTCTGAGCGAACTGGAGCTGGTGAATATAGTCGCAAACCAAAGGTAAGAATGACATCGAGTCTGGGTGACTATATTTCAGGCAGAAATCCATGCCATTGAGCTGTATCCACGGTGGCTTGAACAGACGCAGCCTAGACACAGATCAATAAAGATATTTTCAGACAGCCAAGCGACTCTTAAAGCCGTTGGATCCTACCGCTGTAACTCTAAGGCGGTATGAAAATATCAGGAAGCTCTTGCCCGACTGGGCAGAAACAACAAACTCTGGATACTGGATACCTGACCACTCTGGCATGTAAGGCAATGATGTTGCCGATTATTTGACCAGAGAAGGCGCGGCAATCAAATTTATAGGACCAGAACCGGCACTTGGCATATCTGCAAAATCTGCCAAGGCTGCTATCCTAGCCTAAGCTAAATTGAAAACAATCCAGCGCTGATAGGAACTACCAGGAGTTTATTACATACCCCTTGAAGTCAAGAACTAAAAAACTGTTAGAGTTAAATAGACTATACCTAAGAACTCTAATTGGCCTATACACTGGACACTGCAGGCTAAATCATCACCTACATAGAATTGGACTGATGGAAAACGCCGAATGCCGCCTGCGTCTGGAACATGATGAAATAGCAGAGCACGGTATGTGTACCTTTTCCGCTGCAGAAAGAACCTGTTTGGCAAAGTGGAACTGGAACCAGTGGACCTGGACGGTTTCTCACCCAACAAGGTTATCGGCTTTATTAAGAAGCTGAATCTGTTGGGTGAACTATAATTAGGAGTGAGCCTCAATAGGTCTAGATGGTCGAATTGGAGAGTCCGGCCAGAGCCCGCTCACACATTAACCTAACCTAGTAGCTTCTCAATGTAAGAAAAAGGACACGCTTATGTTTACTAACAAAGAGGAACGTACGGATATGTATATTGTACATGCATTTTCTACCATTTTAAGAAACTAAAAACTAAACTAAAGCTACGGTCAAGCAGACTATTAAGATTTATATAAAGTTTGAGAGATTTATTTTTATAACTGGCGCAATACTCAATTGCACTGGATAAATAATATCATTAGAACGTATTTTAATAATTTTTATGAATAAAAGTAAGTATGATTCAATATCTTTTCCAATTAGGTTATAAATGTTCTGTATTTAATTCAGTGAATACTTCTGTGTAAAAACTAAGTGATTAATGTTGTGTACCTTTGTACTATGAATTTTATAATTACATAATTATAAAAATATTATTAAAAAGATAATGACAAAAATGAACTCTTCCTACGTTAATTTAGATAATAATTGTATTGTTTTGATTAATTTTTCATAACTTTTTGACAATATTGACGTCAGTAACCAATTACGAACCTCACTCGATAACTTTTGATCTATGAATGAGTTTATTAATTTTATCTGTTATGTTTGAAATATTTTTAATTTTTAATTTTAAATTCTTTTAATCGCCGATTAAACTATAATCAAAGACAGATGCAACACTATTTGTTAGTTTTCTAGTAGAAATAGTTGAGAAAGAAAGCAACGTTTGCTTTTCTCTATCGGAAATTTGTATTTTGTACCAATTCATCTGACTCACATTTTCAATAATAATAAGTACACCCTACAAAAATTATTGAAAATAATTAAACTAGCCGAAATTTCACCTGTTTCTGCACCCTCTATCCAGAATCTGGAACATGTTGGGAAATGTAATTTATGGTGACGTATTGATTTCAGAACTATTCATCGTATAGAAATGAAGAAAAAACCAAAATATTGGTCACTTCAAAATATTCCTTTTTAGGCTATAGCACTTTTTGATTAAATGTAACACTTTTTCGAAGCACTAACTCTTTTTGAAAAGTGTGTTATTATTTCTTTGTTTATAATTGTATTGAAACATATTCTCTATAGGATTTTGCAAACAGCAGAAAAAATAACTGTCTATAAGAACTAAAAGAAAAACTGTGTGTAAAAATTTTTGGATTATTTTAATAACCTGAATTCTGGTTATGCTAGCAAATTAAAATCCTAAAATGGATTTGTCTAATTTCTGATTTGAAAATTCTCATTCTAACACTAACATCCACACAGTCCCCTACGGCCATGCAGATTAAACTGGTATCTACATAACTCCCTACGGTCATGAAAATTCAGTAAAAAATAAGAACAAAGGCCTAAAATTTATTTACCTACCTTGTCTAAAAAAAATTTCATCCTAATGGATTACATTTTCATAAAATCTATAATTCAGTTTCTTGGAAATGCTTAGCCTTTTTGCTCTTATTCTGGAGCTCACCAGAAAGACATAAAGCCACTCATAAAGATGTTTCATGCAAAACCTAGACAATTTCTATGAATAAGTATGAAATAATTATATTTGACATTGACTGACAAAAACAACAGATCTTCACCTAACTATAGTATTAACACGGCCGGTGGGTTCCAGTTTATATGGTTTTTCCGCCGGATTCACGATCATCTCTGTCCCAATGAAAAAGAAAGGGATGTTGCTAGTATCTTCTTCACACCACTCTATAGAGAGAGACCCAGAGAACGGTCTCCCAGAAATAACTTCTTTTTATAATAGAACAAAAGTTGGGGTCGATTTCTTGGACATGAAATGTTCCAATTATTCTTCAAACCGCAGAACCCTAAGATGGCCGATGGTTGAATTTTACAGGATAGTGGACATATCTGTGATCAATGCTTATATATTGTTGTTACATTATAAAGGCATTACCCTCAAGTCTAGATACGTATTTACAAAAGTGGATCGCCTTGGCAAAACCGCTAATGCAAAGGAGACTGCAAAATCCAAGGCTGAACCAGGAACTTCAAGGTTTATTTAAAACTGCAATTGGAGTAACCGAAGGATAACCACCCACAACGTCAACTGATGATCGTCTAGAGAAGTGAAAAACATGTCACCTTTGCCCATACGAAAAAAAAAGGAACACTTCGTATAAATGTTTTCGCTGTTAGAAACCGATTTGCCTTGAATGTTCTAGAAAATTATGTAAAAATTGTGCGAATGAAGTCAAAAAATGACTAATTAAGTTCTATTCCTCCTTTTGTACTATTTTGAAATAAAATAATTAACAAAATCTAAGTTTCAATTGCGTTTTATTGTGCTAGTTTTATAGCGGTCCTTCTGACCAATGGTCGCCCATAACGTAAAATTTTTCAATGTCGCGGGTTAAGGGTTAAATAGGTGGGTTTTATAGTTCTTTATAATTGTACAGTAGACGAGTGCTGTCGGTGCAATAGTTATTGGACAATCCTATTTGTTTATCCCACCGAAGGAAAAAATTAACAACTTTGACTTCCCAAAACATATTTTTGTTATATTGAATTTGTCAACGCCATTACATTATGTCTAAATTCTACATATTTTACATATAATAACCAATTTTATTCTCAAATTTTCGGAACTGCTATGGATTCACCCATATCTGCCACTATTGTAAATTTAGTTATGGAAGAATTAGAACGTCAAATATTAAAATCATTATATTATAAACCTAAATTTTACAAAAGATATGTAAATGACTGTATTATTTGTTTACCAAAGAATAAAATAGAATATATTGTTAACAATTTTAATAGTTTTCATCCACGACTGCAACTCACCACCGAAATTGAAAAAGAAAAAGGCTTAAACTATTTAACATAAACAATTAACTGGTACACGAAAGAAGTTTGGTCACGAAGATATTTAAATTATAATTCACACACACAAATAATAGATATTTCCCTATCGGATGTCTCTTTCTAGGGAATGACTACCTTAACTATAACACAGACCAGTTGTCGTCAATATCTTGTATAAATGTTTACCACCATAAAATGCAATTAAATTATTTGCGTATAATTTACACGAAAATTACTCTTATTGGGAAGTCCTAAATCGGCAAACCATCTGTAGAATGGTATTATTACCACATGTGAATTTATCATTCTAATATTACACATATTACACTGTCTCCTTGCATTCGGAGGAGACAGCTTCCTATGCATGTCCTAGCACTTGCGATTATCATTAATATATCACGATGACAAACTATAAATAAAATAGACTAGCAACATATTTGCTTTAAGGTGGCCATTCCCTAGAAAGAAACATCCGATAGGGAAATATTTATTATTTTTGCCCATAACTTTTTTTTCTTAGTAGGTATATTTTAAAAAAATACAAGAGTACCTAAATAGATCTATAACAAGACTATTGCTATGAATTTAAAACTACGAAATAGGAATATTAACACAATTTTTAAATTTAAATCGAGCTATTTTGCAAACCACTAAAATTATTGATTGATTGATTGATTGATTTGCCAGCGTAAGGTGGGCATTGCTGCCAATTCCGGTGCAGGGAGATTTGTTCCACCACGCAGCCCGATCGCCCACCGATCATCCCACCGTGTGCCAGAACAAACCCCCAGTGCTTTTATATACCGCCGGACCAGCTGCATACGCTGGATTGGACATTGGACATGCTTGTTGTCAGCAGCGAGAGCCGCATGACGCATGGGGTAGGAGTATAGGATGGAGCGTGTAGGTGTTTGTGAGATGTTTCTTCTTGTTTTCCTTCTGTCTTCATGGGATGGAAAGTGTAGGCGTTTGTGAGATGCTTCTTTTAGGTTTTCGTGCTTCTTTTTACTTTCAGGTTTTTGTGATATGCTTCTTCTTAGTTTCTGTCTGTGATCATCTTCTCTCCTATTCTACTTCTGAGTTTTCTGTTTCTTCTGTTTCTGAGTCTGGCAGTGTGTATATCCTTGATATTTCTTTATTGTATTCCATTTTTTGTTGTGCCAACTTTTCCCAGTGTGTATAATCCTTTCCTAGCTTATTCATAATTCTCTCGATTGTTGTAATCCATGTGTAGCATGGCCTCCCTATTTTCAGTTTGTTGTTGTTCATTCGTAGCGCTTTCTTCAGTAGGTGTGTCGTGTCCCGTCTTTGGACATGTCTCCAGTATTTCATTGCGTATGATTCTATTCTTTTGATTATTGTTCTTCCCTCTAGTAATGTTGACGTTTTCTGTCGTTTTTGTGGTTTTCCTGTTTTTGCTAGCAGTTGGATAATGTCCCTTTCAGCTCTTCTCAGGCTTCTTCGGTTGGCCTTTATCGTTGCTGCGTTTTTGACTCCATATATCATCGTAGTAGGCATTATGATGGTCGTGTATACCTTTTTGGTTAGGCACCATGGTGGTTTGTTGTCCTCAATGAAGGGTAGTAGAGCTCTTGTGACTCTGTAGGCTGTTTTGACTTGGTCCAGGACTGTGGTGAATAGTCGGGGGGATAGGGGACATCCTTGTTTGACTCCTATATTCTTCATTTTTGATTCCGTCGTCTGTCCAAACCATTGTATTGCAGTGTTTTCGTGTAGGCATGCTTTTATTATTCTGTTTATTAAGTAGTGCGGTACTCCTCTGTTGAGCAAAGTGTTGACTATAGCCTCATGCCTTATAGTATCAAATGCCTTTTGGAGGTCAATTGAGACTATGTATAGTTTTGTTCCTTCTTTCCACTTTTCTTCCAGGATCCGTCTGGTGGTGTACATGTGGTCGTCTGCCGATCTACCCTTGATAAATGCCGTTTGATAATCTGGTAGTTCGCCGATGTATTTTTCCATTTCTCTGAGGAGGAATTGTGCGTAGTATTTATAACCTACACTGCAGAGTGTTATTCTTCTGTAATCGTCCACGTTTTGTGGTGATTTGATTTTAGGGAGCGGTATCTGTATGGTTGTATTCCATTCCTCAGGCAGGGGTGTGGTTTCCGTCCATGCGTTGGTGATGATTTCTAGGATTAGCTGTTTTATGTTGTCCGGTCCATAGTATACTAGTTCGTTATTTATTTTATCTATTCCCGGGGCCGTGTTTCTTTTAGCTCTGGCCATTATTTCTAGTAGTTCGTCTTTTGACGGTGGCTTTCCCAGAGGCCCGTCATAGTAATAGTCTTGTTATGGTTCTATTTAGGTACTCTTATAGTTTTTTTAAATATACGTACTAAGAAAAAAAAGTTATAGCTAAAAATAGTAAATATTTCCCTATCGGATGTCTCTTTCTAGGGAATGGCCACCTTAACCAGTATTTAGCTACAGTAAATTATTATAAGGTAGCAACGTCACGGATTATATACACATCATCTGTGGTAATGTCACGGACACGTAGTTTTAAAAATTTAAAAATTAATTGATGTCTTTAGTTTCAATAATGTTACTATTAAAATTAATAGCAAAGATGGTACAGAAAACTATGTTGAAGCTTATTCCTTAACTGAATTTCATTTTTTTATTAAATGAGAGATTTCTCAATTCGACCCGAACAATTTTTTTTCTATCAATTGTTTTTACAAGTATGTCATGCATGATAAAAAGTACATTTTACAAAATTTTAAGAGTTAAAACGGCTAGCTTCTCTGTCAGACATAAAACAAAAATAGTAAAATAACAATTTTTATCACTTTTTAAATACTTGTTCGGTCTGATTTTCTTCCGGGTAGACCAGTTCTTTAAAGCAACCCCATAAAAAGATGTCTAAGGGCCTAAAGTCAGGCGATCGCGGTAAGATATATCTCCATGTACCAAATTTCATGTAATTCTGCAGAAGTTATTCAACTATGGCAACCCTATTGAATTTGACATTTTGTTATTTTAACTTTTCACATCAGATTTTGTGTAAACTACTCCAAAGAATTCCTAACTACCAATTTTAACACAATTTTATCTATGGCATGATCTGGTTATTGTTCACCTTATACTAACCCAGCAAACATTTTTGTTAAAATTAGCTCCAACCCGACTTGGGAAAAGCCCCAAATTTACTTATGCAAGTAATTGTGACGTAAAATTGACTGAAAAATTAGACTTCCGATAAAAATTTAGGTGTTAGTCTTAACGTAGATTTCAGTTTATATAAATAATACCAATTAACCTACCTCATACACGTTTTTACTTTGAAAGTAAATATCACGAAAAGAGCGAGTGAAAAAACTAAAAGAATCTACCAAAAATGACCTCAAGCATAAATTTCCAATAAGGTAATATAATTAGGTAGTATTTACCTTTCTAGCAATTAAAAATATTTCTAATAGTCGAACATCTTGCTATGTAGATCTTGTTGGAAATCCTACGTAATGTATACTTAAATAGTAACCTATTTTTGGTCACTTTAATTATACTTCTTTGAAGTAATATTAGGTCAACAACGTTGATAAATTCTACTTAGTTTATTTATCTACCCGATTTCAACCATTAGGTCAATTACCGTTAAACTAACCTTAAAAGTTACTCTGTGGAAATAAATTTTAAACCTCTTTGTAACAGTAACCTGGCAAATCGACCTCAAAGTGAACTTGACTATAAAATAGTAATTCAGAAGCTAACCCCAGTCTTACCTATTTGTAAAATTCATATTATTCATGTTATTTTGACGATTAGATAGGTGATTTAGTTGTTGTCTAAAAAATTATTTTAGTCATTAAAGGAATCCATTAACGTAGTATAGTTGGATGATTCGTGGTGCCAATATACAAATAAAATGTGCCAAAAGTAAAAAATCGCTGCCTAGGGAATCACTACTTTCACATCCAGATTTTCCATCCGTCTCAATAAAGCAAAACATCTTGACTATATTTGCACTGTATAGTAGGGGAGCCCACGATGCTAAATGGGGATTTACTAGAACGTCGTGGGGACCTATTGGATTTTGAAGATTAGATGTTAGAAAGAAAAAAAGGTTATATGATGTATACCCTTTCACCGGTGGGGGGAGCATCTACAGACTTTCAAAAATGTAAAAAAAAAACAGTCACATGAAAATACTCGAGCGCGTCAGATGTTGATAGTGTATTTGCCTGACGTGTCTCCGATGACGGAGGTATGTGAATCTGCACGGTGGGGGCGGCCGTACAGAGGGGTTAAAAATGGGAAAAATAAAAATTTACTCGAGCACATCAGATATTCAGAGAGGATGTTAAGTGAACCCGAACGAAGCTTCCATCCAAAAGACTGACGATTCGGATGTGGCGCAAGCTCATGGGGGCTTTTCCAAGATGCAAAAAAAAAAATCGCCATTTTGAAATACTCAAACGCGTCAGATTTTAATACAGACGGTTTGGCTTAATGTCCTGGTCGTGCTGATCAATAATCTGACGATTATTTGGTGGGATTTTCTTAATCTGACAGTTTGAAAACAATTTTTTTTTAAATCGCTGAATGTGACAAATAAATGCACGGAAAATAGCATACAAATAAAAAAAAAATAACAAATTTTGTTCAAATCTATAAAAACAAGTTTCTTATTTTATTTTCTGCACATGTAAATTTACTTCTTTTAATTATAATACATATAAACACATATATTATATGTATCTATACTTTCGGTAATCTCTTTCTTTTATTGATGGGTAATAACTTTACAGCATTCACAAAAAATCAGTAAAATGTTAAAAATAAATCATCTTCATCTGTGGAATTATCATCATACAGCAACTCTGGTTCGATTTGGTCATCAATTTTATCCACAGCTTGCATACCTGTAAATAGAAACAATAATAACACTTAACAATATTTTTTTTATTTTATAAAAAGTGTGTTATTAAAGTATTGAAACGTAAATATACTTACTTGAATCTGGAGTATCCCCTAGAATATCTAGTGTTATGACTACATCTTCATACACTTCTGGTGATTGATCACCAATGGCGGGATGACTGGCATGTGGGGACGGTGTGAGAGACTGAGAGATAGAGAAAGAGTGAAAGGGAGAGAGAGAGAGAGGCGCGGAGTGGAGAATACATACTTCACTGCAGGTGCACGCGCTAAACTTTATTGACGATTTTTGTTACTTCGTCTTGTGGAAATCAGCAGATTATATTTTTCCCATTATTCTTGAATTATTTCCTTCAAAATAAAAAAAAATTCATCCGCGCTCGAGAATGTGAAGGTGACGTTTTTTTTACAAGTTTGTGACCCTTCCACTCCCTTGCGTTACGCTTAAGTCATCAGATTATTGAAATGTACACTTCTCAGCATGTAATTAACCCATCATACCTTAATCTGACGCGCTCGAGTATTTCCAACTATCGATTTTTTTTACTATTCTGATCGGCTGCCCTACACGCGCGGCTCTATATAGAGGACTTAGACATGGTGGAGGTACTCAACAGGGTGTAAGGTATCCCCTATATGTTAATCTGCCGCGCTTGAGTA
The DNA here is from genome assembly GCA_963583905.1 of Stenurella melanura. Classification (NCBI taxonomy): domain Eukaryota; kingdom Metazoa; phylum Arthropoda; class Insecta; order Coleoptera; family Cerambycidae; genus Stenurella; species Stenurella melanura. The sequence goes on along the minus strand of OY757314.1, from coordinate 58,405,829 downwards.
AATCCCAAAACCCCCTATTGGGCTCCCCTACTATAGTATGTGGTCATAGAATGTTAATAAAAGGGTGTTGCCGAATTGGTAAAGTTAATCAAAATGTAAATTTTTTTATTTGACAAGAGATAGGAATTTCCTTATATATGAATATTTTGTAGGCGCATTATTATTTTACGAAGTACAGCTGCTATTATTCACAAAAAAGTTTTTGGTGCATTGATTTCAACAAACGAGAACTGCAAATACTTTCCTTATAAATTGGATTTATTTTAGTTACCGACATTTATTTTGTATCGTTATTGCGATTTAGGTATCTCTTCAGTTTTGTAAGTGACTGACAACAATATTTCGACTGCTTATAGAGAAAAATGCCAAATAAGTATGAAAATCTTATTTTTTTCCCATTTGTCTCATTTCGGAATATCACATACGTCCGTACGTCCGTAGGTTCTACCTAAAATTAGTCAACTTGATATCAAATTGACGTTGAGTTTTTAAGTAAAATTCACCTAAACAGGTATTAGTTACCAAATATACTGTGCGACTACAAGTATAATTTATGTGTAATTTTACCTGTTCTAGTTGATATAACTTAATTTCGACGTCGTCTTTTTTTATTCTCCACTTATGTCGATTCCACGTAGCGTCAACGTAAATTTTACCAAAAACGTGGTTGATTCCAAATTTGCGACTAAATTTATTATACATAATTTAGGTTGTCTTAACTTCAAATAATACTTAAACATTTGCTGGGAAATATAATTGGATAAAGCTGATGGGTGAGCACAGCCGAGCCATACTATTCAGGTTGCAAAAGGTTTCCATAGAAATCGCATAAGCTATTCAAGGGTAATATTAACATTAAACGAGTCATTTATAATAAATCGGAACCGTCATGGCACACTTAAATGTAAAACTAAAAATTATATTGTAAAAAAAATTGATGTTTGAAATGTCACTTATCTGACATCGTTGGATTCAGAAAATTATGCAGAATTCAAAAATGCAATAATATATAGGGTGTTCCATTTAAAAATCGAAAGTTAGTGCCACTTCCGGCAAAACCGGAAGTGAAAGAAAATTAGCAGTTTGTCAAAAAGTGCCGCTTATTGTATAGTATATCCTAAATTTCAATCGATTATCTTCAAAACTAAAGGAAAAAAGGGGGTATACCATGATCCTGTTACACCGGTATGGAGACAACTATATAGACCAGGGGAGTAAATCGGGAACGCATTTTCTAAGGGCAAATCGTGAGACATTTTGGCGTCAGGTGTTTTCTGTAAGTTTAAACCCTGAGTCCGAATCTGTTGGTCGCCAGGCCGAATACTGGGTCCTAAACTATAAATTCAAGATGGCGGCCAAAATGGCGGCGAAAAATATTTTTCTTATTTATTGCCTTTTTTATTCAAATTTTCGGGCATATTTACGCCATATTGTTCATGCACTATTCAGTCATGCTCAAAATATGTACCACCACTCTCTACCTCCCCTCCCCCTCCTCCTCGAAAATAATCAAAATAGAGAAGTTTGTTTTTCTTTTAAAGAAAAATGTTTGTACAAAAAGCTTAAATCTGATTCAGGTGGTCAACATTAAACTAGTGCAATATAAATTTATTTACAAATAACAAATTCATTAAAAATTATCATTATCTGACTCTTCGTCTTCAAGATAAACGTCCCTGTCTCTGCCGTTGCTGCAAGCCCCTATACAGCAACATAAAGGTGTGCCCATTAGTTGCACCCTATTTCTTCTTCTGTTGGGCGACATTTGCAAATTTTTGTGTTGCAACCAGTTTTACATCCGCAAGGAATGAGAGTCTTGCAATCCTTCGGTATGGGGTATTTAGTAAGCAATACCGGTTTTAACTCTTCCCCGTCAACTCGCCACCCATAATCTGTAGCTGACGAAATATTAGGTGTAGCCTGGTTTGCCTTACGCCAAATAAGTGTCTATAAAAAAAGTAAATCAATTACAACAGATTCAGACATATACCCAAATGAAGCTTATACATACATGTTTATAAACTTCATCCTAATTTTACTGTATCTGAAAATGGGCAAGAAGTACATACTGTCGAAGGGAATCACTGGCAGGAGGCAAGGCTTCTGGCTTCTTCACCTTGCCAAAAAGTGCAAGTCGTGCTTCATCTGTTGTGCTTTTTTCTGAACCGTATAAGCCAACCACAAACTTCTCTACATTTTGGAGTACTAAGTCCGTCAATGTATTTATTCCTAAACTATTCAGAAGATGTGCCTCTCGCTGGAAAACAGCGCAAGCCCCTTTCTTCCCAATACTGGCAGAAATGACGTCTTGTCACAGCCCGTTACACAATGGAAGGCAAGCGCATTATTTCTGATGTTATCGGGTAACTTGGTGAAGTTCATGGATGGGAATGTACTGTCAGTTTTAAGCTGTCCCAGTCATCATCCAACATTCCGAAGAATCCATAGCTTCGAAATGGTGCAGAAGCAGTAGAAAAATATCGGTGCAGATACGACTACTGTGTTATACGGGCTGTTAACTGCGTGCAGAATCACTCTCGTATCTGCTTCTTCATCATTGGCTCGAAGATGATCAAGAAATGTGTCTCGGTTAGTAGACATAACAATTTCTGCTTGGTCAAATCCACCAGCTACGACAACTTCGAGACCGTGAACGGGATTGGCTAATAATTTCTCATGAGAAAAACTGTGTCAGTTCAGCCTTGTTGTCGGACAAAGAAATAGAATTTTTCAAATTTTTTGTACAGGGACGTTTCCATGATCTTTATTCTTCCGTATAGACCGACATGCTGCAATTCTTTTTTCTCTTATTTCTGATTTTGTAGAAAGTTGGTTATACCTACCTGCAAAAATGAATAACATTAAAAAATCTGCAATTTATCGTGTAAATAAATAGAAGAAGCTACACGTCAGACACGACATCAACCCGAATGAAATTGGAACCCCAAGCCTTTATTCTTTCAAGGAAAACATTGAAAAGCTCGTTAAAGATTTTCCTTTGGAGACAGCCCAATGCCAATGGCTAGCACGAGTGCCTGGCCGTCAATAATTAGATGAGGTACTGTCTTTTGGGCTTTCAATAACTGCTGAACATGTCTTTCGCCATGAGCTATATGATATCTGCCTTATATATTTGAGTGTGAGACATTTTGCAACAATCAAGCATTCAAGAACCAATAGTTAGGGAGATGATGGTAACATGGATATATGATTAGTTCGTTGCTGACAGCAACATGTAACAAAGTTTTTGATACAATGATTCGATCAAAGTAGGATCTGAGCTTGGAGGCCGCTGATTTTGTAAATGGGTTAGTTTCAAAATTGTAAAAAAAATCTTAATTATTATAAAACGTTCAATATTAATAACAAAAATATGATTTGCAGAATTCTAAATGTCTCAGTTTTTTATCAAAATAATTGTTAAGTAGTAAAAAATGATTTGTTCGTACTTCTTTCTGTTTCGTTTTCATACCCAGAACTAGAAAATAACAGTTGTAGAAGTATGTGTTGCTGATTTTTAGAAATATTCCTGTTTATTTTTAACTGAAAGCGCAGAGATGCCGTAATTGCAGAAATGGTATTTAATTTTTTTTTACCGGTGGATCTTCACACCTTTTTACTTCTCCCACACGAACAAATCATTCAAAAATATCTGTCAGTATCTCCCTAACTACAACCTCTGTTGAACACATTTGTCGCAGAGGCATCTTTCATTATATTTTTAAATATATCTTCAGTGGCAAAATAGTCAATAAAGAGTAAGAAAATACCGGTATGATAAATCAAATAGGTATAATAAGATTAGTATGCATAAATTAATGTTAGGTTTTTAACATCAGAGGCATCCCAAAATAGCGCAGAATATTTATCAACTTCTTTAACAATATGACGCAACGTATCTTTCCTGGGATTACATAAAAATAAATATCTGCCATCAAATAGCAAATATCAAATTTTAAATGTAAAATTAGAATACGTGTTACTTGTTAAGACTCTAAAACATGTAATAGTGGCCTATTTTATTGGCCGGCTATACAAGGCTATACCTTATTTTTGGCTAAACTATAAGTTGGATTAAAAAATACCCTTAACAAAAGTTTTTGTAGTATTTCTATTCTCTTTAGGGACGCTCTTTGATTTCCAACAGCTGCTCTATTTCTCGAGATAAAACGTCATCGACAGCTTTTTAAATGATTAATCCTGTATATTTTTATATTTTCAGATAGACATTTTTTCGCCAATTATGATGATATAAGGTTTGATGTGTGTGCGACTTAATTCAAAACAAAAAAAAACCGCTGCCCAAGGAATCACTACTTCCACATCCAGATTTTTCATCCAAGTCACTTTAAAGGGAACATTTTGGCTATATGTGCACTCTAGTATGTGGAAATTATTGCTCATAGAATTTTAATAATATTTGGGGCAGATGTCATAGAAAAGTTTGAGGAGTTGGTTGCTTTCATGTACGTTAAAAATGAAGTTTCTAGTTTACCCTACTTATTTTCCACTATTCACAACCTACCACCTCCCACCCCTCCAATGGAGTCATCTCAATCAGATGTCACTACAATACATACGTGTACTAACTTTCAAGTGAATATCTCAATTTTATGTGATCAATCCCATTAATAATGAAGCGGAGGTGGTGGAGTTTGAAAAATATTAGAAAGAAATCTGAGGCCTTGGTTTCTAGTATATACACCGATTCCCAAATTTCTGTAGGTACTCTTACCAGCTTAATTTACTTATTTTCCCCTAGTTACTCTTATTAACCCCAACCCTCCTACGGAATCATCCCAAAATATAATCTAGTTCCAGATGTCGTTATAATACATACGTCTACCAAATTACAAGCGAATATCTCAATTTTATTTTATCAACCCCTTTAATAATGTAGTAAGGGTAGTGGAAGGGTTGAAAAATATTATTAAAAAATCTGAGGCCTTGGCTTCTAGGACAAACACCGAGTTTCAAGTTGCAGTACTCTTACCAGCTTGCTTTACTTATTTTTCTCTATTCCGTCTACTTACCCCCACTCCTTCAACGCAATCATGTCAAAATATAATCTACTTTCAGATATAGTTATAATACATTTATGTACCAAATTTCAAGTGAAAATTTAAATTTAATTTTATCAACTCTTTTAATAAGGGAGTGGGGGTGGTGTGGGATGGAAAATACTAATAAAAAAACCTGAGACCTCCGCTTCTAGTATATACACCAAATCCCAAATTTCTGTACTTCTACCAGCTTACTTTACTTATTTTCCCCTATTTACCCCTATTTAACCCCCAACCCTTCAACGGAATCATCTCAAAATATAATCTAGTTCACGATGTCGTTATAATACATATGCGTACTAAATTTCATGTGAATATCTCAATTTTATTTTATCAACCCCTTGAATAATAGAGTAGAGGTGGTGGGGGGCTGAAATATATTATTAAAAAATTTGAGACCTTGGCTTCTAGTACACACACCGAATTTCAAGTTTCTGTACTCATACCAGCTTGCTTTACTTATTTCCCCCTATTTACCCATAAATAACCCCCAACCCTTCAATGGAATCATCTCAAAGTATAATCTATTTCCAGATGTCGTTATAATTCATACGTGTACCAAATTTCAAATGAATATCTCAATTTAATTTTATCAACCCTTTTAATAATGAAGTAGTGTGGGTTGAAAAATATTATAAATAATCTGAGAACTGGGCTTCTAGTACATACATCGAATTTTGAGTTTCTGTAGTCTTACCAGCTTGCTTTACTTATTTTCCCCTATTTACCCCTATTTAACCCCCAACCCTTCAACGGAATCATCTCAAAATATAATCTAGTTCCAGATGTCGTTATAATACATATGTGTATCAAATTTCAAATGAATATCTCAATTTTATTTTATCAACCCTTTTCATATTGGAGTAGGGGTGGTGAGGGTGGCAAAATATTATAAAAAAATCTGACGCTTTGGCTTCTAGTACATACACCGATTTTCAAGTTTCTGTAGTCTTACCAGCTTGCTTTCCTTATTTTCCCTTATTTACCCCTATTTAACCCCCAACCCTTCAACGGAATCATCTCAAATTATAATCTAGTTCCAGATGTCGTTATAATACATACGTGTACCAAATTTCAAATGAATATCTCAATTTTATTTTATCAACCCTTTTCATATTGGAGTAGGGGTGGTGGGGGTTGAAAAATATGATAAAAAAATCTGACGCCTTGTCTTCTAGTACATACACCGAATTTCAAGTTTCTGTAGTTTTACCATCTGGTTTTACTTATATTACCCTATTTACCCCAAATTAACCCCCAACCCTTCAATGGAATCATCTCAAAATATAACCTAATTCCAGACGTCGTTATAATACATACGTGTACGTAATTTCAAATGATTATCTCAACTTTATTTTATCCACCCCATTAATAATGGGGTAGGGGTGGTGGGGGGTTGAAAAATATAACCCCAACCCTTTACCGGATATCCTCAAAAAACAATCCAGTTCCAGATCTCGTTATAATATATACGTGTACAAAATTTCAAGTCAATATCTTAAACCGTTCCGGAGAAAACGTGCGGACAAAAAAAGTTACAGACAGACAGACCGACAGACCGACAGACCGACAGACAGAAAATTTTTTTTCGCACAAATTTAAAATCTCGACGTTTCATGACATTCTAAATCTATTTCACGAATAAAAATTTTTGAAAATTTTTTTGCGATTACTATACTTCCAATCCACTACGTGGATGTGGAAGTAATTATGTCAATTTCATTTTTTTTATTTAAAAAAATATAACTTATCGATCGATTTTGCTCAAAAACAATAGGGTTCTTCCTCTAGCTAACACTAACTTACTGTCCAAATTTCAATAAAATCGGAATTTTCGTTCTTATGTTATCGTGCTTACAAGAAACGTAATGGACGGACGGACAGGCGGACAGACAGACGGACAAACAGAAGGACAAACGGACGGACGGACGGACGGACGGACGGACGGACGGACAAACAGACGGACAGACTGAGTGACAGACGAACGGATGTACATTTTGAAAATTGTTCAGAATTCGATCACCAACACAGTGATATGAAAATTGTTTCTCTACGAGCAATATTACCGGTTTTAGAAATGTGCCTATCGAATGCAATATACTCTTCGTTTTGTATTTGCGAAGAGTATAATAAAGGGTAATAAATATAGATCCTAAGCTATCAAATATAGCTCTTAAGAAGTTTTGAACAGCATACTGTGATGTTTTTAGCACAGCCATCCTAATTCAATCTTCCAACTTTTCTAGCGACTGAGTTTTGCTCTCATACAGGGTGTCTCGCTTAAATGCGGAACAAGCTTGTAACTCCTTTGTTTACCGGCCGATTCGAATTTTTTTTGCAAAACGTGGCCTACTGCGAGATATTTTTAAGGTCAAAAATCACTCATTCATATTAGCGATTTTTTTTTTTCAAAAAACTGATTGCATGTTCGCCTCTCTAAACTTTGTTCTTCAAAGTTTTATATAAATCAATTGTTGCTTCTGGACTTTATTAATTTTTTTATATATTAATAAAAATTATTAATTAAATAAAACCTAAATAATTAACTTCTAATGCCATTTTATTTTTTTTTCATAATGAATATAAACCAAAAATAACTAATATTTCAGTTTTACGTAGGTGTATAACACAATTTAACTTATATATTTAAATAATCTAAATTGTAGTTCCTTCTATTAGGTCCCCATTGGCAAAAATACATTTTTCTGCTCTCCTTCTGTTACTGATAACAACGTCTTGCAGTTGCTGTCGAGTAATAGCACGACAAGCAGCGGTAATTCTGTTTAATAGTTCGTCTACGGTAGCTGGACGGTCCTTGTATATTCTTTTAACGTACCCCATAAAAAAAAATTTTGATTACAAAAATTTTTGTTTAAAAAAATTTTTGGGTGATGGAGTAAACGAACATCGGATTCATGTTCAGCTTGTCGAAGTACATAGAGATTACTATGTCGGGTCGCGGTAACAGATCACTTAATTTTTGTGTGCCTGTGTTATTAATTAAACAAAACCTAAATAATTAACTTCTAATACCAATTTATCATTTTAATAGAACAGAATCATTTTTATTTTTGTCTGTTTAATACAATAATAATTGTTTACCACCAATATTTTAGTTTTTGTTTACTGACGAAGCTATATTTAATGCCAATGGGACAGTTTGCGCAAATAATTCTCCATTTTGGGCTGAGGATAATGAAAATCCACATTGGACTATCAACTGTAGAAGACGGTACTCACACAAAATTCATGTTTGGTGTGGGATTCTAAACCAAACATTAATTGGACCATATTTTTTTCGAGAAAATTGAAATGGAAATTCATTTTTACAATACTTCGAAAATGATTTGTGGGAAGCATTACATGATATGCCTATTCAGCAAAAGAGTAATTTATGTTTCCAGTTAGATGGAGCCTCCATACAATATTCTTTAGTTGTGAAGCTGGCTAAACCAGAATTTTCCCAACAAATGGATCGGGCGTAACAGCCCTGTGATCGGGTAGCCACCTCGATCTCCAGATTTGACCCCTTTAGATTATTTTTTATGGAGTGCGTTAAAAGTAAAAGTATACAAGGACCGCCCAGCTACCGTAGACGAATTAATAAACGGAATTACCGCTGCTTGTCGTGCTATTACTCGACAGCAACTGCGAAAAGTTATTATTAATAACAGAAGGAGAGTAGAAAAATGTATTTTTGCCAATGGGGACGTAATAGAAGGAACTACAATTTAGATTATTTAAATATTTAAGTTTAGTAAATTGTGTTATATTCTTAAATATTACTCCTGTTAATTTTTTTATTTTGTTGTTCGATTTGAAATGTATAATTTGTTGTGCTAGTTTTTATATTCATATTCAGATGTTTTTGGTGCAATGTTAGTTATTTTTTGTTTATATTCATTAGGGAAAAAATTAAAATGGTACTAGAAGTTAATTATTTAGGTTTCACTTAATAATTTTTATTCGTAAAAAAAGTAATAAAGTCCAAAAGCAACAATCGATTACATGAAACTTTGAAAAACAAAGTTTAGAGGGACGGTGAAAAAGAATATGCAATCAGTTTTTTGAAAAAAAAAATCGCTAATATGAATGACTGATTTTTGACCTTGAAAATATCTCGTAGTAGGCTACGTTTTGCGTTGCAGAAACCATTTGTGTTTTTCAAGAATAGAGTTTATGTAGTACTACATTACAAAAAGAAAAAAATTCAAATCGGTCAGTAAACAAAGGAGTTACAAGTTTGTTCCACATTTAAGCGAGACACCCTGCAGATAACGAATTTTTTAATAATTCCGAAGAAAATGGTCTACAGGACTTAAATGTGGTGATCACGGTGGTCATTTAATATGTCTTCTTCGCTTCGACCTACCCATCTCTGTGGAAATATTTCATTTAGGTATTGGCGCACGTTAACTCCATAATGAGGCGGATCTCCATCTTACTTATACCAAATTCCATCTGAGAGTCGTTCAGGATTTGCCTGAATAGAATAAATTACTCGCGCAAAAGTAGTAAATAACGATTAGAATTTTCTCTAAGAAATAATGGTCCGATGATGTGTCCTCTGTTTATCCTCTCGCCTATACATTTAATTTTTGAGGGTATTGGGTGTGACTTTATTTCGTTACTTTGTTTAATATTTATAAAACCACAAGTCGCACACCCACCAAACACTATCATTATCATTGATGAAAAAGTGTATATCTGAACATGTAGAAACATACAGGGTCATCCGTTTAAAAACCTGCCGATTACGTTTAGCCAGAAATCAGGTCTTTCCATACATTTTCCCAACCCTGTATATCAAGTGTATGTCATAAATAAAAAATAATGCACTATTTAGTTGACTCCTCAAATGGCTGTAATCGCATCATAGTTAATCCGTTTAAAAACCAATGGTCTACTACAAAAGATAATTGCTGTCACAAAGGCGTCCTTTAACTACTTACACCCTCTCAGCATGGGGCGAGGTTAGTATATCAAGTTTCCAGTTCTCATTATTCTAGATGTTTGCTTAACACCAGTGCCATTTATTTTAAGTTGATGTAACTTGAGCTAATGTCTGTAATTTGGTAGTTTAAACAATATGTTCATATTTTCTCTTTTTGTGGACCCTAAGTATACTCGAGGCGCCTAATTTATCTTGTGATTCTTGTGAATCTATTGCAAACTACCTCTGTAGTCTCTACGATGGCGAATAAGAGCCTTATCACATGGTAGTGTAAAAGATCAGTCTATTCAGTTACAGATTTAAAAACCGCTGCCTAAGGAATCACTACTTCCACATCCAAGTTTTCCATCCATATCTCTTTAAAAAATATATCTTGACTATATTTTTACTCTAGTATGTGGAAATAATCGGTCATACAATTTTAATAATATTTGATTCAGATATCATAAATAAATTTGAGATGTTGACTTTGATGGTGGGTTGGAGAATATTATAAAGAAATCTGAGACCTTCACTTCCAGTATACCTATACAACAAAACCCAAGTTTCTGTAGTCTTACCAGCTTGCTTTACTTATGTTCCCTTATTTACCCCTAATTGGCCTAATTAACAACCAACCCTTCAACGGAATCATCTCAAAATATAATCTAGTCCCAAATGTCGTTCTAATTTATACGTGTATTAAATTTCCAGTGCATATCTCAATTTTATTTTATCAACCCCTTTAATAATGGAGTGGGGATGAAAAATATTATAAAAAATCTGAGGCTTTGGCTTCTAGTGTATACACCAAACTTTAATTTCTGTACTCTTACCGGCTTGTTTTACTCCTATTTACCTCTACTCACCCCCACCCCTTCAACGAAATCATCTCAAAATAAAATTTAGTTCCATGTCATTATAATACATATGTACCAAATCTCAAGTTAGTATCTCAATTTGATCTTATCAGCCCCTTTAATAATGGAGTGGGGGTTGGTGAAGGGGTTGAAAAATGTGATAAAAAATCCGGGGCCTTCGCTTCTACTACATATTACAACAAATCCCAAGTTTCTGTACTCTTACCTGCTTTATTTTCCCCTATTTACCCCCCAACCCTTCGCCGGATATGTTTAAAAAGCATTCCAGTTCCAGATCTCGTTATAGTACATACGTGCACCAAATTTCAAGTCAATATCTTAAACCTTTCCAGAAGAGACCTGCGCACAAAAATAAGTTACAGATAGACCGAGGACAGACAGACAGAATTTTTTTTTCGCTCAAATTTAATATCTTGACGTTTCATGACATTTTAAACCTATTTCAACAACAAAAATGTTTGAAATTGTTTTTACGATTACTGTACTTCCACTTCGCTTCTATTCGTGGATGGGGAAGTAAAAATACACAAACCGACAAATTCAAAGGAATGGAGATTCATTGGTATTTTCTCTACATCGTTTTTTTTCTTCCAACAAATTTGAACGGAATCTCTTAAAAGGAGCAGTTCACTAAGAGCTAACTAATTATAGTTTTGTACAGCTTCTTGCCATTTTGAATCCTGTTTATAAATCCTGATACAAAAATAGCGTATTTATAAATAATTAATACATTTTGACTCGTATTAAACATTTATTGATGAAGCAAAATTACCAGTATAATATTGTTCCATATGCGTCTTCCACGCGCCCTTATGACTGCAGTCATTTTTCTTCCCATACTTATGACGTTATCGATCATTTTAACATTGGAAATCTTTATGTTCGTATATGGGGGTCGAGTTACCAGTTTTCGTTCAAGGTCAAAACAGCGGTGTCGCGGTCGAGTGAGACTGTCGTATATGCAACGCTGATATATGTAAACGTAATATAGGTCGCATATGTCACAGAGGGTCAAGTTGCCAGTTTTTATTGAAGGTCGAGATACAATGGTGTCGCAATCGAGAGTGAATCGTAACTGTTTCCGGACGAGGCCAAGCCGAGTCCGGAAAAAGTTTATGTTTTATGTATGGTGTTATCACTTCCAATATCCCGATGGTTGCAAGAATTGCGAAATCTGTGAATTTTTTTACACAAATTCTCCAATATTTCAATTAGAGCAGCTCTCGCTTCTTCTGTGCATGGGACAGCAGGGATTTTTGACCTCAGTCGTCTGCTTAGCATGTCTCATACATGTTCAATTGAACTCAAATCCGGGGAACATGCAGGCCAAATTATTGGCGGTATTTCTACTCGATTTAAAAGTCAGTTACATAAAGAGCGGTGTGCGGGCAAGCACTGTCTCGAATTGAGAGAAAACTTTCTTCGACGTGTGGAGCGAAAGGTACCACATGATCTTGGAGAACATCCATATATACCAATTAAGGTGTCTCCATTAACGCCCAATTCTGTGCATGCTCCTATACTGCCATCCCACACCATAATTGAGTCTCCACCGAAAGAGACAATAGAAATAAAATTGAATTGTTCATTTTGTTCTCATGAACGTCGATACACTCTTTCCCTTCCATCAATCAAATTTACACAGAAACGGTTCTCATCGGTGAACAAAACTTGACCCCACTGATCATCATTCCAATTTTGGTATTCTCGAGCAAGAACTAGTCGCGCTACTTGATGACGTATCAAGGGTTTTTGGGTCTTTTTTTTTACCTATACGATTTCAAATCAATTGCTTTAAGTCTTTCTCTGACTGTATGCTCTCTTATTCTGGTTCCACGAACTTTTTCCAGTTCGTTTCTTGTTTGAACTGTCGGTTCACGCCTATTTTAAATCTCCTGCATTGGCCTCGTCTTCTCACATACTCTCTAGTTTCGTTCCAACGTACAACATTATGATGGATCGTCGGTTTCGATTTACCAAATATATCAGCAGCATCACTGTAATAATAATAATAGTAATAATACTCTTTATTTAAGTAGACTACATTATGCATTACATATATATAAAAAAACGACACAATAATATAGTATAAAAATAATGGTTTTCAGTAATTAGATGAAAACCAAGTCAAAACGTAGGTACGGGGAGCTACCAACAACAAATATTATTGATAATCTTGTCAATATAAAATCCCTGTAAACATAATAATCATAAAATAATGTTATGAATTACACCCCCTTGGAACTGGAGATGATACTCCTATGTCTACTGATAGTGACTGGAAAGACTCTAGAAAGAGCCAAGGACTTTTCTAGAGTGTGGTGGAAGAAGATTCTGGTTCAATCTAGAGGTAATTTCAGAGTATTTAAGGCGCAATTACCAACGCGGAAGAAGAAGTTTTATTAAGAAGGCAGTTTACAAAAGTGAACAAGTTGAAAAGTGAAAAGTGAGGTTAAATAGAAAAGTGAACAAAGTGTATTTTGAAGTATTGTATAGTCAGTAAATTGTTAAATAAAGTGTTAGTGGTTTATCTCTTGTTGAAATTATTTAGAACCCACGGATTCATACAGGGTGTTTCCAAAAGGTGAATAAACGTAACAATAATAAGATTTTTTTAAGAAAAGAGTAAAAAAAAGACGACATTCGAAAAGAAAAAATATAAAACAGTAATACAATATTTGTCACCTGTGTTAAAGGGTAATACCAAAAAATTCTTTCAAACTGTAAATTGCTTTTTGTAATAGTATTTTTTTCTATTTTAATTTAAACAATTTGGCATAACTGTCACACCATGGCTAGCAGCAGAGAGATTGTGTTTAGGCAGTAAAATGCCATTCTTGTGTCTTAAGCTATATTGTATATTTCGATCGGAAAACTGGATAAACTGATTAATATTAGACTTAACAAACAAACAGCATGATAAAATATATAAAGTTGGTAGCGTTAGTATTCCAAGCAAAACAAACAAATCTCTGCAGAAATGGGTAGAACCTTTGAACAGCATAGTCCTAATTTTTTTTTATGATAAATAGATCATTAATTCTACTGGAGTTGCCCCAGCAGAGAATGCCATAATTTAATAATGACTGCACTTGTGCAAAATAATAGGTTTTAAGTATTTCTAAATTCACATAAGAACGAAGTTGCCAGATGACATAGCTTTGTTAAGTCTTGAATATGTTGAAACCAGTTTAAATTACTATCCATAGTTATGCCTAATAGTTTTACAGAGTGACTGTTTTCTCTAAATAAATTATTGATTTTTACTAATAAGCTATTTATAATCAGGACTATTATTGGCAAACATCAACAGTTGAGTTTTTGTCCCATTAAGTTTTAGTCCAAATTTATTGCAATAAGTATTCAGTGAGGTGCAGATATTTGCATTATTTGACAACTCATGTACGTTGTCAGCTGTTGATGCAACTGCCACGTCATCAGCAAATTGAGTAACATGGAAAGCATTCGTTACTTTTAAATGGCTTTGCAGATCATTTATAAATATAAGGAAGAGAAGAGGTCCTAAAGTGCTACCTTGAGAAACCCCCGTTGGTATAACCTTATCATCTGATTGATACGATATGCTGCCGACTTTTAATACGACTTTCTGAGTACGTTGACTTAGGTAGGACCTGATCCAAGAGTTAGGTACTCCTCTTATATCATAAGCGCATATTTTATTAAGTAACAATTCGTGATTTACTTTATCAAATTCTCTCGACATATTAAAGAATAAACATTCACACTTCTTTTTTTGGTCAATATTTTGACCAGCATACGCAAGTTCAAAAAGCTTAGAAAAGACAGATAGTAAAGAAATCGCTCTGTAATTTGATATTAGTTCCTTTTCATTTTTCTTATGAATGGGTACCAGCGCTGCTTTTTATAAAGAAGAAGGAAAAGTGCCTTAGATAAAAGAAAGATTTGTTAGTACAAAGTGGATCGGCAATATAGTCTATGATGTGCGCAAGCAATGAACATGGAATATTGTCAGAACCTACAGAATGCTTTTTTGTTATTTTTTTTTCAACAATTTACTTATATCAGAGGCCACAGTGAGTGCCAGAAACATATTACTCGAACAATGTATATCTAGATGTGTATTTGTATCAATATTCATATTGTCCGTAAGTTGCTGAATAGACTCTAGAAAGTAGCGGTTAAATTCATATGCTCCTTCATTATATGAATCGATAGTAGAGCCATTTTCGTTAACAAATCTGTTGACTGAAACGTCTGCTTTTAGCAGTATTCCTGTTATCATTTATGATTTGCCATGCTGTACTATTTTTATTAGACGAGGCTTCCATCATTGTGCTATAATATGTTTTTTTTATTACATATTTTTCTTTTATGGCTATTTTTAGATGGTTATAATGATCTTTTATTTCTGGGTACTCTAAAATTAACATGTACATTTGTCCAATAAACTTACCTTTATTGATTATATCCCTGCTTATCAATTTTTTGTCTTTTTGCTTTTTATCTATTATCTCATGAAACCTGTTTGAAAAGTTTTCAAAAGCTAGTTCTACATTTGGGTAGAAATCAATATTATCCCACCTTTCGATCGAAATAAGTTGCTTAAAATATTCAATATTATGTGCATTATTAAAATTCCTTTTATAGATATACAAATCATCTTCCCCATCATTAGATGCAAAATTAAAGTATGCCCTTTGCATATAAGGTAAGGTCGACCATTTTCGATCTTTGCTGCAACTGTAGTGATATCGGTCATTGATAAATCCACCCATTATGGATGGTTTCACAATCAAGATGACGATAGTAAACAAAACCGAAACAAATTTAAACAATTACTTATGAAAACACAACGAACTTTAATGAAGAGAAAATATGCGTTTCAAATATAACGCAACAACGAACGAATCTTTACATATTACATGTACATCGACGACATTGACTGTGCAAAGTAACCAAAATTGTGATAATGAAATGGCTGCATAAACCTTCAAATTTGTTGATTAAAAAAATCGGCAGCTATTGGAAACGGCTGTAACGTCCCCACGGTGGATCTTTGAAGCCGAAAGAGCACTAAATTGGGTGCCATAACGGCACTAAACGTAATCCGATCTCAACTATGACTTTTCAGATCTTTTGGAGCACTGAAGAAACCATCATGCAAACTTCCGCGCGTGTATCTCACCTGTACCACATAATATCAACATATTGAAATTTATTATTTGCTGTTCTTCTCTCATTTTTCAGGACATAGGCTTGCACTGCACGTATAATGATAAGAGTAGAATATTATACTTTGTCCACGACTGTTAAATATTTCATATTTATTTAATTCACTTTCATTTGATTTCTCCAATTTAACCTTCTAGTAGTCGCGTCAAATTTTGAAACATGAGTAGTCACGTCGGTCTCACAGACCGTATACACTAATGAACCCCCCAAAAAATAGTGGAACCTTATTTTCAAGAATTACATATTGGGATGTTTTAAGGACACAATGAATGACAAGAACAAGAAAAATGAAGTACATTTGGCCCATTTTACAAAATATACCACAAGATCTTTGAAAGTCGCATTTTTTTTAATACTGCACTTTATTCAGTCATATAAAAGAAAAACAAAAACTGGTAATAATACAAAGTGTAAATTAAACAAAAATGTAAGACTTTTACAACAAGAAAATGATGACACAAATAAGTTCAATGTTGGTTTAGCCCATTTTCTCGGCACTCCTGGCAAACCCCAATAATATGCTCCAGGCACATATATTTATTGTACTTATAGCACTTGAAGCGAGTTTTGCGAATTTTTTTGGACGCACAGTAGGTACATTTTCCTGGAAAGACATTTTGTGGGACGTCAGGTTCGATATTAACGCCAGAAAGTTCTCGCAGTCTCAATCTCAGACATCGAGGAATATTGTTTATAGTAGAACGTACTTGGAAATGGGGCTTAAGTAAATCACTGGCCAATTGTCTTAAAAAGTTTCTTCTTAAAATTGTAACGCATGGGTTGTTTGAAGCGTAGATCACCTGCGAATTGATGCCAGCTATGTTCAAGAGGGAGTAGAAAATGACCATTGGCCATCTGCGCGTGTTTTTGGAACAGTTCTAGCTTGCACTCACTTTATCAACAGTATTTACGCCCCCCTTGGTGCTGTTGTAATCTGTAACCTCCAATATTACATTTTTGTAAGTTTATACTCATTTTTTATGTTTTTATTCACATTTTTAGATTGGTACCTGTGTCGATAAAACCTTCATAAATATTGAAAATAACAATCAGGTACGACAAAAACCTGAAAAACGTTACACAGCGTTAATTCCTTATGTATGCGGATTATCCGAAAAGTTGCGCCGCATCGGTGATAGATTTGATATTAGGACGGTATTTCAAACAAGCAACACTTTAAGATCTATTCTGACAAAGACGAAACCAACAAACCACGAGCAAAATTCAAAAAACTGCATTTATAGTATTCCGTGTGAGTGCAACAAACAATACGTGGGTGAGTCATCCAGACCTTTTAGTGTAAGATTGGGCGAACATCAAAATTATATCAGAAAAAATGAAATTCAGAGGTCCAAGATCTGGGAACACGCGTGGGAAAACGAACATAGAATAAACTGGGACTCGGCAAAAATTTTAACAAAAGAGGCAGATAGCAAAAAAAGAAAAATAAAAGAATCCGCGATAATATTATTGAATGAGGATAATTACGTGTCGAATTGTTCCGTAGATGTCTGTACAACTTGGCTGCCAATGTTAAAAGAAGAACTTCACAAACTTAACATTGTACAGAAACTAAAAAACTGTTAACTATATCAACAGTTCTATGTAAATAGTAAGTATCTATGGATATTGAATATAACAAACATTCTTAGAGCTGTGTATTTGTCATACACAGCAAAAAAGATTTTTCAAAAAAAGCATTGAAAAAGGAAACAGATTAGATTTCCGAAACGTCGGCGAAAAATTTAATTTCAAGTTTTTATACTTATTTGTGTTGTTTATTTATAAAAACCAACCTTTAACTGATCCTTTGACGTAAACGTCACAGGCGTAGAGGTTTTTTACCAGTAATATACTGGTTAATTGTGATATATTTTGTAGATTCCGCTAGCACGGCTTAGAAAGAAAACATACATGTGGCAGGAAGTCCCAAAGAATTGAAGAAGGAAAAAAAAATTAAGATAATGCCACAAATAACATTTAGACAATACCTGTGTAACATTAACGAACACTCTCGGATAGGATGCATATAATTTTGAACCTCCCCACAATAAAATTGTGGGAGGTTACTAAAATTGGTCCAAAATCGAAAATTGAGATAACATCAAATCTTTACGTTTTGAGGTCCCAGGAATCCAAAAAAGTGGTTTTTAAAAATGTCTGTGTGTGGGGGGCTGTGCGTGTGTGTGTGAATGTGTGTTAGCACGATAGCGGCGAAATTACTGGATGAATTTGGATGAAACTTTGCATGAGGGTTTCTTTAGTGCTCTAACAGATCTGAAAAGGTTTTGGTTGAGATCGGATTACGTTTAGTGCCATTTTGGCACAACTTGTTTATTTTATTATTACTTACAATTTGTAATCTAACCATTGGAAAGCAGTTAAAATTCCGATTTCAACGGTATATCACACTTGCACCTTTTTTTATATACCTACATTTCTTTATACAAATTATTGTATTGAGAACAAAAAAAATTCAATGTCTCTATACTATCAGCAACGTCGTAAGTTTTCAGTGGTCGACTGGACTAAAGCGTCGACTTACAAATCAAGAGATCGTCGGTTCGATCCCAACACAGTGCGTTTTTTTTTCTTTCTTTTTTCATTATAAACTTTATTAATAATTGCAGAAAATGTTACATGATTAAATATCATCATATATTAGGTGTTTATAATTATTCAGAGTTTGAGGATTGATCACTAGTTTTAAATGAAATATAAATAATTCTATTGCTGTTTTGGCGGTGAACACATACGACGTCGTAAATTAGATAAATCTAGGTGGGTCATATTACAATAATATATTTGATTTAAAGGCATGTCATGACGGGCGACGGCTGATTTGAATTAACTATCAGAGCTCGTAGCATTTGCTACTGCTATGAATCAGATTACAGTTAAAAAGTATCAGACTGCTGTTTAGCAGCCCATCACTAACTTCAAGCGGGTGTGGAGGTTGCAGCCGCTTCCAGTAGCTGCCGTTTTTTTTAAAGCATTGATTTTTTAAAATATACTAAAATCTGCAGGTTGGAAATCTAACCTATAATGACCGGTCTATTTTTAGTATACCAGCGCCGCGGTAGTAAAATCTGAACGCAATAGTTGTTGAATATGGGTGCACGTGACATAACGAAAAGCTTCACATTCGGTTTGCTTTTTAATTTTTTTTGTTTATATAATATATCGATATGTTTTGTACCTTAATTCATTTGTAATTGTAGTTTTTCTCTCTTTGTCCTGTAATTGGACCTTTCACCTGTTGGATATCGTAACAAATAAATTTTGTAAAATATATTGAAGCATCGCTTCTAAAAGAGCACAATAAATTATTTTCAATGGTTTAATGGTAAACAAGTTCATTAAAGTTTTTTGTGTATTAAATATCTAAGTTTATTTGTAACATTACCAACTTGGGCATCCCATCTTGGGTGAATATCGATCAATATCAGTACTTAATGCTTGTGTCAGAAGAGATTTTTCGTCACATATGGGTATTGTGCTAAAATCAGGTAATTATTGCTTATATGATGCAAAAGCCAAGAGCTTAGTTTTATCCCAGTATAACGGTAATAAATTAGGATCAAACCCTATTTCGATTTTTTTCAGACTCATCGATAAGGAATGACGTAACTCCAGCCAGTTATGATCTTCGAAAAATGTTGCGTTATCATCTGCATCAGAGATGATATTTCCTTTTGTAGATAAAGTAAGTAAATCATTAATACATATATAAATAGGACAGGTCCTAGAACTGTACTCTGCAGATTAAGTATTTATGTTGAGAATAATACTGACAAGGTAAAATTTGTATATATAATATTATTAATTAAACTGAGAAAATACGTAGGGAAATTACAAATATTTAGTTCTTTCAACATTATGTCTATTCGGCGTTATTATTCTAGTATTCCTTTGAAGACTTTTATGCGAATCATGTTCATCGTCACAACATTTGGACTTTGCAGCATCTCCAAAACATGTTTATTTAATGAATTCAGTTTTTGTTCAGATAATTAGTTTCTTTACATATTGAGCAAATAAAAATTCAAAATCCGCTATATCGACGCTGATTTTGTAAATAGCATACGAAATTAAAACTTGTTAGATTTACAAATTTTTCGTTAGCTTTATTACTCGTTTAGTTTTTACAAATCATAGATTACAAACCTTTTAATTTTAATAATGTTATGAACAGAGAACTGATGAACCAAGTTTTACGATTTTTTACCGTAAACAGGTATTAATTTTATTGTTTATAGATACATTAAAATATTTACAACAGGAGGATAAAAATAAACCCATTAAGAGTATTATTATTTTTGTTAGCATTGAATTCTGTCTTATCCTAATTAACTAATAAAAGACAAATTACATATACTGTTACTTTATATTGGAAACAAGCTAACCATTATACTCTTCGCCAATTTATTGAACTTTTTGTATAATTGTTGCACATTCTATGGGATACTCTTCGCAGTGTTATCGTAAATAATGTTAGTTTTTATTTAAGCCACCAAACGCGGTTCTAACTTTATCAGAGTTGTGATAAATTGATTACTTTTAAGTTTTTTAAACATTAGGGATTATTAGCTGATTTTGCAACGTAACAATATATTTATTAATACCTAAACTTTAAAATTTTCTCTAGTAATATTTTTTCATATCTTTTCTGTCTACATGTTTAAGCAATTAGTAAGGGGTCCAAAGCTTTAAAAATTGAAATGACCCATTCCAATAAGGTAAATGATTTTTGGAAACGAATTCAGGATGAGGGTCCTTAGGGGTATCAGAAATGGCTTGTTGGACTTTTGTTGGCGCTTGCGCGACTTCTCCACAAGAAAAAAACATGACCGAATGTTATTTCAAGAATTTGTGTTTTTAAACGTTTACCTCTTGCTAAAAAATTAACTACTTGCGATATCGATCTGATTTTTTATATCTATATACTACAGACACGAGCGCATCTATCTGTACTAATAGACTTTCAAAACCACTTACGGTTTTTTTGTAAATAAATCCAAAATCGCGTGAACGAATTTTGTGTTTGAAATTTCGACGTGTGGGCAACTATATTAAATATTCGAATTTTGTATATACTACATGCGAATGAAATATGGTCTAAATATCAAAAAAGTTTTTGCAAAAGAAATTAGCTGAATATCTTATACAGTTTTCGAGATATGGATTTTTAAATTCGACCGTAATAATGTCTTGTTATGATAGCGCGCAAAGTGACAGCTACGGCAGAGCTCGTTCAGTGCAATTGTGTCTAGATACATATTAGTCTAATACCTAATTTGATTTAGGTGTTATATTATTCTTGATCATTAGATCACTCATTGTCTGAAAATGATTAGACAATTATTTCGGTGCTATAAACACATGGTTTTAAATTATGATGTAATTTGTTACATGTAGGTAATATACTGCCGTCCTAAGCCAAAATGACGTACTTCAGTATACGCTCCTCTTGAGATATTTGACATTTTATGCCGCTAATCTCAGCACTCCTTGTTTTTTAAATAGTTTCATTCTATTTTTGGATTTAATTCTATGAGGCAGATGCAATAATTGTTTATTGATTATTGAAAAAAGTCTGTCATTTAACAAGGAAACTTTGAAGTACGTCCAATTTGCTTAGGAAATTTTGAGTTACGTCATTTTGGTTTAGGACAGTATATCTAAACTTGCAAATACAGTACGAAATCGTTAATAAGTTTTAATAAATTGAGTTTAAAAAATAAAAATTGACCCAAACTTCAGATTTAAAAACGGTATGGTATGACTTAAGAAAACATCAGAATCCTATGTATTCGCCATAACAGACATAATTCCCATTCCAAACTGGAATAACGTTATACATAATATCAAAAGTAAAGCCAATCATATAAAATACATTTCTGAATATTGGTGTAAATAAGGACAAATATTGCCCAACAATGTGAACTTGGATTCCTCCTGCCCAGCATAAAATATTTGAAGTGCAATCATGAACAAACGAACACAATAATATTTACGAAAGGTATGTTTAATTTTTCCAAAATAGAAAAATTACAAAAGTTCTGTGGATATACGACAACAAAGGGTATTTTATAGTATTCACGAAATCAATAAATAATTAGGTGGAAAATATGAAGAAGAAAATATTGTAAAAACTTTATTGGTAGTCTATATATTGTGTGACCTGTCAATTATCTTTTCCAAATGGGAAAAAGTGAGCAGTTACAGTTAAAGCAAACAGTTGGACTAACCTTTGAGATAACTGTGATGCAATTGGTGATCGTGTGATTGAAGATGGTAGTAAGTCCTATGTGAATCTGTATGGCCATAGTGAGTTTAAATTCTTAGATTCACCAAGGTGCATTTATTTTCCATAAAGTTATTAGACTTACGTTCGCTACGTCCTACAAGAGAGCTTACTAGCTGCATTTGAAACGGTCATTAAGTCCCGTGGTTTAGTATGCTTAGCTTAGCTTGCAACTGAAGTACCTAGCGAAGCAGGGTCAAACCCTGCTTACTGCGAAATAATTTTAATTGTAAAAAATATTCACAACAGGTGGTTTAGATTATACTTTCCTTGCCTAACACAAAATCCTGGATTTTACACAAATTATCTCGGTGACCTGAAAAGCGGTTAAGAAAACACATCACCTCTCCCAGAAAATTTGGATATCTGATAGAGAATAACCAAATAAAACCACAAATGATGACAAAAAACCACAAGTGGTTAAAAAACAGAAAATGGAATTGTAAAGTAGAGCGCCACTAAAAATGTGCGTCCACTTGATGTTCTGTTGCATGTGCATGTGTAGCCTTTCCTAACAATTGTTTTAAGGGCAGAAATAATACAGAGCAGTGTTCAACATACAGTAATTTTTACTAGTAATAGTATAGTGCTTTGTCGATGCTTACTGAGCTGTAAATTATGCATTATTGTTATTATTATTATTACTATTACTTATAAATCACACGTTTTGTGTACGTGTTTATATTTTATTTCTATGTTGTATAGCGATGGTATATATAATAAATAATATCTCGATATACAACACCTTCATAATCTATAGATCTAATAAATCCTCTGCCAAATGAGTTTCATTTTACATATTAATATTTTTGTAAAATTATAAACAATAATAACACAATATCAAAAATGCATTCGTTTAGTATCTTGATGCATTACAATTAACTTGATAGCAGTACGTCAGATAACAGCTGCATGCTAATAGGAGTATCATGGATCTAAATTATAATTCAAATTGAAAAGTCTGTAACTCAAAAATTGTAAAAGATATGGAGCTAATTTTTTTTTCAAAAACTTTCTTGATCTTTAGACCATATTTCATTCGCATATAATATATAAAAAAATTAAACATTTAATATAGTTGATCGCACGTCGAAAATTCAAGCACATAAATTTCGTCCTTGTGATTTAGGATTTATTTAAAAAAAAATCGTAAGAGATTTTGAAATTCTATCAGTATAGATATATGCGCTCATGTCAGTAGTACATAAATATAAAAAATCAGATCAATATCGCACGTAGTTAATTTTCTAGTGAGAGGTATAAGTTTAAAAACACAAATTCTTGAAATAACGTTCCGCCATCTTTTTTTCTTGTAGAGAAGTTGTGCAAGCGCCAAAAAAAGTCCAACAAGCCATTTCTGATGCCCATTAGGACCCTCTTTCGATACGCTAGCTCAAAATTTATTTACCTTGCTGGAATGGGTTACTTGGCGATTTTGACGGCTTTCGAAGGTGTGGACCCTCTACTAAATCCTCCCCAGAGGGGAGGGATTGTTTACTGATCGATTTCATTCAAATTCAAGGGCTCTTCCTCTAGGCAACACTAATTTGTAATGTAGTATAATAATATGTTTATTAGCCGATTAAAAAATAGTTTAAAAAGTATATGAGTAAACAAAGTTAGATGCAAATGAACATGAAGAAATATGAAAAAATGATCATAAGCTACATGGTACCTAATTTATATCCAAGTCTAGGATTGTAATCTACCTTACAAATATATAAACATATTAAATTTACACTATACACCTATATATACTCATGTATATACACATATACACTAAAACTCAAAACTGCATTCAACGAAATGAATAATAATTTGAGAGGCACAGTATTCATTCAGAATTTGGGCAAATATTTTTATTTATTTTTAAAATCTAATAGGCTGTATATTTCATTTCTCGGAATTTCCATTAAGAAGTTTTTGACATTTCTTTTGAAATGTTTCTTGTTTGTCGTGTTTTTAATTGTTTGAGGCAAAAAGTTGAATACTTTTGGTGTAAGATATACATGACACCGTTGGCCAACTGTTATATTTATTTTCTTAGCAGGCACAAGATTTTGTTTATTTCTAGTATTATATTCATGACTTAAGATAATTTTTTCATTGGAGTGCTGAGTATTGACAAGCTAAGCAAAAGAAAGTTGACGTGAGTCCAAAATTAATGATTCTTTGTATAGCAAGTCCGAGGGGTAGGTAGGCTCTTTGTTGTACATTGTTTTAATAATTCGTTTTGTGTTAGGTCTAGTTTTTTTTAAGTATGTATTCATTACCCCTTCCCATCCTACAATTCCATTTCTCATATGTGGTTCTACAAGTGCCATATGTATATTTACTTTGTAAATTTCAATATAATCAGACTTTTCGTTTTTAAATTATCGTGCTTACAAGAAACAAGACGGACAGACAGACAGACAGAGGGACGGACGGACAAGATGGACATACTGACGGACGGGCAGACAGACAGACTAACAGACAGACGGACGGGCAGACGGCTGGCCATTTTAAAGGTTGTTAAGAATTCGATCACTAACTCGGTGATATGAAAATTCTTTAACTACGAGTGATATTAACGATTTTGGAAATGTGCCGATCAAATGCAATATACTGTGTGTTGAATTATTTCAACAGACGCTAATAAAGTTATTTCTATTCATGCAGCGTTGAAATACAGGCATGAAACGGTTATTCATAAACGCTATTTGTTATGGAAAAAAGCAGGAAGGCCAGAGACTACAGAGATTATCAAAAATATTCTTGGATATACGTTAAGTTATCCAACAGCAACCAGGTGGAATTCGTTTTCTAACTCAATTTCACAAATCCTCAAAGATAGCGGTACATTAAAAGATTTGGTTATGAAACTGGATATTAACGACTCCTTTAAGGACACAGAAATTCAATATTTAGAAGAATATTGTGCAATTTTGGAACCGACAGCAAGTACGTTGAATTTTTTATAAGGAGAAAACGTCAAAATAATTCTTGATAAAGTTATGCAGGCACTACGAAGACGGTTTTTATATTTATTTACCATTAATGATAAATTCAAATAATTGCTGATATTGGATAAATTAGCAAGTTTGTTTTCTTCAGTCGTATTAAGAAGGAGGCAACCACAGCCAGAAAATGAAACGACACATAACACATTTTTTGATTTGAAAGAAGCTCCATTAACACTAAAATATCCACAACTTCCAGTTCCCGAAACTAAAAATGCCCATGGATTAATTAACAATAAAATAGAATCAGAGTAAGTAAAAAGTAGTAAAATATTTAGAAGATCCTACATTTATGTAATATTGAAATTCTGGAAGATTACCCACTTGTAAAAACAATATTCATAACACTAGTTTACCATCCTCTGCCGCTGTTGAAAGGCTATTTAGTTCTTTCGTTTCTTTGTGATTACTGCCTTTATTGATTAATAAAAGATTTATATTAATCTTCCTTTTGTACTAATCAGTATTTGCATATGTTTATAATTATTTATACACTAACAAATGGTCTTATGATTTACTAAATATCTCCTATTTCCTATAACAAATTTAGAAGCTGTAGAGTAATTATAAGACCAATTTATTTATTCAAATACCATTACCAAATAATTAGTAATTTAATTATATTTTTTCAATAGTAATTTAATTACATGGTAATCAAATTACTTTTTAACATGAGCAATTTGTAATTTGCAATTAATTAATTTGTAAAAGTAATTTGCCTAGCTCTACATCCATACAGTGGAGTGGAAGTTAGTAATCGTAAAAAAAAATTCAAAGTTTTGTTGTGGAAATAGGTAAGTATAGAATGTCATGAAACGCCGAGATTTTAAATTAGAGAGAGAGAAAAGAATGTCTGTCTATCGGTCGGTCCGTCTGTAACTTTTCCTGTGCGCCCGGTTTCTCTGGACCAGTTTAAGATATTAACTTGAAATGTGGTACATGTGTGCATTATAATGAAATCTGGGAAAAGGGTTGAGGAGATGGCGGTGGATAAATAGGAGTAAATAGGGGAAAACAAGTAAAGGAAGCTGGAAGAAATCAGATTGGTGTATTCCACTAGAAACCAAGACATCAAATTTTTTATAACATTTAACAGCAGAACAGAACATAGAGTACATTAAACAGTTCTGTTACATTTTTAATAAAAACAATGAATTGTAACGGTCCCAGAGTTGACCCTTGTGGAACTCCTGATGATTGCGAACATTTTTCAGATTTATAGCTACGATATTGTATATATACTTTTGACACACTTTGTTTACATCAGTATTTTTTTGAGTAATATTTTGTACAATTATTTTTAATTATACTGTACTCTCTCTTCCTCGTCACTAGTATAAATGTGTAAAGAGCGTAGGTATATTGAATTCATTCCAAGAAACTAATCCCTAATTATTTTTTTTAGTTAGAATTTATTTATTTTTCGATTTAAGTCAAATGTCTTATGAATTTTAGAATAATAAAAGTTCTTAAAGAAAACCAGTCTCTTTTTGCTAAATATTATAAACATGGTTAGACATATTTCTAGCTTAGAACAATAACATCGGTCTTTTAAAATGATGTAGAACAATCCAATGCAAACGAAATTAATTGATGTAATGCAATCCTCAGACTTTGTTCAAGATTCAGGACCACAGAATTGGTTTCACATTACGATATAACAAGGAAATCGCAAATAACTACATCACAACTATTCTTATAAACAACATGGTTCGAAATTATATACCAGGGGCTAATTTGGATTCTACTGAGATTTTAAGGAGGGTGCCATGTAGTCTAGAACACAGGCAAAAAAGATAACTATGGACAAAAGATCGCATTCGAGTTCATGGGTAGGTAGTGTTTTTATTGATTAGTCTGGATGCTGTCGCTTCTTAGACAGTCGGCTTAGTCTAGACAAGACCTGGAGTACCTAGAATTTAATGTTTCAATAGACTTTTCCCTTTTGAGGGCGAGTAAATGTTTTTGTGTACGAAATTATGCATGTTATGTGAAGCATTCTGTACTGTAAAAGTGTTGTCGTTCGACCACATATTTTGTGATAGATAATCATACTTTCGTATGTACTGTTACTAGCGCTTTAAATTTTAGCCCTAAAACTTTTCAAAAGCGCAGTTGCCAAATTGCTTCTAGATGCTTTTCTATATTTACTAGCTTATTTTTTTCAAATTCATTATATGTTGCATAAAGATGTATATCCAAAGTGGCGTATACAGTGAGAAACGAAGTGGAATTCGCCATATTTTAAACATAATGTAGTGATTCACAGTAGAGAAAATAAAATAAAATGTTAAAGCTATAGGTATCGTACGCACTATATACTAGACTGACCTAAGTCGTTGAGAAGTCTAAAGAGTTCTTGAACACATTTCGATCAATAAAATGACGAGTAAAGATATGAAGAGCATTGTTATATTTACTAATGATCCAGACAGTATTTACTGCAGTGAACCTATTTCACCTGTTAATTTGAGACGTTGAAAAACTAAGTTGAAGATATTTGATCAGAAAATACTTTTGGAGTAAGACTCTGAGTAAGTGCTACTAATAATAATTGTATTCAGCAGTGCAAGGTTTTGACTCCCAAATTGTTAACTTTTTGATTGATAAAAATATTTCGTTGATAAAATTTCCCCCCTAGAATTTTTTCTAAAACTAATAATCCTAGGAAAAAGTTTTTTTATTTCTTCTCAATATAAACATTTCTAAAAAAGTTCCCCGCGTAATTTTTTTCTCGGTTACATTTTCCCATAGTGTGTTTATGTAGCATTGTGTCATTTATGTCTACATATTCTGCTTGAGGATTTTTCCCTTTGATTCAATTGTAATAGTCTGTATATTATTATAATTTACAAGAGTTATGTTAACTTTAGACATAAGCTCGAGAAAAAGAACGACCCGGGAAACTTTCTTATCTCAAGGCAAATATTTTTCTATGATTAGTAGTTTGAGAGAAAATAAAATTTTCTCATTCGATTTTTTTGCATATTCACGTTTGGGACATGCTCCCTCAAGAGTTTGCCGGACGAAAATCTGATGCTGATTTGTTTAAATTATTTTTTAAGACAAATTGCAAAAGTCCTTTTTTTACCCGAATGATTATTTGTTGTATGTTTTTTGGTTATTTTAAATTAAAAAGGCCTCTTGTCATTTTTTCGTGAAGGTGATCATTTCCGACTTATGAACAATTTAATGTACTTGAAAAACGGCAATCTTCAAGGTTAAAACACAATATTAAAAAATTAATTTTTCGAGTTCACCAAAATTCTTATATAGTCTTTGAACAGCCATTAACAAAATCCTGAAGAGTAAGTGCAGATTATTATACTTTTCGCAAATACAAAACGAAGAGAACAAATTTTCATATCACCGTATTGGTGATCGAATTCTAAACAACTTTCAAAATGTCCGCCCGTCTGTCTGTCTGTCTGTCTATCCGTTCGTCACGGGTCTTGTAAGCACGATGACTTAAGAACGAGAAATTGAATTGTAGTGAAATTTGAACAGTAAGTTAGTGTTAGCTAGAGGACGAACTCCATTGTTTTTTAACAAAATCGATCTATAAATAAAACATTTATGTATAAAATATTGTTACATTGCAGAGCCGGCTAATTAGACAATAGTCCCTAATGGGCAGTAAATCTGTCCCAGATGCGATAAGATTATGGACGAAGCATTGGCGGCTTATATTCATCTAGCAGTTAGACAAGGCTGTCATTCGTTTATTTAACTGCGAAGAGTATCCTATAGAATGTGCAACAATTATATAAAAAATGCCGTAAATCTGCGAAGAGTGTAATGGTTAACTTGTTTCATTCTAAAGCTTAAATTTTTAATTGTTTAAAAGGCGTATTTAGCCGAACGCGCGCGCATTCGCTACCGCCGACTGAACTATAGGGTACCTTATATGTTCTCGATGCTTTGCTTTTACATACGCTTTTAAGTTACTATTGCAATATGTTTTATAAATCAATATAATTTGTCATAAACTATTATAACTATAAATAGTAAATTAAAGAAAAATAAGTTGAAAAATCTTGAATTAGCAAAAAATGTATTTGAGCATATTCTTGCAAACATCTATACTACAACCACACAAAATACAGAATATTATTTTTTACAATGACATGCTTTAGTTCTACAAGTCTCTAAACATTTGCACCGAGAAACATGATTACCAGGTACTGCATTTTTTAACTTAAATCTAGGTAATAATACACCTATTTCGTGCAGGATGTATTCAAAATCTTCAACATTTAAAGTTTCATATCTATGGTTTAAGGAATTTTTCCAGATATATATTTGCAATGACGCTCTTAATTCATCTAGTTTAAAAGCTTCAGACGTACATGGAATATTTCCTAAGTTTACACCCATTCCGCTTGAATGAGAGATAATAACACAGACTTACAAAAAAATAAAAAGTTCAGACTAGCGAACCAGATCCGTGTATCTCTATGTATTCTCGGTCGCTGAATCTAAATCCTATAGGTCAAAAAAATTCGTACACCCTCAAAACCATTAGCTAGAGTCAAAATGCACTCCTGAAATGGAGTAAAAAGAAGATTAAGCTACGAGAATAGTTGTTACATATCAACCGATCGAATTATACAAATTAAGATTAAACAGCAGCGTACATACACCTGCATTGTGTGGAAGTGAGAAGAACCTAAACTGTATTCGACGCTGTGCTTAGAAACCATGCGCAAGATGCCACCCCTATATCCGTAAGATGCTGAAAAAACAGAGAGAAACTAACCAGATTTACATTTTTATGGATGCTATGATTGGCAAAAATCGTAACACCCCCAGAAGGGATGTAAACTACCTTCATTTAAGATGCAACGACAAAAATGTTGCAATGACTACTGAAAAAGCTATACTGTTGCTTACAAGTTCTTTTAGTGGTCACTAAAACATTTTTTTTTTCGTTGCATCTTAAATGACGGTAGTTTACGTCCTTTCTGGGGATGTTACTTAATAATGATGGGGCATGAGTTTCAAACTCTAAGTGTAAAATAAGATTTTTGCCAATCACAGCATCCATAAAAATGTAAATCCAGTTAGTTTCTCTTTATTTTTCCAGCATCCTAGGAAATAAGGGTGGCAACTCGCAACCCCGTGGAGGTAGATTTCAAGTACAGCGTCGAACATAGTCTGTAACTTTTTATAGTTTCTAGTTCTATTTTAGAGTACTACGCAACTTGAGGGGTGGTTGTCTTCAATCCTATAGGGGCAGTTTAGATTACGTCGGACCTGATGCAGTTTCTTATCTCTTTAACAAAACTTCGACAATTTGAGCTTATTCGGCAGTTGGGGGGTGGTTTTCGCCTCTTCCTGGTGGTCTGTTTCATGTCTATTGTATGTACGCTGCTGGTTAACCTTAATTTGAATAATTCGATTAATTAAGATGTAACAACTATTCTGGTAGCTTAATCTTCTTTGTACCCAAATCCAGGGGTATTTTTGGCTGTAGCTAATGATTTTGGGAGTGTACGAATTTTGTTGACTTCAGATTCAGATTTAGTGACCGAAAATACATAGGAAAACATGGGTCTGGTTCTCTGGTCTGATTTTTTTACTTTGTAGGTCTGTGTAGTCAATCTAGCCTCATCCACCATATCACCTGTTTTATTTAATATTGTTAAATAAAGTTATCTAATTCATTTAATTGCTCCGTGGTAGGCTGTAACGCACTGTCAACAGGAATAAGTGCATTTTGATTATCATAGCGCGTGCCCGGTTAAAAACATATATTTAACAATTGAATAAATAAATAAATATTATTAATGGATGTCCAGAAATATAAAAAGTTTGGTGAACTGAAAAAAAACATTTTTTAATATTGTTTCAACCTTGAAAATGCCCGTTTTCAGGTTTTTTTCAAACATTGAAT
Organism: Stenurella melanura; assembly: GCA_963583905.1. NCBI lineage: Eukaryota > Metazoa > Arthropoda > Insecta > Coleoptera > Cerambycidae > Stenurella > Stenurella melanura. Next base: position 58,374,533 of record OY757314.1, on the reverse strand, counting down.
TGTTTTTCAGTCGGTCAACTTTACGAAAAAATTACTAGAGACCTTTTTTGTGAAAATGATCAGGAAAACCTTATTCGGGTTTTGCATTGTGTTTAAGAGAAACAGCTGCCTATGTAATCACTACTTCCACATTCAGATTTACCGTCGAAGTCTCTTTAAAGGAAACCTCTTTACCATATTTGCACTCTAGCAGATATCAGAAAAATTTGAGATGTCGGCTTCTAGAATATACACCAAAAGTGAATTTTCTGGGCTCTTATTAGCTTGCTTTATTTATTTCCTCTATTTACCCCTACATCCCACCCCTTCAACGGAATCATCTCAATCAGATGTCATTACAAACATGGGTGTACCAAATTTCAAGTGAATATCTCAATTTTATTTTATCAACCCCTTTAATAATGGAGGAGGTGGTGGGGAGAGGGTATAAAATATTATTAAAAAATCTGAGGCCTTGGCTTCTAATATATACACCAAGTTTCTGTACTCGTACCAGCTTCCTTTACGTATTTTCCACTATTTACCCCTATTTAACCTCTAACCCTTCAACGGAATCATCTCAAAACATAATCTAGTTCCAAATGTCCTTATAATACATGCGAATTTCTCAATTTTTTTAAATTAAGCCTTTTATAATGGAGTGGGGGTGGTGAGGGGGTTGAAAAACATTGTTAAACAATACGAGGCCTTGGTTTCTAGTATATACACCCAATCTTAAGTTTCTGTACTCTTTTCAGCTTGCGGTACTTATTTTCCCCTATATACCCCTATTTAACTCCCAACCCTCCAATGGAATCATCTAAGAAATTTCTAGTGATTATCTCAGTTTTATTTTGTTAAACCCATTACTAACGGGGAGGGGGTGGTGGGGGGGTTAAAATATTATACAAAATCTGAGGTCTTGGCTTCTAGTGTATGTATCAAATCCCAAGTTACTGTACTCTTTCCAACTTGCTTTACTTATTTTCCTTCATTTATCCTTATTAAACCACCAACCCTTCACCGAAATTAGCGCAAAATAGAGACAGAAAATTTATTTTCGCTCAAATTTAAAATGTTGACGTTTTATGACATTCTAAGCCTATTTCGACAAAAAAAAAATGAAATTTTTTTGCGATTACTATACTTCCACTCCACTTCGTGGATGTGGAAGTAATATAGTTTAAACAAATTGGGACCAGATTTTCGTCCGGCAAACTCTTGATCCTTATTCAGTGCATGTCCCGAAAGTAAATATGCAAGAAATCGAATGGGAAATTTTTTTCATACGAAGACGAGGTCTTCGCCTCGTCTATGAGGAAAGAAATCAATGAGCATAGCGCTGATGGCTGGATAAATCAATTTGCAGGACTTGCACTTTTGGTTTTACCAACGATTATTGTACTACCATATTGTTAACTTTTTATATTACCTTGCGCAAAAACAAATATTGCAAAGTATACATCCTAAATTATTAAACTTCCCCAAAATTTCGCCCGCAGATTTCACAATGATAAACAGATAAAATTTAACAATATGACTCCTGTCCCTAAATAGGAATATCAATTGACCATATAAAAATATCTATTAATATTCGACACGTTGACGAAAATAGTAGGTTACGTTAATTGGAACAAATTAAATTAAATTAACGGAATTGTACTGCAGTTGTTACAGTTGTTAGATTAAATAATACTTGGATCTCTCTTACCATTTTGGCAATTAGTGACCTCGACTGGTAATTAAAGACTGTTATTTAAATATTCTTCACGCAGTGAACATCGACAGTAATGAATGACTAAGTCTAGCTCTTTATCTTTCAAAGACAATATATTTATTTATAAGTAGGTGTCATTAAAAACGCCCTGAAATAATTTGAAATTTACACAAAAATTATTTGTGCAAAAAACTTTGTAATTGTTTAGAAGAGCGAATAATCGAAATTCTTGCTAATTACCTTGTGGACGCTCTTGGTTGGGGTCGTACAATACTGATCTAAAACTGGTCTTTAAAGCAAATCCATAGTTTTTCAAAAAATCATTTTAGACTTTTCAGTTTGACATGCACTTTTCGGCAGTTTAAATATTAACAACACCTTGAATTTTTGAATTTCCTCTTTCCGATCACACTGTAAGCACTTTGAAAGATAATGTAATCCTTTACGCACTGCAAGATAACTTTTCCATAAAAATGGAACAATGTTTGCCAGGACACCATAATTTGTGCATGTATACAGGATGTTGCGAACCAAGTTAGTAATTTGTACATATTTAACTGCTTGTATGGAGCGAGCGCAGATCCGTCTTACCCATATTCGTATGTCGATACGAAAAGTTAAGTATTGTTAGTCACGGTTAACACTTAAAAGGGTGACATCTAGTATAATAGATCATCCTACCCTACCTTCTAGAGGCTTGTATATCAGCGTGTATGCAGAAACTATGCAATATTATGTGAGCATTTCGCAGTGAGGTACCATTCTTCGAATGGGCTGTACAGCAGTTCGTTTTGTATTTAGATGTTAGGCAAGGAAAAAATCCTTACTCTGACAGAATTAGTACTTCAATAATACATTTTCAAAAACCATGGTATCTCACAAAATAGGGTATGATAGAAAATGGGTTAGATTTTGAAAATATCTTATAAAGCAATGAATAATACAGAGAATAACGAAATTTCGTTTTGAAAGATAAATTTAAAACCAGTACAATTACTTACTGGTGTTTAAAGCAGAATATTATGATGAAAGACATTGACGTGGATTCGAGGGTAAAACTGAGGAATTTAGTGTATGTATATTTCCATTTATCTCTTTGTTTCTGAAAGATTTAGATTTCTGTCTTATTTGGTTACCATTCATAAACCATTGTCTCTTCACATAAATGCGAGAAACACATTTTTACCTTCATTACTGACTGGTCTATATCCACAGTTACGCTCGCGAAAATCTCCTACTTTTTCCCACTTTATCATTATCCTGCCATTTCCCTTACTATCTTCCCTACTATCTCCCCCTACCATCTATCTTCATATACTACAAATGTCTTTGTCCCCACTGTCGCCTCACATTCCTACTTACTATTTTCTTTCTATTCCCTTTCCACCGAATTCCCTTACTTTTCCACCATCTCCGCATACCTTCACCTTTCCCCCTACTTTCGACCGCCATAAATACAAAACAGCCTAGTCTTCTTACTTAGAAATATGTCTACACCAGTACATAATTGTATCCAAATATTTCGTTTTCGAGTTATAGCGAAATAAACAGACAGCCAGGCAAGCAAAAATTTGCAAATGCATTTCTTGACTTTGTTCTCATGAAATAAATCAGAAAATAGAGGAAAAAAGCAGCATTACAAAAATACTATTTATAGTACACGAAAATGAAATTGTGCCCCGACGGGTGACAAACCTGATAAATGCTTGACTCAACAAGATATTTGAGACATCAAAAAATCATAAAGAAAAAAAATTATGTAGAACTAAATACTGGAAAGAGAAATTTAAAAGAATTTGATTCTACTCTTGAGAAATTAAATACATCAATTTTATCGACTTTACATTTTTGTCCAAAGGTCCAGTATTCTCAGTTCCACACGTATGTACGTTTTACTTCCACACCACCGTAGTAGGGTGGAAGTATAGTACTGGCAAAGAAATTACCAAACATATTTTTCGTCCAAATTGGTTTATAATGGCCATGAAACGTCGATATTTCAAATTTGAACGAGAAAGAATTTTCTGTCTCTCTATCGGTCTGTAACTTTCTTGTGTGCACGCTTTCTCTGGAACGGTTTAAGCCATTGACTTGGTACACGTATTTATTAAAATGATATCTGGAAGTAGATTACATTTTTGAGCTTATTCCGGTGAAGGGTTGAAGGGTAAATACAGGTTAATATAAGGAAATAAATCACCCCCACTCCCTTATTAAAGGGGCGAACAAAATAAAACTATGTTTTCAAAACATTTTTTAGCTTCTGGTACATACACCATATACCTACCAAATTTCTGGATTCTTATTAGCTTGACTTGCTTATTTATCCCTATTTAACCCCAGCCCTTCAACAAAATAAGCTCAAAGTATAATTTACTTCCAGATCTCGTTATGATACATACATATATCAAATTTCAAGTGAATATCTTAGTTTTATTTTGTTAACCTCTTAATAGAGTGAGAGTGGTGGCGGGGATGGCATATGTTTTAAAAAAAATTGAGACCTTGGCTTTTAGCATATTTATTTATTTATTTATTTATTTAGCATACACTGCTCAACAGGTATAACCCATTTACAGTGCAGGACGGATACATAAAAACAAAATATTAAGTATATACAATATACATTAAAGATATAATATAAAGTACTCCTAAAAAAGTCTGCTAAGGTCGCCTAGACCGTCTGCATTTGCAGGTGGGGCAGTCCTAAAAAGCAGGCCCACCCCTTACGAGGCCGGTCCAGGTGTGCAGCGATGATTGCGGCAAAGAGCTCAAAGCCCTAATCATCCGAGAGCGTCATCAAAGTCAAGAATATTGGCGCGGTGCAAATTAAGTACAAATATTGTTTAACTGCCAGTAATGAATACCTATTGCCCCAAACAAACTGTACATTAGTTTAATGATATGTTTAAAGTACAGGCTCAATAATACTGAATTAGCTACTGAAGCAAACTGACAGATGGTCATTAATATCGATAAAAGAATTATTATATTCTCATTAATACAAATGAGTAAATAAATAACCTAGAAACATTAAGATTAGAAATGTATTAATATTAATATTAAATGTATATAATTATAATTTTTTGTAAATCTCATAAAACTTGAGAACATAATATAATATAAGCTTGGTAATTAAATAACTAAGTAAGTAATTGAGTATTTTTGTCAATTTTGGGAAAAATTTAAATGGTCGTAAAAATTAACACTTAATGTAACTTTTAGTCTTAAGAAATAATTTTTCTAAATTACAAAAAAATTACTTTAACTTGATGTATCCTGGGATTTTTCGGTCATCTTTAAATGAAAATTCTTATATTTTCTTACGTTTCGGTTTTATTAACCATCGTCAGAGGAAAAACTACAATATTTATATTAACGTACAATTATTTTATGTGATTTTACAAATTTAATTTTATTACTTACAATTTAAGAAAAATTTTTTTGTTTACACTATATTAACATTTTACGTTTATTTCTGTTGAAAGTTTTAATGCAACTAAACGCTGAACAAAAGTATTGCCTGCTTTCTGGTCTGTGTTATGTCACTATTGGTACAGTTTATTTAATTTATGGATTTTAGTTATGAGGTTTTCTCTAAAGGCTGGTAGTGTGAAATATGATATTTTAAGAATTATCTTGCGGACTTGATGGAACGATGTAAAAATATATGTTGTTTAGTAATATCCCCTTTTTAGTTAATTTAACAAATTAAAGTATGTTTCACTTAAATTCTCTATATCAGTGCGGTTGTTTATTGCGTTGTTATGTCTTTTAATTTGTAACATTTCATGTATTGTCCTTCGATGATAATTTGGTTCCTTTTGTAAAATTTTTGTATTGTCAAAGTTAAAGCTATGGTTATGGTCTAAAGCGTGTTTTGTAAGAGCTGTCGAGTTTTGATTTAGTGTTCTTATATTATATTTGTGTGTATATATTCGTTTATGCAGGTATTGTTTTGTTTGGCCAATATATGTACTATTACAATTATTACAGTCTATTTTATAAATTGCGTTAGTTTCGTCTTTTGGTTGTAGTTCGGGTTTTAGTTTTGTAAAGAATTTTTTTGTTGTAGTATAAGGTTTATGCGCTACTGTTATATTGTGTTTTTTTAATACATTTGAAATATTCTCAGATACTTTTGGTATGTAAGGCATGGATACATAGTTGTTATTATTCTTAATTTTTTTATTCATATTCTTATTATAGATATTATGTATTCTTTTTTTAATTATTGGTTCATAAAAATGTTTAGGATAGGAGTTTGTTTCGAGGACGGTTTTAATTTTTTTAAGTTGTTTTGTCTATATTTTGGATGTGCAAGTTGAATGGCTCGATCTGTTAAACTATTAACAACGCTCTTTTTGTAATTTGTAGGAGTATGTGAATTATAATTTAAGTATCTTTGCGACCAAATTTCTTTCGTGTACCAGTTAGTATCAATAATTCCGGATTCATTATATTTAATGGTAATATCTAAAAAGTTTATGCTCTTTTCTTTTTCAATTTCGGTTGTGAATTGCAAGCGTGGATGAAAACTATTGAAATTATTAACAGTATATTCTATTTTATTTTTTGGTAAACAGATAATACAGTCATCTACATATCTTTTGTAAAAAATAGGTTTATAATTTAATGATTTTAATATCTGACATTCTAATTCCTCCATAACTAAGTTTGCAATGGTGGCCGATATGGGTGAACCCATAGCAGTTCCGAAAATTTGAGAGTAAAATTGGTTGTTATATGTAAAATATGTAGAATTTAGACATAATGTAATGGCACTAACAAATTCGTTTTCAGTAATGGATGTATGTTTACTAATTTCAGACCATTTGTTTTTTACACATTTTATTGCAAGTTCTGTCGGTATGTTAGTATATAGTGATGTGACATCAAGTGAAATTATACAATGATCTTTAGGCACTATCTGTTTTTTTATAAAATCGCAAAATTGCCATGAGTCTTTTACATAATATTCTGTTTTTCCCAAAACCTTACTTACTATATTAGATAAAAATTGTGAAAGGTTGTATGTGGGACTGTCTATATTATTAACTATTGGTCTTAATGGGATATTTTCTTTGTGTAGTTTTGGTAGGCCATATATGAATGGGGCGTGGCCATTATGACAGATGAGTTTATTTTTTTGTTGTTCGGTAATTAGATTTTTTCTGAGCCATGATTTAATAATGTTATTAATACTGTTTTGAATTTTTTTTGTTGGATCTTGGTTTTGTTTTTTATATGTAGTGGTGTCATTGAGCATGTTATGGATTTTTCTTTCATAGTCTGTTTTATACATTATTACTGTTTTGTTACATTTGTCAGCCATTAGTACAAATATATCTGAATTTTCCGTTAAAAATTTTTTAGTTTCGTTAATATAATGATTTAATTGGGTTCTAGTTTTATTACCTGTATTTTTAAGTTTATTTTTGTAGTTTGTAAGTATATTACATACCTTGTTTCTAATTTCAATTTTATTAATTACTAAAATATAGTTTAAATCATCTTTATATTATTATGAATCATTGGTACTTGCATAATCGCTACAATTTTTCTAGTCATTACCATTTCATTTTATTTATTATTATGAACTTACTGTTCACTGTTTTGTAAAATTGTAAGCAGAATACTGCACTTAAGAGTAGATAATAAATAAATAATTAAAAGAAATAGAAAATACGCATTTAAAAAACAACTAAAGCTGTTAAAAATGGACTAAAAAGAAAAATGTATGTTAAGCATTAATAATAAGCATTGTGTTAATAAACATAAAAATTTTACTCATAGGTGTTACGACCCCTATAAGTAAAAGTTTGTGTTTATTAACAAAATAATAATAATTATTATTAATACTATTTTTCTTCTGGTTTCTGAAAGATAGTTTTTGATTTTTTTAAATTCTTAAATGATTCTATAAAATTCCCTACTTATAAATAACAAAACCTATTCATCATCTTGAAGCAACCATTTTAATTCTTGAACTTCAACTAAATATTCATAATATGCGTTCTAGAATATCCCTAGATAGAGATTTTCAGACGAATCAGACCTTTCATTACATAACTTATTTGCCATATTGACTCGACGGGGAGGTAGCGTCAAATTTAATTACGTCATTTCAACAAAGCTCATTTTTTCAGTACAGGTTATTATTTCATTGCTTATCGAAGAATCGTGTGTCAGCTACTCCAATCGAGCAGATGAAGGGCGTCGGAGGCTGCCGGTAAATAATTTCGCGTCAATCCAACATGGCTACTAAATTATAAGTAGTTTATTTATGTAATATAAATGAAAAAAAAACGTGTCAGCTGCATAGGGTAAGAAACGAAGGTTGTCAGTTGTCTAGTCAATATGTATGAAAAACAGTGAAAATTCGTTCATTTCAACAAAGCTGAAATTTATTTATATGATAGTTTACGATATAAAAAAACAATTAAAAAGTGTCAGCTGACAATACCATGGGACAAAACCTATCAGCTAGACCCCTTTAAGTGTACCGCAGCGTCCCACGCTCTTAATGTCCACGGTCACGCCAGCTGACACTTATTTTAGTTGTTTTTCGAACGAGAACTAACATTAAAAAAACAAAAAAGTCTTGTTGAAATGACGCATAAAACGCTACCTCCCGGACGATTAGTCTGTAACCTCGATTACCATCAGATATCGAGATTCAGTCCAATCAGACGATAAATAGTGAAACTTAACCACCATATTGACGTCGCAATTTTGAATTTTTTAGTTTCAATTGCACGTTTATAATCTATGACCTGAAATATCTACAAATACCAATTTTTAGTAGAGTCAGACACTAAATGACAATAAATTCTCCGCCATCTTGGAAATGGTGTCAAATTGAATTGTCATGTGAACAAGAAACACATGCAAAATTTCAAGTCAATAAGACATCTGGAAATGGGTGAAAACTGAATTGCAAGAATTTCTTAAATACAAAGTTAAAAGGTTACAGAGTTATGAAGTTACAAAGTGACAGGTCAAGCTGATAAAAGCGTTAAAGTTTTAAAAACCCACGAGCAATGTGTGTAGTATTTTTATTTGCCACATGATTTATACTGAACTTTATATTTTGTATTATCCTTGGTAAGTAAATTTCGACTATTATTATTATCATTTTAAACGGAAATTACGTAGATGATAAACATTCAATCCGTCGGGAAAATGTAAGGCAGTCGGTCCCCTGTCTGCCTAAAGTCAGGCAAGTAAAAAATTTCTCTTCTTCCCAAGAAGAGATTTATTTCTCTTAAGAATTTCTAAGGTTCCACTAAAAATTTATTGAAAAATCAATATTTTATTGAGAACCGTTGGTTTCAGAGTAAATTACGGAGAGCGCATGAAAAGGGGTGAAAATTAGTTTTTTTTATACTTGTTTTTATCCACGTCAAACGAATTTGGTCTTAAAATAGAAGATAATTTAATACGATACAAATTTACTCTCCTGATATTTTTCATTTAAATTCTTTCACCCCTGATTCGAGGGTGTTATTCCAAATACGTTTGCTCGTTGGATGTTGAACAATACTCTATTTGAGGCTGGCTCATTTCAGCAATAAAACTTTACATCCCAGCTATTTCCATTCTTCACAAAAAGACTAATTTCACTGGGGTAATAAATATATAGTAAATTTCTTTTTTATGGCTCAAAAAATGTTTTATTAGAAACCATGCACATGTTTAGGTTCTTTGGGCTTTGGCAAGAATAGATGCAGAGAATACTAAATTGTAAATGAAAGTTCGTTTATTACTATCACATCTGATACTATAAAACTTCTATAAAATTATATCTTAAACATTTCGTGACTTTTGAAATTTAAACTTTAAACTTTCCAACTTACTTTAAACATTCTTATCAAAAAGAGGTTCTCAATTCGATGTTACTTCCACATCCACATAGTGGATTGAAAGTATAGTAACCGTAAAAAAAAATTCAAATTTTTTTATTGTTAACCAGGTTTAGAATGTCATGAAACGTCGAGATTTTAAATTTGAGCAAAAACAATTTTTCTGTTTGTCTGTCTATCTGTCGGTCTATCGGTTGGTCTGTCAGTCGGTGTGTCTGTAACTTTTTTTGTCCGCTCGTTTTCTCTGCAACGGTTTAAGATATTGACTTGAAATTTTGTAACGTATATATATTATAACAAGATCTGGAACTGGATTGTTTTCTGAACATATCCGGTGATGGGTTGGGGGTTAAATAGTGGTAAATAGGGGAAATAAGTAAAGCAAGCTGGTAAGAATAAAGAAACTTGAAATTTGTTGTACATGCTAGAAGCGAAGACCTCAGATTTCTTTATAACATTTTTCAACCCCTCCACTCCATTATTAACGGGGCTGATAAAATTAAATTGAGATATTCACTTGAAAATTGGTACATGTACGTATTATAACAACATGTGGAACTAGATTATGTTTTGAGATCATTCCGTTGAAAGGGTGGGGGGTAAGTAGAGGTAAATATTGGAAAATGAGTAAAGTAAGCTGTTAAAAGAAAAGCACAGAAATTTGAGATGTGGTGTATATTCTAGAAGCCAAGGCCTTAATTTTTTTTTAATTTTCCATCCCCAACCACCCCCACCCAATTATCAAAGGGGTTAATAAAATAAAATTTCACTTGCAATTTGGTACACGTATGTACCATAAGAACATCTGGAACTAGATTATATTTTAAGATTATTCCGTTGAATGGTTGGTGGTTAAATATGCGCAAAAGGGGAAATAACTAAAGCAAACTGGTAAGAGCACAGAAACTTGCAATTTGGTGTATATACTAGAAGTCATGGCCTCAGATTTTTTATAATATTTTTCACTTCCCCCCACCACCCCCACTTCATTATTAAAAGAGTTGATAAGGTAAAATAAATATTTTTACTTGAAATTTGGTGCATGTATGTATTATAACAACATCTGTAATTAGATTATATTTTGAGATGACTCAGTTGAAGGGTTGGTGTTTAAATAGGGGTAAATAAGGGAACATAAGTAAAGCGAGCTGATAAGAGTACAATTTGGTGTATATACTAGAAGCCAAGGCCTTGGATTTCTTTATCATATTTTTCATTTACTAGAGTACAAATATAGTCAAGATGTTTTCCTTTAAAGAGAATTGGACGGAAAATCTGGAAGTGAAAGTAGTGATTAAGGAATCGGTTATTTTTATGTTGATTCAATCATTTTTACGGAATGGTTAGTTTCAGTATGTCTACGTCTAAAATGAGCAAAATATGGAAAAAGCATGTTCTATTCGAGAATATTCGAGAATATGGTGAAGGCGCCGCCGCCGTGGGTAAAATTATGTTAAACTTTATAATAAGGTATTTTTGGAATAGCTGACGCTGAATCTAGTATCAAAAGATAAACATTCAAAATAACCAATATGACTGGCATGATTGCATGAATTCTGTAGATTTACATGAAATTCAGTCACTAAAAAGGATGACACTTTTTTTTTAAATTGAAACGTATTTAAAAAGACGGTCGCTAAAGAGTATGAAAGATAATTTTACATTTCAAAATGTTTATTTATATTCCAGATATTGGTAGAATTAAAGAAAATGTATAACTGAATATCATCAGCGCATAGCTGAGTGTCGTAATATTGTGTAAATGTCGACAGAGAACTAGTGTATATATTATACCGAAGCAGACTCACCACAGAACCTTGCGGTGCACTCTGAAAAATATTAATGGAAAATTTTTGAATAGGAATATTTCTATGTTTAAAAATTACACTCGTATTATAAAAGGTTTTAGCTAAAAGTCCTTGTATGGGTAAATCTATCGAAATAAGAGAATTTCAAGTGAAATGTTGTAAATGTAAACTGATGGACAATTATACAATTAATAAGAAGTGAAACGTTAAGTTAAATAAGGAAAACAGAAAATAAGTTGAGCGCTGTCACGTACTTATAATTAATAAAATATTTGTTCTGTACAAAGATTCATTCAATACTAATAATTGTAATTAGTTATGTGATAATTATCAACAGACAATAATTATCAACATTATTTAACCTTTAATATTACCAATCAATCAAATTTAAATAACCTAAGGTTTCATCATCTTAAAATTATGAATAAGCTTTTGTATTTGTATAATTCACGTTTACTATAAAATAATACGTGATAATATTTAATTAAGCCATTTCCTCATCCATCTTTCATTACTTTTATTCTAGTCTCTTGCCATTTCAGAAAGTCAAACAGCTAATACACCATAAACTAACCCATTAGTTATCACTTATTCAACATGAAATAATTTTAAGGAATATGACAACAAAACATATTAACTTATTTTATGGTTCTATGCTTTATTTTAAGTTTGTTGTGGATACATTTTCTCCACAATGAAATAGACATAAGAGAAAAAAATATATAAGTTAGATTACAATCGTGAAAATAAATAGTGAGTTACTATACCATGAAAAATCTCATAAATTGTTTGGGACGCTTTCTCGTAAAGCGAAATGAAATAAGTATTTCATTGACTAAAACTCTTTCTAGGGTATTTGGACCTGACAAAATACGAATATCTCTGTTAGTGACTCGAAATCTCAATCTGGTTCTCAAATCCAGATTGCATCCACACGCTGATACTCTTACTTCTTCGACACTTTCCGAGCTAAAAAAGAAAAACCGCTGCCTAAGAAATCACTACTTTCACATCCAGATTTTCCATCCAAGTCTCTTTAAAGGAAAATATTTTGACTATATTTGCACTCTAGTATGTGGAAATAATTCTTCATAAACTTTTAATAAGTAATATTTGAGAAAGATGTAAACAAATTTGAAATGTTGGTTTCTAGCATATACGCCAAAAATTATATTTCTGGACTTTTATTAACTTCCTTCGCCTGTTGTCCCCAATACACCCCCCTTCTTTAACGGAATCATCTCAATATATAATCTAGTTCCAAATATCGTTATAATACATACGCGTACCAAATTTCAAGTGAATATGTCAATTATATTTTATCAACCCCTTTAATAATGATGTGGGGGTAGTGGAGGAGTTGAAAATTATTATAAAATAGTCTGAGGCCTTAGCTTCTAGTATATACATTAAATTCCAAGTTTCTGTACGAACCTCATTTACTTATGTTCCCATATTCACCCCATTTAACCCCCAACCCTTCAACTGAATAATTTCAAAATATAATCAAGTTCCAGGTATAGTTATAATATATACGTGTACCATGTTCATTCAATTTTATTTTATCAACCACTTTAATAATGGAGTGGTGGTCGTGGGAGAATTGAAAAATATTATACAAACATTAGAGCCCTTGACGTCTAGTATATACACCAAATTCCAAGTTACTGTACTCTTACCAGCTTGCTTTACTTATTTTCCCCTATTTCAATTTTATTTTATCAACCGTTCTTAGTAATGGAGTGGGAGAAGTGGGAGGAGTTGAAAATATTATTAGAAAATCAGAGGCCTTGGCTTCTGGTATATACACTAAATCTCAAGTTCCTGTACTCTTACCAGCTTGTGTTGCTTATTTTGTCATATTTACCCCTATTTAACTCTCAACCCTTCAACGGAATCATCTCAAAATATAATTTAGTTCCAGGTGTCATTATACTACATACGTATACTAAATTTCAAGTGAGTGTCTCAATTTTATTTTATCAACCCCTTTAGTAATGTAGTGGGGTGGTGGGAGAGTATAAAAATATTATTTAAAAAAAACCGAGGCCTTGGCTACTAGTATATGCAACAAATTCCATATTTCTGTACTCTTACCAGCCTGCTTTACTTATTTCCCCCAATTTAACCCCCAATCCTTCATCGAAGTCGTATCAAAATATAATTTAGTTGTAGGTAGCGTTATAATATATACGTGTACCAAATTTCAAGCAAATATCTCAATTTTATTTTATCCACCCCTTTTATAATGGAGGGGGGATGGTGCGGGGCGGATGGAAATATGCCTGCTTAACTTATTTTCCCCTATTTACTCCTATTTAACCCCCACCCCTTCAACGGAATCATCTCAAAATATAATCTAGTTCTAGGTATCGTTATAATATATAGGTGTACCAAAAATCAAGTGAATATCTCAATTTTATTTTATCTACCCCTTTTATAATGGAGTGGGGGTGGTGCAGGGGAATGGAAAGATCTGAGGCCTTGGCTTCTAGTATATACACCAAATCCCAAATTGTTGTACTCTTACCAACTTGCTTTACTTATTTTCTCCTATTTACCTCATTTACCCCCAACCATTCACCGGATAAGTTAAAAAAACAATCCAGTTCTAGATCTTGTTATAGTACATACGTGTACAAAATTCAAAGTCAATATCTTAAACCCTTCCAGAGATATCGTGCGCACAAAAAAGTGCGTACAGACCGACAGACAGAAATTCTTTTTTGCGATCAAATTTAAAATCTCAACGTTTTACATGATATTCCAAATCAATTTCAACAAAAAAAATATATATTTGAAAAAAAATTTTTTCGATTACTATACTTTTACTCCACTATGTGGATGAGGAAGTAATGTAAAGGGCACACGTAGAGTTTCTAAAGTTAAGAGTGTCTGAAACACACAAATAAACAATCTAGGAAGAAAATATTCAATATATTACAAAAATGTAAACCATAAAAAAAACAACAAAAATGTAACCAAAGAATAATAGACTTTTACAGAACTTAATATCCTTAAAAAAATTGAAAAAAAATGAGCCCTCTTTAAAAAACAGTCACCAGTAGTGAAGTGAAATAAACCTTCACCGTGGCATCGTGCGGCTAATTGAACCTTATTACCTACTAATATCGACTTGAAGTCGGGAAAGTGCGTTCGATTTTGTTATTTGTTCATTTTACACCGACCTCAATATTGGTATTAGCTAATCAGAGACAATTAATTGACCAGTGCACCTCCTCCATAACTTCGAATATTCTTTAATAGAAAGTACTCATTCTAACCTGCACCTTCGCCATAATTTCTAATATCCCCTAATAGAAAGTACATCTTTCCGATGTTGCTCACGTTATACTAGAAATAGCCTGATGAAAAAAATATGGAACCAGCTCTACAGTTTGCAAAAAGAATTCGTTGAAATCGCTTAAGCCGTTTCAGAAAAATCGTTGAACAGACATGACAAAAAAAATATACGAGTCGAATTGAGAACCGGCGGTTAAAAAGGGGACTCATTAATTATTATAAATGCTAGAGACCAGTTGATTTAATAGGAAAAATAGATTTAACTTTATTTCTTTGTATCACAAAACCAGAGTAACAAATAAGCCTTATTTCAGCCTATATAGCAAGATTACGTTTCGTACTGATATGATGTACATAATTTAAGTGTTATATTTAGACACTTTATTTCCACCTGTACATAGGATCTGCTTTATTTAAAAGGTCATTTTCGTACAATATATGTAAAACATAAGACTCCTTCTTCGCATTCATTCGAACCTCGGCCTGTCTCCTGTTTCTTAAATACATATAACCAGATTTTGCCATTTATTTGAGTAATCATTTATGTCCTTTTAAAAGTGGCATTTTTATTTTAATTTTTGTGCTCAGAATTAATTTGGCTTATTATTATTGGTATTTTTAAGATACATATTTTGTGTCTGGTTGTCTACCATTATGATTTGACTAAGTGGAAAATCGATTCTAGGTAATCCTGCAGCTGAACATAATTTTTTTTCTTCTTATTTATTATTGCGTGAAAATCACCAATGGATTTTTTTAGTAATACATTACATTTGATAAACTTCATAAATGTACAGTGAACTGCACATACAGTAGAGTTGCCCAAGAAAGTTTTTTCCAAATATTTCACAGACATGAAAATTTATGTTAAAAACAAATGTTTCTTTTTTAGTTTATTAGTAAAAAAACCGCTGCCTAAGGAATCACTACTTCCACATCCAGATTATTCGTCCAAGTCACTTTAAAGGAAACATCTTGACTATATTTGCACTCTAGTATGTGGAAATTATTGGTCATAGAATTTTAATAATATTTGGGGTAGATGTCATAGAAAAGTTTGAGGAGTTGGTTTCTACCATATACGTTAAAAATGAAGTTTCTAGTTTACCGTACTTATTTTCCACTATTTACAACCTACCACCTCGATGGAGTCATCTCACTCAGATGTCACTACAATACATACGTGTACTAACTTTCAAGTGAATATCTCAATTTTGATGTTATCAATCCCATTAATAATGAAGCGGAGATGGTAGAAAAATATTAGAAAGGAATCTGAGGCCTTAACTTCTTGTACATACACCGAATTTCAAGTTTCTGCACTCATACCAGCTTGCTTTACTTATTTCCCCCTATTGACCCCTAAATAACCCCCATCCCTTCAACGGAATCATCTCAAAGTATAATCTAGTACCAGATGTCGTTATAATTCATACGTGTACCAAATTTCAAATGAATATCTCGATTTTATTTTATCAACCCTTTTAATAATGAAGTAGGGGTGGTGTGGGTTGAAAAATATTATTAAAAAATCTGACGCTTTGGCTTCTAGTACATACACCGAATTTCAAGTTTCTGTACTCTTATCAACTTGTTTTACTTATATTCTTCTATTTACCCCAAATTAACCCCCAACCCTTCAACGGAATCATCCCAAAATATAATCTAATTCTAGACATCGTTATAATACATACGTGTACGAAATTTCAAATGAATATCTCAACTTTATTTTATCAACCCCATTAATGGAGTAGGGGTGGTGGGGGGTTGAAAAATATTATAAAAAAATCTGAGGCCTTAACTTCTAGTACATACACCGAATTTCAAGTTTCTGTACTCTTACAAGCTTGCTTTACTTATTTCCCCCTATTTACCCCTATTTAACCCCCAACCCTTCACCGGATTTCCTCAAAAAACAATCCAGTTCCAGATCTCGTTATAATATATACGTGTACATAATTTCAGGTCAATATCTTAAACCGTTCCGGAGAAAGCGTGCGGACAAAAAAAGTTACAGACAGACAGACCGACAGACCGACAGACAGACAGAAAATTTTTTTTCGCTCAAATTTAAAATCTCGACGTTTCATGACATTCTAAACCTATTTCACGAATAAAAATTTTTGAAAATTTTTTTGCGATTACTATACTTCCAATCCACTACGTGGATGTGGAAGTAAAATGAAGAAAACTAGATATTTTAAAATTCTGTTCCCTACTTTTTTGGACAAATTGTGCATAGGAAATTATTATTACTACCATAAGTAATATCCACGACTTTTCTTTTTCACACTGAAGCAATGCGAAAAGTGTATGTTTTGAAAATTCAAATTATGAATTATAGAAGATTTAAAGAGCCAAAATCTTTTTTTGAGACTGCGTCAAAACAGTAATCATGTCATTTTGTAGTTCATAATCCATGGATTAACTGTATTGTTTTCAGATGTCTCCACAGTGTGGAAAGGGCGCTATGGTAGAAAAAGTATTAACATTAAGGTACTTAAAAATTGTATTTTTAGTGAGATAAAAAACATACTAAACTGTACTACAGAATATCACTTTTCATGTCTGCCATGCTCTAAGGAAAGGAGTGATCATGTCTTTAGCTTACCCAAATGTGTCAAGTAATTGCATGCTGGCTCCTGTACTATCGTTTTAGGTCCAAAAAATTATTAATATTTCTTACAACCCTAATATACTTTTCTGTATCTAAAAGATAGGGTAAACACTATAAGAAAAGTGAATTTCGAATATTATTAATTTTCTTGTTGAAACGACTGGGGGACCCCAAAAATATTTAAAAAACGGAATTATTTTTTCATATGCATTTCGTATATTTTTATGACGGTGAAGCATTTGAAGAAAAAAGCAACTTCAGTCTTTGAGCTGCGACGAATATCCTATAGAATGTGCAACAATTATATGAACAGTGCAGTAAATCGGCGAAGAGTATAATGGTTAGCTTGTTTAATCATACTTCTCCACGGCAAGTATGATGCTAGTTAAAAAAAATTATTGATTAAAAAATGTTTTCATAATTAATTGCTTAGTTCCTGTGAATAAATATGGCATTTACCACCCGTTTCAAAAACATTTTTTAACACCCTAAAGCGTATATCTCAGAATACAGCGGTTTTGAAAAGATTTAGATAAAGTCTCGTTGAAAGACTCTGTTTTGCAAAAAATTGTCGCCTTAGAATTTTCGTCGGATCTCATCAACCAAAGGAGATATTTGGCTTAGACATATTCGGCATTGGATTTCAAATGCCTTTAAACCATTTTGTAGCTTATGAAAATCGGCACAATTTTCGCAAAAACAGTTCTTTTGTACGACCAATATTATGTGAGATATTCTCGAGGGCCCTGATAAAATGGACTGTCCATATATCTGTACTTTAACAAATAACTTTGGTATTTGTTTGTTTAGTGTAAATACAGCATAATATATAATCATTGATAATTATCTGAAATAGATTTGATTAGTACAGTTAGTTACTACTGTATTGAAACAAGGTTACTTAGCCACAAGTATTTTCTAATCGGGTAATATCGGAATGTAAGTAAAATTAGTTAGTGTGGTTTAATATGTGTTTAACGGTCACTGACCTATGGCCCCTAAATAAACCCTGTATAATGCAATATCTTAGAAAATATATTCTATGAGAAAATTGGTAGTGCCTACTTACAGACAGATTCATTTTTATTTTTAAGAGGGAACAACACGTAAGGCTAGTGGGGAGGGGGATAAAGCACCAAATTGGGAGGTATCTCCCTTATAATCAAATTTTATCCAAAAATGGGTTTCAACAATCCTGTAGTATTTATTTATGTACAACTTACACATATTTTCAATTAAATAACATCACCCAATTTGCAGAAATTGTTAATCATAATTTTAATGATTAACAATAAGCTGTTTTTTGCAAATTGGGTGATGTTATTTAACTGAAAATATGTGTAAGTTGTACACAAATAAATACTACAGGATTGTTGAAGACTATTTTTGGATAGAATTTGATTATAAGAGAGATATCTCCTAATTTGGTGCTTTATCCCCCTTCCCACTAGCCTTACGTGTTGTTCCCTCTTAATACCGATATAGAACTGTCTGAACGTTTTTCTAGAGAGAATTATCTAGAAGAATCATCCCGTTTCAATAGTTGGTTTACACAACAGTATAAATTTTCTAACTTTGCCGTCATTTAAATGAATTTGTCCTTTACGAAAACACCCATTTAAAAAACCGCTGCCTAAGGAATCACTACTTCCACATTCAGATTATTCATCCCAGTCACTTTAAGTAAACATTTTGACTGTATTTGCACTCTAGTATGTGGATTATTGGTCATAGAATTTTAATAATATTTGGGGCAGATGTCATAGAAAAATATTAGAAAAAAATCTGAGAACTTGGTTTCTAGTCTATACACCAAATCCCAAGTTTCTGTACTCTTACAGCATGCTTTACTTCTTTTTCCCCATTTACCTCTACTTATCCTCCACTCCTTCAACAGAGTCGTGTCAAAATATAATCTAGTTTCAGATGTCGTTATAATACATACGTGTGCCAAATTTTAGGTGAAAATCTCAATTTAATTTAACAACTCTTTTAGTAAGGGGGTGGGGGGGGTGCTGGGGTGGGGGTGGCATGGAAAATTGGTAGTGCCTACTTACAGACAGATTCATTTTTATTTTTAAGAGGGAACAACACGTAAGGCTAGTGGGGAGGGGGATAAAGCACCAAATTGGGAGGTATCTCCCTTATAATCAAATTTTATCCAAAAATGGGTTTCAACAATCCTGTAGTATTTATTTATGTACAACTTACACATATTTTCAATTAAATACCATCACCCAATTTGCAGAAATTGTTAATCATAATTTTAATGATTAACAATAAGCTGTTTTTTGCAAATTGGGTGATGTTATTTAACTGAAAATATGTGTAAGTTGCACACAAATATATACTACAGGATTGTTGAAGACTATTTTTGGATAGAATTTGATTATAAGAGAGATATCTCCTAATTTGGTGCTTTATCCCCCTTCCCACTAGCCTTACGTGTTGTTCCCTCTTAATACCGATATAGAACTGTCTGAATGATTTTCTAGAGAGAATTATCTAGAAGAATCATCCCGTTTCAATAGTTGGTTTACACAACAGTATAAATTTTCTAACTTTGCCGTCATTTAAATGAATTTGTCCTTTACGAAAACACCCATTTAAAAAACCGCTGCCTAAGGAATCACTACTTCCACATTCAGATTATTCATCCCAGTCACTTTAAGTAAACATTTTGACTGTATTTGCACTCTAGTATGTGGATTATTGGTCATAAAATTTTAATAATATTTGGGGCAGATGTCATAGAAAAATATTAGAAAAAAATCTGAGAACTTGGTTTCTAGTCTATACACCAAATCCCAAGTTTCTGTACTCTTACAGCATGCTTTACTTCTTTTTCCCCATTTACCTCTACTTATCCTCCACTCCTTCAACAGAGTCGTGTCAAAATATAATCTAGTTTCAGATGTCGTTATAATACATACGTGTGCCAAATTTCAGTTGAAAATCTCAATTTAATTTAACAACTCTTTTAGTAAGGGGGTGGGGGGGTGCTGGGGTGGGGGTGGCATGGAAAATCCTTTAAAAAAACCTGAGCCCTTCGCTTCTGGTATATTACACCAAATTCCAATTTTCTCTACTCTTACCTTTACTTATTTTCCCTTATTTACCCCTATTTAACCCCCAACCCTTCAACGGAATCATCTCAAAATATAATCTAGTTTCAGATGTCGTTATAATACATACGTGTACCAAATTTCAAGTGAGAGTCTCAATTTTATTTTATCAACCCCTTTAATAATGGAGTAGGGGTAGTGGGGGATTGAAAAATGTTATAAAAAATCTTCTAGTACATACACCGAATATCAAGTTTCTGTACTCTTACCAGCTTGCTTTACTTACTTTCCGCTATCTACCCCTATTTACCTCCCAACCCTTCAACCTATTTCAAACAAAAAAAATTGATTTTTTTTTTTACGATTACTATACTTCCAATCCACTACGTGGATGTGGAAGTAAAGCAAATTAAACAACAATGAAAATAAATTGATGTGTTTTTTAAAAATATAATTCATATTATTATTACTAGTGCTAAATTATAAGTGAACATATTTTTTTAAATTTACGCTTAATTACTAAGACGCTACATAATAAATAAATAGCGATCTGGGCTCTTTATCAGTTTTCTGAAATATATGGAAAATTTGCTATAACGATTGTACTGGTCCACCAGACATACGAGATAATTCTTTGGCAGATATTACAGCATATAAACCTAGCCTAGTACATACTGAGAAACAATTGCTGGAAACTTGGCTGGAAAATAGCCTAAGGTGCATGGAAAAACAGCTGCCTGAGGAAGCACCACTCCACATCCAGATTTCCTTCCCGTACGCAAACAAAATCATTATTTTTTTTATTGATCCCTTTAATAATGGCACTGGTGGGGTTGGTAGATGTCATAAACAATTTTGAGACCTTGACCTCTAGTGTATACACCAAATCCCAAGTTTCTGGACCCGCCCCCTCATCATTACATTACCGGCGTACGCTCAATATATATACTTAAACCAGACAGACAGAAATATTCTGTTTTAGTTTACTTATGTCTTTTTCACAACTTTCCAACAACAGTCGTTGACAATACAAGACAATAGGGTTCTTCCTCTAGCTATCACTAACTTACTGTCCAAGTTTCAATACAATCCCACTTTTCGTTCCTAAGTTATCGTGCATACTACGTGACGGACGGACAGACCGACAGACGGCCCGACGGAAAGACGGACGGAGAAACAGACAGACAGACAGTTTATGTCTTTTTTGACAACTTTCCAACAACAGTCGTTGACTCGTTAATAAACAGAATATGGCACTAGAAATCGGTGGTGTTGGGCCTTTATTTATAATTATTGTAATCAAGAAAATGAAAAAATGTTTCCGAAAAAAAATTTTTTTTTGATAACCATGAAAAATGTGGAAACCTGCTAAAGAAATTTTGTGAAGATGACATCGACTGCTTTTGATGTTAATTTAGACCCCGAAACACGTCAATTGAGTATTTTTTTTTATTCATTTGTACTAATGCTAAGAGAGAAATTTATTCAGTGTTAAAATCTTTCATTATAAATACTCCTAACTGTATCAACATTACAAATAATATTTTTAACTCATAATAAACTATAGTACACTTAACAATGGCAAACGCTTACAAACTGAACAATGTTTTCCTTTTTTCACGATACCCAGCAATAAATGATTTCTTTTTTGACGACCGACCATTTGCGATTAAATGCGATTAAATGAGAATTAAAACAATTTAACGAAATCTGTTTCATTTCTCAAAATTTAATACAAATTGTCTATATGCTGTGTATACTGAATATACAGCATTAAGAATGTGCTTGTAAAGTTGTGTCCAAAATATAACATTCAAAGCGGCATCCCTTAAGAATTACATGGCAGAGAGCCGCGCGCTTGCAAACGAACACCTGCTTAATGCGTTCAGAATCGGATTCAAGATTTTTATGACTACATTCGTATTTTACTTGTCGTAAGATAACTCCCATTACCACAAAAAACACTACTGGCAAATTTTCCAATTTAATCTCATTAAAATACTAGCACTACACTACAGTTTTTTTGTTTCTTCTTATCGGCAGTTTCAACAGAAAGGGCACGCACCACAAAAATAACAGAACATTAGGTTCATATTTATTCAGCGAATAAAAAATTGCCGTCAAAGGAGTCATCGTATGTGCTTTATAAATATGAACTCAGCTTTTTACCATTTCTTTTACTACTGTCAAATGCTTTTGTTTTTAAATGTTTTACTTCCCTCGCATACCGAAGGGAAGTATTGTATTCGAGAAAAAATCACCCTCCTAGATTTTTCGGATTTTTATGTTTCAGATCACATAGATTACGAAAATATAGGTTTTTCAATTCCGTCAGTCTGTCTGTATGTTGATGTATTATCTAAAAAACTACTTGATGTAGAACAGTCAAATTTGGTAGGTAGCTGACGCTGCTGTCAGCGATGAAATGGTTAAACTTTCACTGGAAAATATACAGGGTGGACCGTCTAAATGGAATAAATAATGCAAAAAAATTTTTTTGCTCGGATTTAAAATTTTCACGTTTCATGGCATTCTAAACCTATTTCAGAAAAAAAAATTCAAAACTTTTTTTGGTCGGATGACACTTTAAAATGTTCTCCAAATGCACCTTCCTCGAGAGGTAAACGTATAATAATAGCACACGCGGCGGGTAATGAAGATGGATTTGTAAAAGGGTTTTTAATGCTTTCCGTGAAAAACATAGCAAAGCCATCGGCCGATTACCACCAAGATATGAATGCCACTTTGTTTGAAAAATGGTTTGCAGAAAAACTATTGTGTAACATAAAGCCAAATTCGGTCATAGTGTTAGATAATGCCTCTTACCATTCCCGACAAGCTGAGAAAATACCAACTACATCGACGCGAAAGTTTGAAATAATTGAATTAAAAAAAAAACGGTGAAAAATGCAAACATTAAAAAAACATTTGTAATAGACGAACTTGCAGAACAACATGGTCCTACAGTTTTAAGACAGTGAGTTAAATCCTATTGAAAAAATTTGGAGTGCATTAAAAAATTACGTTAGGAAAAGAAACACAAGCCTCCGACTTAGTCATAATGTGATACAACTTATTAGAGACAGTGACAAGCCCATGGAAAAGCATTGGAAAGGATGCGTGAACCATATTAAACAAAATTGAAAATCAATATTTTGCCACAGTTCCTCAACAACAACCGATTATAATAAATCCCAATGATTCCTCATCATCGTCACCTTCCGGGGAAGAAGAATAATTTAATTATTGGCGCATGCATTGCAGTAAATAGGTTTAATGTAGATACCAATAATAATGTTGTCTTATACAATATACAAAAAGAAAGATTTTTTTGTCACATATGCCAAAAAAAAGAAACAGCAATGTATTTTGCTACACGTGTTTTGGCAATACACATGTATATATTAGAATTATACAACCATTGTTAGGTAGGTTCAATATAATGCTAGAATTAAATCCTAGATAAAATGAATGTAGGGTTGTTGTATTTTTATTTAATAATAGGTAGAATTGTGAAATCCAACATTTATGAAAGCAGGGAATATTTTACTTTCATTGTTTCATTACTTGCCAAACTCTGAAATTATAACTCCGGCTCTGCAAGTCAACGTGGACTCTACATACTAGACTAATACGCATAATAAAATTCGACCAATCAGTAGATCTGTAGCAGAATTTGCCATCAATCAGATTTAGTGGGCGTAACTTATTTACTTAACTCGGGGGGTAGTTTATAAAAAAACTACTTAATTTAATTTGTGGTCATTTTTTGTCTTACCTCCAGACAATAGGAAAAAAAGAATAAAGGAAGCCGCAAATGCTCCTTATATTTTGGATTTGAGTTTATAAATATTGACTAATATAAGATTCAAATGTATTGACCCCTCACTTTAACCGCGAATATCTCAGAAACGGAGGAGCAGAGATAATTGAAAAAAATATGTGTTTATTATGAGTCTATTCTAAATCAGTCACTGAAATTTGAATAATGTACATTGGACACTTTTGAAGTTCTGCTAAGTTATATTGAAAAACGTCCTACTTTTTAAGGAAATTTTGACCATACCAGTTTTAAATCCATTATATCTTGGAAAATATGCATACTATCTAAATAATATTTTAGACACCGATAAAGCACGGCACGAAAATTTTTTCACAATTTTGTATTCTAAAATTTTCCAGTTATTCTCATTATTCGGTTATTTATCAATGTATTTAATAAATTTTTGTTAAAATAGCTAATTATGTAAAATGTTCAGAAAAAAGAATTGGTATATATCAAATATTAATTCAGTTATCAAGCGTAAAGAATAATATCATTAGAAGTTTGCACTAATATTATCTCGAGTATTATCTATTATGTTTCATAACTAAATTAATGGTTGACATAATATAGCAATTATTTTTTCTGAAAATGCCTACATTTTACATAATTAACTATTTTAACAATTTTTTTTTAAATGCATTGATGAATAACCGAATAAACATGACGTCACGTTTTTGAGAATAACTGCAAAATTTTAGAATAAACAATTATGAAAAAATTTCGTCGTACAAAAAATGCCGTGCTTTATCAGTGTCTAAAATATAATTTACATAGCAGGCATATTTTCCAAGATATAATGGATTTCAAACTGAAATTTCTTTAAACAGTAGGACATTTTTCAATATAACTTAGCTGAACATCAAAAGTTTTCAATGTACATTATTCAAATTGCAGGGCTTGATTTAGAATAGACTCCATAATGAACACATAATTTTTTCAATTTTTTCTGCTCCTTGGTTTCTGAGATATTCGCGGTTAAATTGAGGGGTCAATACATTTGAACCGTATATTAGGTACTTACAAATAATTGTTGATAGATTAATTTCTACCTATCTTTACTCGTAATATTTATGTGGCTCTGGCTGTGGCCGCAAGACGATTCGCACAACGCCAATATTTTAATTTTAAAACATATTAAAGTTCAATTCTTATATGAACAACGGTATCCGATTTTATGAAAATGTTGACCCATTCGATATGCATTTATTTTAATAATACTACTCCTGAGTTTAAAATTTTTCTTTTTCTTATATTTACCACTTTTGTTAATTTTTGTGTCAAGTCCCAGCGTATTATATTTACTACAAATACAATTTTGCTCCATAGACCACAGACGGGTACTATTTTAATCGTGAAAAATCACCCTCCAAGATTTCTTCGGATTTATCTTTTCTAATTTTCTAGATTTTCCAATGCAAATCAATACCATCATATTTTATGACAATTCAATTTATAAAATACAAATAATACTTCCGATACAATCACAGTTTCCAATTTTCATTCATTTCGTCTGTAAAATGCTTGGAAAAAATCTCACGAGGTAGTCTCCAAAAACCTTTTATTTTAAAATTTGCCTTCGATCCGCTGAATGGCATGCCAACCTGGTGATGAACAGACAGACGGACATCTAAACCTTGCCTTTCCGATGTGTAGAAACCATGCAACGTCTAACATTGTCAATATCTCGATCTTGATTTTTTTCACCATTACAAGATTGGTTTCTATTATGGTCGTTCAAAAGTACACACAGAAAAATTTTAAGATTTCCGTTAATAAACGGCTACACATTTTAGGTACCAGAAATGTTTAGTTATACCTATAAACCACAATTTATTGATATAACTATACATTTGTAACAACAAACACAGCCTTATTCATTACAAGAAATGTGAGAATTTTATGAGAGCTTGTTCCAACTAAAGTGTTTATTTTCATTGTAGTTATTATGTGCAACTAATGTTTCTTTACTAGAACAAAAATAAAAAATCTGCTTGTATCTGTCAAAGCCCATACAGCACAAGGACATCCTCAGAACATATTAGGGACAGCTTTTCAGGACATATGGGATATCCTGGGAAGATCCCATTATCACCTTAGGATGTCCGTAGGATATCCAAATGGGACAGCTCGGGCTTTGCTGATGACGTCCTCAGGACATCACGGGTGTGTACAGGACATCATCAGCTCTTATATAGGTTATGCCCGGGCTTTACTATGAACAACCTTAGGACATTGATTGGACTTTATATAGGACTTCCCCAGTTTTTTTAGGGTTTATCGGATATTTCTAAAGACAGCAAAAAATACATATTATTTTATAAGATCATTACTTTAAACTGAGCTAATCAGCGAAGAAAAACTAATACATGTTTATATAATGGCAGAGGTAAAATGTGATACGTATATGTACAACTCCATACACATATTTATATCTTTCAATTGGCTTATATCGCTTTAAAAGTAAATCTACCAAACTAATAGAGATTATATATAGTCCAATGAAATAGGTCGAC
Organism: Stenurella melanura; assembly: GCA_963583905.1. Taxonomy (NCBI): domain Eukaryota; kingdom Metazoa; phylum Arthropoda; class Insecta; order Coleoptera; family Cerambycidae; genus Stenurella; species Stenurella melanura. The sequence goes on along the minus strand of OY757314.1, from coordinate 58,347,840 downwards.
AAATCAAAATTTTAAGGTAAATACTTGAATTTTGATATGTTACTTTGAAGTATTTGAACACAATTAATGAAAGAATTTTTTTTCAACCCCGAGAAGGGGAGAAAAAAATAGTGTTTTTTCAAAATTACTCAAAATGTGTAAAAGATAGTAAAAAAAGTTTTAAATAAAAATTGTAAAAGCATGAAATATTACATAAAAATAATCTCTTGCCTTTTTTGGTATTATTAAAATCAACAGAGTTTAGGGTGGTTAGAAGTTATAAGGGGTGATATGTACAACTTTAAAAAATCATTGCGTGCTGAAAAATTATAATGAATTTAAAAAAATTCTATTCGCTCAGAAAAATATAAAGGATTACGTATCTGACAATAACATCTGTGGACAATAACCAATCACATTTTCCCCTGTTAGATAATATTGATAAATACAAAGATATAACATAGCAGCATTATATTTATAAAATATTTAACACAATCTTATTTGTCGAAAGAATTTTAAAATGAACGTGGAAAATACATTGACGCCCGGCAGATTTCTTAGAACTTTCGACTTGTCACAAAAAGGCAGCTAATTCAAAACACAGTAATTGTATTAAAACCAAATATAAATAACTGCTATTTAAATAAGATATAAATTTTTAATATATTTTTAATGAATTATTTGTACTGGATAATATACCTATATTAATAAAATAATAATACCTATAATAGGAAGACCCTAGGACTTGCCCAGGATATTCCCACAGTGGATATTTTGTTAGGCTTTTAATATCTTTGCAGGATATTACTAGGACATCCTGCCAGGATTTGTCTAGGATATCCCCTTGTGGGATATTCTCAGGTTGTATGTATTTTATTGGGATATCCTAAGGATATCCCGAGGAATGTTGTCCTCGACTGGGATATACAGGACCAAATGAGGATATCCTAGGGATGTCATTGCTGTGTGGGAGTATTTCTTTGCGTTTAATAACATTTCTATGGGAATATGTGAAATCGTACATTACTCTGCAATATATTAAGATAGAAGTAAGAATAGAATAATTTAGTTGTCACTATTAAATTTAGTTGAAATGAATAAAATAATTTCCTCATAATATAATAAGACAAGGAAGAAAATCATGACTTTACTTGGAATGAACAATAGTGTTTTTGTTAAAAAAACTAGAGAGAGATGTAAGAAAGATATACAATTTTACAGTATCAAATTTAGTTGAATTAGACAAAACAGTTTTGCTTTTAATAGACGATTAATTTATTATTTAAACATGCCAAAAATTAATATGATGTATAAGTTCATGGAGCCGTCGTGTCGCATACGTGGTGCAATTAAACAATGTCTTTATTCATTTCATTTCCACTTGCACGAGCCAAATCTTTCAAATGGAGAGAACATCAAGAAAGATATACGTATACGGTCGTAGTAAAAAAAAACAGTGTAAAAGTGCATATTACAGTGGAGAATTTAGTACAGTTTCCTTAAAAATGGAAAAATAATATGTGGCAGCTGTATTTCTTGGAAAGTATGATTTGGAGCATCTATTGCACGTTAAATAATATATGTAGGCAATATGTAGTTAAAAATCCCAATGAATATATACGACATTCATTTATCGTATTTTGATCTTCTTTGTGTGTGACGTGTAGTAGACACTATTGGAAGTAGTTTATGAGTAATAGTAATGAAATAATGTGCAAAGTCCAATAGTCCTACAATCTTACGGGATCGTGAAGCGAATAAGGGTGTCGGCCGGTGTATAAAAGTATGCATGAAAAGTGAAATATTGGTGCAAGTTTGTTGTATTTAAAAGTAATTTTGAGCAGGTCTATAAATGTTTATATTTTATTTACCTAATTTTTATTGATTAAATCAAGTCGAAAGTTGTTTACATTTATTTTTAGTTTTATAAATAAAATTGTGTGTTTAACTTTGTTGCAAGTTAAAGAGAGTTCATTTCTTTTTTTATATGTGCCATATTTATAAGGTGATTTAAGTACTTTAGTATTAGTAATACTCCAAGATGACCTTTTACCAATAAAATTTGAGTGCGATGCTTTTTAATAAAAATCAAGGGTACGGTACAAATTTAAGGAATTTTATGTCTATTTAATATTTATGTCTATTGCAGATAAGCAGATTACTCTAGAAGATTTGAAGCTACTAACAGACAATGATGAATTATTTTTAACAACTGTACCATCAGTGGGTGAACGATTCAGATTAAAGAGACATTTGTATCGTCATCTATATACAACCGTTCTTTTAGTTTAGTTTAACATATGTACTGTTTTATCATATCTGTTTTTTAAATATGAAATTGCATATTGTAAACGTTCCTTATTTTATAAATATATACATTTTCATTAATAAATGTGATTGTTTCATTTAAATCCATATACAATATTTCAACTTTTGAAAGTTTCAGTTCTCTCAAACATAACTGTAATATTTGCAAATTGTAAGAAATTTAAAATGTAGTAAAGTCAAGTACAAACTAACAAGATTATTAACATTTATTATTGATGTTTTAATTTACACAAATAAATTTAAGTGATGTGTAATAACGATATGAAAAAAATTTAATAATGAATTAATTGTTATTAGCAAACCTTAGTCTTCACAAATGAATAAAGTAAAATATTTTAAATGTGCATTTGAGTTGCTTCTAGTAAAGTTATTGAAATTTATTCTCGATATCTTAGTTCGCACAAATCAATTTAAGTGACATGTAATAAACGAACAGTAAACTGTTAATTATATCTTAGTTGTCAATACCAAGCCTTAGTATTAACATGCAAATAAATGATTTAGTTTCGCAAAATAAAGATTTAATTCACCGTATTTAAGAAATAGTTTAGTAATGTGAAATCAATTTTACTAATTTTAACTAAATTGTTTTCTGTGCGTGAAGATAGCTCAGTAAAGGATAGTAAGTTTTCTGGCGCCAATTGACCCAACTCTGTTAAGTGCCTTTGATGGGGTACCAGATGGCCCATATGTTTTTGTTAATATTTCAGCATTGTTCTTGAAGAGGGTAGGCCCCCTTTCAAGAGAAAGTTGTTGTTTCTTTATTTATTACACGTTACTGTAAAAATCTGCAACAAGTATTCCATTTTAAAGCCATGCCGTACATACAGGTCAGCAGCCCAGTCACAATGAATTGCAAAATATACGTATACAAAATTAATCCTGTGAATGCAAGAAAGTATTGAAACTAGTCAATTTAAGATTTAAACTATTCTATCTATTAAATAATGTTACTATAGGTCAATACATGACAATAGTAGGTACAATTTTAAAGGTATAAATTTTTGAAATTCTGTATTTTCTTGGAATTTTAGATATTTTTGGGTTTAGTTCATGATATCAAAATTAGAAAATATATGTTCAGAATCATATTTATCTGTGTGGCTGTGTGTCCGTTTGAATGTTCGTTTCTTGATAATTTTATTACTGCGTGGTCATGAGGCATTTGGCTCTCACTCTGTTGTTTTGGGTTCGATTACCGGGATTTTTATCAAGAAAATAAATTAATTGTAATATATTCAGTTATTGGATGTGTGTCCCTTGTCTTCTATTATGTAATATCTATCCGCACAATTTCATCTCAGGCCCTCAGGAATATAGGCTGTCGTATTACCTATGGTGTTGTTGTTATAACTCGAAACGGCTTAACATATTTTGATATAATTGTACACATAATCCCACCCATATTTCTAACTAAAATAATAGGCTGCTTTATAGCGTAGGTGAGGAAAAATGAAAATGAAGAAAATAGTTAGACTATGAGTATAACTGTTACAAATTAAACAAACTATTCACCGGTTTACTGCACTTTTTATATCATTATTGCACATTCTATAGGATACTCTTCGCAGCTTTTTTTGTAAATAATATTAGTTTTAGGCATTTTTTGTTACAAAACTTAACTTTTTTTGTAATTTAAAAGATTAATAACTTTTTATGCATTGATTGACTTTCTTCAAAAACAATAGGGTTCTTCCTTACAGTCCAAGTTTCAATACAATCGGACATCTCGTTGTTAAGTTATAGTGCTTACAAGAAACGTGACGGATGGACGGACGGACGGACGGACGGACGGACGGACGGACGGACGGACAGACGGATAGACAGACAGACAGACAGACAGACGGACGGACGGACAGACAAACAGACGGACATTTTGAAAGTTGTGCAGAATTCTAACACCAATACAGTGGTATGAACTTTTTTTTCTACGAGCAATATTACAGGTTTTAGAAATGTGCCGATCAAATGCAATATTCTCTTCCTTTTGTATTTGAGAAGAGTATAACAAGCTAACCATTATACTATTCGCCGGTTTACTGCACTTTTTATATCATTGTTGCACATTCTGTGGGATACTCTTCGCAGTCTTTTTTGGATAATATTAATTTTAAGCATTTTTTGTTTAATTACAAAATACATTTTTTTTGTAGTTTAAAAAATTAATAACTTTTTTATTTGTTGATCGATTTTGTTCAATAGGGTTCTTCCTCTAGCTATCACTAACTTACTATTCAAGTTTTAATACAATCGGACTTTTCCTTCTTAAATTATCGTGCTTACAAGAAACGTGACGGACGGACAGACTGACAGACTGACAGACGGACAGACGGACGGACGGGACAGACGGACGGACAGACATTTTGACAGACAAGTTGTTCAGAATTCGATCACCAAAACGTGTGATGAGGATTTTTTTTCTCTACGAACAACGTTACAGGTTTTAGAAGTGTGCCGATCGAATACAATATACCCTTCGTTTGTGTTTGCGAAGAGTAAAATAAGTAAAAGAAATGTTTAAGTTAAACGGTTGTATTGTAAAGAAACATAATAATGATGCAGATAATTTACTAAAAGCTAAAAAATAATTAGGTAGGTACCAGGTGCCAGTCATCACACCACTCTTCTTATCAATCTAGAGCATTGATCAGACTAAAATAAAATCGTGGGGCGAGTCGAATTTCTATTATCTACAGTCAACCGCTCATATCATAATAGATATGCTTTGGATGCATCTTCTCAATAGACAACTTATGCAAAATGTGTGTAAAAATAAATCTGTTACTATCATTGTGCGACATCGCAGAATGACATTTACATATTTACTCATGTTACGTTACGCCCCACGATTTTATTTTAGTCTGATCAATGCTTTAGACTGATGAGGAGATCGGTGTGATGACTGGTACCTGATACCTACCTAATTATTTTTTATCTTTTAATACATTATCTGCATCATTATTATGTTTCTTTACAATAAAATCGTTTAACTCAAAAAACTTTTTTTACTTGTTTAGTTTTTAGTTTTTTATTTAGTTACTTAATATTTCTCATTCTATTTAGTTCATTTAGTGCCTCATTATTACAAGGTTTCTTTCAGTTCAGAACATTCTATGAATTGAGTTCTTAGATAATCCAGATTCCAGAGCAGCTTATCCTAATGACATGATTGAAAATGCCCGAAAATGCCCCATGATTGCTATTTCTGTTTTCTGTTTTCATCCACAACAATAGCCTTTACAGAGCCAAATATTCTAAAATTAACCAATGTGCGTTTTACAGTGTATGGTGAAGGTTTATGTTCTTGTGGATATCGAGTAGCAAATGCGTTACATGTTCTTGATATTACTTTATCACATTCTCCATAAGTAATAAACAAATCTAAAAAGTCATTGTGGGTGTAATTTAAACATGCTAGTATTTTTTGACATAAGAGAATGACCGACGTTAATGATTGTTTCTAATCATGGCTAAGTTGACGGCAATTTTTACTAAAAATTGTTTGAGAAAATCGCCAATATTTCAAAAAGTTGTAATTTTAATTGCTACAATGTATATACCAGAATGAAGGAAATTTAATTTTAAATAACTTGATGTAACAAAATACAGGGTGTTGCATTTGAAATAAAAAGTTTTTGAGGTTTGAATTTGACAAAATGTAACGTGAAAATGGAAGACTTGATATACTATTATGGAATTTATTTTTAATGTATAGTGTAGCTTGCCTTATATTCTTTCTATCTGCCAAGCAGCAAATGAGGATCTCCTATACGAAGAAAGTTATAACGGTTCTTGCAAGTTGTTGCACCCGGAACTTTTTTTATAAAATGTCAAATACTTCCGAACTCTGGATTTAGATATAGAGTGTGTTATATGAGTGTGACAGTTCCTGTCAGTTGTCTAAACTATATGATCCGCCATTTTGTTTCTGACCCCATTTTAGATTAGGATTTTTTTTCTAAAGAGTACTGTGCTCTACTTGTCAAGCCCTTTCATTTGATATCCATATTGAGGGGATTGAAAAAAAAGTAATCCGCCATATTGTGGTGGCAGCCATATTGGAATTTGAACTTTTTCATGATGCACTGTATTCTACTAGTTAAGCCCTTTCATTTGATACCCATATGAGGGGGTTGAAAAAGAATATGTAATCCGTCATTTCGTGGCGGCGGCCATCTTGGATTTACAATGATAATGAATATACATAATTGTTATGTCATCAGAAATAAAGGTGTGTACGAAATTTCACATCAATCGGTCAACAGGATGGGGGTAAAATTTCAGTTACTAGATTTGACCCACACAAGACACAAAGTAAGCTAAATAAAACCGTTTAATAATAATATAGCTCAGAAGTAGTTTGTTGTTGAAATGGGTATAGAATATCATAAAATGTCGAAATTTTAAAATTGAGCGAAAAAAAAGATTGTCAGTTTGTCGCCCTTCAACTTTTTTGTGCGTAGGATTAATCTGAAACGGCTTGAGATATTGACTTGAAATTTGGTACATTTATGTATTATAGCGAAATCTGGAACTAGGTTATATTTTGAACTTATTTTGGTGAAGGGCTGGGGGTAAATAGGGGAAAATAAGTAAAGCAAGCAGAGACCTAGGATTTGGTGTCTATGGTAGAAGACAAGGTTTCAAATGTTTTTATCATATCTGCCACCTCCACCACTTCCCCCATCCCCACTCCTTTATTAAAGGGGTTAACAAAAAAAATGAGATATTGCCTTGAAACTTTGTACATGTAAGTATTTACTATAACGAGATCTGACCCAAGATTATATTTTGAAATATTCCGTCGAAGGGTTGAAGGCTAAATAGAAGTAAATAAGTGTAAATATGTAAATCAACCTAGCAAGATTCCAGAAACTTGAGATCTGGTGTATCCACTAGAAGCCAAGATAAAAATTTTTTTCTGGCATCTGCCATCCCCACCAAAAGCCTGGGAATATATGATTAAAATATTATCGTTCCTAGAAAATCTCCAATTATCTGCATTGCCAGAATGCCAACTAAGGAAATCAGTTTTTACCCTTATGGTATTTGAATAAATTTTAATTACTTTAAGGAAATGTTTTTAATTATTTTCTGGCATTGACAATAAATAAATCTTAAATTCAATAGAACCTCCTTGACTTGATCTGAATATTATAATTATTATTTTTATTTATTGATAATAAACTTGAGAGGTACTTAATGAGGTTATTGCACAAGATACACGACCACAAAATTGGCAATTTCATTAATGAATCTAACATGATCTTGAAAGTGAAGAGGAAGAGAAATTTTCACTATGTGTTGTTCAGGAAAGTTTTTTAAGGTCCATAAAAATGTAAGTTCTATTCAATTATACAGCCCCACAAAGAAGAAGTTCAGACCCAGAAACCAGACCTACCAATCTTTATGTATGTTGACATCCTGAGGCGGCATCTAATCCGCCTTCAGAATTTCATTTTATCGTTGGGTATTTTAACCTCCCCAAAAAAAAAATTTTTGTAGAGGTTACTAAAATTTGTCAAGAAAAAAATTAGATAACATCAAATCTTTACATTTTGAGGTCTCAGGAACCTAAAAAAGTGGTTTTTGAAAAAATGTCTGTGTGTGTGTGTATGTGTGTGTGTGCACGATAGCGGCGAAATTACTAAACAAACTTGGATGAAACTTTGCATGGCGGTTTCTTTAATTCTCCAGAAGACCTGATAAGGTTGAGTTCGGATTACGTTTTGTGCCGTTTTGGGTAGTCGAAAAGCGCGTCCCACAATGACATTTTTTCGCCGCTCCGGGTCGAATCTTAATTAAATTATCTTTTTCTTAGGCTATATTTCGTTAAGATAATAGGTCGGATCCATTCTTAATTAACATATTTAATTCGTCTATCTCTTTTTTACGAATAAACTGGTTGAGGGGATGAAATTTAGAAGAGTACCGAAAAATTTGCGGAAAATATCAAAATATATCAATTTTCGTTCGCACCTGTGGGGCCGAATTTCCGATTGACGCCGCGCGATTCGCGATGCCGACTAACTAGAATCCTTCCTCTTTGCAAGATCATAAAGGAGGAGGGTCGATTTGGATGGTTTTTGCCCCAAATTATTTTTGGTTGAAAAAATCAGAAAACATTTTTTTTTAATGTCTACTAACAATAACAAGGCGATGATTTTACTCTAAACGGACAATTCCCCACCCCCCTAGCCCCCCTAAGTCCTGAATATGCCATCATCTGCTAACAGCGTTCTTGGAGAGAAATATTGCTTTCAAACTTATATTTGCTTGAGAAAATACCACACTACCACATTAACTCCCTTTTAACTGTATCCGCTCTCATTTATCATTTTTTTCCTTTCTAGATATCAATGCTTAACAAATACACAAGTTATATAAAAACGACGCGGGGCGTCGGTCGGCCTCGAGACGTAAAAATGCAAGTCTATGAATCTAGGTATCAAAATTTATCAAATACACGAGTTTTACAAAAAAGCCGCTAGGCGTCGGTCAGCCTCGAGTCGTAAAAATGCAAGAATATGAATCTAGGTATTAAAATTTATTACACAAGTTTTACAAAAATGACCCTAGGCGTCGGTCGGCGCGGCGTTGAGACGTATTAAAAAGAGATCTGAGGCCTATATACATCAAATCCCAAGTTTCTGTACTCTTGCAGCTTGCTCTACTTACTAATCCCTATTCACTTCTACCTACCCTTCGAGACGTAAAAATGCAAGTACATAAATTTAGATATCAATGTTTAACAAAAACACAAGTTATATAAAAACGACTCTAGGCGTCGGTACGCGTTGAGACGTATTCAAAAGAAATCTGAAGCCTTGGTTTCTAGTATATACACCAAATCCCAAGTTTCTGTACTCTTACAGCTTGCTCTGCTTATTTATCCCTATTTACCTCTACCTACCTCCCCCCCATTCCTTCAATGGAATGATGTTAAAATGTAATCTAGTTTCAGATGTCTGTATAATACATACGTGTACCTAGACCTACCAAATTTCAAGTGAAAATCTCAATTTAATTCTATCAACTCTTTTACTAAGAGAATAATCCCAAAACGTAATATAGTTCCTGATGTCATTATAATATATACGTATACCTTTCAAGTGAATATCTCAATTATATTTTATCAATACCTTTAATAATGGAGTGGAGTGGTGTTGGGGAAACTATTATAATACAACATTATTTAAAAAAATGAGGCCTTGGCTTCTAGTGCATACACCAAATTTCAAGTTTCTGTACTGTTACCATCTTGCTTTACTTATTTTCCCCTATTTAACCCCAACCCATCAAGGGAATAATCCCAAAATATAATCTAGTTCTTTTTGCCATTATAATATATACATATATAATGTATACCAATTCTCAAGTGAATATTTCAATTTTATTTCATCAACCCCTTTAATAATGGAGCGGGGGGGGGGTGATGGAAAACATTATAAAAAAAATTGCGGCCTTAGCTTCCAGTGCATACACTAAATTTCACTTTTCTGTACTCTTACCAGCCTGCTTTACTCATTTTTCCCTGTTTATCCCTATTTACCACCAAACCCTTCATCGGATATGTTCAAAAAATAATCCAGTTCCAGATCTTGTTATAATATATACGTGTACAAAACTTCAAGTCAATATCTTAAACCGTTCCCGAGAAAACGTGCGGACAAAAAAACTTACAGACAGACAGACCGACAGACAGAAAAGTTATTTTCGCTAAAATTTAAAATCTCGACGTTTCATGACATTCTAAACCTATTTCAAGCAAAAAAAATCGGTAAAGGTATTTACACAGAACTTCCCTCGTTATTTGGGCATGGCACTCAAAAAAATTAATAATTACGAAATGACATTGAGAATAATAATCGGAATATAGTTATTGCTATTATTACATAGAAAACTTGATAAGTTTTGGTCAAAAAAATATACAGATTACTCATCCAACAGCAAAAGTTCAATACTAAATAGCAGGTGCCACATATGGCAGGCTTGCGCAAATACCTTTACAAATGTCCACCATGACTGAATTATTTCTTGGGATCACCACCCTGTACATTTTTCAATAAAAGTATAATAGGTGCATATGCCAGATATTATTGCCATCTGTCACATTTTCAATCCAACATTCACGTAATGGAGTGGAAGTATGGTGGTGGTTAAAAATTTCATTTTTTTTTAATTTTTCAAAAATGTTGGTAAAAAATTTTTCAAATTTTTTTCTTCTAAAATAGGTTTAAAATGTCAAACGTGGAAATTTTAAATTAGAGCAAAAAGGAAAGTTTCCTTCTATTCTATAGTAGTGGTAAAAAAAGTTTAAAATTTAAAAATTATATGTTTTTTTTAAATAGGTTTAGAATGCTATGATTAAATTTAAAATTTTAGCAAATAAAAAAAAATCAATCTATTTTAGTGGTAAAAACTTTTTGAAAAATGTTGGTGAAAAAAATTTTCAAAATTTTTTTTTCCGAAATAGGTTTAGAATGTCATGAAACGCGAAATTTTAAATTTGAGCAAAAAAAAGTTTTCATCTATTCTAGTGTTAAATTTTTTTCCAAACTGGTAAAGCGTTGCAAAAATTTTTTCCGAAATTGGTTTGAAATGTCATGAAACGTGAAAATTTTAAATTTGATCAAAAAAATATTTTTCGTCTATTCTATAGTAGTGATAAATAGATTAAAAATGTTTTCAAATTTGTATTTTTCAAAATCATTTTTAAATTTGTTTGAATAGTTTTAGAATGCCATGGAAACGTTATCCACGTTTAAATCTGAACAAAGAAAAAAAATTGTATCTAAAATTTTTTTAAATTTTTTAAAAATCGTAAAAAAAATTTCTAATATTTCTTTTAAATAGATTTAGAACGCTATAAAACGTGGAAATTTTAAATTTGAAAAACAAAAAAAAAATCGTCTATTTTAATGGTAAAAAAATTTTCAAAAATGTTGGTAAAAAAAATTTAAAAAAAAATTTTTTTTTGTATCAGGCTTAGAATGCCATGAAACGTGGAAATTTTAAATTAGAAGAAAGAAAAAATGTTTTCGTCTATTTTAGTATTGAACATTTTTTCAAAAATGGTAAAAAAAATTTCAAAATTTTTTTTTTCAATTAATCTTAGAATGCCATGAAACGTGGAAATTTTAAATTTGAAGAAAAAAAATTTTTTTTCAACTATTTTAGTAGTAAAAAATTTTTCAAAAATGTTGGTGAAAAAAATGTTTAGCGTGTCATGAAACGTGGAAATTTTAAATTTGAGCGAAAAACAATTTTTTTCACTATTTATTCCGTTTAGAGGGTCCACCCTGTATATTTTCCAGTGAAAATTCTACCATTTCTTCGCTGCCAGTAGGGTCAACTACCTACCAAATTTGACTGCTCTCCGTCAAGCAGTTTTTTAGTTAATACACCAACAGACAGACAGACAGACAGACTGACGGAATTGAAAAACCTATATTTTCGTAATCTCCGTGATCTGAAACGTCAGAATCCGAAAAAATCTCGGAGGGTGATTTTTTCTCGAATACAATACTTCCCTTCGGTATGCGAGGGAAGTAAAAAATTGAATTTTTTTTACGATTAAACTATACTTCCAATCCACTACGTGGATGTGGAAGTAAAATAAGAAGTCAGTTCTTTACATTTAAATAAATAATACATTTTTAATTTATGTGCCGATTATATTTAAAAACAAGCATACTCCTCTAAAGTGTATTTAGAAATAGTAGAGAGTAATATTAAGAACATGAAATAAGTGGATAAAATAATTTAATAATTTATTTTTCAGTACAATTTTCGTAATATTATTAATTATAATAGGAAACAATAGTTCTCTCTGGATTTTCCAAATAAACTGTACCAAACACTAACTTACTGTCCAAATTTCAATGTAATCTGATTTCTTTTTCTTAAGTTATCATGTTTACAGGAGACGTGATGGACAAGCAGGCGTACAGACGGATGGAGGGATGGGACAGACTGACATTCATTTTGAAAGTTGTTTAAAATTTGATCACTAATACAACTATTTTTTTTCTACTAGCAATATTTACATTTTGGCAAATGTGCCGATCAAATGCAACAATATTTCTTGGTTTCGTATGCAACGGATATAATAAAGAAAATTCAAAATCTTTCATGAAAATACCACACGTACTATTTGTTATCACTAAGTCAAGGAAAATAATATTTGCTTAAGTGGCGTTTAAGAAATACGCTCAAGCGTGAAAATCATGAATTCGCTTCGACGCTAAGTATTATATAATGTTACATGTCCACATCTGGTTCCTGTTTCTGCCACAAGATCCTTGTTTTAAAAATCCCTTCTGCTTTTACTAAACACTAAACTAATGAAAGCAACCTAATATTTTATGTAATTTATTTATTTACTAGGAAGCAAATACATAATGTCCACTGCAAATTAATACAGACTTGCCAGCCTACAACATTTTTAAAAATATTAGAAATCTGCCGTCAAGAAATTTCTCTTAATTTGCTTATTTGTTGATATAAAATAAGCACTCGAAAGTCTGTTAATGCATCGGTTGTCGAGATAACTTTATCAATGCGTAAAAATATTATCTTGTTTAGTAGGGGACAAGGATCAACTCAGAACCTTGGAGCTCTAAAACTAGATGTTCAAAATATTTAATGCTTCATATTCTCCATGAATTACAAAAAATATTTAAAATTGTTCTTACTTTCACTGTTAATTTTACTTTATTTAGTAAAATCAGATAGAAGTACACAAATAATTCTCGTCAGAATTCTAAAATTTTGTACGTGTCCTATTAAATTTAGTTTGCTCATTGTTCTTACGATTATATTAAAATAAAGCCAAATCTGTTCCCATTCCTTTTCAATAATTCAGTTTTCACTCTGATTGCAACGATTTACTCGAAAACTAAGGGCCCCACAAAGAAAGTGAAATACAAACTTTAAAGCTTACTTGATTCTCTGCAATTCGATTATTCGCAATTAACTTTACATCTAGTAACCAAAAAAAATAATATAAGTGAAACAATTTAAAAAAATCGGTAAAGGTATTTACACAAAACTTCCCTCTTTATTTGTGCATGGCGGTCACTCAAAAAATTAATAATTACGAAATGGCATTGAAAATAATAATAATCGGAATATAGTTATCACTATTATTACAAAGAAAACCGGATAAGTTTTGTTCAAAAAAATATACAGTGTGCTCATCCAACAGCAAAAGTTCAATACTAAATGATAGGTGCCAAATATGGAAGGCTTGCGCAAATACCTTTACAAATGTTCACCATGACTGAATTATTTCTTGGGAAGACCACCCTGTACATTTTACAATAAAAGTATAATAAGGTGCATATGCCAAATATTATTTCCATCTGTCACATTTTCAATTCCACATTCACGTAGTGGAGTGGAGGTATAGTGGTGGTTAAAAAATTTCATTTTCTTTGAAATTGTTCAAAAATGTTGGTAAAAAAATGTTCCAAATTTTTTTCTTTTGAAATAGGTTTAGAATGTCATGAAACTTGGAAATTTTAAATGTGAGCAAGAAGGAAAGTTTCCTTCTATTCTACAGTAGTGGTAAAAAAGATTACAAATTTAAATATATTTTTTTTTAAATAGGTTTAGAATGCCATGAAACGTAAAAATGTTAAATTTGAGCAAAAACAAAATTTTTTTCCATCTATTTTAGTGGTAAGAAATTTTACGAAAATGGTGCAAAAAATTTTCACTTTTTTTTTCGAAATGGGTTTAGAATGTCATGAAACGTGAAAATTTTTAATTTGATCAAAACATTTTTTTCCGTCTATTCTAGTGGTAAAATATTTTTCTAAAATGGTAAAAAAATGTTGCAATTTTTTTTTTCCGCAATAGGTTTGGAATGTCATGAAACGTGGAAATTTGAGCAAACAAAAATTTCGTGTATTCTATAGTAGTGATAAATAGATTAAAAATGTTTTCAACAAATTTTTTTAAATTTTTCAAAAAAGTTTTAAATTTGTTTTTGTTGAAAAAGGTTTAGAATACCATGAAAACGTGGATATTTTAAATTTGAACAGAGGAAACGTGGAAATTTTAAATTTGAGCTAGAAGGAAAGTTTCCTTCTATCCTATAGTAGTGGTAAAAAAGGTTACAAATTTAAAATATATTTTTTTTAAATAGGTTTACAATGCCATGAAACGTGAAAATGTTAAATTTGAGCTAAAAGATTTTTTTTCCATCTATTTTAGTGGTAAAAAAATTTACGAAAATGTTCACTTTTTTCCGAAATAGGTTTAGAATGTCATGAAACGTGAAAATTTTTAATTTGAGCAAAAAATTTTTTTACATCTATTTTTGTGGTAAAATATTTTTCTAAAATGGTAAAAATATTGCAAATTTTTCTTTTCCGAAATAGGTTTGGAATGTCATGAAACGTGGAAATTTTAAATTTGAGCAAAACAAATTTTTCATCTATTCTATAGTAGTGATAAATAGATTAAAAATGTTTTCAAAATGTTTTTAAAATTTTTCAAAAAAGTTTTAAATTTGTTTTTGTTGAAAAGGGTTTAAAATACCATGGAAACGTGGAAATTTTAAATTTGAACAGAGAAAAAATTTTTTTCATCTATTTTATTGGTTTTCAAAAATGCTAAAAAAATGTTTTTTAATTTTTTTTTTAATGGGTTTAGAATGCCATGAAACGGGAATTTTAAATTTGAACAAAGAAAAAAAAATTTCATCTATTTTAGTGGTAAAAAATTTTTCGAAAATGTTGGTGAAAAAAATCTGAAAATTTTTTTTTAAATACCTAGGTTTAGCGTGTCATGAAACGTGGAAATTTTAAATTTGAGCCAAAAAAATTTTTTTCATTATTTATTCCCTTTAGACGGTCCACCCTGTATATTTTCCAGTGAAAATTTATCTATTTCTTCGCTGACAGTAGCGTCAATTACCTACCAAATTTGACTGCTCTCCGTCAAGTATCTACCATCGTCATTTACCATCATCTCCTTATTTATTCTTCTTCTAAGTTTTCTGTTTCTTCTGTTTCTAATTCTAGCAGTGTATACCTCCTGCCGCCCGCTTGCGTCCATAGATGGTTTCATGTTTCCCAGAAATCTGTGTTTTCGTTTCAACATCCTGCATCAGTGCGTCTTGTTCGTTTGTCTGTCAGGACACACATTAACTCGCCGTAAGGAGCTTTCATTTATTAACCATTCCACAGGCATATAGCCCTAAATGCACCAGGCACTACAGCACGCTTCCTACGGTCATATGGTAATGGAATTCCTTCATATGCCTTCAATTTACGAAGTGTTTCCTTTCCTTGTTCCGTTTTATGTGGCAACATGCCTCTGACGGTTTTCCAGACAATTCTGGAAGGTGCCCTAAAATGGAATGGACCACGGGCAGGATTTACATTACAACGTTTTCGGAGGAAAGATAAATAGTTCAGCCCAATTCTGTAAAAATGTCATCACGTAAATTTTCTAACTCCGTTGATTACCATTTTGACAGGTGGTAAATTGGTGATTCGATTGCGGACAGAATGGGGTGCACCCCGACAATCCTGATTTATGTATCTTTGGCAAACAATATGAGCTATTGGTACTGTTGGGTTAGATACATGTAACCGACCTTCTATGCAGTGGCGTAGCTGATAATCTCGCCCCCCCCCCGCAAAATGTATGGTCGGGGCCCCCACAGAAAACTCACTTAAATTATAAAGTTTTTCGGCAGCGGCGTACATTCTCTTTAGCAAAGTCTTCGATGATGTGATCAGTATCTAACTTCTTTGCTCTCTCTTTCTCAATACTTAATACACATAATGCTGACAGTCTTTCTTGAGTCATTGAATTTCGTGCAATAGTCTTAATAAGCTTTAATTTTGAAAATGACCTTTCAGTTGTAGCAACAGTAACTGGTAGTGTTAAGAATAATTTTATGGCAATGAAAACATTTGGAACACTTAACAGTAAAGTTTTATGATATTTTATAGGGAATATAGCAAAATAAAAGACCGAAGAATCCGCAATTTCTATTATTTGTGTGCTCAAAACATTTATTAGTAACAGAAGAAAATCTGCCGATAAATCTTCAGAACAATTTTCAGCAAGATTACTAGCTTCCAAATAAAGCTGATCGTCATTCAACTTTGATAATGTTTTGGGATTTAAACAGGAAAATCTCTTTACCACTTCGCTCATCCCAGAAAATCGGCCAACAATCTGTTGAATGACAATATCAAGATTGGCATAAAATACCTCTACTTTAAAAGATGTTTCGGAATCTGTAAGTCATTCATCTTCTGCTAATTCATCAAAAAACGTTTTAACACTACTTTTCCTCTTTTTTTGAAATTCTTGTTCTATATCCCATGTATTTGACAAATCCGAGGCCTCTACTAAAATTAATTATGTACAAAATGACTTTTTTATCAACCATTATTATATTAAAATATTTATATATAATATTGACTATTGAATATTGATCTTTAAGATGAACGTAATTTTTAATTTCGATGATATTTTCACGTCATAAATTTCTAGAGTCGGGGGCCCCCAAGAGCTGGAGGCCCCCCCGCACCGCGGGCCCTGCAGGTCCGTCCGCTACGCCACTGCTTCTATGGTGGTTGTAGTATAAGATCTTGCTATGTTTAAATGTACTTCTAATTTCAGTGATCATATTCGGTAATGGATTTCTTATGGCCATCATCATTATTGATCAGGTTATCTACCCTTTCATAATAATCATCCTTGTCTAAAATAACCACCTTATTACCTTTAACGACCCTCTTCTCACGTAACCGTCTGATATTTTTTCTTTGTTTTGTGGATTTCGATTTGCTTGATACATTGCAAGGATAGAATTGAATCAAGCCAAGGGTATTTACGAAATTACTTATAGTTCATTGAAATGTTACATTGACCTTGTATTTTGGATAGTACATGATTCTCTACAATCTTGGTCTGAACACTTCTTACCGTAAAATTGCAAATGAAAAAGTTATAATTATAAATAAACTAAAATTTTCGAGAAAAATATAATTTAAGGGTTACAACTTTTTTTTTCCATTGATTTTATTGAAAATTGACGTCAGATGTTTCATTTTAATTTTACGATAAGAAGTATCTAGACCAAGATTGTGGGGAGTTCAATTCTCTACAAAAAAGTCCAAACATTTTTTTGTGCAACTTACTTTCAAGATATCGCGGAAACACTGCTTACACTCCCTTCTTCAAGGTGGCGGCCAAATGGGGGGCTTTCAACCCAGAAAACCGAGTTTTATACTCACACTGACGATGATAGAATCGATTAAATTCGTCCAACCACGACAATATTTTAGTATAAATATAGACACATTTCCAGTTGCACTTTAATTTTAATCATCTCCTGATGATGTCAACGTGGTTGACGAAATGCGCATCGAGTGTTGGTATTCGAGTGTTGTATTTTAGTGTTTCCACAAATTACGTCTTTAGAGGCAGCCTCTTCCAGACAAAATATCACTTATTACTTATTAAAACTGCTTCACCTACTCCCAAAATATCAGTATACAAGCCAATTCGTGCATCAGTAGGTCATTTTCAGTAAAAAAATTGAGCTACGCCCTTTCTGTGCACGAAAAACGATGATGATACAAAAAGTTAGTGGCCTTTTAGTATGTACCTCACTAAGCATATGTAAATTATGAGCTTTGCATTATTTTTCCGAGGTTTTAATGCCATTTCATCTAAAAGACTGTTCACTAATTTAGGAACCTCCTAAACTGAACATCCTACATTCCAACTCTAAGGTTAAGAAACAGAACGTCTCCGCTTTCAACTGATAAGGTGCAACAGAAAAGCAGTGGAATCTTCCAAAGCGTCATTGTCGATCTTCCAACGAACCTAAACGACGTCTGTTTGTTACAAAACAACAGTTTTTGTCAATTATTAATTATGGCTATATTAAACAATACTGACATAGCTAAATTTAAATTGTTAGCACTTAAACCTTTCGTCGTGATCATGACAAAATTCATGCACAGTAATTTACTTTTCACTTAGAAGTTAATGATGTGTTTAACTTATTTATGTGTTCGTTTAAAAATTTTGCATATTTACTGGTGAAATAAAGGTTAGATAAGGTTTTGTAAGGTTAATAGCAGAAATGAAATTGTATAACTGTTTTTCGAGTTTGAGCTATTGTTTGATGTTTCACATTTTGTAAAGAGCAAATAGACAGATAGATGGATTTTGTTGGACAAAGTATACTGTGGTGCTTTGACATATATAACTAAATTAATTTAAAAAATTATATAATCTTACATATAAATGCCTATAAGAGACATTAAATATAGGTAACACATAACATTAAAAATTAAAACTGTAAGTCAACATCTAAGTGATGTAGTATCATTACAAATTTGTATAATTAAATTCAATGGTGCTATAGTAAGCCTTGGCTACAACATGAATTTTCGGTTTTTCCTTAGATAATCTCAATGGTGAATCTTTCAGTGATATTGGAAGAGAATTGTTTCTTGTGTGTATGTAAATTACACAATTACACATTATTATTTTATATTCGCTAAGCCACGCTTTACAACCGCCTAACTAATTTATCCCTGCTAAGGTTCTAATTGTCATTTTTTGAACAGTAAAAACTTGTTGGATGTGATTAGAGGTACCCCAGTTGATTAGACTTGTACGTCAATGGAATTAGGCATGATATGCGACCATTGCACAGTTTAGACCAATTTTGATTTGAATTTGTTATAATGCATGTGTTTCTTTTTTAGATCATTTAGTTGACAGTATGTCAATATGTGTGCCATGTAAATCGATTATTTAGAATTAAACAAAAATATCAGTTTGGATACAATTGGTTTAGCAGAAAATGTTAGTCAATTGGTTTTGTTTCTATATATGCATTATTGAACCAATCGCATGATTGTTATAATGGTCTTTCCACTATCTTTAATCTGGTTGGCAAAAGTTGTATCAAATATTGCACAGTAAAAAGTCGTAAAGTCTCTGATAATTCATTAATATATATTAAATAATAATAGACCTAATATACTACCTTATGGAACGCCGTCTTATAAATAAAATTATTTATTGCCTTCCAGATAAATACAATGATATAAATTGAAAGGTTTGGCCTTAGTAGCGGAGGTAAACGTTAAATAAGTGAATAAAAAAAGTTATATAGATCTACCAATCGCATTTACACCCACCAAATTGTTACAAGGGTGAAACAAGGCCCATGACTATATATATTTTTTGTTTATTGACAAATTATGCATATTTACAATCTACTTCTATATACAGAGTATTAAGTAAATTCCATGGGTGGGTGTAGCTTGAAAAGGAAACTACTATCGTAATTTCTCCTCATTGCCTATTCATTCATGTTTGTAGTAGATCTCGGTGCCCATGACTTTCATAGTCTCCGATTATCTGGACTGTTGTTGGATTAAGGCATTTTCACTATCTGTTATCCGGTTACTGTATGATTCAGCAAATCTCTTGACTTCGTCCTTGATGAAGGGCATTCCAAGATCTTTATGTATTATCTGGTTGCTAACATACCATGGAGCTCCAACTATGGCCCTGAGGGTTTTTGATTGGAATCGTATGACTTTTAATTTAGTTAATGTACGGTGGCCTTCGCTTAGCCTGGATGTACTAGTTCCAAGTGAGGCGTTGATTGAGGTGCAAATCAAGGTATTTGGTTTCTCTTTTGAGTGGTATGGCCCCTGACTATATGGAGCGAAGTAGTTATAGTACGTGCCATGTGCATTAATCTATCGGATATATGACCAAGTTAATACGACGCGTGCCCTTATTCTCAAGATAGTAGAATTTGAATTAGCTAACAAAATTTATATCCGCTTTTGGTAAGTCAACTCCAGAAAATAGAAGATTACGTAAACTTCAAATCATTCACGTCCATTCCAGTGAAAAATATTTTTACTGCTGCTACAGACGCCTTGTTGCATTTGATGAAAACCCTTTCAGTTCTGAATCCTATTAAATGAAAAGAATTCAGAGTGCTTGCCGATTCCGTTTGTTAGCATCAATATTGGACTCCAAATTGCAACTATCTCACAGTTATTATGATTATTATTTCAAGTTTAATAAAATAAAGGGCATCTTATCTTTTAAGCTTTAACATCAGGTTCGTTATCAGCTAATTCTAATATTCCTTTTTACCAAGTTTCATGTATGGCATCCCTATTGAATTTGCCATTTTGAATTTTAAACTTTTGACATCAGAATCACAGTGTCAGCTACTGTGAAAATACCTAACTTCCAATTTTAATGCAGTTTCGATGAAATTATCACATTGGTGCATTCGCCAAATTCTTAATTAGATATTTTTTTGTGCACCCTATATTGGACAGATGGTTTAAACTAATATGAAACTACCGCCGAGCCATACAACAGTTGGCCAAAGATTTCACATACATCGCTTAACCGATTCCAGAAGAAATTACTAAATTAAATAAAATAAAACACGCATGGGCCGAATTGGAAACCTTCTGCTTTAAAAAAAAATCGGTAAAGGTATTTACACAGAACTTCCCTCTTTATTTGTGCATGGCGGTCACTCTAAAAAATGACGAATTACGAAATGACATTGAGAATAATAATCGGAATAGAGTTATCACTAGTATTACATAGAAAACCTGATAACTTTTGGTCAAAAAAATATGCAAAGTGGTCATCCGACAGCAAAAATTCAACACTAAATAACAGGTGCCAAATATGGAAGGCTTGCGCAAATACCTTTACAAATGTCCACCATGGTTGAATTATTTTTTGGGATGACCACCCTGTACATTTTTTAATAAAACTGCATTTATTTATTTACTCAAAATATCTACAGGATAGAATCCCAAATGATATTAAAATAATATAATGCAATATTGTATAGAGACAAAAGATTGACAATGTATACATATATTATAAAATAACACATATAAATCAAAGACTAAAGACAAAAAAGTAAAAACAAACAAAGCTAAATTATTACTAACAGAGATACAATTTAAAAATTTTGTAAGTGAACAAAAGTAAACACATCAATATTTTCTAGTAAATTATTAATAGCCGATACGACTTTTGCAACAGGACAGTGACTATTGTAGTTTGAATAAAAATGATTAGCAAAATATTTGCAAAAATTTTTTTTAAATAGATTTAGAATGCTATGAAACGTGGAAATTTTAAATTTGAGCAAAAAAATTTTCTTTCCATATTAGTGTGGTAAATAAAAAAAAAAGTTCAAAATTTTTTTTGTTCTGAAATAGGTTTAGAATGAAACGTGGACATTTTAAATTTGAGTAAGAACAATTTTTTTTTATTATTTATTCCCTTTAGACGGTTCACCCTGTATATTATCCAGTGAAAGTTTAACCATTTCTTTGCTGACACTAGCGTCAACTACCTACCAAATTTGACTATTCTCCGTCAAGTAGTTGTTTAGCTAATGCACCAAGCACCAACAGACAGACAGACAGACACGGAATTGAAAACCTATATTTTCGTAATCTACATTATCTGAAACGTGAAAATCCGAATAAATCTCGGAGGGTGATTCTTTCTCGAATACAATATTTCCCATCGGTATGCGAGGGAAGTAGAAAATTAAATTAAGAAAGTAAAAACAATATTTTAAAATATAACAGTAGTATACCAACTTGAAACCTGGCTACCTTGTGCAAAAACATATTTATCTGACAGAGTTCATTACATTTAAAACTTGCTATTAAGTTACGAAAATGAAATAATGAGATGAACCACACTTGATCTTTTACAGAGAAAGAACTCAAGTGGAGTTATTTATATCTGCGGCGATCTCTAGCAGGCCAGTTAATCGGCCCACTTGTTCCCATCCACTTGTCAAGAAATCTTTCATTTAGAAAATTACGTGTCATTACCGCATTATGTGCGGGTGCACCATTTAAGCCCAAACCGAGTAGTCGGATTTTATACGAAGATCCTAATAAATTAAAATAATAACATATTCAATATTCGATGTATAAAGCTGCACCAATATTCTCTTTGTAAATGTAATTTAATAAAATACATCACAGTTTGATCTAGAAAAGGAGAGAAACATTAAACTTATACATAACTACCGCGTCTTTCACTCATTGAGAAGCGGGATGATGAACGGAGGAAGTGGTTAATTATTAGGTTTCGTATTTGCAGAGAAAACAAATAAAACGAAACGAACCTATAATGACAAGAAAAATGTGTGATGATACGTATGTGAGGTAATAACATTGATTATATAGAAAAGAAAATCGGTTCAGTAGAAGTCGTTCACAGATTCCACAAAAAAAGCCACTGCTTTTTTAAATATACGGGATATTCCCGAAATACACAGCATAAATGCACATTCCTTATTTCAGAATAGGAGAAACATTTCTATAAAAACTGGTTTCATTTCTGAATAAAGGCCGATAAAGAGCTATCAGAAAATGGACGTTCTTCTATTTTGACAAAAAGTGGTTTTTGAACTTCCGCTATGTGTGGATAATCCATTAGAAGTAAAGATTTAGATTTTTGTCATACCATTAATTCTTATGTTTTATCGGGGTGGGGAATAAACGTTCTGAAGACCACTCCAAAAGCAACTAGTCGCCTCAGCAGATATTGGTACTAAGGAACTTACACTTGTTAAATTCAATGGTAATTGTTAGAGCCACTTTAGGAGAAAATATTACACAGCCACATAAAAAAAATCGGTAAAATTATTTACACAGAACTTCCCTCTTTATTTGTACATGGGGGTCACTCTAAAAAATTATTAATTACGACATGACATTGAGAATAATAATCGGAATATAGTTATCAGTATTATTACAAAGAAAATCTGATAATTTTTGGTCAAGAAAATATACAAAGTGGTCATCCGACAGCAAAAATTCAATACAGGTGCCAAATATGGAAGGCTTGCGCAAATACCTTTACAAATGTCCACCATGGTTGAATTATTTCTTGGGATGACCACCCTGTACATTTTTCAATAAAACTGTAATAAGTGCATATGTCAAATATTAATGCCATCTGTCACATTTTCAGTTCCATATTCACGTAGTGGAGTGGAAGTATAGTAGTGCTTAATTTTTATTTTTTTTTTAATAGGTTTAGAATGTTATGAAACGTGAAAATTTTAAATTTGAGCAAACAATTTTTTTTTTCATGTATTCTGGTGGTAGCAAAATCTTTATCATCTATTCTATAGTAGTGGTAAAGATATTTTCAATATTTTTTTTTAATTAATGTAAAAAATTACATTTTTACTTCCCTCGCATACCGAAGGGAAGTATTGTATTCGAGAAAAAATCGCCCTCCGAGATCTTTTCGGATTCTGACGTTTCAGAACACGTAGATTATGAAAATATAGGTTTTTCAATTCCGTCAGTCTGTCTGTCTGTCTGTCTGTTGGTGCATTTACTAAAAAACTAATTGACGGAGAGCAGTCAAATTTGGTAGGTAGTTGACGCTACTGTCAGCGAAGAAATGGTAGAAATTTCACTGGAAAATATACAGGGTGGACCGTCTAAACGGAATAAATAGTGAAACAAATTTTTTTTGCTCAAATTTAAAATTTCCATGTTTCATGACGCGCTAAACCTATTTCAGAAAAAAAAAATTTTGAAAATTTTTTTCACCAACATTTTCGAAAAAATTTTTACCAAGATGAAAAAAAATTTTTTTTGCTCAAATTTAAAATTTCTACGTTTCATGTCACGCTTAACCTATTTCAGGAAAAAAAAAATTGAAAATTTTTTTTACCAATATTTTTGAAAAATTTTTTTACTAAAATGAAATATTTTTTTTCTTTCTTCAAATTTAAAATTTCCACGTTTCATGGCATTCTAAGCCTGATTAAAAAAAAAAAATTTGAATTCTCGAAAATTTGTTTACCACTAAAATAGATGGAATTTTTTTTTATTTCTTCAAATTTCTAATTTCCACGTTCCATAGCGTTCTAAATCTATTTAAAAGAAAAATTAGAATTTTTTTTTACCATTTTTAAAAAAATTTACCACTAAGATAGAATTTTTTTTCTTTGATCAGATTTTAACTATCCACGTTTCCATGGCATTCTAAAACTATTCAAACAAATTTAAAAATGGTTTTGAAACATTTTAAAAAAAGTTTGAAAACATTTTTAATCCATTTATGTATCACTACTATAGAACAGACGAAAACATTTTTTTTCTCAAATTTAAAATTTCCACGTTTCATGATATTCCAAACCAATTTCGGGAAAAAAAAATTGCAACATTTTGTTACCAGTTTGGAAAAAAATTTAACACTAGAATGGTCAAATTTAAAAGTTTCACGTTTCATGACATTCTAAACCTAGGCATTTCAGAAAAAAAAAAATTGAAATTTTTTTTCACCAACATTTTTCAAAAAGTTTTTACCACTAAAATAGACCGAATTTTTTTTAGTTGCTCAAATTTAAAATTTTCACGTTTCATAGCATTCCAAACCTATTTTAAAAAATACATAATTTTTAATTTTTAAACTTTTTTAGCACTACAAATATTCACTCCATATTTGTCCACCCTGCTTAGAACTACAAAAACCTGAATTTTTCCTCGTTTTGAAACTTATGAGATTCTTTCATCGGTGGCGGTGGGGGTAGTTTTAACCCTCCATAGTTGTGAGTCTCAGCCCTTTGAGTGTAATGGAAAAAATTTGGCCTTTGTACATGTTATTCACATTCACTTGCGACTTTTGAGTTTTAGGAGTAGTTTTCACCCCCCATAAGGGCGGATTTTGGTTTAATTTATAAAAGAAGCTTACTGTGGCTCGAATTTATATTCTCTATATAAACTGCAAAACATGTACCATTTTTCACACTTCATTAAGAGTTATGACATTATTTATATGATTTTACACCATTTTCAGGGATTTTTTTAACTAAAAAAAAAATGACTACTGATTCGGATTTAGCGTCGAAAAATGCACCAAATCAATATATTTTGGTGTGTTTCACAGAACATGTTTTACTTCCCTCGCATACCGAAGGGAAGTATTGTATTCGAGAAAAATCAACCTTCGAGAGAAAACTTTTTTTATCAACATTTTGGAAAAAATTTATACCACAACGCTCCATGGCATTCTAAACCTATTTCAGAAAAAAAAAATGTTGAAAATTTTTTTACCATTTTGGAAAAAAACATGAAAACATTTTTTTAGCTACAATTTAAAATTTTCACGTTTCATGACATTCTAAACCTATTTCGGGAGAAAATAATTTTGAACATTTTTTTACCAACATTTTGAAAAAAAAATAGCACCAGAATAGAGTGAAAGAATGTATTTGTTTTAAAAATGTTTTTGAAACATTTTAAAAAAAGTTTGAAAACATTTTTAATCCATTTATGTATCACTACTATAGAACAGACGAAAACGTTTTTTTTTTCTCAAATTTAAAATTTCCACGTTTCATGATACTCCAAACCAATTTCGGAAAAAAAAATTTGCAACATTTTGTTACCAGTTTGGAAAAAAATTTAACACTAGAATGGTCAAATTTAAAAGTTTCACGGTTCGTGACATTCTAAACCTAGGCATTTCAGAAAAAAAAAATTTGAAATTTTTTTTCACCAACATTTTTCAAAAAGTTTTTACCACTAAAATAGACCGAATTTTTTTTTATTTGCTCAAATTTAAAATTTTCACGTTTCATAGCATTCTAAACCTATTTTAAAAAATACATAATTTTTAATTTTTAAACTTTTTTAGCACTACTATAGAATAGAAGGAAACTTTCCTTTTGGCTCAAATTTAACATTTCTACGTTTGACATTTTAAACCTATTTCAGAAGAAAAAAATTTGAAAATTATTTTACCAACATCTTTTGAAAAATTTAAAAAAAAAATGAAATTTTTTAACAACCGCCATACTTCCACTCCATTACGTGAATGTTGGAGTGAAAATGTGACAGATGGCAATAATATCTGGCATATGCACCTATTATACTTTTATTGAAAAATGTACAGGGTGGGCATCCCAAGAAATAATTCAGTCTTGGTTGACATATGTAAAGGTATTTACGCAAGCCTGCCATATGTGGCACCTGCTATTTAGTATTGAACTTTTGCTGTTGGATGAGCAATCTGTATATTTTTTTGACCAAAACTTATCAAGTTTTCTTTGTAATAATAGCAATAACTATCTTCCGATTATTATTCTCAATGTCATTTCGTAATTATTAATTTTTTAGAGTGACTGCCATGCTCAAATGACGAGGGACGTTCTGTGTAAATACCTTTACCGATTTTTTTGAAATAGGTTCAGAATGTCATAAAACGTGGAAAATTAAAATTCTGTTTCTTGGAAATGTTTAGCCTTTGAAACGTTTTTCGCCCTTTTTCTGGAGCTCATCAGAAAGACACAAAGCCACTCAAAAATGTTTTATGCAAGAAACCAAGACAAATTCCATAAATATAAAATATTTTGACATTGTATTTGACATTGACTGATGGAAACAACAGAAAAGCTTGGATTAAAAAAAAATCCGAAATGTGCTTAGAATGTCATGAAACGTGAAAATTTTAAATTTGAGTAAAAAAAAAATTTCATCTATTCTAAGTATAGTAGTGGTAAAAAAAGATTAGACTTTTTCAAACAAATTTTCAATTTTTTTTTCCTGAAATAGGTTTAAAATGACATGAAACGTGTAAATTTTAAATTTGAGCAAAAACAATTTTTTTTCCATCTACTACTACTGCTAGTGGTAAAAAATTTTTCCAAAAAATTTTTTTTTTGAAATAGGTTTAGAATGCCATGAAACGTGGGAATTATAAATCTGTGCAAAAAAAAGTTTTCTTCCAGCTATTCCAGTGGTAACATTTTTTTCCAAAATGGTAAAAAAATGTTCAATGTACAATTTTTTTCTGAAATAGGTTTAGAATGTCATGAAACGTGGAAATTTTAAATATGAGCAAAAACCTTTTTTTTTTCATCTGTACTAGTGGTAAGAGAAGATAGAGTTCGGTCGTCGACGAAGGCAGACGCGTTTTTAAGTGGATCCCATAAAATCCCGAAAAACTAGAGAAAACACGGTGTGAAATGCGCAAAAATGTGTTGAATTAAAGAGTGGAAAATCCTACATTAGTTGGTATATATTAACATAAATTTGGCTAATTCATATAGCTGATATTTGATATTTAACTATGACATCACTAAAGGCGTATATGGGCAGCTCGACAAAGGGTACAGACATCTGGCAACATAACTCGGATAAAAAGAAAATAAACACGTTGAATGGGACCAGGTCATAAACTCGTAAATTATCCACAAGTGCATGTACCTAAGACGACCGACCACCCTCCCAAAAGTGGCTAGCTAGCACGAAGGATGAAAGATAAGTGTTATTTCTATTTATTTCTAAGATGTATTTATTAATCCCTCACAGATGGGAAGAATGTTGTGATTCGGAAATCCATTGTTTCACATATACGCGAATGAATGAATTCTTCATGTGGAACGGGTACTTTTGTTTAAGAAATAATTCATTTACTATAAACTTTTTGTTTCTCGCTGCAGAGTTATTAATGGGGAATTTGTTTATTTGATTATCGGTTAAGGCAGGAGATTTTTATACCTGGATTCGTCCCTTCTTGAAGTGGGTGATATAAAATAAGCAACGCCAGATGTGTGAATGAAACAGATAAGTTTTTGTTTATATAGCATTAGCATTGGCTTATTTATGTCTTTATTAAATTTTAAACAAGAATTGGAGATCAAAATTAAAAAGATATTAAACATAATATATAGGTAATAAACATAATATACAGGTGATGAAATGGAAAAACTGCCTAAAATTGAAACCGATTGTTTCAAGGAAATGACATACAGGGTGAGCAAACTATCCCTTCGGACCTTTTTCTCATAACGCGTAAAAAAAAATTGTTACCGCGAGATAGGGCCCTTCCCAGCAACTCCACCGTAAATGGATATTTACTTGTGGAGCGGTTAATAAAAAAAAAGGGAAAAAGGGAAAAAATACAAAAATAAAAGCTGCTAGATTCAGAGACACAAGAGCAGAAAACTTAGAAGAAAAATAAGGAGATGACGATAGATGGAAACTGAAAAGAAGCATGTCGCAAACAACTGCACCACACCCCAGCCGATGATGACAAATGGAAACTTAATAGAAGCATGGAAACTTAAAAGAAGCATCTCTCAAACACCTACACTTCCTATCCTATATTCCCACCCCATGCGTCATGCGGCTCTCGCTGCTGATAACAAGCATGTCCAATGTCCAACCCGGCATATGCAGCTGGTCCGGCGGTATATAAAACATCCGAGATTTGGTTCCGGCACGCGGTTTGGCAGTCCTTTGGGCGCGTTCGACGGAGGACCAAGCTGCGTGTTGGAACGAACCTCCATGGATGCCCGGAATTGGCAGCAATGCCCACCACACGCTGGAAAATCAAATCAAATAAAATCAAATCTATACTAGTGGTAAGAGAAATTCCAATATGTTGGTAAAAATATGGTTCAATTATTTTTTCTGAAATAGGTTTAGATTGCCATGAAACTTGGAAATTTTAAATTTGGGTAAGCAATATTTTGTTCCATCATTCTAGTGATAAATATTTTTTCCAAAATGAAAAATTTTCAAAATATTTTTTTCTGAATAGGTTTAAAATGTCATGAAACGTGGAAATTTTAAATTTGAGCAAAAATAATTGTTTTCCTTCTAGTGGTAAAAAAATGTTCCAAAAAATGTTTTTTCATTTATTCTTTAGTATAATAGTAGTGGTAAAAAAAGATTAGATTGAAAATAAAATACTGAAATAAGTTTAGAATGCCACGAAACGTGGGAATTTTAAATTTGGGCAAATACATTTTTTTCCATCTATTGTAGTGGTAAAATTTTTTTTCAAAATGTTGGTAGAAAAATGTTCAAAATTATTTTCTTCCGAAATAGATTTAGAATGTCATGAAACGTGAAAATTTTAAATTTTAGCTAAAAAAAATTTTTTCATGTTTTTTTCCAAAATGTTAAAAAAATTTTCAACATTTTTTTTCTGAAATAGGTTTAGAATGCCATGGAACGTTGAAATTTTAAATTTTGGCAAACAATTTTTTTCCATCTTTTTCCATCTATTCTAGTGTTATAAAAAAGGCAAAATTTTTGCCATTACTCTCAAAGAGCTGAGACTCACAACTATGGAGGGTTAAAACTACCCCCACCGCCACCGATGAAAGAATCTCATAAGTTTCAAAACGAGAAAAAATTCAGGTTTTTGTAGTTCTAAGCAGGGTGGACAAATATGGAGTGAATGTTTGTAGCTCATTGTGCTAAATATATAAATCTAGTACGGCATCCACTTAATATTCTTAATAAGGATGAAAATCACCCCTATTGTGGGGGAGCATAAAAACTACCCCCCTAATTTTTAGGTACGATAGACAAATATGGAGTAAGTTCACTAATTAAGCATTAACCAGTTGTGTTTTATTTATTATACCATACCAGTTATCTTAACATTTATCAACTTTAATCTGCTATTTATATCATACTTTGTACTATCGATCCAAACACTTTCTTTTCTTGTGATGTCATTCTCTCTTGTCTTTGAAAGATCTTCACTGTGGTTTTTAATTCATTAAACCCTACCTCTCCCTCTGGCACTGCCTGCATCCTGCTTGCTCTAGAAACCATGCATACTATCTCATATTTGTAGGTATTAAGAATGTATCCATGTATAAAATTTGATCAAGATTGAGTCATTTTGGAACAATTATTTTCTACTTCTCTTCAGTTTCTATTGGTCCACTCTCTCCACATTTGAGCTACGATCAGAGACACAAAATTACTATCATTTATTTTTAGGATAAATTACCAAGTATAATTCACCTTTTACATTAGTAAATTACCGTAAACTACTATGAGAAACTAGTAAACTTAAACTGGTAAGTTACAGAAACATTATTAGGCATCCAAAAATACTTACCATAATATAAAGTAATCGAGTATTGAACTATTATTTATGGATTTACATCTCTGAACAATCATGCAAAATTTGAGCAAAATAGACCGGGACTTGTGCTGTAGATGCAATTGTGGATGTTCATTTCATCTTGCATCCGAGGAACCTACTTAAAAATGTGCATGTTAAGGGCATCAATCCAAAGTTAGGTCATTTGCTCTCTCTCTAGCTGGCTTATTACAACTCATACAATTACAGGATCGTAGTGCTGGGGTCGATGAGTAAAATCAATTTCTACTTATCTTAAACTAGTACTCTGCTACTCTCTTCTCTTTTGTCACTAATAGTAATAATTCATCTCATTTCATATGTTGGAGTTTTGTTTCTGTTTTTGATGTATATTTTATTATTACTTACACATTTTTATAGTTTTGTGCTAGACTGGGGTCTGGAATAGGAAGTTCAAATCGGTAACCGTTTCAGAATCGTACGAGTTAACCTGAAACAGAAAGAGCCCAATGAAAGGCCCGTATTAACTTGCTAACTGATTAAATATTTATATAAAGCAAATCAGATGTGTAACACATATAGCAAGTAAGGGACAACTTGGGATGTTGCATAATGGTTGAATGGTATTCTTGTGAAATTTGACTTAGGTTTGGAAGGATTAGCAGTTATAATTCGAAATAATACCTCGCCCCGGCGAATAAATCATTCATCAGGGCTAATCATTCTGATAATGCTGCTTTTGGGCAATGTATTAGGATTTTCCAACTTCTTGTGAACGTAAATCCTAAAAATTTTAGCGCAATTCCAAATTTTTCTTCGACATCCACTTAGGGTAGTAGAGATTTATCTGAAACAGTTTAAGATATTAACTTGAGATACACGTATGTATTAAAACGAGATGTGGAACTAGAATATATTTTGAGCTAATTCCGTTGAAGGTTTAAAGAGTAAATAGGGTAAGTAAGTAAAGCAAGCTAATAAGATTCCGGAACTTGGAATTTGACATATATCTCAAATTTTTTTATGACATAAGACAGTACTCCCCCTCCCCCGACTTCGTTCTTAAAGGGCTAACAAAATGAAGATATTGACTTAAAATTTGGTACTCATATGAATTATAACTATTCATTGCTGGTTGCTATTGAGATTAGAAACTTAGATTAGCCAAAGTTCTAAATCTTATTAAATTTTATTTGGAGACATAGCATGGACATTTTTTGGGATCATTTGCAGAGTGATCAAAACTATAATTCGTTTTATATTGGTTATTAGATTTGATACAAAATGCACATTTGTGTACATTTGATGTACACAAGTTTTTTCTCATATCCTTCGGCGCATTTGATACACACTGGAATCCTACTAGGGCAGTCTTTTGATATATGGCCAAAATTACAACTAAAGCATCGTTTCACGTAGTAAGAATCTTGTACTGTGCAGCGGTACCATCCAACGTAAATGTAATGATTTACTGCTGTCCTTATTTCGGCTAGTATATCAGCTGGGGCATCATTGCGAGGTTTTATTAATATAGAATTATTAATATAGAATTACTCACTATATGGCAAAATAAAATGTATGAAATTATTGAAAAGAAATGCCAAAGAATATAATGTTGCTGCCTTTTAGAATCGTAGTTAGTAAAAGTTTTTGTTTCTATTATATTTAAATATCTCAAGTAAATTTTCTTTGATATATTGTTGATTCGTTATTGTGTCATTATTCTAAACAATGACAACAGTAACGAGTGATGCTCTAATTTAAAATAATTGTCAATACAGTCATTTTAAGATTGAGCACGACGCCGTAGGTGTTTCTCGTGTGATATGGATATCATATCCACTCTTGTTGCACAAACTACTATTTCAGTAAGTTTAATTGTTTTTACTAGGTTACACTAAACCAGAATGTCCTCTTTTCTGCTGTAAAATGTATGTAGCGGTGGGTATATTAATTCCTCCATTTACCAAAAACAAAATCCAGCGGATCAAGTTACAAAATTCATTAATATGCCATTTCATAAGAGATAAATCAGGGTGCAGGAGCAATTTCTCGACTGGCAAAAGTAATGAAGAAACCTACCTCGTTCTCCTTGGATCAAGATTCGCGGAAGTCTACACGGGTCTATCTCAGAGATGGGTAAAGGCATTCTCTGGTGGCAATTATCCTCAAGGGTAATAAGTTAGCGACCATTTGAAGTAAAACCACTTGTAAAGTTTGTCAATGTTTTGCCATTATTATATCTTACTGTATGCAGCACAGATATATTTTACAGTTAAGTAAATATATCAAAATTGTAATTTGTTGTCCTAAATGATATCACGGTAACGCTTTTTAAGAAGGTACGAATACTATATCACTTTGTTTCGACTTTATTTGTCTCGTACATTACGTTTGGTTTGTTCAGATGCTAATAACTGAATTATTTAAAAAAATGTATTACACTGTTTCATTGCTATTAGTTTTTGAAGTTGTTGAATATGAAAGATCACCACCACCGATTACAGCAGACACTCTCCCTAAGTTCATAGTATTATATCCTTAACGTTTAGCCCCTATAGAGTCCATAATTTCTCGGAAAATTAGAGGAAACGAATCTCAAAGAGCGATTTCATAGTCGAAATTCTGCACTACACACTTTGACGAAGTACTACTATGACTTCCCTTATAACATGCTTGGTTGTGTTTTTTAGTCGAAATCAGGAAATCACACTTGGTTGTTTGCAAGAAATATCGGTGTGCGTATTTTAAAAGTCCAGGATCTCAAAAAAATGTTGTGCAACCAATGACGAATGACGATACGTGATAAGCTTGTCGATGTTCAAATTGTTCAAATTTTTAAATGAACAGTTAGGTCTCTCATCCTAATACCTACCAGGACACATTTTTTTGTAATATACTTCTTCTACTTATTCACCACATTTTCACACATTTTGTGACCCGTACATTGTTCCAGTTCTCTTCATCATGTGCCATCTTGTTTTCTTTCTGCTATTAATCATTCTATAACGCCCTCTCTCTGTGGTTGGTGTGGCCTAAGAATTGAAGGAAAATACAATGCCGGAGAGTTGCTTTGAGGAACGTATTTTTTGGGCAATAGAGTTGTTAGTGTGACGAGTCAGAGTTGACTAACGTCGTGTATAGACGTATTGTAGGACGCTCCCGAAAAAAGCGCTGAAAAAGCTGTAACTGCCTTGTTAAGCGTTAAACCTGATAAAATTTAAGCCTCCGGTCGATCAAGAAATTTTGCGTGAAGTGAAGCGCCATAATAGAAAACAAGGTTTATATGGAATTAATAATTACTAGTGCGTTGTTTTTTATAGTGCCAGATAAAGCAAGCAAGTATATACCCAAGTATATACTCAAGGTGACCCAAACCCCTTTCAAGTGGTTTATTGCGATAAGGAAAACGTTTGGCAATATAATGCAAGCTGTGCACCATAAAGCTATCTTCTCAGTAAAGGGCAACGGGCTGGTTTCTAACGAATGGAAGTAGTATGGGAATCCTACAGAAGAGAGAAGGAAGCTGCCAACATATGCAGCAGATAAAAAGATAAGTTCTATTTATTGGTTTATTAATTCTTGTCACATAGTCCATATATTTGGCTTATTTATTAATACGAAAATGACTCTCAGGTCAAAGGAGTCGGCGGCTGCTATGTTATCCGAGATCTCTCTTTTATTTTTTGAAGATTTTACTTTCTGTTTTGCTTTACCTTGGTAGATCGGTATACGGGGTGTCTCAAATGTTCCCTCGGAGTTCTTGCACTTCCACTGTAAATGGCTATTTACCCGTAGGATGGTTGAAAAATAAAAGCTCCCTGCGGCGAGCTAATGCATATCTTGACTTGGCAGACAAACGAGGTGGAGGCACTGATGCAGGGCGTTGAAGCGAAAACACATATTTCGGTGGGGAGGGGGGGGGGTGTTCATGAAACCATATGTGGACGTAAGAGAGCAGGACCAGGTGCACATTGCTAAATTCAGGAATAAAAGAAACAAATGGCTCAGAAGAAGAAAAATGAGATGATGGTAGATGGAAAGAAGTATCTCACAAACGCCTACACTTCCCATCCGATGATAACAGATGGAAACTTACAAGAAACATGGAAACTTAAAAGAAGCACCTCACAGATACCTACACTTCCCATCCTATACTATTATCCCATGCGTCATGTGGCTCTCGCTGCTAGCAGCAAGCATGTCCAATCCGGCGGGATATAAAAACATCCAGACTAGATATCCGGAAGAGGTAGCAATGCCTACCATACGTTTTCCAATCACTCAATCAATCAGTAAATAGAGTTGTTAGTGTGGGATTATACATGCTTAATGATTCTTAAATATTACTCTTACATACCTAAAAATTAGGAACTTAAATAAGATTTACCGCTAATGTAAACATTTAATATTCAGTGACCCATTAACTAGCACAAAATCAGCTATTTATCCAAATTTAAATTTTTTTTCAAGCTGTTAAGAGAAAAGTGTTTCTTAGTCGGGTTTTGGAACGCCTGTTAAAAAACAAAGTAGCGTCGCGCGTCGACTATTTGTCATTCTGTTTCTTTTTTTGAGCAGCCATATAGGGTAGAGCTCTGGCACTGAGTACCGAATATATTTAGGTATAAATATTTTTTCACTTTTAATCATTTAATCTCAGCCAAAATACAAATTCTTGTACTTAGGACATACGGAATAGTATTTTTTAGTGCTTAAAGTCACGTCTGTGAATTTTTGCAATGATGCGTGTATAAATTCATGTTTATATAAGTCTATCCTAGCTCAACATTGTATTCAGAAGGAAAGTCCGTGAATAATAGTTATTTATCTAAGCGTTGTCTGATTGCTGAAAAATAAATGTGTTTTCTTTGATCTTTGTTTTGGGTAAATGTTGCATGAAAGCAGTATCTAAGCGGCATTAAATTAGCTATTAAGAATATTCTCTGAGCTTAGTTTCTGGGTAAAAGTTAATAGGCATGTTTTATTTAATATTCAGTATCAATTTTCCAGAGTTTTGTAAAATTTTATCAGTATCAGTTTGCAAATGAATAATTATTTTTGCGTAATCAAGTGGGAGAGCGTGTAAATAAAAA
Source organism: Stenurella melanura (assembly GCA_963583905.1). NCBI lineage: Eukaryota > Metazoa > Arthropoda > Insecta > Coleoptera > Cerambycidae > Stenurella > Stenurella melanura. Next base: position 58,312,486 of record OY757314.1, on the reverse strand, counting down.
ATATCGATTTACGGATTTCTGGCATCGACAATTCTTTGTAATTAATGGCTAAGGGCGAAGATGACAGGAAGTGAGGACAATCACAAATACCCATGGAGAAAAAAGGAGGCTAAAGAAGAATGTAATTTGAAAATCTTGATTTCATTTACATCATGACGGTTGTTTTTAAGTTTACATGTTTTGTTTAATCTATTGAGTGTTGTCTGTTTTCATTGCCATCTCAAATGAAGCTGCAGGTGGCGATTTTATTTAGATTCTGGGAACATAGATACTAAGAACAAAACAGAACAGTTCCAGTTTCGTTCTATCTTACGGGCGAAAAAACATGATGAGAACAAAATTGTGGTTTTTGGGAACACAAAAATATTGAGATTCTGTTCACGCTTTATCGTTCTTTATACGTTTCGTTGAGATTTGTTGCCAGTAGAAACATTTTCATTTCATCTCATCTCATTTTGTTCTCAATTTACTTTGATCTCCATTTATTTTCAAGGACAAAAAGGCAAAAGCGGATTTTTTGCCATCAATTCTTCTATTAAATATAATTTTATTAAAAACGTAAATAATCTATTATATTTTTGTTTGATTTAAGATCTAAGCACTTCCAGTTTGCAAATGATTCTGTTTTCTATTATTCTCAGATCATAAATAAAAAAAGTAAGAGGGATGATGGAGGTTTTCACAATTAATATTCTCTACCACCATGTCCGTACCTACAAGTATTACACCTCATAACACCTTCATTTTTTACTACGTTTCTATAGAGCTGCTAGCCGTCACTTTACTGAGTAGTTATTAATGATCATTATATTTTACTAGATAGATATGGGGGATCACATTTTGATATGAAAAAGTCCACAGACTTTTGTTGAATTAATTCACATCTTTTGGACACCTGCTTTAGATAACTGTTTATTATTCAAATGTGCAACACAGTAAGACTAGTGTTAAAAAGATTAAAACATATAACTAAGATCTCCTAAAAATTCCCACAAAATAAATGCGTATTTATTAAATTTTAATAAAATCTTAATATTTAAAAACCGGTCGTGAGGAATAAAAATAAAAACACTGTCGTTTTTTTATTTTTAATGTAATGAATATTGTTTAACATCCCAAGAGTGGAGAAACAAGACCACTATCCTTGGTATTAATAATGAACGCTGTTTTTCTTACTGGCAGTATATCCCACTGTACGTAAAGGAATCGGTATTGCCATTCTCAATGTTATACAGGGTTGGGCAAATGTGTGGAAACACTTGATTTCTGGCTAAACTATAAGTGCGATTGAAAAATACCCTTAACAAAAGTTTTTGTAGTATTTTTATTCTATTCAGTGATGTACTTTGATTTTCAACAGCTATCCTATTTTTCGAGATGTGACGTCATCGACAGTTTTTTTAAATGGATAACCCTGTATATTTTTACATTTTCAGATAGACAATTTTTCATCAATTATAGTGATATAGGGTTTGGTGGGTGTGCGGCTTGTGGTTTTTTAAATATTAAATAAAATAATAAAATAAAGTGTAATAAATATTTATTAGCTAATGATAATTAAATTTCTTATTACAAAATATTGAGCACTTTAATATTGAGAAACGAAGAAAATATTTATAATAAATGTTCAAATTGGAAACCTTCAGCAGCCTGACAATATCCTATTCGATCAACGAAAGCTCTTGAATAGCATGCTGTGATATTTCTTGAACAGCCATCCTAATTCAATCTTCCAACTCTTCTAACGACTGAGGCTTGGTCCTATAGACAACGAATTTTAAATGACCCCAAAGAAAATAGTCTAAAGGACTTAAATCTGGCGATCGCGGTGGCCATTCAATATGTCCTCTTCGACCTACCCATCTCTGTGGAAATATTTCATTAAGGTATTGACGCACGTCAACTCCATAATGAGGCGGAGCTCCATCTTGCTGATACCAAATTTCATCTGAGAGCCGTTCAGGATTTGCCTGGTTTGGAAATAAACGATTTAATACTGGAATAATTTGCTCGCGTAAAAGTTGTAAATAAAGATTGGAGTTTAAATTTTCTCTAAGAAAGAATGGTCCGATGATGTGTCCTCTGATTATCCCCGCCCATACATTTAATTTTTGAGGGTATTGGGTGTGACTTTCTTCCATCCAATGAGGATTCTGATCAGCCCAGTAGCGACAGTTATGTCGATTTACAAAACCACTCAGGCAAAATGTCGCTTCATCGGAAAAGACTATATTATTGAAAAAGTTACCATTAATTTCAATTGTATTCATCATTTCCTGACAAAACTGCATCCTTCTATCAGGATCATCTTCATTTAATTCTTGTACTAAATGTACTTTATACGGATGAAATTTATTTTTGGACAATATCCTTCTTACTGATCTCTCGCTAATATTGTGATGTAAGGCTAGTTTTGGTACTGAAGTTTTTGGTTCTTCTTGTAGGCTAAGAAGAACATCAAGTGACATATCTTCATTTCTAGCTGATTTACTTCGACCGGATTTTGGCCGATTTTTAACACTTCCCGTTTCGTGAAACTTTTGCACAACCTTTGAAACTGTTGATTTTGAAATATGAGAATTTCTATCAGGGAATGTTACATTAAAAATATCGCATGCATCTTGTAGAGATCTCTGCTTGTCTCCAAAACCAACCATCATTAACAACGCAATTCTTTCACGTTCAGTTAGTTCAGCCATAATTAAAAAACAATGTTAATATTTCACACCGAATCTCTCTAACAGTATTGACTGCAATTGACAGTAATACGAATGATTTGAGTTCGGTTAAAGAAAGTTTGCAAAAAGCATGGCAAGAAAAAAACGAATATTTTTTTATCAGATAGTCCTGTTGACAATAATTAAAATGTAAACAGCCATGTCTTTGCTTTACTATTTTATTTAATATTTAAAAAACCACAAGCCGCATACCCACCAAACCCTATATCACTATAATTGATGAAAAATTGTCTATCTGAAAATGTAAAAATATACAGGGTTATCCATTTAAAAAAACTGTCGATGACGTCAAATCTCAAAAAATAGGATAGCTGTTGAAAATCAAAGTACATCACTGAATAGAATAAAAATACTACAAAAACTTTTGTTAAGGGTATTTTTTAATCGCACTTATAGTTTAGCCAGAAATCAGGTGTTTCCACACATTTGCCCAACCCTGTATGTAATATACTCGCTAAAACCAATGTTTTCTCATAAATGCTATAAAAAAGACAGAAAATTTAGCCATCAAGGGAATTATCAAAATATTGTCTAAATGCTAGTTGCTGGAAGATACAACCAGTATTATAATGAAGATTTCTTGGATATTCTTTAGAGCACGTACGAGTTTAGAGCACGACGAGCGTAGCGAGGAGGGTCCTAAAGGAGTAAGTGCTTTAAAGGCTACTTATACACGTGTATTATATCTGCACTGCAAAGTAAGAATTAGAAAAACGAATTAATGTAGATTCATTTTACAAGGTAATCTCTTAATTTCATTTCTAATCGGTAACATAAAGAATCATATACACTTCCCATCCTGTATTCCCGGCTCTCGCTGCTGACAACAAGCATGTCCAATGTCCATCCCGGCGTATGCAGCCGGTCCGGTGGTAAAAAACATCCGAGCAATGCTCACCTTACGCCGGCAAATCAATCAATCAATCAATCAATAATAAAATTATTTCCCTAGTCAGATATTAACACATCCTTGAATTTTCTCATCTTATACACAATAATAATATTAATTTATTTTTTGACCACTGAGATGTATCACATATGACGTCTTTTGATAAAAGTGGCAACTATGTTCATGAACCCATATATACTAAGCATTTTGAAACTTCTGAAAAATACTTTAAAGCATGTTTAAAGTAAAAAAATTAACACAATTTTGTTACTACTTAATTATATTTGCTAACTAAAATATTTATCATGCTTCGTCTTCTGGATCAGCTTGAGCACTCTCAGAATTATATTCTGTCTTAGAATTGTTGGAGCCATAACTTTCTCAATTACCTTCAAAACGGTTATCTATGTCTAAAAGTTCTAATCAATTCGCATCACTTTACTATTACAATGACCGCACATAACTGAGCATTTAGACCCAAAATGTATACAGCCACAAACTATTGAGTTACTTACAGAATGTTATATGATAACGGTAAAAGATATTGTAGAGCAATCAGCGGGGTAAGGTGAGTTGTCAAAAAGCTTGCTGAAGCAACTAAAGCCGATAAAAGCGACCGCTACCATCCTCGCTCCTTCATTCTACTATACATATATCCTCAATTATACACGGCATGCAAAATATTTTCTGGAACTGGCTTATATCGTAAAGGGTTTGGTACTATATTGTTTATTTCTAATCCAACCACACTGCTCTGGAAATAAAGCTCTGTCATTACAGATTTGAATCTAGAGATAAACAAATGAATTAAGTTTTGTCAATCCTGCAACTTGCAAAGTTGAATTTGAAATATTTAGCAGTTTTGACAAAGTTAGTTCGATGATATTTCTTTCTCTTGGCCATCATAAAGATTGATTGATTGATTTGCCAGCGTAAGGTGATCATTGCTGCCGATTCCAGGCATTCACAATAGAGGTTTGTTCCAACACGCAGCCCGGTCGTCCGCCGAACGTCCAGATGCAGCCGCCCAGCTATCCACGACCGGGAGGCCCCACCCGGCCGCCCAACGGACGATCAGACCTCGTGCCGGAACAAACCTTGGATGTTTTATGTACCACCTGAATACGCTGAATTGGACATTGGACATGCCTGTTGCCATAAGCGAGAGCCACTGACGCATGGGGTAGGAATATAGGATAGAAAGTGTAAGTGCTTGTGAGATGCTTCTTTTAAGTTTCCATACTTCTTTTAAGTTTCCATCTTTCATCATCTCCTTATTTATTCTTCTTCTAAGTTTTCTGTTTCTTCTGTTTCTGGATCTAGGAATGTGCACCGCCCCCTGCTCGCTTGTGTCCCTAGGTATATGGTTTCATGTTTTCCAGAAATCTGCATTTTATCTCGCCGCAATAAGCTTCTACTTATAGTAACTGTTCCACAGGTAAATATCCATTTAGGGTGGAAGTGCAGGGAAGGGCTGTCTCGCGGTAAAAAGAACTTTTTTCGGGGGGTATGAGCAAGAAACCCGAGAGAATATTTTGTACACCCTGTATATTGGTTTGTTTTTGAAGTAATCAGTTTCAGTTTCTATTTTCCAATTCCGGATATTTTTCTATTTCATTACCTATGTTTAATACCTTTTCAATTTTAATTGTCACTTTTTCCAATTTAAATAAAGAAATAAACTACATTAATAAACTAAACTACCAGTTCAACAAAACTTATCTGTTTCATCCACAGCTGGTTGTCTATACTGCCTTAAAAACACATGTTGCTTAGTATATCATCCACTTGAAAAGGGGAAACAGGAATAGATTTTACGACCAGGCACTGTACTTTCTTGGGTTGTTTATACACGCTTTTGTGTTCAATTAATATAATTTAATAAAATATCAACTATATGTAATAGCCAGACTCGTTCTAATTTATATCAATCAATGCAGAATTATTCACGCTTGAATTCAACACAATTTCATACAATATATTACCGTTTTAACCGACCTTATTTCGAGATTTTGTAGGAGCTACCAAAACGCGTCTGTCACCGAACTCGACCCACTTTGAAGTCCACGTTTGCTATCATAAAGATAGTGCAAGAAACATAAACATATACCAGGAACACAACATTGCGTTGCACTGCGTTTGTAGTTTGCTTTTTACGTTAATTAGGTATTGTGAAATTATATTGTATTTTATTCATATTTAAGAAAAGGCAAAACATTTTAAATTCTCTCCCTACGTTCTGTTCGTTCATCTTCCATATCGCTTTAATGACGACCAAATATTTCTTCAAAAACTGCACTAAAAGGATTATGCAGTTCTCTTATCTGAAGCATATTACATTTATTTATAAAATATATTTATTTACTCATAATAGCCGAAAAGAAGAAAGATATTGACAATTTTGAAAGTGTTATATTTTCCACACCTATGTTTAATTTTCAACAATAATATAAACGAATTGAAGTGTCGTAAATATAAATAACACGATTGAAAAATGTGTTTTTTAACAGACACAACCAACTTGTGAAAAAAATGTTAAAAAAATTGTTGAGAATAAGCCTATAATGTAGCATAGCCTATGTGTTAGAATCTACATTAGTGGACAAATTCGTTTGATAGTTGGTCAACTTTCTGTACTTTTTCTTCTTCTGTTAGCACCACTTAAAAGTGAATTATTCAGAGAACCATTTTTTTTATTTGACAGAAGACAAGAGTTCAAAAAATGTTTTTATTGGCAAGTGTACTGACTTAAAGCCCCCTTAAAAAACTAAAACAAGCACACACACGATTTTTTTAAATTAATTTTTTAGTGACGAACAGTGCGATTTCAGGAGAAATTACAAAAGCTGTATTAACTTTTAAACCATCAACAATTGAATAACTACTTATTGGTTATTTTGGTTGAAAATGACCTGGCCTATCCCCCCTCTTCGTTTGATCGTCCATTTATGGATCAACCTGTATAATATACAATTTAATGAAAAAAATTAATGTTCTAATGGGCAAATTTGACGTTTTTTTGACATTCTTAAATAGACGTAAAAGGTTGGGTTAGAAGTTATCAGGTTTAGATACAATATTCATGACCTGGGTCTAGGTTAGAAATTACAAATAAATCGCCGCGAAAGCTCGATTCTAAATAATAAATTATTGAAAACGATCTATCGCGTAATAATAGTTTTATATATTAATAAATTAGGTACAACCTAGAAGTTAACAAGAGAAAACAATGGATAAACGATTTATTCAACAATCAAGTTTACATGAAGGCGTCTGAAGCTCTAGTGCCAGCTTCTTGAGTAAAAACTGTTAAGAACGAATGAGATAAATAGCGAAGAAGCTGTAAGTAAGCTTAAAGCAATCTTCATTTTCGTTTTCTTGTAAAATGTTTGATTTTAATAATAGATTTTCTCCCAAAATATCTCTTTATTCTGACAAGTAAATTGGTACCTACGTAATGTTAATTTACAACTCATGGACTGTAAATTACTATTACAGTCCTGTAACAATGTTAATTTGTAAATATATTTGACTTACTCTTAACAAAATTGTATTAAATTATTATTATTTTAACGTTAATGTCGACGGCGGACGAAAAGGTAACTATCCCCACACATACTAAAGTAGGCACTTTACTCCCTGGAAAGTAAAACAGACAGTTTACTCTCTCCTTTGAGGAATTGAAATAGAGCTTTATATGATATGATAGCGCAAGGAATATTATTTCTCCAAATGATTTGGTTGATAGCACATTTATAAAACAATTCTTGAAAAGTGAAAGGAATAAGAATATGTTAAATAATATAACACCGTAAACAATGAAATATTATATTAATTAAATTTCATTAGGTATTTGTTTATATTTATCAAGATGGAATCTTTGTTCAAAAAAGAACAATAAAAGATATTCCGGCTCTTTTATTCATTGGTTTTATTTATACATTGGTATTGAAACAGTAATAAACTTCTAGTTAAGACAATGCATATTTTTTTGTACAATGGTAAATACTTGTACTAGCTAAGAAGATGACACACATAAAATACAAATGTTTATTACATAAAGATTTTTAAAGTATATCAGGATTGTTTAATTCAGAAACGTTGATATTGCAACACAAACACAACTGTCTAATTATTTTTCTTCCGATGAAATATGTTATTTCCATTTCCAACAATTTAACAGAATAAAAAAAATTAATCGTTATTATACAGAAAGTTAAAACTAACGAGACATTGTTGCACAACCTACCTGGAATCCCTTTCTAATAACATACAATTTCTGTAGTTTTCTGTTAATTAATGGAGCTTATTAATTAATATTACTACAGCTCATGTCAGGTTTCATGATTCACCAACCTTTCACAACAATGAAGAGTAGATATAAAAAATGCATGCCTAATTTACATATACCCATTATTGTTAAGTAATTATATTCATAGTTGTTTTCTTCGACGTGGAGGTCATTTTAAGCAAGCTTTACACCAATAATTACAAATAATTGGATGGTATTACATGAAAAGAATTTAGCTAACGCTAAATACGGTGACAATAACAATAAATGAAATCTATATGGCCAGAATTACTTAGTTTATGGAGGAGGTCATCCACCACCATTGTCCACAGCCAGAATAAGGTAATCCGCCATCCTGGGGCGTCGGCCATATTGGATTTATAATTACGTCACATAGTTTATCGTATTTTACTACTTGCCAAACTCTTTCATTTGATACCAATATCAAAGGGGTTGTGAAGAGAAAAATAATCCGCCATCCTGGTGCGTCCGCCATATTGGATTTAGAATAACGTCATAGGGTTTATCGTATTTTACTCGTCAAATCCTTTCCCTCAATACTCATATCAAGGGGGTTGTGAAGAAAAATGTAATTCGCCATCTTGATACATCCACAAAATTGGATTTAGAACGATATTAGATATACTGCATTGCATTGTTACCGAACCTGCTAACCTACATATGTGTAAAAAATGTCAAAGCTTTAGCTTAATTAGAACTAGTAGAAATTTTGATTGCAAGATTTATAGCAGACAGACAGACAGACAGGCAGACAACAAAGCAAATTAAATAATAGCTTTCAAATAGAAATATAAAATAAATGTAAAAACAAATAAAATGATGTACCACAATAGTACTAGTGTAGAACACACAGTAAAATAATTTAAATAACAAGCTAACCATTATATTCTTCGCCAATTTAGTGCACTTTTTATATATTGTGGCACATTCTATAGAATACGCAGTTCTTTTTGTAAATAATATTAGTCTTAGACAGTTTATATTTAAAAACACATGTTTTAAACTTAAATAATTAATAACTTTTTTATTTATTAATCAAATATTTTCTGATTTTGTAGTGGAAGCACAACGGGTTACAGAATCTGAGTACAGTGGTCTTTCATTATTCCGCTAAGAAGAAGAAGAAGAAGAAGAACTGGAAAAGTAATAATTAATACATATTAAAGTTTGAAGAAAAGCAATCATCAAAATGACAAAAGTCGTTAAAAAATCATAAGTTAATCTTAGTCTTAACTAGAGTCGGGTACAGTTTAAACTGACTTGTGTCATGGCCGCTAAAACGTCTGAACTAAGATTTTATTTGATGCATAAGAAATGCCAGTAGTTCTCAAACAGTTCTTAGCAATGATGTCGCTAAATAATTTAAAAAAAAATAGGAAAGATATTATCATAAAATGTTAAGATTGTTAATTTAGTAACTTCATAATTTTAGTGGAATTCTGATTATACAGTGTCCATAAAGTTGGCTACATATGGGAAAAAATTGTATTTTTGACATTTCTAAAAAACTCTATTGGGGGTTCGTATATGCATGCCCAACAACAAAAAATTACATTTTGACACATGTCATGTGATCACCGGTATGGCAGGACTATAAAAAATAGTTGACCGTGGTACCGAAAAGTGGGTCAAATTATTAAGATACCGAAAAATTTTATGAAGAAAAAGTGCATATAGAATACAACAAGGACCCCACATACCAATTTTGAAGCAGATATGAGGAAAATAAAAAAGTGCAAATTTTACCCCTACCATTAATTGTTATCATCAACTCTTGTGTCTATTTCACAAATATTTGATTAGTTTGGACAAAAGCTTTATGTATTTTAGTTGAATAAAGGTATTTGCATGTAAAAAGAGAAGCAAACCCCCATTTTTTAGAAATCTCAATAATACAAATTTTTCCCATATGTAGCCAACTTTACGACGGATACTGTAGGTATTTAGGTTCGGCACAAATGAAACTGATAACAAAAATTGCCCAATTCAGTCAATAACAATGAGTAAGCAGAAAAAGAAATCAAAGACTAACATTGCTACAGTCCAGCAAGAGACACGAGAAGGTTTGGGCATTTCTTGCCAGGAAAGGATAGGATCGTAGTATTAGTAGGGGAAACGAAACAGTAAAAATAAAATATTTCATATAACAAAACAAATCTGAAATTTCTATGAGGATAACGAAAATAAATTATTTTTCTTTTAGAGGTAAGTAATAAATAAAAATTCTGGTTGACAAAATAAATATTAAAAAAATTAACAATAACTTTAAAACAAATAAATTAAAACAATCCTGAAAGAATAAAGCATTGACACGTTTTCATAAACAGTAAAACACTACACCTGAACAATTTATCTACCCGAAGCATGTTTCACCATTCGTGTATTAATATATAACGTAAGAAAGTAGATTTTATTAGAGATAAACACGCTCTAGTAGTAATAAAAGACACGATTTTGGGGAAAATAAAGTTTTAACAAAACTCGCGGCGCAGTTTAATAAAATAAAAATTTTAGAAGGAAAATTATTAACTTCTAATAATTAATAAAATTTAAAAAAGTGGAAGTGCTTGGAGATCGATCTCGCAACAACCCCATTTATATTTATTGAGGTTCGAGCATCTTACCGATTGAACTACGCGGTCGTATTTATTCTACTCTAAAACGTGTAATATCTACGTACTAGAAAATTGTAAGACTTAATGGTTTGACATTGTTCGTTTGACGGAGGAATATCCACTATTTACCACTAAAAATTACTCTAATATTTCATATGAAGACGTTTTTCATAGTTAGAGTGGTGTTAGTTCACTGAAATAAATAATATTCGTCGTTAAATCACGCAGTTTGAGAATCATTGAGCTTGTGACTATGTTTCTCACTTCTCAGTGTACATTTCATATTTCCGTCACAAAAGAAGTGGGAAAGAATCTTGGTAGACATACATTGACAATGTATTTAGGCTATGGCTTTAAGTTTGTGTGCAAGAGATAGTGAAAACGTATGTGCAATATTAATTCATACATCGGTGTTTTTAAACTTGACCCGACTCTATGCTCGAGTTTTTTAATTTAGAATGTCTCAATAAATTCGAACATATGTTATTTTTCGTAGAATGTCTGTGCACTTCATTATGTGATGAACAGTTTAATGCTTGTTCTTTAATATACAGTAGACAATGTAAAATCCACATGATTGACAGACTATTATTAATATCTTTCAATTTCTAAAGCTTATCAATAGTGGTTTCCGAATTTGAGGCTTCACAATTCGTATTAATGTTCTGTAGCTGAAAATATTGAGGCTATGTGTGAAATATTCCAAAATCACAATATTTCATGACAATATAGAATAGATAGAACTATGAATAGGTGAATGTAAACTGAAACTTTACTAGACAAAGTATATATGCTGTTTCCATAACAATTTCTTATGTAGGTATTCCCCGAGAAATGTAATGCTAATTTTTCTTGTTCTCTTATATGTTTGAGACTCAAAACCACTGTTTCAGTTTTGAACTTACTTAAGCTAAATTGGCTTACTTCAAACGATATCTTCTTCATATTTGTATGTAAAGTGTCAATATTTTGGTGTGGCGGAATGATGGTTACGCCATCTGCAAATTGGACTGTCAAATCATTGTAATATAAATTAAGAATAGTATAGGTCCCAATACAGAGCCCTGCGGTACTCCATATTCCGTACTAAGTAAATCACAATGTGTATTTTGAACTGACATTTATTCGATCGATATGATTGTATTAAGCTTAAACTACCTCTACATAAACTACTTTATTTATTAAAATGTGATGTAAGACACAGTTAAAGGCTTTAGAAATGTCCGAAAACTGAGCATGCCACGCCCGATTACACTTCTATTCGTTCGTTCTATTTGGTATAATTATACTCTTCGTAAATACAAAACGAAGAGTACATATTGCATTCGATCGGCACACCGGTAATATTGCTCGTAGAGAAAAACGTTTCATATCACTGTGTTGATGGTCGAATTCTGACCAATTTTTCAAATGTTCGTCGGTCCGTCTGTCTATCTGCCTGTCCCTCCGTCCGTCCGTCATGTTTCTTGTAAGCACGATAACTTAAGAACGAAAAATCCGATTGTATTGGAATTTAGAAAGTATGCTAGTGTTCGCTAGAGGAAGAACCCTATTGCTTTTGAATAAAATCGATGAATAAATAAAAAAGTTGTTAATTTTTAAAATAAGAAATAAAAATTAATGTTTTCTAATGAAACTGAAAATGTCTAAAACCAATATTTAAAAAAAAACTGCGAAGAGCATCCTATAGAATCTGCAACACTTATATAAAAAGTGCAGTAAATCGGCGATAATGATTAGCTTGTTTTAGTAATAGTATTTAATATAAAATGATAAATGATACTCGTATATAACTAATTCTTCTCTATATAACACTGTAATGAAAACATTTTTTTATATATCTATTTTATGTATACGAAGTCATAAATATTGTGGTTTTACTTTAAATATTGTGATAACATTTAAATTACATATTATATTTTCGAGAATAATTCACATCGTTAATACGCATATATTTGTTGGTATTTCCCTGAAATTTTGTTCTTGTTATATAAATATATATAAAAAGCAAGTTTAGCTGCACCTATACTACTACGTCATATTACAGAATTAATAAAGCTTGTTAAGGTATTAAATATTCTACACATACGGTGAAAAATGTTTGTTGTTTTCCTACTGTCTGACTGTTGAGTTTAGTAACACGGAATATCTATATATATATAAAACTTCTTATTAATATTAATAATTAATTCATTAAACCATTATTACATAAACATTTAGAAAGTTATCTGGTAAATCTTAAAAGCGAAAATAACACTTTTACACAAATAATTTACAATCTGATGCTTTGTTATTTATTTCGCTATTTATATTGATTATTTTAGATATAAACAAATAATCGATGATTCTATCATTAAAGGAGTATTGTTCAACAAATTACTTTTGACGGTATGTAGTCGGTTAGGGAAAGAAGACATGAGTAATAATAATTCATAATATTTGTATTTTTGGTACAAATGTCACTAAAAAAAAATCCAAAAATTCAATGAAAATTTTGTCTCGTAAAATATTTCATACGGTCTCTGTTTACTGGTAGATGTTTAACTTACTGTCCTAATTTCAATAAAATTGTATGTCTCTTACATACAAGAAACGTGACAGACAATCGAAGGGCATTTTAAAAACTGTTCAGAATTCTATAATTAACACAATGAACATTTTTTCTGTTCGAGTGATATATACGATTTTAGAAATGTGTCTGTCAAGTACAATATAATTCTTTGTTCTCGTACTTGCGAGGAGTATAATAAGAATAACAAATACGCAAAAACATGTATAATATTTTTAGTAGAAAATTTTATAGGCTTTATTTTTTTACATATTATGGAATATAATTCCGATATCACTAATGGTTAACAAAATATAAGTAAGGAACTGAATCGGAGTGCCTACCATTTTTCCAATATGGTGGCTCTAATGCAAAAGGTTGAGTTATGATGAACTTTTACCATATTTAGAAGTTGCAAAACTTCATCGGTTTTTCCATCAAACCCGGAATTATGTTCCTATTTGACTGGCGTAATAAGCTATATAACAATATAATAAAAGGTTGCAATATATCGATGTCTTTCAATGTACTTTTTCTGAAACCTTAAATAAGAAGAATATTGCTACCTATGACGCATTTATATTTGATTTATTCACAATGGAGAAACTGAAACTAGATTTTGTTTGGATATCAAGTTTTTTATAATTATATTTTTATAGCCCATTTATTTAATGAGATATTATGCAATATTTAAAAGGAAGATTGTCCAAGTTCATAAACTTCGACATTTTAAAACAAAAATAACTGCTGTGTATATTTATGTAAATAATAAATATACTAATTACACAAATATACACAGTAGTTATTTCTGTTCTAAAACGTCAAAGTTTATGAACTTGAGCTTTCGATTTCTAGTTTTTAATTGGTATAAATAATAGTAATTATTTATACCAACGTGAAAACTAGAAATCGAAGACACTTTCTTTATTTGCAGTGCTTCAAAAGTTCACGGAGCGGAAAACCGCTCTGTCCGACGAACTTTCCGAAAGTACCACGAATTTGGTTTTTCGAAAGTACAACGAATAAAATCACACAGGGCGGAAAACTGCTCAGTTCAACAGATTTTTCGAAAGTACAACGAATTTGACTTTTCGAAAGTACAACGAATAAAATCGCATGAGACGGAAAACTGCTCCGCCCAACAAATTTTTCCAAAATACAACGAATTTAATTTTTGAAAATCTCAAAAATTTATTTTTATAAAATACAATAGCGAGACGTAAAAAAACAGAAAACCGCTCCTCGAGATTAATTTTTCGAAAGTACCACGAATTTGGTGGTTACAGGTCGAAATCCGTCAGGATGTAGCGAGTAGCTATTTTAAACGTCAAAATTTAGGAAAAAATCGATGGGACGGTTTTTCCAATAAAAACCAAAATCTTCATTTAATATTCATCAAAGGGTTGGAGCATAATCCTTATACAAAACCTCTAAAACGTACAGAAAAATAGTCAAAGAATTCAAAGTCGGAGGGTCGATTCCGATGAACCCAAAATACTTTTTATCCCGGCTCAGGTGGACATCGCCGTAGTAGTCGCTCGAATGCGAGTCGACGAAAAAAAAGTATCTTTGGGTTCGATGCCGTTAGTACGTTTATAAAAGCAGGAAAACCATCGAAGTCATATACACAGCTTCTTTAAGCATCCTGACAATCATTTCGATAATTTTAATGCAAAATTCAAAGTGAATAATTTTCAAAAAGTTCCGTATACATTTTACAAACATTACTAATTGGGAGTCTGAATCTTTTTGTACAGTCGATTGTCATAGTTCTCTCGACGCGGGATGAGTTACACTCCTATGGAAGGTAACGGCTTGCCGAGTGTTCTCTGTTCTCTTTGATGTTTGCTTTATACGCATTAGCTAAGTATTGAATATTTATATTTTTTACATTTTATGAATCATTTCAATAAATGAACATATATTTTGAATTAGATTTCTTATGGACTTTTTGGATTTAACCACACAACAAAAACAGCAAAAATTAAAATAATTTTTGTAGAACACAGCACACCAGAAAAGTTAAAAGTAACGAAAAGTCAAAGAAATTAGATTCGAGGCATTGTCAATGGTACTATTCATTATTTATTCTCATTGTAAACACTAGTATCACACAATGGCTTATGACTGTTCGAGGGATTCTATTGACCTAGCGTACACCAAACTCTTCATGTAACCCCACAAAAAAAATCCATAGGGGTGATATCTGGGCCACTTGTTCTTTCATTTGGCACACGTCTGCCGGGAAATTTTCTCTCATATTCTCATACAGCGGCTGCAAGATTTTCGTTCACTGCACTATAAGTTTAAATCATATCGCAGTATTCATGCGATGTACAAGCTGGAATATTGACCGGTATCGATCTACAAATACAATTTTTAAAACGCAAAATTCAAACGGAAGCCTGAAAGAAACTGATCGTATGTAAACAATCTCTGATCGCTTGAGTAAGACACGAAGCAGCGCACGCGCAAATACGCGTAAGCAATTAAATGATTAAGGGTAGCCAAATTCCTAGCGTATCATTACAAGTTTTAATGCAAAAAAGTGTACTAAATTATTTCGGATCAGTCTAAAATTTTGTAGGGAGTTTCCACATAGAAAACTAGTACACCGTTTTATTTTCCGCATGTTGTGGTAAATCACCCTGTATAAAAATATAGCAGTTCTTTGTTGAAGTTTAGGTTACATTTTAGTTTTAAAAAGTGTTGAACATTTTTATCATACATCATCAAGCTCAGTTTCAAGATGCGCAGTATTTTATCCATGGGTGAACATAAAAATTAGCAGATGTCATCAAGAACATCCGAAAACACATTTTAAATAATTTCCAGCATTTGCTAATAATTTTACCGAATCATAGACAAAGTTTAACTACACACGTTTTTTGTCCGACACGCATGTTAAAGTTGTCATGCGAAACACTACCTTCTATGACATGAATTGGTGAAAAGTAAGTAGTAATAGGTGTGTAATATCTGAAAGAGTTTAATAATAAGGAAATGCGTAACCATATCAATTAATTAAAGTTTGTCGTTAGATTCCGATAAAGATATCATTAACGAAATAAAATAATATGAATTAACATTATATTAGCCATTAGCAAACACTGACCTTAAAATGAAAAATTAGCTCTGTTCTGCAGAATGTGTTGGTTGAGAATTGACTTCAAGAATGCACAGCATAAATTCAGAGACTTTTCTTTTACGTCAAAATAAGGAAAAAAATATATTAGAAGAAGGATGACCTCTTATTTCCGAAATACAGCAGGTTAAAGATATCTACTTCCTGACGAAATATATGTTTTTGGTTCTCACAAATTTGAGTTGTGTTTATCTACTGCGGTTTTCGGTAGTAGCAAACGTAAGCCAAACAAGATTCTAATCAGTAGGAACAAAATTAATTTTGTATGTGAGGAAGTTAAGATTAGACGTTTACGTGGGACGATTATGGTTGAAATTCGTTTCTGGTTGCACTCAATCAGTTTGATCTAATTCCGCTGTTAGTTCTGTAGCCTCCATTTATCGTTAAAATATTAAATATAGTTCACTCCATATTTATACTTCACATAAAAAACTTAAAGCTGCCCACCAAGCTGACATAAAGGGCGAATGGGGCATGATTTATTTTTCTACACTATTAAATAATAAATATAATGTATTACTAAATAGATAAAACACCATCACTCTTATGTAAAGTATGTTCTGGTATGATTAAGATAAGAAATAAACCGAAATACGCCTCTTTTAATTCAGATTTCTAACTATTGTGATATAGTTACGTGAATCATCCCTAACTAGAACGTCATAACCAGGGAACAGATAAACAGATCAATATCGTAAATGTCGCGAAGGACAGGCAATGCGTCCACAGATGCATAAGATATTCCTATCTTGACGCAATACGAAGTAAAATGTAGATCTAGTACCTTGTCAGCAGATATTACCGCCGATCTTGATGTTTTGATAGCCGCTTTTTATGGCCTTTATGTACACTAAATTAATGGAGGCAACTATACAAGGTTATAGTTTATCCAGTGTCAATTTGAAAATCATAAAAAGAGACCGACGCAGGAATTCTTCATAACACCTTCGATGTCATGAGAGCCGACCGACAGATTTTAGAATCACTTTTGAATTATTGTAAATATTGTTTTACTACTTTATATTAAGTGATAGGCGTGATATAAATTATTTATTTATAATATATTATTTATTTATAATAATGTTAGTTTAGTGAACAACTCCATAAATGATTCAATATAAATAAACAAATATCATTTAACCTACGGCTATGCCATCGGCAATATTATGAAGAGCTGGTAACGGACTTGTAATGGTGAGCCAGGTAAACAATCGTCTACTTTCGTTTGAGGTAAGCGCATAACATATCTGGTTAACTATATTCGTATACGACAAACATGCTTTGTAATGATTTATCCTGGTATAGGACATCCAGAATCAGTTTGAAATTCATAAAAAAGACCGACAATGGAACAGTTCATAATCATAAGGTAGCACCAATGATGCCATAAGCGCCGACCGGCAATTTTTACCGCCACTTTTTAATTATTGTAAATACTATTTCATTACTTTATATTAATTGATAGGCGTGATGTAAATTATTTGTTTATAATACATTATTTATGTCAAATAAGAAATTGGACAAATCTATTTCAGAATTTTAACTTGCTAGCATAACCAGAAGTCAAGTTATCGAAAGAATGCAAAGATTTCATTAATATTTTTAAATATGGTTTTTCTTTTCGCTGTTTGCAAAATGCTATAAAGAATATGTATTTATTTATAATAAATAATGTTTGATTAATGAACAACTCCATAAACGAGTCAATAAAAGTAAATAAATATCATTTAACTTACGGCTATGCTACTGGCAATTATATAAATAAACCAAGTCAGGCAGCGGACTTGTAATGGTGAGCCAGGTAAACAATCGATTACTTTCGTTTGAGGCAAGCGAATAACATATGTGGTTAACTGTATTCGTATACGGATATCGTTTGCAATATTCAATTACGCGGTCTAGGGTCTTATTCTATTACAAATAGGCTTTTTAATCAGTAGATGGCTTATCCTGATGCAATGTTTTAGACTGACTTTCCAAATTGAGAAAAGATATACTATACTGGTAATTCGACGCATTCCTTTTAACACGTGATAGTAGACACAATTTGCTATATTATGAACCCAAATATGCAATATTTTAGACTGACTTTCCAAATTGAGAAAAGAAATACTATACTGGTAAGTCGACGCATTCCTTTTAACACGTGATAGTAGACACAATTTGCTATATTATGAACCCAAATATGCAATATCCTAAAGCCATTAATTAATTCCAGAGATGTTACAATTTTTGTGCGTTTTCAGAAAAATGCTGTGACAATATCGTGAATTAAAAAAATTTCCTTTTCTATTTCCGAATTTTTATTTATTTATTTTTTTTATTCGTGTAATTTAAGGAGCATTTTTAAAAGTAAATTATTTTTTGTTTGCCTATAATTGTAATGAAGCATATTCTTTATAGGATTTTGCAAACAGCAAAAAACTAAACAGAACTAAAAGAAAAACTATTTGTAAAATTATTGATTTACAAAAATGAATTTGTCTTTCTTATTCGACAATTCTCATTCTAGCATTAGTTTCCACACAGTCCCCTACGGCTATGCAGAGTAAACCAGTAACCACATAACCCCTACGGCTATGAATATTTAGTTAAAATGAGAAAAAAGGTCAAAAATGAATTTATTTACATACCTCGTCTTTTGGAAAATTTTTCATTCAAATGGATTACATTTTTATGAAATCTATCATTCTGTTTCTTGGAAATGCTTAGCCTTTGAAACGTTTTTCGCCCTTATTCTGGAGCTCATCAGAAAGGCACAAAGCCACTCACACAATGTGTCATGCAAAAGCCAAGACAATTACCAAGTTTTTTGACATTTATGTTTGACATTGACTCGATGAAGAAACAGATTTTCACCTATACATGTTTAAAAGTGAATTATTTTTTGTTTACTTAATTGTAATGAAACATATTCTTTATAGGATTTTACAAACAGCAGAAAAGCTATCTATGAGAATTAAAAAGAAAAACTATCTCTAAAATTATTGATTTTCAATCTTTGCATTCTTTCGATAACCTGAATTAATTAAGCTGGAGGCAGATAGGCTTTCCATTTAGAATTAATTACGTGACGTCAGTCAGTTTACTTAACAGTCAAAATTAAACAATAATTGACTTGGAAATAAAAAAAGTTCAATTTTAGACAAATTTGATTCATGAACAGTTCAATAAATAATAATTTACATGCTATAGATAAGTAAATCATAGTTTGCTCAACATATAACATGATTAATTCTAAATGGAACGACTGTCTTCCTTCAGATTAATTAACTCCGAAAATAAACTTATGACTAATTGGAATTTTAAAAAGGAAAATTTTATTTTCTGATCTTATTGAAATTCGGTATTGGTGAGTTTTTGATAACAAAGAATAAGATTATGATATTGTTTTACAGTTAAAACATTGCCTAATATCTTTTCTGGAAAATTAGGTACATTCTTCTTTATAACGATGAACGCTACTGGTGAATTTTTCAATATTTTACATTGACATAATCTCTGATGGGTAAATACCTTCCACCCATTTTTTTTTAAATCGCGCTGTTAATAAGGGAGCTGTGATATGGAAGTCATGAACAGTGAGACATACTGTAGAAATCTAGGGGTGTCAGATCTGAACACCTAGCGGGTCAAAGTATAGGTCCTCCCTTTCCAATGCAGCGATTGGGAAAATGCTGATTAAGCCACTCTCTAATATAGTGTGGTGGACAACCATCATGTTAAAATTTTATTTGGTGGTCTGCTAAAGGGATTTTATCAAATAATTTAAAGATATGCCGATTTAGAAAATCTTCATATGAAGCCGCGATAAAACACATCTGCAAGGGTTAGAAGGACGGAAATGCGGAAGAGGGCTTACGCTTGTATTCAAAATAGGTGTGATTACTTTGAGCATCAACTGTAAATGCTGATTAATAAAAACAAAAGAGTAGTTAAAGTTTACTATGTTGTTTTACTTCATAAACGATAATTCGAAAGATTGCACAGTTTTTTTAATGTTACATATACCTCCATGATAGCTTTTCAGAGACATTTTTAATATCACGAAATGTGTCATCAAATTTTGGAAACAGATCGTCATGAAATTGTGTGTTGCTGCTTAATTTTTGAATTTCGCAAACTTTCTTGTCCTGTGAGAATTTTAATTCTAAGCCTATTGCTGTTATTTTGAGGAGAAAGAGTTCGGTTGACAACGGAGGTAGGCGCGTTTAAGTGGCTCCTGCGAAATTTCGGTTAAAACTGTGAGAAATCGTGTGAAATTGTGTTGAATTAAAGCGTGGAAAACTCTACATTAGTTGATATAAATTATCATATAGCTATTTCATATAGCCGATATTTGATATTTGATTATAACATCACTAAAAGAGTATATAAACAATGGACTAATACATTTAAGATTTTTTAAATATTTTAATTATATGAACCCATTGGTAAGTTCTTAATAACACCAAAATAATTATTACCTCAATTTTTTAATACCTGGATTAGACAAAAAATTACATAAATTGGTGGTCGTGACGTCATTATCCCCGGTAATTCTACCTGCATTAAATTGCGGTTTAATTACAATCTCCTGTAATAAACATAATCTCTATGAAGTTTTTATGCATTTACTTTCTATTGATATCAAAATAATTTACAAATAAGGCAAATAATTGGGTTTTAAATTATTAAATTTTTATTTTTATTACTTTAATATAACCTTACATTTTATGTTTTTGTTGTTCTCCCGATATTAACTGTTTTCAACCATTGATTTCGGCGATTTTCTTCTCTAGGGACGGACAAAAATAACTTTGACGAACTAGTTGAAGTGTTTAAACGACATGGCACAAAACATGATTTTGTTTCCACATTTTGAAATTTGAATTGAATTAACACAGGCCCAAAGTTAGTGTATTTTAACACGAAAAAAATCGAAAAATATTACTGATTATCATAACCTCGTTAACACTGACAGCTGTCAAGTGACATTGAATTAAACTCTGAGAGACTTATTATAAATCTCTGGTTGAACCACTGAACAATTAAACTAAAATACAAATTTAGGCATCAGGACAATAATGCACTGTTGCCGGCTTCATATCGTGACGTCACGGGCAAATTGACGTCAGAGTGGAAAGTTTTTCAGATTTGTTATTTTTTTCCGGCTAAACGGTAAAGAAAAAAAATTCGAAAAAAATTCCATAAGTCTCTTTTATCAAATGCTATCTGGTAATGTAGTTAATGGGAATTGGTGTATTAGTCCATTGTAAAAGGGATACAAACATCTGGCAACATAATATAACTCTACTAAAGGAATGTAAACACGTGTAATCGGACCGACCCAGTGCTAGGTATCAAGTGGTTCATGGTTCATGTCATAAACTCATAAATTACCCTGCAACAACAAAGCATAGGTGCGCACCAGTGACAGATATATGAACTAAAGTGTAAGAAATCAACCTAAGAAGGGAGGATAAGTCAGCCATCACAAACCAGGCGATTACAGATAGCTCGGATATATTACTTTAATCTATTAAAGTAATTTATTAACTCAAAACTAATCTTAAACATCCAGATTAGATGCCCGGAAGCGGCAGTAATGCCTACCTGATGCTGGCAAATCAATCAATCAATCAAAGTTATTGTTGTTATTTTGATGGAATCGTCAAGATCTGTAAAGTATACGAATGAAACGAAAAGTTTTGAAGTTAAAACGGAAATAAGTTTATTCATAATAACACACACAAAAATTGAAATATGGGGCCGTCCATAAAATACGTATGCAAAATGAGGGAAGAGGCAGGCAATTGCCTGACTTTTGGATGATGCATATCTGGGTTCATAGTAGAGAAAATTGCCTCTACTCTACCGTGTTTAAAGGAATACGTCAAATTACTAGTAACCCTGTATACTGACCATTATAATTATGGCCAATGATGATTTTTTTCCTCCGCCTCCGCCATGAAGTCTACATATTCTTCTATCTAAAATAAATCATGTGATAACTATAATTTGTCACTGTTTGATTGTCAACAACAAATGTTTTAAAAATAAAAGATAATGTTATTTAATAATGTTATCTTACTTATCTCGTGATTTTTTAATACCTTAGCATTCAATGTCTTTCAAATAACAATAATAATTGCGTTTTAAAAAACAAATTTCAAATACTTCAGTAAATATACAGATCAATGTCATACACATGATACGTAGTAGGAAGAAATAATCATTTATCTATAAAACAAAGGAACATTTACTTTGTATGCTTATCTTATTTTACGATCAATGTATGTCGAGAAAGAAAAAAAGGCGAATTTAATTTTTAGAAAAATGTGATAAATTGAATTGTTTCAAAATAATATTTCATTGAATCAGCCGAAACGTGAGTAGACGCCTCCTCCTATGATTTTTAGCCGACTTTAAAACAAAAACCGCTGCTTAAGGAATCACATCCAGATTTCCATCCAAGTCTCTTTAAAGGAAAACATCTTGACTATATTTGCACTCTAGTATGTGGAAATAATTGGTCACAGAATTTTAATAATACTTGAGGCAGATGTCATAAACAAATATAATCTAGTTCCAAATATCGCTTTGGTATATACGTATACCAAATATCAAGTTAATAGTTCAATTCTATTTTATCAACCACTTTAATAATGGGGTGGAGGGTGGTTGAGGGATGGAGAATATTATAAAAAAATTTGAGGCCTTGGCTTCTAATATATACACCACATCTCAAGTTTCTGTGCTCTTAGCAACTTGCTTTACTCATTTTCCCCTATGTACCTCTACTTACCCCCCAGCTCTTCAACGGAATCATCTTAAAATATAATCTAGTTCCATATGTAGTTATTATATATACATGTACCAAATTTCAAGTGAATATCTTTATTGTGTTTTATCAGCCCCTTTAATAATGGAGTGGTGGTGGTGGGGGAGTTAAAAAATATTACAAAAATATTTTAAGCCTTGGCTTAACCGAATTCCATGCTTCTGTACTCTTACCAGCTTCCTTTACCTATTTTCCAATATTTACCCCTATTTAACCCCAACCCTTCAACGGAATCATCTCAAAATATGATCTAGTTCCAGGTGACGTTATAATATATGAGTATATCAAATTTCAAGTAAATATATCAGTTTGGTTTTATCAACCCCTTTAATAATGAAGTGGGGGGGGGGGGTTATGGAAATATTATAAAAAGTCTAAGGCCTTGACTCCTAGCATAAAAACAGAATCCCAAAATTTTGTACTCTTACCAGCTTGCTTTACTTATTTTACCCTATTTACCCCTATTTACCCCCAACCCTTCACCAGATAAATTTAAAAAACAATCCAGTTTCAGATGTCGTTATAGTACATACGCGTATAAAATTTCGTGCGGACAAAAAAAAATTACAGACCGATAGACAGACCGACAGAAAAAACATTTTCGCTAAAATTTAAAATTTCGACGTTTCATGACATTCTAAACCCATTTCAACAAAAAAAAAAAAAATTGATTTTTTTTTGCGATTACTATACTTCCAAACCACTACGTAGATATGTGGAAGTAAAATTTAATTTAATTCGACCAATTTGTATCTTTGCATGCATATTCAATTATTACTTTGGAGTGCAATTCCTATGACATCTTTTATAAACTATAAAGCGTAGTTCGTTGGTAATACATTCGTCAAGTTACAGTCTAGTATAAGATGAGCAAAATTCAGAATTTGTCAAATTCGTTAATCATAACAGAAAACGATTTTGCTGAAATGTCATTAAAATTGGTAGTTAGGTATTTTGGAATTAGCTGACATTGAATTCGACATCAGAAGCTAAAAATTCAGAATGGCGAACGAATGATAGAGTAAAAATTAAAAACAAGAATTCTTTTATTTATATTGTGCTTGGTGGAAATAGGGCAGTGCAAATAAGGCTCTATGGAATGACTGCTCTCATCGAGGCTATATATGTGGCACATGAGGTACGAAGGTACAAAATAGAGTACTGTATACTAGTTTTCCTACCTTAGTTGGTCTTGCTTCTCATATAATAACATTCTTTATGCCACTCTACGCTGATGAGGAGCAACAACTCAGAAGCACGCGTGCATAGCTGCTCTCTTGTTTCTTATTGGGAGGAATAGCACTAATTCTTGTTTTAAACTTTTATCGGGGCCCGTCAACTCTTTCATTCATATATTTATACATTGAAACCATGACAAAACATACGCCGGGTCTATGTTGGGTCAGGGGAACACCAGATTGCCATTGCACATTCCTAATAGTATTCCTCCTGAGATAATCGAGATAATTCATGGGAAACAAATTTTATCTGAACAATTTAAAAAAGTTATATTTCAAGCACACAGGGAAGAGAACGGATAAATCTGCTGTAGATAAAAAACCATTGCCTAAGGAATCACTACTTTCAGATCCAGATTTTCCATCCAACTATCTTTAAAGGAAAACATCTTGACTATATTTGTACTCTAGCATGTGGAAAGAATTGGTCATAGAATTTTAATAATATTTGAGGTGGGTGTCATAAAAAAAATTGTGTAGTTCATTTCTAGCATACACTAGACAAATGGAGTTTCTGGACTCTTATTACCTTGCTCTACTTATTTTCCCCAATTTACAATACATGCGTGTACTAAATTTGAAGTGAATATCTTAATTTTATTTTATTAACCCCGTTAATGATGGAGTAGAGATGGTGAGGGTGTTGAAAAATATTATAAAGAAATCTGAGGCCTTGGTTTGTAGTATATACACCAAATCTCAAGTTTCTGTGCTCTTACCAGCTTGCTATACTCATTTTCCTCTATTCACTTCTACTTACCCCCCCCCCTACTCCTTCAACGGAAACATCTCAAAATATAATCCGGTTTCAGATGTCCTTATGATACATACTTGTGCCAAATTTCAAAAGAATATCTCAATTTAACTTTGTCAGCCCTTTTAATAATAGAGTGGGAGTGGTGGAGGGGATGAAAAATGTTATCAAAAATCTGAGACCCTCGCTTCTAGTATATACAACAAATCCCAAGTGTCTGTACTCTTACCACCTTGCTTTACTTGTGTTCTCTTATTGACGTGGGTGGTGAGGGGACTAGAAAAATATTATAAAAAATATTGACCTGCTTCTAGTATGTACACTAAATCCCAAGTTTCTGTACTCTTACCAACTTGCTTTACTTTTTTTCCCTATTTACTCCTATTTAACCACCAACTCTTCAACGGCATAATCGCAAAATATAATCTAATTCCAGATATGTGTACCTAATTTCAAGTGAATATCTCAATTTTATTTTATTCGTCCCTTTAATAATGGAGGGATTGAAAAATGTGATCAGAAAATGTTAGGAGTTCGCTTCTACTATATACAAAAAATCCCAAGCTGTTGTACTCTTACCAGCTTGATTTACATATTTTCTCATATTTATCCCCCTAACCCTTCACTGGATATGTTTAAAAAACAATTCAGTTCCAGACAGACAGAATATTTTTTTCGCCCAAATTTAAAATCTCGACTTTTAAACCTATTTCAATAAGAAATATTTTTGATTTTTTTTTATTACTATACTTCCACTCCACTACGTAGATGTGGAAGTAATTACAAATCTAAAGGCATCTCCACATAATGACCCATCACGATGAGCCATTACGATGGGCCATTGTATAGAGGACGCAATGGCCTAGGATGTCGTATGGCTGATGGTTTATTACCGCCGACAATGGTCCATGTATCGGGTTTTTAAGCATCCGTCAAAGAAATGACACGATGGTTCATCAGAAGCTGCAACCATTTCAGTGTTCAGGTCCATCCTCGAATACCGCGATATTCATGAGTCCACCATGTGGACGATAGCTATGGATCATAATGGCAGCCCATGAAAATTGTCGATGATTAGCCATCTTGATGGCTCATCGTGATGGGCCATTGTGTAGAGGGGCCTTAAAGCGTAACCACTTTGTTTGAAACGTTTTGATAATATGACGATTAAAGTAAAAAGTTATACTTCCGTTGATGTTATTTATATTAGTAAAATATATCGATCGATAATGATAGGAAATAACATTACAGAAGATTTCTATTCTATTAAATTATTAATATTTTTTTGTACTGGTAAATTTTGTTATAACCAACAGGGATCTTTCTCTAGCTAATACTAATTTACTGTCAAAATTTCAACACAATCGAACCTTTCTTTAGTTATCGTGCTTACAATTAAACGAACAGACAGACGGATAGTTCGGCAGAATTCAGCCACCAACATAGTGATATGATATGAAATATTTTTCTCTACGAGCGATATTACCTGTTTTAGAAATGTGCCAATCAAATGCAATATACTCATCGTTTTATATTTGGGAAGAGTATAAATATTGACTGCGTACATAAACGTGAATTGAGCCGTATTTGAGCAAAATTTTTAAATAAATAGGTCTTCGCGGGCTTGCCTTGTTTTGGTTAATAAATATTCAAGTTGTGCACGTACCAAAAACTAATTAAGATGACAAATATTACATACAATTTATACCAGATAAGCTCTTAACTTAAATAAATTTCCCTAGCATAAAGGCAATTTCTCATTTACAAAATTTAATCCAGCACAGTAAATAACAAAATTATGCACTTAACACGCATTAAAATATATGCCCATATCATTCGCAGCTAGTGTGTAGGTAGGCCTAAAGGAACGGAAGAGATAAACAAACGTTCATTGCAGTTGACGTAACAGTGCTGAAATAAGGAAGGTTCTCTAGCATTGGGTAAGGCTTTCTCCAAGCGTTTCAACCCGGTAGTAAAAAATGACTATAAGGAAGCCTATTATCACGTGTACACACTGATTATGATTCATTAAAACTTGATTTGACTATTTAAGTATTCACCATTTAACGGGTATAATAAATTTTTCACCACTCGGCACGGTAATGAGTGGAATGCCGAATATAATATTTAACATTGTAACATTGTAATTATACAGTGGTGTATTTGACGGGGTTCGGGGGTCTAGACTCCTCCCGGGACACAATTTTTGAACATTGAACGTTGATATTTACTGGAATAATTAGAAAGAGTAGGAAATAAAAATGGCAGCTGTTCATTTGTTTAACACGTATAAATCTTACTAAAGAAAAACGATTTCTGTGGTCTACATGTGCAACCCTTATACCGAATATTACAATACCTACAATAATACTTCATTACATGAGCAGATTGGAAACAGAGATAAGGGGAAAATGCAAGTACTTCCCTAGTGTATGGTTGAGATATGCCCGCTTAAAGTTGGTCGCAACATATCATAATAACTTAATAATAGTAATAATAAATCTTCTTTATTTGAAAAAAGCATGCATGGCGATATTTAGCTATATATATTAAACTTTAGTTTTAATGCGTATCACCAAATATAGAAATTGATTTTACAAATCATGTTAAAGAAACACTTAACTTATAAACTATAAAACTAATCCTACTGGTTTTTCCTAGTAAAAGTTAATCGTTTTTGTTATTTTGTTAATCTGTATACCGAATGGTCCGGCAATATTTCTATCTGGGATCATTTTTAAACAGAAAAATTTGAATATTTTAAAATTTAGTTTCGGTAGATTAATGCAGAATGTAGAGTGGCAATGGATCCCCAGTAACCTATTAGAAATGAAGAACCGAGTTAAATGTTGTCGTGTATATACGTATTGTAAGATGCTCCCTAAAAAGCGTTATAAAAGCGATAAAAACCCCGTTAATCTCGAGAAAACTTAAGCCGCCGGTATATTAAGAAATTCTGCGTGATATGAAGCGCCTCAGTAGAAAAACAAAATTCATATGGAACTAATAATTTCAACGTTTTCTAATAGTATTAAATCAAATAAAGCAAGCAAGCGCAAGTGCAGTGCAGAGTCTCTATGTGCACCCTAGACGACCCAACAAGATTCTTCTTAAGTGGTTTATGAGCAATAAATAGTCAGTGTCAAAATGAGACACATGTGTTTATAAAACAATATAGACATACTTGCTGTGTTATGACCTAAAGTAATTGTATACAGTGGAAAGTTTTTAAATAGACAAAATCAACCCAAGAAAGAAACGGAAAGAAAATAAAATGAAACAGCAAACACAAGACGCTGCAGAAAGAAAGATAAGCTATAAATTAATTTATTTTATTTTAGCTGATTTCTTTGATTTTATTCTATTCTATCTGATTACTTTAACAACTTTACCAACTTAATTTCTGTCAAATCAATTCATTGATTCAAAACATAGTATTTTCTTATTAATCTCAAAAATAAACCTGTGCTAAACAGAAAAAATAAAGAAATATGTGGAATTGGAAAGCAACTCGTTAGTGTTTATTAGTTTATTTCTTTATCAAAATTGAAAAAAAATATAAGTTGAAAAATTGAAAAGGTATTAAACATAGGTAATGAAATTAAAAAATGCCCGAAATTGGAAAGTGGAAGTTGAAACTAATTACTACAAAAACAAACCAATGTACGGGGTGTACAAAATATTCTCTCGGGCCTCTTTCTCATAACACGTCGTAAAAAGCTTTTTACCGCGAGACAGGGCTCTTCCTTACACTTCCACCGTAAATGGATATTTACCTGTGGAACGGTTATTAAATTAAAGCTCCGTGCGGCGAGCTAATGTATATATATCTTGGCAGACAAACGAGGTGGACGCACTGATGCCGGACGTTGAAATGAAAACAGCGGGCAGGAGAAGGTGCACACTGCTAGATTCAGAAACAAAAGAAACATAAAACTTAGAAAAAGAATAAATAAAGAGATGATGACAGCTGGAAACTTAAAAGAAACATGGAAACTAAAAAAACATCTCGCAGACACATACACTTTCCGTCTGATGATGACAGAATTTAATTGAAGAGAAGCATGGAAATTTAAAAAAAGCATCTCACAAATATCTACACTTCCCACCCTGTATTTCTACCACTTGCGTCATGTGGCTGTCGCTGCTGGCAACAAGCATGTCCAATGTTCGGCGGTATATAAAAGCATCCGAGGCTCGTTACGGCACGCGGTTTTATCGTCCGTTGGGGGTCGAGTGAAGTCGTCCAGTCGGCAGCAATGCTCACCTTACGCTGGCAAATCAATCAATCAATCAATCCCAGTAACCTATTAGAAATGAGTTATTTGACATTTAAAAAAAATCGGTAAAGGTATTTACACAGAACTTCCCTCTTTATTTGTGCATGGCGATCACTCTAAAAAATTATTAATTACGAAATGACACTGAGAATAATAATCGGAATGTAGCTATTACTATTATTACAAAGAAAATCTGATAACTTTTGGTCAAAAAAATATACAGAGTGGTCATCCGACAGCAAAAATTCAATACTAAATAACAGGTGTCAAATACGGAAGACTTGCGCAAATACCTTTACAAATGTCAACCATGGTTGAACTATTTCTTGGATGACCACCCTGTACATTTTTCAATAAAACTATAATAGGTGCATATGCCAAATATTAATGCCATCTGTCACATTCACGTAGTGAAGTGGAAGTATAGTAGTGGTTACAAAATTTCATTTTTTTTAATAGGTTTAGATGTTATGAAACGTGGAAACTTTAAATTTGAGCAAACAAATTTTTTTTTCATGTATTCTAGTGGTAAAACAATTCTTCGTCATCTGTTCTATAGTAGTGGTAAAAATATTTTCAACAATTTTTTTTAAATTAATTTTTAATTTCATTTTTTTTTTTTTTAATATGTCTAGAATGTCATGAAACGAGGAAATTTTAAATTTGAGCAAAAACAGTTTTTTTCCGTCATCTATTTAGTATTTTATAGTGGGCAAAAATTTACAATTTTTTAATTTTTTTTATTTCCAAAAGTTCTTGGAATGGGCTTAGAATGTCATGAAATGTGAAAATTTTAAATTTGAGCGAAAAAATTTTTTTTACATCAATTCTATAGTATTTTTAAAAGTAAACTATTTGTTTGCTTGTAATTGTAATGATTCATATTCTTTATAGGATTTTGCAAAAAGCAGAAAAAGAACTGTCTATAAGAACTAAAAAGAAAAATTGTAAAAAATATTAATGAAATATTTGCATTCTTTCGATACCCTGAATTCTGGTTATGCTAGCAATTAAAATCCTAAAATGAATTTGTCTGTTTTATTTGACAATTCTCATTGTAACAAGCACCTACATACTCCCACGGTCATGAAGATTAAGTTAAAAATGTGGACAACAGTATAAACTGAATTTATTTACCTACCTTGTCTTAAACATTTTTTCATTCTAATAGATTGAGGTTATCTATAATTCTGTTTCTTGGAAATGCTTAGCCTTTGAAACGTTTTTCGCCCTCATTCTGGAGCTCATCAGAAAGACACAAAGCTCAAAGATGTTCCATGCAAGAAACCAAGACAAATTCCATAAATATAAAATATTTTGACATTATATTTGACATTGAAAGAACAGAAAAGATTAGATTCTTTAAAAAAAAAACCTATTTTTGTTTTCTGAAATATGCTGAGAATGTTATGAAACGTGGAAATTTTAAATTTGAGCAAAAATATTTTCCATCTATTCTATAGTAGTGGTAAAAAAAGTTAGATTTTTTCAAAAAAAAATTCAAAATTCCTTTTTTCCTGAAATGGGTTTAGAATGCCATGAAACGCGGAAATTTTAAATTTGAGCAAAAAAAAATCCATCTATATATACTAGTGGTAAGAAATTTTTCCAAATATTGGTAAAAAATGTTCAAAAATTTTTTTTCTGAAGTAGGTTTAGAATGCCACGAAACGTGGAAATTTTAAATTTTAGCAAAACAAAAATTATCTTTATTATCTCTAGTGGTAAAAAAATGTTTCCAAGATGGTAGAAAAAGTTCAGTGTTCAAGGTTTTTTTCTGAAATAGGTTTAAAATGTCATGAAACGTGGAAATTTCAAATTTGAGCAAAAGAAATTTTTTCCCGTCTATACTACTGGTAAAAAATGTTTCCAAAATGTTGCTAAAAAAATGTTCAAACATTTTTTTTTTCTAAAATAGGTTTAGAATGTTATGAAACACGGAAATTTTAAATTTGGGCAAAAGAATGTTTTTTTCATCTATTCTACTGGTAATTTTTTTTTCTAATATGTTGGTAAACAAATGTTCAAAATGTTTTTTCCTGCAATAGGTTTAGAATGCCATGAAACGTGGAAATTTTAAGTTTGAGCAAGAATTTTTTTTCATTGTTTATTCCCTTTAGACGATCCACCCTGTATATTTTCCAGCGAAAGCTTAGTCATCTCTTCGCTGACACTAGCGTCAGCTACCTACCAAATTTGACTGTTCTCCGTCAAGTAGTCTTTTAGTTAATGCGCCAACAGACGGATAGACAGACAGACAGATAAACAGACCAACAGACAAACAAACAGACAGACTGACGGACTTGAAAAACCTATGTTTTAGTAATCTACATAATCTGAAACATGAATATCCGAAAAAATTTCGGAGGGTGATTTTTTCTCGAATACCATACTTCCTTCGGTATGCGAGGGAAGTAAAAAACAAAAATAATTTAGGTAATAAGACACGCAGAATGCGAAAAAGTGTTATTTTCTTTCTTTTAAATCAATGTTCAAAATTTACATTATGTTCTTCTTTTCAATATTGCATCGATTATATTAATTTTCATATATACTAAAATAATTATAATTAAAAGTAACACATGAATATTATTAGTATATAATTATAATAATTTAGCAAATTATTAATTAATTTTTATAATTTAATTAGCAATAATTTACAGGCAGATGTGATACACTCGATCAATATGCTTTGATTTTATTACATATCGTCTAATGAAACTTAAAAATAATCCAATAGCAACATATGTTTTAAACAATTTACTCAAAAATACAGTTTAGATAAAGCGGAGTCAACGTTCGGTGTATTTTATTAAATATTCCTGTTTTCTATCAAGGAGCACGCGATTATGGGAAACTTTATGTTGACATTTTTTGATAAACTACAAGGCAAATATTATTTTAACAGAAGCTGGGATAAAATATGAAATATGAATAGCTAGAATATTACCCTTACCTAATATACTGTTAACGTTACAAAAACGATTCAATCTAAAAGAATCTTTATTACCCAATAAAATAGTCGAGTTAATAAAGACAAAAATCGTGAAAACTTCTTAATTCTCAGCAACAGCTCCGATTTTGATCAATTTTTTAAAATGCGTGTTTGTTTATATTATCCAAAATCAGAAACATCAAAAGTGGCGCAAATAATTGTTAACATTGTTTCGAGATGAATAACACTCCTCCTCGGGGGGTGGAAATTAGTAAACTCGAAATAACCACAGATCGATAGGGGAATGAATTCTAAGCAAAAAACTTATATTTCAAGTTTAAATAACGGAAGAAAGACGAATTTTTGGTAGAAAACTTGTCAAACCTTCTCTAAGGTACTTGTAAAGAACTTTATAATGAGCTTAAGTAGAAGTCGTTAGCATAAAAACTTACGGAGTTATGATGAAAATAAAACGGTTGTCTGGTTTTTTCGGAGAAAAAATCAGCAATGAAACCAGTAGCTTAACTGCAAGCATTGAAATTAAACGTAATCCATTTACAATTTACTTTATTTTGGTACTATTAAGCTATTTCGTGCTATTGCAAAATTATCTCGGTATTTTCAATGCTCTAGTAGGTGTATTGTAGGTGATAATACACAACATTTATTGGGAAATTTTCCAATTTTCTCTTCACTCACCGTTTGGACAAGGCGGAAAATGTCCGTTCAAATTTTTATAGAGTCCATGCGTCCTACTTCAACACAAAAACCATTTAATGGACGTGTCGCGATAAAAATTTAGCCCGATTTTTCGCATGTTCATTATTGTTTTTCGATCGTTTAGTAACCCTGAAAACTTCCGTCAAACGGGACTTTTTTCTTGATTTGGGTATAATTTATCCGAAAAAGATTCGAATTCTCCTGTCTCAATGAGGCTCAAAATCCTGGTCAAGAGCTCCGTACCATGAACAGAAGAAACAAAATACGTAGAAGAAGAACCACTCTAGAAGCAAATACACAGAGAAAAGGAGGACCAACACTCCATATGACGACACAATGTGGCAGCGCATCTCACAAATACCTACACTTTCCATTCTATATTGCTGTAATGTGATTCTCGCTGCTAACATATGACCATAATTCAACCGAGCGCAGGTGTAGCCCTAGAAATAAACTGAAAATAAATTTAATTTTGAACCTTAACGCAAATTATTATTAATGGTAGTAAATATTTATGAAAGTGTTAAGTTTTGGAATTAAAATGGTTAATTTGTGGTTTTAAAGTTTAATATATGTGGGGAATTTATGAGCTCTCGAGAATATCTTTTTTATGGATCATAAGTACTTACTTATTTCATAATTTAATATACTAAATGATGAATTTGAGATTACATGCATAATATTCCTGTCTATAACATGTAAAGATCCATATATACACTGTACAGTATGCATTTATAATATAGAGTAAAACAACTAACCATTATACTCGTCGCCGATTTACTACACTATTTATATAATTGTTGAACATTCTACACGATACTCTTCGCACCTTTTTGTAAATAATATTAGTTTTAGACATTTTTTGTTTAAATACAAAACGGATTTTTTATATATTTTTTTATTTAAATAATTAATAACTTTTTTATTTATCGATTTATTTTGTTCAATATAACCGAATTTTTTGTTCTTTAGTTAACGTGACGGACGGACGGACATACATAGACAGACAGATAGACAGACGGACGGACGGACGGACATTTTGAAAGTTGTTCAGAATTTGATCACCAACACAGTGATATGATATTTTTTTTCTACGTGCAATATTACCCGTTTTAGAAATGTGCCGATCAAATGCAATATACTGTTCGTTTTGTATTTGCGAAAAGTATAACAACGGCAAGATCAACTGGGTATGTTCTATTTTATTTTCTAACCATTATACTCTTCGCCGATTCTGTACTTTATCTATAATTGTTGCACATTCTATAGAATACTTTTCGCAGTTTTTTGTCAGTAATATTAAGATGTCTATGAGTAAGGGTGAAGTTTTTACGGTTATATGATTAAGACCACTAAGTCCGCTAAGGGAATCAGATATAATAATATATTTCTGCCGGACTATATTGAGGTCGCAGTATTCCAAAGCTTTAAGAATGCCTGTAGCCTCTGCTGAAAAAATAGAAACTTGATTTGGGAGTATAAAAAGTGTAGTAAATCAGCGAAGAGAATAATGGTTAGCTCGTTTCTGTTATACTTAAAACTGCCTTAGTTCAGTCGGTAAAGCAAGAAATACACCGAGAGCTCTCAAAAAATATTATCTGAGATTTTCCTTTAATAATTGTTAGTGGGAGGATTAAACATTACAAAACCACAAAAATCAGTCCCTCCAAAAAACCACCCCTTCGGTGAAAAAGCCTTATTTTACTGATAACTCGTTGACCCCTGAAGTTATAAAAAAAATGCTCATTATAAAAAAGAAAGCTTGACTAATTGCCTAAAAAAAGTCCCTCTTGTAATTTTCTTGTAAATGCCATGGTTTTCGAGAAAATCGATATTGACAAAAATTGCGAAATATGTATTTTTAGTGCGAGCGAATTTTCGTCTATTTGAAATTGTTTGCACGCGGCCTGTAGAAAAAATTGAATTGCTCGAAAACCAAACAAGCTAGGAAGAGAAATCAAAATGAGTTTTAAAGGGGATATAAAATACTTTCTTGTGTTGCCATTTTTGATGGCTATTGATATTTATTAGTATATAAAAATAACAATATAATATAGTTATCTCTTGATTTTTTGGGCATCTAACTATTCATAGGCTCATAAAAAATAACTGACTTTAATATAAGTTATAAATGCATTATCTTTTTGTTCAAGGTAGTAGTTCAATGCAGAAAAAGTTAGGAATGAAAATATTCACATTTACAAATTTACCAGCAAGTTGAAATTAGCCAATAGAAGTTCCAAAAGAGGGCTGCATATTCAATATTTTTATGATATTTTTTTGTAGGCAATTTTTTAACTATTAATTGATTAGAGTCAATAGTTATATGATATATAAACGGAAAAAAAATCTGCTAAATTTTCAAGATGTTTGGGTCTCTTTTTTTATTTTTAGGGAGCAATAAAAAATTGGCCAAAATTTGGTTAACTTCAACATGCTTGTAAATTTGAAAATGTGAATATTTTCTTTCCTAGCGTTTTCTCCATTGAAATACTACCTTGAACTAACTGCATTTATAATTTATATTAAAGTCAGTTATTTTTTATGGGCCTGTGATTAGCTAAAAGTGCAAAAAATCTAGTAACTATATTATATTGTTATTCTTGTATACTAATAGATATCAATAGCCATCAAAAATGGAAACACAAAAGAGTATCTTATATCCCCTTTAAAACTCATTTTGATTTTTCTTCCTAGCTTGTTTGGTTTTCGAGCAATTCTTCAACTTTTTCTATATTCCGCACGCAAAAAATGTCAAATAAACGAAAACTGGTACGCATTAAAAGTATTTTTTTCAATATCGACTTTCTCGAGAATCATGACATATACAAGAAAATTACAAGAGGACTTTTTTTTAGGAAATTAGTCCAGCTTTCTTTCTTATGATGAGCATTTTTTTTATATCTTCAACTCTTAATGAGTTATCAGTAAAATAAGGCTTTTTTCACCGAAGGGGTGGTTTTTGGGGGGGGGGGGTTGCGCGGCACCCCCAGAACTGATTTTTGTGGTTTTATGGTATATAATTCCTCCACTAACAGTTACTGAAGGAAACTCTGAGATAACATTTTTTGTTATGGAAATCTTTATAAGTATTGGACTACTACCAGTATGTTAAACATTTTGTGTTGACTATAAGTAGTTTTAAGTATTTCATACATTTGGTGACTATTTCCTGCTAGCACCTGTTGGCTGTAAAAAGTTCTGTGTAGATGATTATATTGAACTTTTGCGAGGACAGAAGAAAATTGACGTACTTAGTCCGTACTGACGAAGGCCAATTGGCCAGAAACTGCATACAGAGAGTTAATATTCACCTCACGGGATACATTTTTTGAATCAGCTTGTTTTGTACTGCACATTTTCATATAACCTGCATTATTCGATATATTTAGCATCAACGTTTCATTATTTAAATGTGCTCTTACAGAACTACTAGAATACTTATTATTCTTATTTTTATAATAAGAATACTCAAACCTAAGGGTGTGGAAGAGAAATTTATTATGTTAGGAATTATATTCAATTCGCTCTTTGAACTTGTCAAGCAGAATGGTAGATTCTACAACCTTCAACGTCGTCGAACTAATGTGTAGTAATATAATTGGCATTCTTTCACAATAACGAATATTAAATACATACTACGTTAGAGTTAATGAACACTTACTAGGATATGAAACAACAGTTAAATACTAAAATCAATAAAACAAGAAATAAAATAAATATAAGTGGAAATGTTTGTAGTGATTTTTTTTTTTTCATATGACGTAAGTTTCTTTAATATTTTCCTGTGGATGTTCCATCGCCCATTCGATATATTCATTAAATTCTTGTATATTGTTAGATTAACTTGCGTATACAGTTTTGTGTTTCTTTTTGTGTCCCCACAAAAAATCATGTAGTGGATAGGTCGGGTAATAGTGTGGGCCATTGCACGAAACCGTTGGTACCAACCATTTTTCAAACTAATTATGCAGTGCCTTTTCTGCAATACGGTTATTAGGAGCTGAAGTCACCTGTTTTGGTGATATAGAACGTTGGTAATATTTCATGCACAATTTTGTATTGAAATCGGTAATTAATTTTATACAAATTTAGGTTATTTTTGATCAGGTACTCCCAAAAAGAGATAGTCCAATTAAATGTCTCTCAACCATATACTCGGATATTGGATGTATGCCCACTGTCTCTAAACTCATGGATTTCAGTAGTGTCTTCTCTACAATTTTTTCATTGCTATGATGGGCCCAGTAGTTGGTATTAAGTCTGTTTGGTAATCCACAACTTATATTTTCTCCCACACGTTTTCTTCATTTGTCAATTGAACTGGAATATGACATTTCAGGTTAGAACATGGCAACTTTCTTACCACATTTCGGGCTGGAAAGCGGTCATATGCCAACCTATGTTTTTTACTGATTTTCTTTTAGATTGTAGAACACATAAATGATAAAACATAGATAATATAATTATTTTTTAACACAAACCTCGATAGAAGCAGAGCAATTAATTCTACAAATACTAGCTGAACAAATAAACTAAATAAATATTTATCGATTGATTGATTTTCCATCGTAGGGTGAGCATTGCTGCCATCCATGAAGGTTCGTTCCAACACGTATCTTGGTCCTCCATCGAACACGGGCAAACCGCGTGCCAGAACCAAACTTCGGATGTATTATATACCGCCGGACCCACATTGGGGATGATTGTGAATAAAATAGTATACAAACCTTGGTGAAAAGTTTCATTGCTGTCTCGAGAATTGGTTGAGCTCTTGGCATAAGTTAGTCGCTTTGTCGAGAAATTACGTCGTCTGCGGTATTTTTTTACGATTATTTTACCTCATAAAATACAAGCAAAGAAAAATTGCTAAAATTTAGTAGTTAAACGAGTAGTACTCAGAACAATAGGGTTACCACGTTTCATCCCATCGTAATCGTCTGGCAGCCCTATATAAAATACCTATATTTTTTCAAATTCTATATTTTTGCTATAACATTTATACCATTTTCAGAAGAAATGTAGGAATATTTTTTTGTAGATAATTAAATTCTCCTCAGAAAAGGTATCTTGCCGTTTTCTAAAACGTCAAGTATTTTCAAGGGTTTAAATTTAAAAAAGTGGAAAATGATTTGCTTTTCTACAAATATGTGTTCCCACATTTTTCTTGATCATTGATTGACTGATTGATTTGCCGGCGTAAGATGGGCATTGCTGCCGATTCCGGGCGTCCATGGAGGTTCATTCTAACACGCAGCTTGGTTGTCCCTCGAACACGCCCAACGGACGGCCAAACCGCGTGCCGGAACCAAATCTCGAATGTTTTATATACCGCCGGACCAGCTTCATATGTTGGGTTGGACATTGGACATGCTTGTTGTCAGCAACGAGAGCCGCATGACGCACGGGGTGGGAAGGGAATACAGGATGGGTAGTTTAAGTGTTTGCGAGATGCTTCTTTTCAGTTTCCATGCTTTTTTTAAGTTTCCATCTATCGTCAGCTCCTTATTTTTCTCCTTCTAAGTTTTCTGTTTCTTCTATTTCTAAATCTGACAGCTCTCATTATTATTTTTTTATTAACCGTTCCACAGGTAAATATCCGTTTACAGTGGAGTTGCTGGGAAGGGCCCGATCTCACGGTAACAATATTTTTGCGCGTTATGAGAAAAAAGGTCTGAAGGGATAGTTTGCTTACCCTGTAGTTTGCTTACCCTGTGTAATGAACTGTCCTGTAACAAGGATTAATAAACCAATAAATAAATATCATTTCAATTTTAATTTCTAGTTTTTTAATTTAAATAAGACTTCATAAATGAGCTAAACTAAATTAAAATAGAGTAAACAAAAACTTATCTGTTTCATTCACATCTGGCTGGCTGTTGCTTATTTTATATCACCCACTTGAAGAAGGGACCGTATCCAGGTATAGATTTTACGGTCAAGCGGTACACTTTCTCGGGTTTTTATATACACTATTTTGTGTTGCTTTATTCAACCAACATAATTTAATCAAATATCAACTATATGAAACAGCCAGACTCGTGCTAATTTATTCAATTAATGCAGAATTGTTTACGCTTTAATTCAATACAATTTCGGCGTTTTGATGCCGCTTTATCTGGATTTATCTCGAGATCTTGTAGGAGCCATGAAACACGTGTCTGTCACCGAATTCGACACACTTTGACATCTCACATTTTTCTTTATCACTGCATATATAATACAGACTGTCTATTTTACGAGGGCCACACCAAATATCTCGCTTAATATCTATTGTAGAAGAATAAAGTTTTAGAAACAGTTATCCCATTTTTTGTGAGCTATATTTCAGTAAAAAGAAATTTGAAATCCATAGCCTACTTTATGAGATATATTACAAAAACTTGAAAAATAGAAAAACCACAAACGGTTATAACTTCCTTATTTGAGGAGATACGAAAAAAGTTAAAGGAATGAAAGTTAACGGCAAAGACAATAAGAATAATAACGTGTAACAAAAAAATCGAAAAATGCAGTTGGCTTTGACATACGCTATTGTGCAAAAATGAAAAATATATATTTTAAAGTAGGCCATGACGCCATTAATTCCGTTATTTTTTTCTCATTTCAACGATATAAAACATGTCACAGAAATTTTAACCGATAGTGTCAATATTTAATATTTTACGAATACCACAATTCATATAATTGAATCGTAACAATCAGCTGTGCCATAATTAGTGAAAAACAATGTATACAGTTATTAATAAATTTGACAGATTGTCACTGTTGTATGTTTTATGTTGCGTTGTCGAGTTCTAAGACAAATTTTATATCAGTAATTATGGTGTACACCAATAATAACAAATTCGATATGATTAGCATTTATTGACAGTGCAATTTTGACGCTGAGATGGCAGTCACGGTTTACGGAGATAGATTTCCAGATGCTCCGCAGCCAAATCGAACTATGTTTAGGAAGTTAGTTCAAAATCTAAAAACGCAGGGTTCATTTTCAAAAAAAGTAGTAAGGCGAGCGCATGTTGCGGATAATGTAAGAAAAGTGAATAGAGTAATGAATTATGTTAACCAAAATGAGGAAACCTCTTTGAGACAAATTCAGAGAAACTGTCGCATAAAAAAAGACAGTGCAAGGAAAATATTGAAAAAAAAAACGGATTTCGATGCTACAAAATGAGGAAAGTTCAACATTTAAATGAGGGAGATAAGCCAAGGAGAGTAAGATTTTGTAGATGGTTATTAAATAAGAAAAGGAATGACGCGCTGATATGTAGCAAAATTCTTTGGTCGGACGAATCAAATTTTTCTAATAATGGATTTTTCAATAGAAATATGCATTATAAGTGGACACGAGAAAATACACATTGGTGCAGAGAGACTGCTTTCCAAGAAAGATTTTCTACGAATGTTTGGTTGGGTCTTTTAGGGACTAAAGTAATTGGACCTTATTTTTATGATGGCAAATTAACCGCTCGTAGATACCTTAATTTCCTGCAAAACGAATTTCAAGATTTTCTTTATGAATTAACAGTGGCAGAAAGATTAAATTATTCATATTTTCAACAAGATGGGGCTCCACCTCACACTGCTGTAATATGTACAAATTATTTAAATCAAGTTATGCCAGATAGCTGGATAGGCACTTATGGACCCATTCGATGGCCAGCTCGATCACCAGATATTACTCCCTTGGATTTTTTCGTCTGGGGTTACATTAAAGACAAGGTATTTCAAACTGCCCCTGAAAATATTGAGGACATCAAAACCTGAATTCGAAACGCATGTGAGGCAATTACTCCTGAAATGCTCCAAAATGTAATGCGTGACGTGTCTCGTAGAGCACGTTTATGTGTCAGAATGCATGGTGCACAATTTAAGCATTTGTAGTTAGAAAAATAAGTACACACAATTTCTTTTCAATATAGTAGTAGGTAGTACTGTTATACATAGTTTTTCGTTTTTTTCTTTGGATGTTCGTTTTGTACTTGTATTTTTATTTATGAGATATTTATTGGTTTGTATTAAATTGTAATAAATAATTACGGAATTATAATTATTATAAAGTGAATTTTTACTATTATGGCACAGCTGATTGTTACGATTCAATTATATGAATTGTGGTATTCGTAAAATATTAAATATTGACACTATCGATTAAAATTTCTGTGACATGTTTTATATCGTTGGAATGAGAAAAAAATAACAGAATTAATGGCGTCATGGCCTACTTTGAGATATGTATTTTTCATTTTTGCACAATAGCGTATGTCAAAGCCAACTGCATTTTTCGATTTTTTTGTTACACGTTATTATTCTTATTGTCTTTGCGGTCAACTTTCATTCCTTTAACTTTTTTCGTATCTCCTCAAATAAGGAAGCTATAACCGTTTGTGGTTTTCCTATTTTTCAGGTTTTTGTAATATATCTCATAAAGTAGGCTATGGATATCAAATTTCTTTTTACTGAAATATAGCTCACAAAAAATGGGATAACTGTTTCTAAAACTTTATTCTTCTACAATAGATATTAAGCGAGATATTTGGTGTGGCCCTCGTAAAATAGACAGTCTGTATATTAAGATATTTGCAAAAAAATATAAAAAATCAAATATATTGAAAATCTGTAAAATACGGTTGCCTTGGATTGTGATCAAGTAAACATTTCTCTTTTATAGGGCTGCCAGATGATTGCCGCTGGATGTGACGACGCAACTCTATTCCTCAGAGTAGTACTCCTTTACCACTAAATTTTTGCAATTTTCTTTTCCTAATGTTTCATAACGTAGGATAATCATCAAAGAATATATCATAGATGGCTTAATTTCTTGACATAGCGAGTAATTTAGGCCCGGCAGCCTATCTACATGTAGATTTCATTTTCAATACACGTATATACCTACTTGTTCTTGATGGTGTAAGACTTTTTACGGTCGTCTCTTGGACTAGATATATCTCTTCAACTTACTCCTCCGTAAGGATTTAAAGTCTTTAAAATCGACAGCTACAAATTTTTTGTAATTACGCAAAGTCACTTATTTGGGCCTTGTATCAGTAATAATAATAATACATTCGATGAACCAAAAAGGAAATATTATTCTTTCTTGACGACTTTTTCAACATATCACAACCTTAAATTTCAACATATAAAATTTTAAACAATTTGTCATGTGAACCGGGTTGACAAAACTTGATTCAAATTTATCCTGATTAATTATACAGGGTGATTCACGTAGGTCATTAGAAGTTTTTCAACTTGCAGTTGGATTAGAAACTTGAAATTTGGTAAACAGCCATAATCGATCATGCCCGTTCTATCTAAAATATTTTCAGTCCTCCAACTATACAGGGTGTGCCAAAAATTGGTACCAATTTTAAATGGAAACCTATATTTTTCTTTACATGGTTCGATTGGTCTTCTAATTCTGAGTTTAGAGAACCTAAGTTATGTTAACTTATCTATTACAATTTTTGACAAATGTCCAATTTTTTGAAAAAAATTGCCGCTGTAGTAGTTTACGACCAAATTTGTATCTCGCAAACCTTTCAAAATTATGAAACCAAATTTGTGAAACAGTTAGCTGGAAGTCCAGGCTAACTTTTGATGTCCAATCGGTGGTCCCATTTTGTACCATATGGGCACAGTCGATTTTCAAATGTCGCAATCAAAAATTGTCAAAAAGTCATTTTTTTCAAATGGCACCTACTATTTTTTTTCACACCATTCGAAAGAAAATTGAATTTTAGGGTGAGTTACTTAAGCATTCCCTATACCTAACTTCACCCCATATCGAGTTATTCAATAAAAATCAAGAAATACCTTATCTTGCCGAGAGATTCCTTACTTCATCAAGTATGCCATGGAAACAAAAGACAG
The DNA here is from genome assembly GCA_963583905.1 of Stenurella melanura. Classification (NCBI taxonomy): domain Eukaryota; kingdom Metazoa; phylum Arthropoda; class Insecta; order Coleoptera; family Cerambycidae; genus Stenurella; species Stenurella melanura. Next base: position 58,269,616 of record OY757314.1, on the reverse strand, counting down.
TTGTAATAATTTTTAAAGAAAAATATGGATTCTTATTTAATTACACACAACACCAACAAATTATTATTAACGAACAAGAACAATGTTGACGAAATTCTGTCAGTGAAAACGGTGCACACATTAAGCATTTGTATTGAAATAATTATTTTGTTAATCTGTTTATTTGTTGTTATTTTTGTTGTTGTTATTATTTATTATTGCAATACGATTTCTGAATAAAAATTTAAATGAAATGATTGTTTCCAAAGCCTACTACCCTTGAGAAAAAAAAAACAATTTTTTTTTCAAAAAATGCCAATAACTCAAAAACGGCTGTAGATAGACATACAAAATGTTAATAAAAGTGGCCCTAAAATTCAATTTTGCATTTATTTCTGGCGTCAGAAATGGTAGGCGCAAAGATGTGCTACGCAATCTGTTGAAAGTAGAATAATAGAATATTTGAACAAAAATATGGTGGTCACATTGAACATTTACGTCAGAATTTCGTCAACATTGTTCTTGTTCGTTAATAATAATTTGTTGGTGTTGTGTGTAATTAAATAAGAATCCATATTTTTCTTTAAAAATTATTAGAACTGTCTTTTGTTTTCATGGCATACTTGATGAAGTAAGGAATCTCTCGGCAAGATAAGGTATTTCTTGATTTTTATTGAATAACTCGATATGGGGTGAAGTTAGGTATAGGGAATGCTTAAATAACTCACCCTAAAATTCAATTTTCTTTCGAATGGTATGAAAAAAAATAGTAGGTGCCATTTGAAAAAATTGACTTTTTGACAATTTTTGATTGCGACATTTGAAAATCGACTGCGCCCATATGGTACAAAATGGGAGCACCAATGGGACATCAAAAGTTAGCCTGGGCTTCCAGCTAACTGCTTCATAAATTTGGTTTCATAATTTTGAAAGGTTTGCGAGATACAAATTTGTTCGTAAACTACTACAGCGGCATTTTTTTTTTAAAATTGGTCATATGTCAAAAATTGTAATAGATAAGTTAACATAACTTAAGTTCTCTAAACTCAAAATTAGAAGACCAATCGAACCATGTAAAGAAAAATATAGGTTTCTATTTAAAATAAGAAAGTTGATACCAATTTTTGGCACACACTGTATAGTTGAAGGACTGAAAATATTTTAGATAGAACGGGCATGATCGATTATGGCTGCATACCAAATTTCAAGTTTATAATCCAACTGCAAATTGAAAAGCTTCTAATGAATGGCCTACGTGAATCAACCTGTATGCTTCAGTCAGCCAGATAATAAAAAGGCAACTATTGAAAGGTGATTTTACTGGTTTAATTCACAAAATTCATTGCACTCGTTTTATGGAATATTATGTTATTGATATATTGCAAAATCTTATTAAATCTGACATTTCACAAAATTCTGCGTGTTGCAAATATACGAAATAATTAATAACTGGGTTAGGAAATTCGAGGTTCCAATTCATTGATAAGTCTGTGTAATCGAATATGTTTGTATTAATATATCTGTTACTGGTAGTTACATCATTAGCATGCATATATAAATTTACAAAGCATGTTAAATGTTAATGAAATTAGAATTAAGTTCAAAAGTATCAGTTTCATGATATAAAAGATTACAGTTCTTTCGAAAAGTCTCACGTGAAATCAACATGTTAATTTAATTTTTCTTCTTATATAATAATGTAAGTGCAACAGCTTTACAATTAAAAACGTCGTTATTCTCGTTATTCTTTTCACATTTTTCTAAAAGAGGTTTCACTAAGTGCCACAGGAGTATAATATGTAGGTACAAAAGAATGTATGACTCCATAGACCTACTATGATGCTGTTCACCTTATGAAAATATGAAGAGTTTCCTATCGAAATATTTATAGACCAGTTCAAACTGTGTGTAATTGATCTGTTGTATAGAATAAATCATTGATTAACATTTCACAAAAAAATATTAATAGAGACATTCTATTTTTCAGTTATGAGATCGGTCTTCTGACAAAACTTTAATTAAAGTAATTAATTAATCACTTAAAATAATTTAATAAATATACAGCACCATCCAGCGCAATGCGAACACAGTGAACACTTTATGCGCGAGGGCGACGACATACCAATTAATGCTTGCGGATTATACGTCGAAAGGGAGGTGCAGACAGACAGGTAAAAGCGAAAGTCATAGAAAGCAGCTGGTTAGTGCCGGTCAGTTATTGGTGGTGATATGTACTACCGTTCTATCTGAATATAAAAATGCTTTAAGCATTTTGCCATATCGATTTGTTAAATAAAAATGTTGCAGTTTTTTACGAAACAAACAAGTAATTTCACAAACACAAAAGTTATTCTAGATAGATAAATGCTAGGTTTTAAGAAAGAAAACTGGAAATTAAATTTACATAGAAACTACTGAAACAAATTCTCCCTCCCCTTTCTTAAAAAAGACAGGATCCCAATCCATAGCTTCTCCTGATTTTGATGGCAGCAGAGACCATTTTCTCTAGCATTTCTCTGTCATCATCAAGGACAGATGACTCCTTATGACGTAGGAAATGCATCCGCATTGTTCAAATCTGTTCAAGGAATTTCAAAATATGCAAGTTTCAGAAATTAATTTATGTCAAAATTTAGGGGTAAATTTTAAAGGTGTTCGACTTCTTGCTTTCTAAACAGGATACAGGATTTTATATCAAAGATACTTACTTACTATTTATACTGTTCGAAACTTTTTTACAATTGATAAAGTAGTTTCCAAGTTATCAGCAAATAATCTTCAACATTTGACATTTAAAAATGAATAGCTCCGAAATAGGGTGCCCTAGGAAAATATTATACATAGTTTTGGTATTACAACGATACTCAAGTATTGCCCCATAGTCCAGAGATACGCTATATATACTAAATCCGAAGTTTCTGGACTCTCACTAGCTTGCCTTTTTTATTTACCCCTACTTACCCCCCAATCTTTAAACGGCATAAACCCGAAATATCTCTAGTTTCAGATCTCGTTATGTTATGGTTATGATACATACGTGTATTAAATTTCAAATCAATATCTTAAACCGTTTCTTAGTTTCATGACATTCTAAACCTACTTCAACAGGAAAAAACGAAAATCGTTTTACAATTATGACACCCCACTCCACTTTATGAAAGCGTAAACGGGCCACGACATTTTCTTTTACATTTTTCCGACTTCTAACTGAAAATTATAGACTCTGCCGCAGAGCATAGGGACGGGACACTTTTAACTTCAGAATGAGCGAATGGATTATATTTTGGTGTAGGGAGATGAGATAACATTTCCAATTATTTAATGTAAAGAGCCAAGATCGCCTACTTTCAGTTTAGACATGGCAATCTGTATATTTTTGCATATATGGATCCTGCCGAAAAAAATGCACATGGTTGAAGGTTGACCCTCAGATATTATTTCGATTGTAAAATTTTTTTTTTTTACTTTTCAGCTTTCATCATAGAAAATAATCAATTCGTCCAGTATTCTAAAGTGATTTTTTTCGAGATACTAATTTAATATAAATTTTCAAATATATAGAATGAAATTTTCACCTAATTGCTTTATTAACACGAGAAGTTTATGAACATGTATTTTGATACTGCAAACCACGCGGTAGGTAGGAGTTTTAGTGTGTTGTTCAGGGCACTTCCTCTGACAACTATACAAAAAACCGCTGCCTAAGGAATCACTACTTCCACATCTAGATTTTTCATCCCAGTCACTTTAAAGAAAATATTTTGACTATATTTGCACTCTAGTATATGAAAATTACTGGTCATAGTATTTTAATAATATTTAGGGCAGATGTCATAGAAAAATATTAGAAAGAAATCTGAGAACTTAGTTTTTAGCATATACACCAAATCCCAAGTTTATGTACTTTTACAGCATACTCTACTTCTTTATCCCTATTTACCTCTACTTACCCCCAATCCTTCAACGGAATCGTGTCAAAATATAATCTAATTTAAGATGTCGTTATAATACATACGTGTACCAAATTTCAAGTGAAAATCTCAATTTAATTATATCAACTCTTTTAAAAGGGGGGTGAGGGTGGTGGGCGCATGGAAAATCTTATAAAAAAATCTGAGGCCTTCGCTTCTAGTATGTACACCAAATCCCAAATTTCTGTACCTACTCTTACCAACTTGCTTTACTTATTTCCCCTTAATTACCCCTATTTAACCCCCAAGCCTTCAACGGAATCATCTCAAAATATAATCTAGTTCCAGATGTCGTTATAATACATACGCCTACCAAATTTCAAGTGATTATTTCAATTTTATTTTATCAACCCCTTTAATAATGGAGTAGGGATAGTGGGGGTTGAAAAATAACATAAATGATCCGAGACCTTGGCTTCTAGTACATACACCGAATTTCCAGTTTCTGTACTCTTACCAGATTGCTTTACTTATTTTCCCCTATTTACCCCTATTTAACCCCCAACCCTTCAACGGAATCATCTCAAAATATAATCTGGTTCCAGATGCCGTTATCATACATACGTGTACCAAATTTCAAATGAATACATCAATTTAATTTTATCAACTCCTTTAATACAAAAATATTATAAAAAAAAATAAGTCTTTAGCTTCTAGTACATACACTGAATTTTAAGTTTCCGTACTCATACCAGCTTGCTTTACCTATTTTCCCCTATTTAACCATATTTAACCATCCTTTCAACGGAAGCTTTTCAAAATATAATCTGGTTCCAGATGTCGTTATGAAACATACGTGTACCAAATTTCAAGTGAATTTTTTAATTTCATTTTATCAACCCCTTCAATAATGGAGTAGGGGTGGTGGGGGTTGAAAAATTTTGTAAGTAATCTGAGACCTTGGCTTCTAGTACATACACCGAATTTCAAAATTTTGTACTCTTACCAGCTTGCTTTACTTACTTTCCCCTATTTACCCCTATTTTACTCCCAACCCTTCAACGGAATCATCTCAAAATATTATCTAGTTCCGGATGTCGTTATAGTACATACGTGTACCAAATTTCAAATTAATATCTCAATTTCATTTTATCAACCCCTCTAATAATGGAGTAGGGGTGGTGGGGGTGTTGAGAAATATTTTTTTTAAATTTGACTCTTTAGCTTCTAGTACATGCACTGAATTTCAAGTTTCTGTACTCATACCAGCTTGCTTTACTTATTTTCCCCTATTTACCCCTATTTAACCCCCAACCCTTCAGCGGAATCATCTCAAAATGTAATCTAGTTCCAGATGTCGTTATAATACATACTTACGTGTACCAAATTTCAAATGAATATCTCAATTTTATTTTATCAACCCCTTTAATTGGGGTTGAAAAATATTATAAAAAAAATCTGAGGCCTTGGCTTGTAGTACATACATCAAATTTCAAGTTTTTGTACTCTTACCAGCTTGCTTTACATATTTACCCATATTTACCCCTATTTTTACCCCCCAACCTTTCACCGGATATCTTCAAAAAACAATCCAGTTCCAGATCTCATTATAATATATACGTGTACAAAATTTCAAGTCATTATCTTAAAGCGTTCCGGAGAAAGCGTGCGGACAAAAAATAAGTTACAGACAGGCAGACCGACAGACAGATAGACATTTTTTTTCTCTCAAATTTAAAATCTCGACGTTCTCGCCATTCTAAACCGATTTCAAGAAAAAAAAAATTTGAAATTTTTTTTACGATTACTATTATCCTTCCATTCCACTACGTGGATGTGGAAGTAATTGGCCACTACACGAATTATTTCTCCTATTTTTCCTTCGTAGGATTTGAGATATGATGTTATGTGTACCTAAAATTCATTTTCTTGTGCAGATGCGATTTTTCGATTTTGTGTTTTGTAAAGTAAGGAGGTATCATGTTTTACTGTTCAGGAGATTTATTAATACATTATCAAATATCATCATCATTAATTTTCACTTTATTTGTAATAATTAATGAAAGTCTAATAATATTTTCTGTCCATAGTTTATTCACAAAATTTATGTTTTCACAGACCATTTGTAATTGGTAATTTTATTTAGGCGTAAATAACCAATATTATAATTAAAAATTGAAAAACGGCGCATCAAACTAATTTTTTTTACTTGTCCTAAACAGGATGTTACCTCTTGGAAAATTGTTTTAAAAAATGGAAAAAGAATGCTGGTGAAACTCACGCATCTCAAAATTACTGTTACTTAGACATATTTGATACCTATATTCTACTCGAATTATACCGAATTTTACGAAAATACAAATTTATCACTCTGAAGGCGAGTTGTATCAAGACGGTTTAAACCAAGATCAGCTAGACCAACGATCAATATCCATGGCTACGATTGTTACAACAATAGTAACCATGAATTTTGATCTTGGATCAAGCTGATTTAGCATTAAACTTAGTTGATACATCTCGCCCTAAGTGACATCTCCGTTAGTCATTCCCGCTCAAAAAAAACAAACATAGCAGCCATTTCGTGACAACCATCCCTATTTTAGGCATTTGTCTTACCATATTCAAAAGTTGTAACAGATCCATCAGTCTTGACTTTGCTGTAACTTAATGAACCCAGGTGTTGACTTTTTAAAATCTTTAAGTTTTTTCGATTAATAAAAGCAGTCAAGAAAAATTTTGCAATGCTGTTATATAACTATAAAAAAATTTATGTATCAAATTCCACGTTCCTGTATTCACAGGAATTAATGTACATTTTGGTATTTGTGCATTTCATTAAAGTTCCTTCGAAAATTAATTTATTAATTTATTAATTAGTTTGCTAAACAATTACATATAGAGAAAGAATCACGTCAAAAGAAAGTAAATATTACTACTTGTAGCAGTAACTTTGCTTTCCTTTTCCCCGTTTCTGCTTATAATTACGTATCTGTAGTAACAATTACATAGTTATATAATATGAATTTTAGCCTGTGGTGTGAAATTGATTAAGGCAATGTTTATTGTTTATTGTTATATGCTTAGTTTCTATATGAAGTCCGGGTATTAAAATTATCAAATAAGTGTTAATTTTTCAAATTAAAACGTAATAATATATCCTGGAGAATGTATGTAGATAAACGAATTTATTTTATTTTAACTGATGAATATATCAAGAGAAGTTGTAAATTGATATATCAAGAAAAGTAAATATTTGTTTCTAAAAAACAGTTTGGCAGAGGAAGCTGTCGAGAGAAAATATGAAAAAAATGATAAAATATTGAGAAATGAGAGAGCTGTTTTGAGATCATTGTTTCTCTCGCACAAAAAATTATATAATAGGTACAATGTGATATTCTAGACAATATACCGAAGAATCTGCATATGAAACTATCACATATCCCTGAGACTAAGATGAAACGAGGGAGCTCATCTTACATCTATTTAAAAGTGCACAGTTCAACTTTTTCCCCGAAATCAATCTTTGCGAGGGTGTAAAGAGCTGCAAAAATTCCTTGCTGTATTTAATGGACCAATGTATAAATTTGTATTACAATAGCTTTATTTTCTTTTTATTGGGTAATAAGGTTGTGACAGATAATATTTAACAAGTCATGAAAGTTGAAAACATGTCTGACTCTAGCAGGCAAATTAAATGCATTGGATAAACCTTTGATTTTATACTACTTAAAATCAAAGGATAAACTGTTGAGAAATTTAAACTTCTGATTTTCAAGTACGTAAACAATGCTGACAAGTCAAAAGATTTCGTCAAGTATTTACAGGTACATATAAATATCCAAAATTTAATTGAAATATCAAGGATAGTTTTTTATCGTTATTAAAAAAAGAAAATTTCTTAAGAATCTTTACTACGACAAACTTTTGTTAGTAAAATAAATAATCATAAATGATAACGCTCTAGTGTAATTTTTACATCTAGGTCCTTACGTACTAAATTAAAATTAACAGAAAAACAGTTCAACTGTTTTTACTTATATTGTTGATAACCTGATATTTTCATGTCAAAAATACTTCAACAATGTTATCAAACAAATTTGTCAAGAGACGTTTGTTGATAGTGAGAATGAAAGTTCATAAACAAGTTCCTATAGAGTGCACCAGCGGTAATTTTAATAAAGCTATCTTATGATTGATAAACAAACGTATTAGAAACAACGCATATTTGTGTTGAGATGTGTCTTTACTTTTAATTAAAGAACATTACGCGTAAAATCTGTAAGATGTGTTTGGAATCGAACACCAATTATTGCTTTCAAAAATAGATAAAACAATTTATAGAATTAATTATTATTAACATAGTGAATAAATGGAGATATACAAAGCAATTTTTATTAAAAAATCAGCCAAGAGCGCGTATTGGGCACGCACATGGTAGAGTTTTGTAGCAATACACACTAACATTCTCTTCAACTTTATGCTATACACCTATATAGTTGCCTTCATTCGTTTAGTGTAGGTAAAAAAGGCTCTGAAAAAAGGACCTTAAATTTGGCTCGTTAAGATAATTGATGTCTCACAGAGCCGTACTTAAAATTTTTGTGCCGCTGATAGAAATTTAAATCTGTTGAGCAATGATGAATTTTGAGTCTAAATTAGAATTATCAAATAATCTCTTATTGTTCAGTTTCGGCAGTAATAATTTAATCTATTGAATTATTGTTGTGGCCAAGCAAGGACCACGAGGAGATACGAGCGATTCCTTACCAAAAATGTGGGTTCAGAGACAAGGTTATAAATTCAATTCTAGAAAACAAATAAACAATTATTAAATAAATAATTCCATTCTAGAAAACAAATAAGTATCAAATAAATAATTTCGATTCTAGAGAACTTCGAGCCACTCTGAAATTTTTAAATACATTGCAAATATTTATTCATTACGCCACAGTACAATTCTGTAGCTTTCCATAATACTTGCTCTTTTATGAATCACTTTAAAGTTAACTCCTATCTTTAATCGCCATCGTCTAAGTGTTTGTTCACTAAATGACACTACACCTGTTGTTCTCAGTTCCATATGTACTGATTGTACTGTTGGTATCTCATTTTCCTTAAACTTACTGTAAATTAAATCTCTTAACAACTTCACCACAGACGAATCTAATGCTCGTGATTTTCATTTGTCCGATTTAGCTTTTCGATTATATGGTCCTTCTTTAATTAATTTATAAATGTTTGTTCTGGAATTTCTGTTAAGTAGACGGTTTTTTCCGGTTTCTCCTTCACTTTCTTTTGTATTTTTATAAACATTTAAAACTACTTTTTGGGTATGTTATCTAGAAACTTTCTCTGTAATTTGCGACATATTTTACCACAACCACTTATAAACACAAAACACCCGAATGATTCACTACCCGCCAAAGTAAAGTATATCCGAATCTGAAAGACAATTCTATGTGCTTAAGCAAAAATCTTGGTCAGTTTTGTCGTTTGTGTTTAATTCTTTCATAAACATAGCGCAACCCTCATCGACTATCGTAGGGACACGGAGGGCAGATCCTAATGAAAATGCAACCACAATGTTAGGGTTATTATTTATTTCTAATCTCTTATTAGCGGTTGTGCTTCTTGCTCAGTAAAGTTAACATTTTGAAGTCACCACCCAGAATCATAGATATGTTGTCTAAACTCTCACCCAAGAGAATGGAACCACCAACTAACTGTATATGCTAGTAACATTCTATGTAGAAATTTTATAATTTCCTGTATAGTATTATTGGAAGATATACAATTACTGCTATTACTAGGAATTGTCGAAGGTTTAACTGAATTTTTTGTTTCACAACGCCTTCTCAGTCGACGATTCATTTCCATCTTCAGATACTTTTCTCTTGTTATTTAATTCAGACATAATGTAACACTTGATACGAAACACTTGTCCGTGAACATAGGAGCTATCAACAGGTATTTAAAATTATACAATTTATACTAGAACACAAACACTCGTCCACTTCTCGTATACTTTCACGTGCACGCGCGCGCGCACACACACACACAAATATCACTCTACGCTTACGCATGATGCTATCATGATACAAAATCACAAAGCGGGGTAACCAATTTAATTATTCGGCAATGATGTTAATAATTATTTTGATTTTGATCCTTTGTTATAGAGTTATACATTTATTGAATTCATGCAAATTAAAATTAGGTGGGAAAGGAGTCGTACACTTGCATTCTGTTTGGAGACACGTTAGGGATGACGTTAAGGTGGCCGTTTCTTAGAAAGAGACATCCAATACTGAAATATTTACTATTTTAGGTCATAGCTTTTTTTCTTAGTACGTATATTTAAAAAAAACTATAAGACTACATAAATAGAACCATAACAAGACTACTACTATGGATTTTAACTCGATAACTTCAGTGGTTTGCAAAATAGTTAGATTTAAATTTAAATACTATGGCGATCTTCCCATTTCATAGTTTTAAATCTAACTATTTTGGAAACAACTGGAATTATTGAATAAACATTCATGGGTTAGTTGTGTAACGTTGTAAATTTTACTACTTTTATTATTAAGAGGTAATATCTACAGAGTGTTCTCCTAAAAGAGTTAACATTGTATATGGTTTATCTCAGACTTTTTCTGGATATAAAAAATGTTGGCGCCTTTGATAGTGCAGTAAAGAACAAAGATCCCCACATTTTTTATAACCACAATAAGTTTTGGATAAAGTATATACCTCTTAGTTGTACTCTAAAAGTTTCCGTTGAATCTACTGAGATTTATTATATTTTGGGATGGTTACTTGTTTCTAGGAACGTTTTGATATAGTTCCGCCATGGTTATGCCATCATTCCACCAAGACACACTCACAACGGACAACTATACAACAACCATTCCCTGCGACATTAATATCTGCTGCCGTTGAGATTCGAACTCGGGAACACAGGGCGTAAGTGCTGAGCCACTGGTCAGATGTTCCGTAACAGCTCATTGTTTCAGCACTACTATATGTCCTATAAAAATAAACAGTAATTGACAATTTCACAAAACGTGCAAGTTTACATTTACTATGCCCTAATTTTTTTGTTAATCATTTTGCTTCAACATCTACGTAGTGGAGTGAGTATAAGTAGTAATCGATTTTTTTTTATTGAAATAGGTTTAGAATGTCATAAAATGCCGATTTGAGCGAAAAAATAATTTGTCCATCGGTTTGTCTGTCTGTCGGTCTGTAACTCCTTTTGTGTGCACGGTTACTCTGGAACGATTAAAGACATTGATTTGAACTTAGGTACACGTATATATTATAACGAGATCTGGAACTGGATACTCTAAGGTTATTAATCCAGTCGGCAGGTACTTTCTCCCTGGACACAATTCCAAACTTAATGAAATTTTGGGACATTATTTGGGGATGGTGTGGGGTGTGTAATCTTTTCGACCTCGAGGAGCCTGTGGAAACTTGAAGGGGGGTAAACACCTTGAAATGTTAGGAATTTTTTCGGTTCTTCGCTTATATCTTCTAAACCATGCGTTTTTCGAGTCGTTGAAATAAAAGTTGTAGAGCGTCAAATTTCCTTCACCTCTCATTGGTAAAAATTTTTTGACCCAATGCTTACCGAGATACAGCAGTTCAAAGATGGAATAAATCTCTCATAATGTAAAAACGAGTAAAATTCAGATCTTTGCTTCATAACTTTATTTTTTCAACATATACCTATGTATACTATACATACTATGTATATCCCTGAATATCTCTCCCCCTTCAACCCACAGACCTCTCCTCTTCCTTCCTATTTATAATTATTTTCTTTGTTGTTTCAGAGTTGATATGGCGTCTCCCACAGCGCATCTGTGTTTCATTTGCGAGGAAAGTTTAACAGAACATGAAGTACTTGTTGTTAAGAAGAGAGGAATTGCTACGCTTATTACTTCCAGTATTAAACGCAACAAGCCTCAAAATCAAGAGTTATTTGAAGGATTGGAGGAAATAAAAGTGCACACGGCTTTCCAGAAGAAGTACAACAACGAAAAGTTGAATTTTGCCTTTATACGTCGTGAACAGGATACCCCTACAACTGCCCCCAAACCAACCCACTCAGGGAGGCCATCATTTGATTTCAACAACAGATGCTTCCTATATGCGAGGAAGAAGTTACTGAAAAATACAGACAAAAACAGACCAGGTTAAATGTTGAAAGACGCAATCCTTTGGTAAAAGTGACGCTCCCAGATGTAGCAAACACGATTTTGATTAATGCAAAAGAGCGAGGTGATGAATGGGGGCGGAAAATTGAAGAACGTTTAACCATGTTGGATCTAGGTGCAGTTAACGCTGAATACCACCACAAGTGTATTAATAGCATATTCTACAACAAGTTCTGGAATGACTGATATTCCACATAAGTGAAAAGTTTGTAGTTCGAGCCGAGAGCGAGGACTACGGTTCGCGAGTGTGGGATATGCCATTCCAAACGTATGGTAGGCTATACTTTCTCTAACAAAATTTTAGAAATCATACCAAAAAACTTCAAAATGGTTTAAAACGTCAAATGCGAAGTCAGCTATGTATACCTTGTGTTCGACATAACCATAGTAACCGAACCACTAAGTGTGGCTTAACGGCTTCTGATTTGTCGAGAGCCGTGCGATATTATACCATAACAGTGTGTTGGAGTGATACTTGTTCCGATACAATTTTTAGTTGTGGAATTTGTAGTTTCTGAAATAGTGTTAGACAGATTTTTACAAAATGCCTGCACGTGTCCAAAAAAGGTTCTAGTGATCCCAACTATGATCAAGGCATGGAAATTATATTCAAGTTTCTCGAGGAAAATAGTGACGAGTGCCCGTTTTCTACCGGACAGTTGCTGGATCAGGTACCTGAAGATTCTCGTCCACAAGTGAAGACATTGAAAAGGCGTTTGGAGGAGAAGTATAAAGGCATTTTGTAAAAAGATTTAGTACACTTGTGGTGGTATTCAGTGTTAACTGCAATTAGGTCTCTTTTGAAATTATCCAACATGGTGTTTTTGTCTGTATTCTTCAGTAACTGCTTCCTCGCATGAGAAGTGTCTGTTGTTGAATTCAAAAGAGCGAGGGGGGGATGATATTTCCTAGAAGTAAATATTTATCACAATATAAATAATAGAAGTCATTCGAAACTCATTATTATTTGCACCACACTAATCATTTACAAATATATCTCTATCGTTTTACCTAATGCTAATGCTAACTTCCAAATCTCCAACTTCGGACGAAAACCGGGCCCAATCAAAAACCGCCGGGCCCAATCAAAAACCGCCGGGCCCAATCAAAAACCGCCGGGCCCGGGGGGAAACATCCCCGACCCTCTCGACAGGCCTACTTGGTGTATATACTAAGGTTTCAAATGCTTTATGACATCTGCCATCGATGGATTTTTTGATATTTCCACATACTGGTGTGCAATATCTCTTCAATTAAAGAGACTTGGATGAGAAATCTTTATATGGAACTGATTTGGCAGCGGTTTTTATAACATTTTCAGATACGGGTATGCAATAATTCTGGCGGCGCGGCTCAACAAACACCACGGTCTTAGATAGCTGAAAATTTGTCAGCGAGACCGTTTCGAAATTAGCCTGTGGCGCAAACACTATGTGTGGTGTAATCCTATTCCTTTCAACTATCAAATGAGGAAACCAGATAAAAGTGAAAATAATTTGAATAAGCCTTGTAATGCCGTGAATTTTTAGGTAAATCTTCTTACATATTCACCTCGATCTAGTGTGTTGAGATTTTCTTGTAAAACAGTATATTCATTTATATAATGAGTTATTTACACTTCCTAATGTAGTTATTACACAATTACTAATACCTGTTTCACTATATACTTTTAGTATGCATATTTACCACGCAAAACATGCTAAATATATTTTGTAAATGTAAAAGCTTGTAGTAAATGACGCATCCAAACCTATTTTTTTCTCTTGATAAATAGCGACTCTCGAACCGTGGACATAAAATGAAACTAATGTAGAAAATTATGGTTTATTATGCTTGTTAATGACACTACATATACACACGACAAATCTTCTATAAACTGTGGCCAAGTAATCATATTATATTAAATGCGCCTCGTCGTTCTACTTTCAAACTAAAGAAAGTTGAATAGTGAAAGTGATTGCGCGATTCCTCACAATTTGTTTATGTTTTAATACACGGTTTTTTAAAAATAGTGATGGTACGGTTGAGAGATTGAAATGTTACTACCTGGTATTTCCTTTATGTGTTAACCAAACGAATTCAATATCTACTACGACTGTGACCTGGAGGTCAGGTTACAATAAATTAATATATTTCATAGTAATTACTTTTACATATTTATTTTGCATAGATAGGTATATATTGTCTAATGTTTAATTGTTACAACAGCAACCTTTTAATTTTTTTGCCGTTTTTAGGATTTTTACTATATATATGTATGTACCGACCCATTCATACAATAAATAGTGAAGGGAAATTTGAGGTTTTTGAATATGACAAATGAAAATATGAAAATAGTGCTTTTTACAAGTTTCAGATAAAAATTCGTCGGAAAAAGCTTTGTACGTACAAAAGGGTAAAAAAAGATAAATGTCATATCTTTAACGATGTTTTGAAATGCTTAGATGTAACTGAGTAAGGCGTCTTGAACTTTGCGAAGAAATGGGAAGAAAATAAGAAAAATGGAAAAACTTTTATAGAAAAATTTGGAGAATGCCTTCAAACAGTTTTTGGTAACTTCCGGTCCTTACTTAACAAATTTTGGTAAGCAAGACAAGCGAAATCGTTGCCAAAAGATGTGATAGTGGTGAGAAAGATCGGAGCTATACTATAACTAATGCTGGCTCCACACATTGGGGCTAAACGTTGGTGTCAACGTAGGCTCATGATGTCGTCGGTAGTTCGTGAGGCATCTATGTGTATATTGGGAGTTGGAACCAAGCACATTTAGTTCGCGAAGTGGTAATGTCAACATGTCTGATACAGAAATCGCTCTCTTCATTAGTCCCCACAGTATTTGCGACGATCTTATGCCCAAAGAATCTCGCACCATTCTTATGAAAAATTCCATTTGGTGGAGTTATCTACATTCTTATCATGTTGTAGTTTTCGAGCTCCTGGTTAAAGATCAGTGAAGACAATTATCTTCATTTTAGGTATTCCAAATTTTTAGTCTGGTTTTAATACACTTTTTGTTTTTTGTACTTTCCCCTCTAGTTAATGTAAATCAGAGTAAAACATTCTTAAACGTCTAAATGAAAAGATCAAAATTGTCTAATTTTGACAAGCCGTCTTTAAAAAACTGTTCATTATTTCGAGTCGTGCTTACTGAGATTTTTATTCAGGAGGTGGAAATATAAAGCATGATAAAAATGTTAAACAATAGGGTGTGTGCACTATTTTTTTTTAATCGAAAATTATAAAGTACTCATGGTATTTAGTATAGCTGAAATAATTTTTCGGCAAAAAAAAAGTTTTTAAGTAATTTTGAAAGAAATTTAGTTTTGAATTAAATATTCGCCACCAAAAAGGGCAAACCTATATCCTATACATATGTGACATCACTCATCATATATGTCAATCTACAATCTGTCAAAAACACGTTCTACGACTTAAGTGAAGTTAGCAACGCTTTGCCAGCAACGCATTACCAACTTCACCCTTTCAATTTAACTTGGCAATGGAAATAAGTTTTGAGTTTGATGATGTCACTGAACTGAACTGAACTTGATTGAATAAAAACTTTTTATTTGGACTAATATTATTTATTACTTATTGGTGAAGTTAACAACACCATTGGATACGAAACATTTTCCTGTTGAGGAAGCTCTGTGTCTCACATCACTTTTAATTTCACATGTCACATATTTACTACGAAAGAATGGTTTGGCCTGCACCCCCACACTTTTAGTCTGTATGATTTGACCCATGTCCTGTTGATAAAATTGTTCTAACACATGTTTGTCTGCATCTAATCTGACCTGATCAGTGCTCGTGCTGGTTTGATCAAAATTTACAACTGGTGATAAATATTCCTGTTCATTATATATCGTTTCCATATTTTCAGCCAGCACAATTTGATGATAAACATGATTCATCACATGTTCGTTTAATCTGACTTGCTCAGTGCTTTTGGTTTGATGACAATCTGTAACGGGTGATACATCTTCTAATATAATGGAATTCGTGTCCTGCATTAAAGCCTACTCAACTAACTATTCTCTTTGCCGCTTTAAAGGGGGAGATTGTTCTGGTGCAGACGCATCTCTTTTTGTTTCTGGTTGGTAGGTAAATATGCGTGGAACTACATCCACCTTCAAAATCATATATCCTCCCATAAGTTTGTATCGTATGTAATTTTTCATGTCTATTTTAAATATAAGCTTCGCATCAGGTGGCATATATTAGTCTTAATGTTTTTTGCCAAGATTTCATCTGAAATGTTAATGTTTCTTTTATTTGCGCAGGGGCTGCTGAAGTCGCTAACACTTCAAAGTCGCGTTTCCCTTTTCAGTAAGAAACCTTCAGAGTCAGAAAACAATATTTATGAATGTATTGAAATGCCAACACTTTATTTATATAGACTGCCATAAAAAACGTATTCATGAAAAACCCAGATGTAGTAAACACAACAATTAATTTGCAAAGTATAATACCATTAACAATGCAAATAGTTAACATTGTCTCGCTGTCAAATGATATTAATTAATTTCTTAAATTAGACGCAAGCGTAAATTCCTAATTCCTAAATGGTGAAGGCTAAAAGATTTCATCTTGTATGAAATGATTACACAGAATTTTAAAATGAACTAATGTGTCTACATTTTTCGGTTCTACATGTCAATGCCGCTGTTTGATCCTAAATATCGATTTGCATATTAATTTTATATGCAAAAACTTACTTCACCTTTGTTTAGAAGATAGCTATAAAGCTCTTAACTAATGCCTCAAGCTGCTCTTAATATAATTCAACTAAAACCTTTTGAAAAGCAGATGTAAGTTCAGTAGTCAGTTCAGGTCTGAATATCAGTGCAAAAATCTAGCTATATTGGATTTTTTCTTATTCGGTTCGTCATTATACCGCACTAAATATCGTTTTGCTTGATAAGATCTACCAGGCATTCAAAATTTCTACAACTGATAAAAATTTCGTTATCGTATTTTATTAAGGGATTTATTTAAAAGGTATTTTCTATATTTGCAATACTGCATCAAAGATTATGAAAGGATATTAATTATTATAAGTCTGAATCTTTAAAGCAACAATATAATTATATTTGCATTTTAATAATCGTAAGGAATTTCGACTCTTTTTCGTTTGGTGCGTTGTCAAAAATATGCTGATTTTGTAAAATTCTTTTGAACTTGGCGGCATAACGATAACGTCAATGAGTCTAATTTAAAATTTTTATCTCTAGCAGATGTTGAATCAATATTAATTAACATCAAGTCTGCTGTGTATGGTTTAGATAACAATTTTATTAATATGTTGAGATGCTGCCGTCCTTTCTTAAACGAGTATATTGCGCAGATAATGGACAGTTGTAGAGGAAATTGCTGTTTTGTAATCTCTTGTTTAATCTTATTTAACATCAGTCGGAGAAAGTGCCAAAACTTGAAAAATATCTAAGTGGAAATAAATCAGTTTGTCCTATAATTAAGACAAATCAAGAATTAATGATATTACAACTACTACCGCGGCCGAAAGAATGGTACTGGTGATGATTTATCGAGGTACCAGGTTTTTTGTAACATTAGTTTCTATAGCTCTGGCTTCTGGTATCCTGCTATTGGTAACACTGTGATAGAAGTCATCGAACGTATTAAAACTCAAAATCTTGTTTAAGTAAATCAAACATCTAAAACAAACTCTATTTGGATTCTAACAAAATCAGAATTCTAATACTTTTTTGAACCTTCATTGCAGTCTAAAATGCTTATCAGTCTACGACATGTACGTTGAAGATTGTTGATTGTTTAAGGAGATGCTTGCCTCTTTAAACTTTCTTCTCCTCGATTTGATTTTTGCAAAACTAGAGACATTCCTTTTCTAATTTCTCTAGTTCTTCAGACGTTAGTTCCGTCTTTCTAGGTCTTTATCCTAATGCGGAATATCGTTCCTTTGCAAATTATATATGCCAGAGTCTCAGTTGCAGTAGCACAATATCTGCATTTATCATTTTCTACCTTGTACATATTGTCAAAATGATATTTCAAGGGACAGTGGCCCATCAGAAAACCTGCTGCCGTATGTCAGATTTTCGAATTCGAGAAGGTTTGTGGCATTATTTGTCGCTTGTCTTTGGACTGAAGCATTTCTCTACTAGAACCTCTCCTGTTCATTTTAGGCAATCCAGGTATCCAGGCAATTTGGATTCAAGGGTGTAAGACCTGAGAGCCTCTAATACCATTTGGTTATCTGAAAATAAACCTTTCTTTTCTAAGGCCTCTAAAGAGCCAGCAAATTGCGTGCCTCTACACCAACACCTACCCTTTTTATCCTTCTTAGGTCCGTCTATGTTTCGGATAAGTAATCCCTTCTCCAACTGCAGTGTCTGAGAAAAGGATATATGGCTTACAAGAAAACAGTACCACCTTCATCATTTTTAGTAAAATTATCTTAGTGTTAAAACAGGATTATCAGTACACCTATAAGTGTGTAAAATTCTAAATGGAGTCAACAAACTAGCAGCAAGTGAAGATTTAAGTTACACAAGAAAAATATTAAAAGCCCCCATAAATCCTTACTTCAATCAAGCTACTATCAGAATAAGAAAAGGTAAAAATACTCTTCATAACATACAAACGTTTTTAGTGTAAAACATTTTTTCTAAGACTAAAAACAAAACAGTTATACAGTATTATAGAATCTGGAAATGAAGCGAAGAAAATGTGTGCTGTGAATAGTAATTAAAAATCAATTAATATTAGTGGCTTTGCTAAGCTGATATAGTCCTTCTCAAAGGAGTACTTTAGGTACTTTCCTTGGTGCCCTTTACACATCGCTGATCTCAGTAAACTAGGCTGTACAAGGTGTAAATGCTTGCATCTCTTGGTGCCCGTATCACGTACCAACTTCTCTCTGTCGGCTACAAGCAGTTTTCAAACCTATCCTAGACCTCCAAGTATACTATAGGAGTGTTGCGAGAAAAAGTTCATAGTTAGTTGAAAAGATGTATCCAATTTGCCAATAAAGAAACTATCAAAGTCTCCATGGAAAAGTTACTCATATTGACCTAATTTAGATTCCTTAAATGAGCTAGAATACTCCATGTACAAACAACCATTATAAGAATTAAGTTGAATCCTTTCAACTGGCTCTGAAATTTTTGTTTCGTCGTGGACATAATATCATATTGACAGGACTTAACTACATTGTAATCATTTTGTAGATACTTTTATAACACTTTATACTACTTTGTACCGTCCCACATTGGCACCAAACAGTAAAAACTTAATTATAAACATAGTACCGACATATAAAACAATGTCTGAATTGCTATCTCTGTTAATGTGTATCTAAAAACTAAATATATTGCACCATTAAAAGGGCAGAATAGAATATATAACAATCATCTAAAATGTCATTAATGAATATTGGACTTCATACAGTTCTATGGTACAGATGTAAACTTTACATAGTGATATCGAAATTAGAACAGAAACATAATTAGGTAATAACAACAGATATTAGAGTGTAGTAGGACGGTTAGATACCCTACGAATGTAATAATACTTACAAAGTGTTAAAGTTGGAAACATTTGTTATTCAATATATTTTGTTATCTGCTTGAGACATCTGTTTAGAACTTTGAAGGTTGTTCTTATATAAGAATGAATTAGATTTGCATACATGTACGAGTACTATGTTAAATTAATATAGATGAGTTACGTCAAAATATGTTGAAACTATTGGTAAATATTTATTGTTCAAGTTGTTCTAAATTTACCTAGTCGTATGGAGATGAATCAATTCAACGTTTAACTAAGCACAAATATTGTGTACGCACGTATAAAATGTGTGCTAACGTTATGGCTAGTAGGAAATTTTTCCATGGAGATGACAGAGTTAAGACAAATAATATCTCGGGCAAACCAGATGTTTTCTAGTATAGAGCAACAGAAAATATTTTCTTTACAGCGTGTGCTATTTAATAACGCAACACCCTGTTATTGCGGAACGCGTTACCTGATTTAATTATTTATTTCTTTTTTAGACATATAATGAGCTCTATTTCACCATTTAAAAAAATTTTTAGTTTTCATGTTTTCATGGTCTACTAAGGTTTCCAAACGGACCAAATGTCGACTATAAGGCATTTTTTATAGGAAAAGTGGATAGCGTAATCGATTCGCAGTTATCTCAAATAGCCTTATGCAAAATTTTAGCCCAATACCTCATACAGGGTGTTTGTAATTCAATCACCAAATTTAGAAATGTTTGACATTCCGACAGGATCTGTAGAAAAAAAGTCTGTTATGAATTAATAAACCAACATTGAGAAAGTAGTATTTTAATAACATTAACAACGTTCAATTACAACAACAATCAACACTACTTTAAAAACCATTGCCTAAGAAATCAATACTTCCACATCCAGATTTTTCATCCAAATCACTCTAAAGGAAACTTCTTGACTAGATTTGCACTCTAGTATGTGAATATTGGTCATAGAATTTTAATAATATTTGGGGCAGATATCATAGAAAATTTTGAAGCGTTGGTTTCTACCATATACGTTAAAAATGAAGTTTCTAGCTTGCTTTATTATTTCCCCTATTCACAACCTACCACCTTTTTTTTTTTTTTTTTTTTTTTTTGCGGTGGGGGAAAATCTTCAGAAAGACTCGGTCTTACTCCTTATCTTCTTTGCATGTCTCTTTCTTCTTCCTCTTTTTTTCTCATTACTTTCCTTATGTAGTTTCCGATCGTGCTCCATTTTTCTCTACTTTCCATCATCTCTTCAGTGATATTGTTACTGTTTAAAGTAGCTCCTAACTCTAGATTTACTCTTTGTCGTTCCCTTTCCCATCTGATACATTGGAACAGAGTGTGTGCTACGGTGTCCCGGTTCTCGCAATATGCGCATGTTTCTTCGGCCGCTTTTCCTATTTTGTGGGTGTATACCTTAAAGGAACCATGTCCAGTTAGTATTTGGGTGATAAAGTAATCCGTGTGTCTGTGTCGACATTTGGTCCATTTCTTCACGTCCGGTATGAGAGCTTTCGTCCACTGGGCTACTTCCAGTGTTTCCGTCCACTCCTCCTGCCACAGATCCAAGCTTGTTTCTCTTTCTTCTTTTTTGGCTAGCGAGGTATACCCGTCTTCTCTTTCATAGAGCCGTTTCCGTTCGTCTATTAGTATGTCTATAGGAAGAATCCCAGCCACCACCTGGGTTGCTCTTGCAGATATTGTTCTGTATCCGCTTATCACTCTTAGTAGAGCTTTCCTTTGTGTGCTTACTAGCATTTGCCTGTATCGCTTTTTCCTTAAGACCGTGTGCCATATCGGTGCGCCATACGTAAGTATTGACTGCGTGACATTATATAAAACCTCCCGCTTTTTACTCCCGGGTCCTTTGATATTGGGCATAATTCTCGTGAGCGATGCTACGTTAGTGTCTGCTTTCTTAATCGTATACTTGACGTGTTCGCCAAAGGTGTCCTTGTCATCGAGTATTATACCCAGATACTTCACCTGCCTTTTTGGTTCTATCTGGACGTCTCTCAACGCGAAGTTGATATTCCTCCTATCCCTCTTTCCTTTGAGGATTACCGCTTCTGTTTTTTCCGGCGCGAGTTCGAGGTAGTGTCGCTTTAACCATGCGTCTATAATGTCCAGTGCATCATCTCCCTTTGATGCCAGTTCTTCAGCCCTATCTGCTACTAGTACCACAGCGAGGTCGTCAGCAAAGCCTACGACCCAGGCCCCTTCCGGCATCCTTTCTTTAAGTACTCCATCGTATAGAATGTTCCATAATGTTGGGCCGAGCACCGAGCCCTGCGGGACTCCGGCCGTGACTTTGTATACTTCCCCTCTTTCGATTTCCAGTGATCTTTCTTCAAGGTAGCTACTCACAATATTTCTAAGATATTGTGGGATTCCCCTTTTCCTTAGCTCGCTCATAATTTTTCCCCACGCTGCGGTATTAAAAGCGTTTCGTACATCCAGGGTTATTAATGCTCCCCACTTCCTTCTTCCATTTTCCTTGATGAGCTGCCTCACTTTCTCCACTGCATGTAGTGTAGATCTACCTTTTCGAAATCCGTACTGATGGTCAGACAGTCTTTCTGTCTCTTCCATAGCTCCTTCCAGTCTTCTTTTTATCAATTTTTCATAGAGCTTGCTTATTGTAGTGAGTAAGCAGATTGGCCTATATGTTGTGGTGTCTATTCCTTCTTTCCTTGCTTTGGGGATTAGAACCAGTTTTGCCTTCTTCCAGTTCTTGGGGAAGCTTTGCTCTCTCAGTAGCCTATTTAAAATACTTAGGAGCCAGTTTGGTGCGATCTTGCCTATTATTTTAATAGCTTCCGCAGGGATACCATCGTGGCCTGGAGCTTTTCCGACTTTTAGTTCCTGTAGGGCTTGATTTAATTCCTCTTGTGTAAACGGATGCACATTTTCTACTCTTGCCATGTGTTCCCACTTGTCTTCTCTCGTTGGGAATAGTTCGTTTACTATGTCTCTCTTTGTATGTATGTCCAAGTTATAGTGGGCATATGCTTTTAAGTTTTGGGCTACTATTTTATACCCTTGTCCGAATATGTCATCATCCAGTTTCTTACATAGCTCTTCCCAATGTTTGTTTTTTGAGGCGTATATTTTCTTTTGTAGCTCCTTTTTTGTTGACTTATATGCTTCCGTTGCTTCCAGTCGCTCTTGTTCTGTGACCCTTTCGTCCCTTGCCATTCTCGTGGCTCTTCTTCGGTTTGTTAGGCATTTTCGTCTTAGGTCCGCTATGTCTTCGTCCCACCAGTATGGCATACCCTGTCTATTTTTCGTCCTTTGTATACTTCCTTGATAAGCTTCTTTCAGTATTTCTTCTAGGAATTCCACCGTATCCTTTTCTCCATCTCTATCTAGCTTCCATTTCACCAGTTCTTTGAAAGTATTCCAGTCAACTGTCAGTTCACTTTTTAGCTCCATAGTGCGTTGTGTCTTATCTTCAATGTCGAATAATATGTCCCTGTGATCGCTCAGGTTCTCTGCGTCTAATACTTCCCACCCTGATATTCGCCTTGCTATGCCCTGTGTGGAGCAAGTGATGTCAATATATGATTCCACATTTCCTCTGACAAAGGTGGGTATTCTGCCATTATTATGAGCCACCATATTTAGTTCCGCCATCCATTGTGTGAAGTACTCTCCTCTCTTGTCCGTAGTCGGAGAGCCCCATTGCGGGGATTTTACATTTAGATCCCCCGCCACTATGCTTTCACCTGGCGTATTTCTGCATTTGCCCATGATGTCGTCAATCTCTTGTTTAAAAGTTTCTAGGGGGACATTTGGCGAACTA
The DNA here is from genome assembly GCA_963583905.1 of Stenurella melanura. NCBI lineage: Eukaryota > Metazoa > Arthropoda > Insecta > Coleoptera > Cerambycidae > Stenurella > Stenurella melanura. The sequence goes on along the minus strand of OY757314.1, from coordinate 58,246,165 downwards.
TAGCAGCAGTGTATCCTGTAGTCTTTAAAGTGTACGGTTATTACCCCTTCCCCAGTTTCCAATTTAGTCACTCTTATTTGCCTATTTCTAAAATATATAGCCACATCTTTTCTGCTGTCTGTAATCCAGCCTCTTCCCTCTATTACTTTCTTGTTTGGTTCTGTGACCATTAACATATCCACATCTTTGTCTGTAGCCGTAGCAAAAGCTATATCGTGCGCCACCCTCCTTCTATTTAAATTGCATTGCAACACCCTGAGGCCTTTTCTGCGGCATGTCGGCACCTGTCTTCTAGGGTTGGGATTCATTATTCCCTTAAGAACCTCCTGCCCCTGCCTTTTTGTCTTTCGTTTTCAACCAGCTTTTTATAGGTTGGGCATTTCATGCTATCAATCCTATGGCCTTCTGTTTTACAGCTTGGGCAATATTCTTTGTCCTTGCATTCTTTTGCTTTGTGTTCTCCTTTCCCGCAGTTCAGACATCTTTCTTCCCTGACCGGTCCCTGACAGTTTCGTGCTGCGTGTCCATACTCTTGGCACTTATGACATTTAACTGGTGTAACCCTTTCCACCACTCGGCAATTTATCCATCCTATTTTAATACTCCCGGATCTAATTATGCTCGTTGCTGTACTTTCGTTTATCTCGACTGTGGCATTCTGGTTTCCGCCGTATGCTGGTCTCATTGATTTGACTATAATTTCATGTTCCTTAACTCCGGCTTGTGTAAATGCTTCCATAACTTCTTCCTTTGTCGTAATTCCATCTATTCCGTTAACATGGAGCGTCTTTTTTTTTGTTCCATCTCTTATTATTATTTTAGTGTCTTGCACCTCTTTCGTGATGAGTTCTTTTATTTTCCTGGCACTTTCTTCCCCCCCTTTTACTGATATAATTAGATCTCCTTCCTTGCTTTTCTTTACCGCCTTTACCTCGTATTTGGTTTTTTGGATTTCCCCTTTCACTGTTCTGAGAACGTCTGCGTATTCCTTTCCATTTGACTTTACTATGACTGTTCCTGTGTTTATCGCTTTTCTATCGGATTGTCGTTTTTTTTCTACCGTCTTCCACTCGCTTTCCCTTTGTATGTATATTTTAACTTTCGTGTCTGTTCCTCTGAATACGTATTCAGTTACTTTCCTCATTTCTTCGAAATTAATATTTTCGGGGGCTGGTATATTGATGATTGGTCTTTGGTTCTTGCTAGCGAATTCTTTCAGTCTCCGCATTGCTGCTATGAGGTTGGGTATTTTGCTCGTTTCATCAGCATTTTTCTGCGCAGTAAGCCCGAGCACGTACCTTTCTTTCTTTCTGGTATTCGGTTGTTAGCAATTCAGCTAATTCGGGGTACCTTTCCATGCATCTCCTTTCTATTCCTTTGTCCGTGCCTGTATTTTCTGTATATATTGCCAAGTCCCCCTCTTGCTCTAGTAACGGGTTTCCCACTTTTAGGTCAGCGTTTTGAAATATTTTTTCAGGCCACGTTTGGTTCATAAGGTCTAGTAGCTCTATCTCGCTTTCTAGGTTTAGCAGTTTTCTGTTTACTTCTATAGCCCTCTCTTCCTCGTTTCTTTCCTTCTCTTCCTCATTTTCTGGTCCATCGTACTGAGTGCCGATCGTGACTTTACTGTCGCTAGTTTGAGTGCTCGTAGTCCTTGTGCTTTTCTTATGTTCCTTCGGTTTTCTATCCGGGCTTTTGTTGTCCTCTTGTGTCCCGCTGGTCGCCTTTTCAAGCCACTCGCTTAGTTCCTTATTTTCTAAGCGCTCCAATTGTAGAAGCATCCTGCCAACTATGTCCTTTAGTTCCTTTTTGGGATTGTACATTTCTCCTAGAGTTCTGTCTAGTTGCTTTACTTGCCCACTTATTTTCTGCATGATATTCTTGAATATGTCTGCCATCACTGCCTGGGGCCCAAGGGTTTCGGGAGTAGTTTCCCATCTCTTGCGTTTATTTGACTGTTGCGATGGAGACAGATGCTTGGAGGCATCCGTCTTCATAAAATCTTCTCTTCTTGGAGAGTCACTACATGCAGGTTCACCTAAGCTTGGTAGTGACGCAGTTCTTTGTCTAATTGGACTTCTTTGCAGTGAGCTCCTTCTGGCGAAGGGATCTATCACTTTATTTACCTGAGTTTCTTTTTCATCATTTTTCATGTTTATCCCACGAGTTGGGTCCAAAACACTCGTCGCCCTCCAGCAGTGGGCCCTTACTGGAGGGAAGGCTAAATACTGCAGAGTGCGCCTGGTGCTCTGCGGGTTTTAACGACTTCGCTGTCGGTTATTTTATAGAGGTTGTCTCCTCGCGGGTCGGCCGGTTAAGGCAAGCCCCCCGGCCACGATTCCCACACGACATTTCCCTGCGGTGCCATTTTTTTTTCCGTAGGGGTCGTTGAAGTGTGGATCGTGGTTTCGGTGTTAAGCGAGTGAGTGGCACAGCTCACTCGTGGCTCGGATTGCCCCCGGGTGCGCCATTGCCCGTAGCCACACCAGGCGTGGTGTGGATCCTGGGGTTGAGCTGTCCTTAGTTTTCACCGCTCACCTTCGACCTTTCCGGCATGGGTGGCCCTGCCAGGAGTCGTTTGCGAGACTCCCGCCGGCATAGCTCTCAGGTTCATGGCAGCTACTTAAGCCCCTCCACCAACGACAAGGTCTCACAGCTCCCTGGAGAGGCACAACCTACCACCTACCATCCCTTCATTGGAATCATCTCAATCAGACGTCATTACAATACATACGTGTACTCACTCTCAAATGAATATCTAAATTTTATGTTGTGAATTCCTTCAATAATGGAGTGGAGGTGGTGGGGGTGGAAAAATATTAGAAAGAAATCTGAGGCCTTTGTTTCTAGTATATACACCAAATCCCATGTTTCTGTACTCTCACCTGCTTGCTTGACTTATTTTTCCCTCTACTTACCCCCCACTCCTTCAACGGAATCATGTCAAAATATAATCTAGAGTCCGATCAGTCGTTATTATACATACGTGTACCAAATTTCAAGTGAAAATCCCAATTTAATTTTATCAACTCTTTTAATAATAATATTTGTAATATAGTTTTAAGTTATCCTCTTGTTTTCCCTAATGTAACCCGAATCATTCCGAGGTCCTTCTTGTATGTGACTAAGACTAGACGACCCCTAGTCAAAGTAGTGTCCTCGTTTATTTCCTGAAAAGTAAGTAATAAAGAAAAGAACAACAGTGGAAAAGAAAAAATAAAGAAAAAAAGAAAAGGAAAAACATATACAAATTAATATTAATGAAAATAATAAAAACAAATAGATGTGTAGGCTAAGCTCTAATAGTTTAAAAATAAATAAATCAGTATTAATCTTTTAAGTGAAAAAAAAATCAATAATTAAAATAGTAAACTTACCTCTAAGAGTGAAAATGTGAGACAGAAAAATGCAAAGCGACCGGTATATAACGAAAATAAATAGTGGGCAACACTAAGCTAATGGAGTGAGTGCACTCTCTAGCCATTACTACCACTAATTAAACAAAAAAAAATAAAAATAACCGTTATACTCTTCGCCGATTTACTGCACTTTTACATAATTGTAGCACATTCTATGGGATGATCTTGGCAGTTTTTTTTTTTGTAAATAATGTTAGTTTTAAACATTTTTAGTTTAATTACAAAACATTAATTTTTCTTTTATTTAAAAAATTAGTAACTTCTTTATTTGTTGGTATACTTTGTTCAAAAATAATAGGGTACTTCCTTTAGTTAACAGTAACTTACTGTCCAAATTTCTATACAATCGAACTTTTTGTTCTTAAGTTATCATGCTTTCAAGAAACTTGAAGGACGGACAGACAGACGGACGGACGGACGGACGGACAGACATTTTGAAAGTTGTTCGGAATTCGATCATGAACACAGTGATATGATTTTTTTTCTCTACCGGTTTTAGAAATGTGCCGATTGAATGCAATATACTTTTCGTTTTCTATTTGCGAAGAGTATAGTAAGGGAGTGGGGATGGTGGGGGATGGAAAATATTATAAAAAAACCTGAGGCCTTCACTTCTAGTATATATACCTAATCCCAAATTAATTTCTGTACTCTTACCAGCTTACTTTACTTATTTTCCCCCATTTACCTCTATTTAACCCCTAACGCTTCAACGGAATCACCTCAAAATATCATCTAGTTCCAGATGTTATAATACATACGTATACCAAATTTTAAGTGAATATCTCAATTTTATTTTATCAACTCCTTTAATAATGGAGTCGGGGACGGTGGGGGGTTGAAAAATATTACAAAAAAATCTGAGGCCCTGGCTTCTAGTACATACACCTAATTTCAAGTTTCAATAGTCTTACCAGCTTGCTTTACTTATTTTCCCCTGTTTACCCCTACTTAACCCCCAACTCTTCAACCCAATAATCCAAAAATATAACCTAGTTACAGATGTCATTATGATACTATACGTATACCAGATTTCAAGTGAATATCTCAATTTTATTTTATCAATATTAATAATGGAGTGGGGGGTGGTGGAAGGATAGAAAATTTTATACAAAATTTTGAGGTCTTGGCTTCTAATACATACACCAAGTTTCAAGTTTCTGTACAATTACCAGCTTGCTTTACTTATTTCCCCTTATTTATCCCCCAACCCTTCACCGGGTATGTCCAAAACATAATCCAGTTCCAGATCTCATTATAATATATACGTGCACAAAATTTCAAGTCAATATCTTAAACCGTTCCGGAGAAAACGTGCGGACAAAGAAAGTTATAGACAGACAGACCGACAGACAGACAGAAATTTTTTTTCGCTGAAATTCATGTTAAAAGATTTGATTAATGAACAGATATTATGCGTATAGCAGTTTTTGAATAAATAGCTTGTGAGGTGTGTACTTTTGGGCTTACTAATAGTTGTATTAATCTATACTAAAGAAAGTATAATGCGCAGATTGAGCTTCTGTACCTAAGACAAGCTAAACGCATTATACTGCTCGCTGATTTATTGAAATATTTATATAATTGTTGCACACTCTGTGGGATACTCTTCGCAGTTTTATTGCAAATAATGTTAGTTTAGACATTTTTGTTGAGTTGCAAAACATTAAAATTATATATTTTTATAATTCAAATGACCAATAACTTTTTTATTTACTGATTGATTTTTTTCAAAACCAATAAGGCTCTTCCTCTAGCCAATACTAATTTACTATCCACTACCACTACCACTCAGTGATATGAAACTTTTTTTCTCTACGAGCTACATTACAGGTTTTACATACCGATGAAATACAATATATCCTTTGTTTTATAATTGCGAAAAGTATAATAATTAATGGCTTATATGCCTAGGTAGAGAAATGTTTGCAAAACGTTTAATTCAGGAATTTTTAGGGATTTATAAATTATAATATAATACAAGTACATAAAAATAAAACTGGAATCAATATATTTTATATTATTCTCCAATGTATTATGAATTATAGAGTAAACAAGGAAATAAAAAATTACGCGCACACGTATCGCCATTGAAGGTAACAGCTATATTTGCTGATTCATTGACATCAACAAAGCATGGTAACATATACTCGCGTTCAGTCATCGTCTCATCAAGTACTTCCTATTAGAAATCAATTTTATGGGCACGTGTTTTCTTTAAAGTAAAGATTAATGCGTGTTTTCAAGCATATCGGAAATAACTCTACTTTGTAGCAATAAAATATATTTCCTGACCACTGCGAATGTTCCTCTTTTCTCAAATCTTCTAAATCTTCATGTGAAATTGCTAGTAGTTTGATCCAATACTCCATTTTATGAGGGATTAAGATTTTAGCTTCAATACGCTCCTGTAGTTTGGAGTCCAAATAATCAATACATTACTGCTAAAATGACATTTAAAATCAGTTTTAAACTATTTGTTATACAAGAATGATGGAACCTATCAATCCATAGATATTAATAATACTGATCTTCTGACAACAGTATAATATGAAAATGTAATACCATCGTCGGTATTGTTCTGTTGAAAGTACCCTTATAAACAGACTCTCGATAAATCCTTATGTTTCAATTCTGTTTTTTTATTAAACAATTGCTGTGAGAAGGGGACATCTTTTTCATACCTATTTCGTTATTTAAATTATTTTATAACGGAAAATAATTACCATCCTGCAAATACGGTATATATACTTAGGACAATATTATGAAGGTAAAAACAATTCAAAACATTTCAAAGATTTATATAAGATTATAATCTATGTAGATTGAATTTTTTTAAGTAATCATGCCTTGTTATCAATTCTTGTAATGCTTTTATCAAAGAACTATATGAACTACGTTACTACGTAAGACTTTCGTACCTAAAACGGAATCATAGACGCATCTATGTGCCTTGGTTTATTGCTACTATTATAAAGAAATCATTTTACTTACAAAGCTAAGCAGCTCGAAGGAAGAATATTACAATCATATCGAAGTTAACTTAGAAGCGGTGTTTAAGGGACCACTACTTTCACATTCAGATTTCCCATCTAAGTCTCTATAATACTATAATCGCACTCCAGTATGTGGAAATAATATATTTGATGTCGTCTGCCCAAGATTCTTGGAAGGCTGATGCCAAAATTTGTTTTAAGAACTTTTGTTCTCGTACACACATTAAATAATAATTTTACTATGTTAACAATGGAGTGAGAATGGTGGTAGGGGTAGCGGTTGTCATAAAAAAAATTAAGGCCTAGTATATACATCAAATTCCAAGTTTTTGAAATTTTGCTAGCTTAATTTACTTCTATTTACCCCTATTTATCCCTCCAACCCTTCAGTATAAGCTCAAAATATAATCTAGGCCCAGATCTAGTTATGATACATACAATGTACATATACCAAATTTCAAGTAAATGTATTGGTTTTATTTTGTTAACTTCTTTAATAATGGAGTGGAGGTGGGAGCATATACCAGTAAAAAAATTGTGGCGTTGATATCTAATATATACACCAAATTTCAACTCTTCAAAGGAATAAGTTCAAAAAATAATCTAGTTCCAGATCTCATTATAATATATACGTGTACCAAATTTCAAATCATTATCTTAAATCATTTCAAAGTAATCGTACACACAAAAAGAAGGTCCAGACCTACAAACGACAGAGTGAGCGACTGACCGACAGACATTTTTTTGTGTCAAATTTAAAATATCGAGGTTTTCCGATATACAGTGTGATTTAGAACAACATGCGGAAAATTTATAAGTAAGTTGTTCCCACTGAAAGGAGTTAAAAAAATGAAAAATTGCAAAAATATGACAAATAATGCGAGACATTGTCAGTGGCTTGTTGTACGTGTTCTAGGGAGTATATTGACTTAGCGTACATCAAACCCTTCATGTATCCCCACAAAAAAATTCATAGGGGTGGTATTTGGACTCCTTGTTCTTTCATTTGGCACACGCCTGCCGGGAAATTTTCTTTCATATTCTCGTACAGCGGCTGCAAGATTTTCATTTACTGCACTATAAGTTAAAATCATGTCGCAGTATTCATGCGATGTAAACGCTGGCATAATGACCGGTATCGATCTACGAATACAATTTTCAAAACGTAAAAGTTCAAACGGAAGCCGGAAAGAAACTAACCATACGTAAATAACTTCTGATCGCTTGAAAAATTTCATGGTTCAGTAGCGTATCATTACAAGTTTTAATGCAAAAAAATGTACTAAATTATTTCAGATCACTCTAAAATTTTGCAGGGGGTTTCCCACATAGAAAACTAGTACATCATTTTATTTTTCGCATGTTGTGGTAAATCACCTTGTATTAAACCTATTTCAATAAAAAAAAATATTTCTTTTACAATTTTGGAGTGGAAGTATGAAAGTTGACTTGGCACCCCCGATATCTGAAAAATTACATTCTCTGACCTTGTGCCCACGTGAACTTTTGGTCAGGAGGCCGAGAGGAATAACACATATCGATTGCAGAGAATTTCACCGGGGCACACTTCCCACAAGAAATGAGCATCCCCTTGCATCCCCGATGTCTGGAAAGCTGTCCGACCTTGTACCCATGAGAACTTTTGATGAGGATGCCAAAATCTACAAAATCCTGCAATATGAGAAAATTTGGCAGAAAGCCACTTTTCATAAGAAAAGTGTGGGGTCCTTTGATACAGAAATTTTGCGCCAATTCCGATGAAGGGTTGGATGTTAAATAGGTAAAGTAAGCTGGTAAGTGTACAGAAATTTAGGATTGGGTGTATATACTAGAAGCAAAGGCCTCATATTTTTATAATAGTTTCCTCCACTCCCCACTCCATTATTAAAGGGATAAAGATAAAATTGAGGTATTCGCTCGACATTTGGTATACGTAATTATTATAAGAACATCTGGAATTGGGTGATAATTTGAGATGATTCCGTTGGAGGGTTAGAGGTTAAATAGGTAAATAGGTAAAGCAAGCTCTTGATTTTGCCCCAAGACCCCAAATATCCATGCAAACAACAGAAGAGGTAGTTAATCACCTCTTCCCGGTGCACAACTCACTAAACTTCGACTGCGATAGAACTGTAGTATTTTGAAATATTACGCTAGAGGAATTACATTCAGCATGTAATAAACTGAAATCAAATAAAGCACCAGGACCAGCATACATCCCAGTGGAAATTCTCAAGGAAGTAGTGAATAATAAACCTGAATACTCACTAAGGGTCTACAATGAACTAGCGCGCAGATGAGTGTTCCCAGAAGACTGGAAGCAGGCTAAGCTGGTACTACTCAGGAGGGGAAATAAACCTCTAGACCATCCAGCATCATATAGGCCCATATGCCTTTTAGACGTAAAAGGTAAACTATATGAGCAGTTCATCCTAATAAGGCTTAAAAGAGAACTAGTTCGTACTGGTGGCCTGGCAGAAAAACAATACGACTTCATGGAAGGTCGTCAAACGGTAGACGCTATAAACAACGTGATCCAAATCGCCAGAGAAGCTGTAGATTACTCACATCGATATTGCCGTAGTAACCCATGGCTTTCAATGCTTTCATCAAGCGACCTACGAAAAAGAGAAATAGACGAGAGTCTAGTAAGGATAAAAGCATCCCATCTATCACAGAGGAAAATAATCCTGGAAGCAGAAGATGATACTAAGACTCTAGAAATAAGCAGTGGCGTTCTTCAGGGATCAATACTCGGTCCAACCCTGTGGAACATCATCTAGGATGGCCTGCTAAAAATGGAACAGCCAAAGGGTGTTACATTAATCGGATTTGCTGATAATGTAGCCATGACAGTAGTTGCAGAAACCGAGGACATATAAACAAAGCAGACACTGCCCTCCAGAGAGTTGCAGAATGGCTCGAAGCTAGAAAACCGAAGCTTGCACCAGATAAATCGGAGGCAGTCCTCCTTACCATCAAAATAAAAATAGCTTCACCATCTTGGATACCTCTATCAGGCTTAGCAAAGCAATAAAATACCTAATAGTGTGGCTTGATACTAAACTTACCTTCGCGGAACATATCAAGAGAACTACTGAGAGAGTGGAAAAAACCGTCACTGACATGTCTTATGCCCAACATAGGAGGGCCAAGAAAAGAAGAGTAATAGCAACTGTGGTTCACTCCCAAATACTGTATGCCACTCCGGTCTGGCATACTATAACCAGAATTAAAAAACTAACGGCAAAACTGGCCAGACTCCAAAGGCTGATGTCAATCAGAATCGGCAGTGCATACCGAACCATAGTGGGAGTTCCACCCATAGATATACTAATACACGAAAGAAGGGAAAAATACAATGGAGAGGAGTCCAGAGTAGCAAGAGAGAACGCTGTTACAAGATGGCAACAAAATAAAAAACAGAACGTATGGACGATGGACCTATAAATTGATACCCATCATTCAGACATGGATAAATCGCCCCTACGGAGAGGTGAATTACTACCTAACTCAAGCTCTCTCAGGACACAGATGTTTTAAGAAGTATCTCTACGAACGTAGAAGGGCAGAATCAGACCGATGCAACTACTGCGACGAGGTGGATGACGTAGAGCACACCCTGTTTATATGTTTTAGGTGGGAAGAAACCAGGAGGAACTATGCCCTACAAACTGGGTCAATCTTCAACTGGGCAAATATGATGGAAAGCTTATGCGCATTCAAGGAATCATGGCAACAGGCATACGGAGTAGTAAAATAATAGAGACAAAAGAAAGAGAGACTCGATAAAGAAAGTAAAAGGGCGGCTCCCCACTGAAGCAATGCGAAAGCGGATTCCGGAGGAAGAAGCGAGAAGAGGGGTTTTATAGTGGGTGCGTCCTCCCCATCAGGGAGGGAATCCCACACATCCCCCGTCCCAGACGGGGGCGCATATAAAGGTTTCCCCTCCTCTTAAAAAAAAGGTAAAGCAAGCTGGTACGAGTACAGAAACTTGGGATTTGGTGTATATACATACCATAAGTCAAGGCTTCAGATTTCTTTGTAATATTAGTGATATTTTAGGCAGCGGTTTTTTATTTCTTGTGTAATTTTACTGACATCACCAATATTCCGTTATCTAAGCAATATATTTCTTTAATAAATCTAATTGCATCAAAATTATCTATTTCGTAACATTATATTTATATCGCTTTTCTTTAATAAAAAGAGAATGTAATGTAATCAAAATTTTAGACACTTGTATATCACCTGTAAAAATACAATATAAATCTCTTTTAGATTTTATTATAATAAAAATTCAAATGATTAACCAATACCTCCATGATATAACCTGACTTTATAGGTACTTATTTTGCAGAATTTAAATAATCGATATTTCAAAAGATTCCAATATACTTCCCACTCGAATCCATACAAGGAAAATATAAATATTTATTCCTCTAAATCCAACATTTGTTGCGTTGTATCCATCAGTAGTAATTTATCAAAGGTGTCGTCAGAATTGTGATGTTTATGTAACCAATAAGGACTTTCATTATTCATTGATTAATTCACTGATATCGGGTAATTACAATGTAGTTTATCTGATAACAGTGGTTTTTCTAGATGTAATATCTGGTGATTACTTGCCCCGATTAAATGATCTCTGAAAATGAGTATTTATTTGTTGTCCTCTCAACATTTCTCTCAACGCTTATCATAATAATTTAAGAATGAGAAAATGATATTCCGAATAACCTGCTCACGACTCCAATGACGTCTAAAACATACAAGGTTGAACAGCCATAGTTTTTTGCAATTATTGGAAGATTTATAACTGCTTTTACATCGTATCTTACCTCCCTGATTTCTAGATGACGTATCCATATTACGTATCTATGAATTACATAAAAGATTATTTTGAAACAATGTACTTTTTTACATAAAACTTAAATCATAGCTGTTATGACATTGACATTAGTTTTTTTGCAAATATCATCAATATGATTTAATAACTTAACTTTAATAGTAATAGTCGAGAAAATGAAGCAGGAAAAAGGCCTAAACCCCAACATGAGATTTCGCCCCACCTGATATTTATGTGAGATGGCGCAAAATGTTCCTAGAGATGTATAGAGTAAAGTCAGTCATGGGAACTGATGCTTTTTGGATTTCCAGTCGTAAAGGGGGACAGAAGTGTGCTATTCCCGTCACCAAAAATTTCTTCGAAGTTGAAAAAGAGATTGATTGTATTTTATATTTTGGATAGTCTAAGAATCTTTTGACTCTTGACATTTTTTACCTAACCTCACTCATCTCGAGATATAAGCGTTTAGAAAAAAAGAGAACGTGAATTTAAGCTTTTTGTTTTTCATTTACGATTATTTCTGGTCATTGAATATCAATTAGAACATTGGTCACAGACCAGTAATAATCGTAAATACTGGTTCTTTTACAAAAAATGCTTAAATACATTTTTTTAACGCTTATATCTTGAGAATGGTGGGGTTAGGTAAAAGTTGTCAAGAGTCAAACAATGCTTATAATTCTCCAAGATATACAGTCAACATATTTCAATCCATAATAAACGCCCATAAAAAATCGTAAATACTAGTTTTCTGAAAAAAAAAAAATAGCCTAAGTATACGTTTTTTTAATTTTAAATGCCTAGATCTCGAGAAGAGTGAGGTTATCTAAAAAATGTCAAGAGTCAAAAAATGCTTAGAATTGTCCATAATATAAACTCCACGTGCTTTGATTCATAATACACACCCAAAAATAATCGTAAATACTAGTTTTTTGGAAAAAAACCTAAATACACGCTTATTTTAATACGCGTATATCTCGAGAAGAGTGAGGTTAGGTAAAAAATGCCAAGAGTCGAAAAATACTTAGAATTATCCAAAATACAACATCCAATGATTCTTTTTCAACTTTAAAAAAAATTGTTGGTGCCCGGAAATAGCAAACTTCTGACCCAGTTTACGACCGGAAATCAAAATAGTACCAGTTCCCATGACCCTGACTTTATTCTATGCATCTATAGGAACACTTTGCGCCATGTCAATGCTTCATTTTTTGGACCATAAGACAGTTTCTTATGTTGGCAAAATATTTACTTCACATTTGTTCATTAATGACATTAAATTTGGAAACAGATTAATTTTAAATTGCTATGGTCTTCTTTTGTAAATCTAATTTGCTTATTATGATTAGTTTCTGTTACTTATGCACATATCTTCGCATTTATGATTTTTCGGACCATTCATCTTCGTCTTCAAAATCTTCACCCTGTTTTACCAGGAATGATAATAATGAAAAAGGGAATGCCACGTACAGAAAACACAGTGGAGACGATTATGATATATATTTCTACTGTTCCAGCTATACGTGCTTGCTCTTTTGCTCTAACTCTTGCGCAACCGTACTTGTACGGTTGGGTAAGAGTTAGAGCAGAAGAGCAAGCACGTAGAGCTGGAACAGTAGCAATATACAGGGTGTCCCAGAATTGAGTTCCCGGTCAAGAACCTGTGATTCCTGAGTTCATAGTCTCACCATAAGTACTCTACGTACACTTGATAACAACCAGATATCTTTTGTTTCTTAAACGCGACAGGGTTCCTGTTTCACAAGCACCGATGGTCTACAGGGAAAATTGGATAATATCTACAGTATAGGGTGAAATTTAGATAATATTATCTATTCTTACATTTAACCATATAATGGATCTAAGATTTCTAACTTTAGATTTGTTGATGATATCCCAGCTACATTAGGTGAATATCGACTATAAAACTGCTAGGTAATCCACAAACTACGAGCTCTAAGTAGGGTTTAATTATTAATTATAATACGAAACTCATAGCTTTAGACTGAGCAAATGAAAATCATCCAAACAGATTAAGGATAGATTGGTGTAAGGTACCAAACAAGAGGAAGCTCTTGTTGTCAATTATGGTAACATAGATTAAACCAGATTTCTTGTAAAGACTCAAGAGAACTACTAAATTATTCATAATAAATTGGTAGGCAAATTAGAACTACAGAAATGCCCTGCCGAATTACATACAATTTTGCGATCAATATGTAACATAGAAATTAAGGGTATAACTTTTGTGGCAACTTATAAAGGGTAGTCTTAAAGGTTCCTGAAAGATCACCCTACTCTTCAATAATAGAAATTATTGTGTAATGCTGTTAGTTTATGCTGCTAAAAATGTTTTATTAAGTTAAATAAATATTGTTCTTAATGAGTATTCTTTTGCTTGTTTTCCTAAAGATACTCTTGAACATACATTCTTGATCTCAACACAAAAAGTTAAAAACATAATATGGCCAATTCGATGCACTTTTCGTTGTAATACCCTACATACTGTTAGCCTTTATCTTAATCCAAGTTTTAAAAATATCATCAGTGAACACATCTTTTTCATTTCAAAGAAGTGTTTATCGATATCTACCAAACCGTTTCTCGTATCATTTTGAGCAAAAAAACAGATCAACTTTAACACATTGTCAAAATATTTGAAATTGTCAACATCAAAGTTCTGACACTGACATCAGCTACAACACTCTGGGTGGGTGGATATACCGTGGGTATACCGTGGTCCATGTATATTAAATAATAGGTATAACAATATTCTAAACGGCCTACTGCCGCAAGAGTTGAGCAGTCCTGTTTTGGCGGTAATTAAACTAAAAAAGTAGTTATATACCGTTGAAATAACATCGACTTTCGAATGGTATAATAAAGAATTAATATTATGTTGAAAAATAAAAAGTCTATTGTCAAAAGTGTTATCCGATCTGCACCAATGTTATATCCTTGTACCAAATTCCATCAAAATCGGTTCATTAGTTTCGGCGCTATTGTGTCCACACGTACATGCATACAGAAATTTTTAAAAAATCACTTTTTCGTGTTCCTGGGACCTCAAAACGTAAAGATCTGATGTTATCTCGATTTTAAATTTTTGACCAATTGCTATCTCTCCATTTTGATGGCTGCGGAGGTTAAAATATTAACGATTCCTTATATTTCTATGGGGTTAAAGTATGTTCTTGTGACGTACGAGATCATAAACTTATTTCAAAAGAAATTGTCGCATCCTTTATATTGGTTTTGATTGTCATCATGTGAAAAACTGAAATAGTTTAAAACAAACAGCAAAAAAATTCTTATCGATGTTTTAATTTTTTTCGCATCAATGATTTGTCAGTTTTCAAACCAATTTTAGCCTAGTGAATTTTCTTAGTACTTAATTTAGCGAGCCACAGAGTAAATGCATGTATGTATGTTTTTTAGAATTGCCATATTCATAATACCTTATCATAAATAATTTATCAAAAATGTCGACGAGCAGCGCAGTATCTTTTTTATTGACTGATGAACAACATTCATTATTCATCGATCCATTGATAACGATAAAAAATAATTCTAGGCAATAAAATATATCTTGAAGGCTCCAAGCATCAAATCAACGTTTAATATATAGGATGTTTCCCATTCATATTTAAGAGCATAACAGTTGAAGCATTACATATACACCAGGAAATAATACTTGTTAAGCAAATGGCGAGCCCCAAAGGCCAAAGTTGACGTATACGTGCGTTTGACAGATATTTCCTATAGATTGTTTTGTCTGAATAGCATTGGACTGGTCGTTGGCCCGTCGTATATCGAGGCCGAACGCCACATGAGAATGTCTTACCATATGAAGTGTTAGACGTTTTACATAAATAACGCATGAGGTAGTTTTGCTGTGTGACTGTCTCCGTGGCCATTCTGATGACTGTTTTACCAATTGAATTTTGAAATAACGCATGTTTATTTACCAGGTGTAATAGAATAGCTTGTGTATCGGCTTCTGAAATTTAATGCTCCGTAGGTATATATTGCGCGCTGTTTAGAAATGTCTTGTTGCACATGAGTACACTTAGTGACGACAAATTGTGTCAAAATTGGAGTGGTTTTGTTCCTCTTAAACCTTTGGGTTTGAAAATAGGACTCTGAGTTTGTGAATTCCAAGTATTTCTAAATATTTTTTTAAAAAGATGCAAAAATCACAAAAATCGAGGGCTGTTCCATTCTAGTTTGTCCTGCGTTAAAAGTAGTTCCAAGAGAAAAGATCGGTCAAGTTCGAGTCGGATTCGTGCGCCGAGCATTCCGTACTGTGAATAATACAAATATATACAGTGTGTTTACGGATTGTGTTCGGAAGAGAAGAACTCTTTTATTTGGAAAATTATTTTTTTATAAAAACACCTACTTTTATGAAAAGTTCGAAAATCATACTATTTTCCAAAATGTATATGCAGGATGCCAGAAGTGTGCAAAAATGTGAAGAACTACAAAGAGTGAAGTGACTAGATTTGTGAATATTTTGAAGAATGGTAATACAGAAAATGTTATAGATTAATAGTTGTAGTCAATTATGAGACCTTGACCTCCTACTGCAAAATCATTTTTCTAATATTTTTCAAAGATTCACGTTTATGTCAACAGTTTTTTCTAGTTCTGTCTTTTACACTGTATAAATTGTTATTTTAGACCTACTATACCTTTTGATATGCCATAAGTAAAAATCCATAATACTGACATGATAATGAATATTATACAGGGTGTAATTAGTTTCATGTCATTAAAAAAACAGGTGGTAGGAACGACAAGACAAACAAAAGAACCTTATATAACATGGGGTCTAAAGCTCATAGTTTTGGAGAAAAAAAATAAACAAAAATTTCGCAAATTTTCAATAAAATTTTTTGAGAACTGCTGGAATATTGAGGTAGGTTTAGATCTAGATCTGATCTGAAGAAAACTATACTCTAACTCTCCCTTGTGCAATATTTTAGTTACTGTCGGTGCTTCGTTATGTACACACGTCCAACCCCCGCCGTTCGTTGTTTTTGTTATTTTTGAATTTTGCGTCATTGTGTATTTATAGTTAAGATTTATTTTATTGGCTTACCGTTCAAGTTGTCAAATTCTTGATTACGTACAGACACAACTTACTTGTTCGTTCTTTTTTGGCTCTTGTACCAAGTTTTTATTTTATTTCTCTTTATTGACAACGTTAGTTGATAGTTTAGTGTTTAGTGTTGAACGAAGTGCGTATGTACTTAATTCGACGTACCGAACTGTGTATTGATACAGATGCAGAGATTTAGAATCATTTAGGTAGGTAGTAGGCTTTTAACCCAGGACACTCATTTATGTTACAAATGTTAATAAACCACATTTAAATTTTCTAAATTATAAACAATCCAATATTTTGTTCCAAATTAAAAAACACACGTGTGAAGAAATTCTCTGTTTAAACCTCTATGGCTATTACTTACTTGCAATTGTGCACGAAGAGAGAACGAATTATTTACCTCTTTATACTTGATTTAGTTCAGTTGAAGCGGTACATCAAAGGCGGTCGATGATCCTTTGCCACCGCGTGTGCCGGCCAGCACTTTTTATGACAATTTAAAAGTTGTATCACTGGGAAGTACAAGTCCATGGACCAAGAAAAGCAGTGGTTCTCAATAGTTGTCTACCATAATATTAAATATGTTAACCTAGATCAGTGTTTTTCTAAGTGCCCCTAGAGGGAAAAGTCATAAAGGTTTTTTGTTTGTATAGTCGGTCCCCTTTACCAGTTTTTTTAAATGACATGAAACTGATTACACCCTGTAGATGTATAGTTATGTATATTAGATGTGTACTAGATTAAGAGATTAAGCAGTTTAGAAACTGTTTGCAAAAACGTTCATAATTGAACAAGAATAGAAAACAAATTCGACAGTGAGAGATAAAAATTTTCGAATTGACCAGGGTGAATCAACTAATAATTGACCAACAACCTGTAATTGACCAATTTTTTTAATCGCATTAAAATAACATCAGCAACGGTCAATACTGAAATCTTATTGGCTCTGTGTGAACCAATAACAGTATCCCTTAAGCTTATAACGGGTCAACTGCTTTATGTTAAATTTAGTCTCGGTGAAAGTGATGGTCTGGCTAGTGCATATGTTAGTATTGAAACTATCTGTTTTGTAATAAGAGAAGGAAGTACAGAGAGTTTTAAAAATCGGACAGTATTTTAATAATTCTAACTTTTATTAAAAAAAATTGATACATATTTTTTCCTGGCTATTTTTAACCTTCCCACAGAGTTGTGGGATGTTATTAAAATTGGTCAAAAATCGAAAATTGAGACAACATCAAATCTTTTCTTTTCAATTCTTGTATTATTATATCTTTAAAAGTACAATAAAATATTTAAAAAATACAATTATCGTATTTGTATTAGGTAGTAGTAACTGACCAACGCTAGTAATTTGCAAAAATCGACATTTTCCATGTCACATGAGTGTGTTAAATGCAAATAGCATGTTTCTCTTTCTAAATCGTTGTTATTCAAATAATATTCAGTAGTAGACCAGTATTTTGTAGTGGTCAATTAGTAATTCGAAACCAGTGGTCAACTAGTTATAAAACCAAAGTGAATTAAATTGTTTACATATCTACAAAATATGAAATAATTAAAGGCGTAGAGAAGAAAAAAAGGAACTTGATACAGAGGACATTTGAAGCTCAAAATGTTCGATAAAGCATGTTGGAAGGGAATACAACGTTCCACACTCAACAATTATCAATAAATTAAGGTGATACTTCAGTTATCAGAAAATTGGGGACCCAAATTCTTTTCATGGTAGAAGAAGAGTTTATTAGTTAGATGCATTCTGGCGAATGCTAAAAAAGGGACATAATTAAAAGTGATGAATGGCCTAATCGATTTGTCAATTGTGATCATGGGAATTAATGATTCCATGCTTTTTCAAGAAGTACGGAAGATTTGAGGGGTCAAAGCGCCGCTTTTATTTCAGTTGTTTCAGTCTTCATATTTATCCCAAGATCTTGACTTAATATCTCAAGATCCTGAGTTATTATCTCAAGATCTTGACTTATTATCTCAAGATCTTGACTTATTATCTCAAGATCTTGACTTATTATTTCAAGATCTTGACTTTCTATCTCAAGGTTTTAAGTGCATGCATTTAACAGTTATTATTTAATGTATACCCATTTCATATTTTTTCACAAATTCGGATTTGATTTGACGGCAGAAATCATATTTCTTTTTTCTATAATGATTTCATACTTTCATGCGATTTGTTTAGGTTAAGTTAGATTAGATTGATTTTTATTTTGCTATCCAATTGTTAATAATCATCAGCACCACAGGCAGTATTAGCGTCGCAGACAACAAAATATGTCAATTTCTCGACTTTCGGAACACTAGTAAAAGTTACTAGTATTCCGCATTGCTAAACTAAAGATCTTGAGAAAAAAGTCAAGATCTTGAGAAAATAAGTCAAGATCTTAAGATAATAAGTCAAGATCTTGAGATAAATGTCAAGGTTGTTACAGAAATAAAAGCGGCGCTTTGACCCCTCAGCTCTTCCCTAAAGAAGACATCTTCAAATAAGTATTCGGCAAACAAAATTGATAAACATGGCCAGGGCTGCAATTATAAAACAATCCATTAGAATGTGGCACAAGGAAATCAAAGTGCATCTGCAGGAAAATGATTCAGTAGATTTTAAAAGCGAAATTTCCTTATGCGAAGACTTCAAAAGGGTGGCTTCAATGGCATGGAGTAAAGAAAGTGTCAAGGAAGAAAAAGAGGAAGCAAAAGGCAAAGAACTGAGAAAAGAACTGTTGCTGGACAAATGAAACAAAACATTACAGTAAAGGACCTGTTAAATACTATTTGCTCATTTCAATGGATTGGAAGAAATGGTCCTACTAAATGGCCTCATTTCAAAATTGCATAAAGACGTGTGTCAATCAAAATAGGCAACACGTCGAACACCTATTATAAATATGTCTAATGAATTATTTGAGGGAACCCCTTTTTATAAGTTTGTTTTAAATTTGACACTTATTTATTTATAAAACGAAAATGGTTGCAATTAACCATAGGGAAGTACTTACAAAAAATCACATCGTTGAAAAATATACAGGGAGTTCCATTTGAAAAAATTGAGAAAATTCGATTTAAAAAGATTTTAATTGAAAAACAATTTTTGGCCACCCTGTACAGTTTTAGGAAACGGAAATGATTCAAAAACATTAATTAGATGTCTCTTAACTAATATTCATATACGTTTTTCTGAAAACCCATAATTGTGACTGTGGTGATTTTTTTAATATCCAACTGCAGATTGCATTGTTTCGACAAAAAAATTCATTACATCCAAGTGGTTGGGAAATATTCAATGCTAATATAGGAATGAATAGAGCCTAGAAAGAGACTTCAAAAAATATACTGATATGCATAGCATTCCATTTAAAAAAAGGCACTTGGTATGTTCGAATTAAATTTTCAGTTATAGACTTTTTTATCAAGTTTACTTACAATTTTTTTTAAATTTCTTGCTATCGTAGGACTCGAGATATCGAGGTCCGACGCACTATTGCCCCACCCTGTATATTTGATTAAACAATATCGGTATGACACAATGAGCGCACCTGTAACATAGTACATATTAAATAACCCCCAGACATTTCTATTTCTATACAATTTTCTGTAGGAACTCGATACCACTGTTCGTTGAACCGTTTCAGTTATAATAATCATAAAAAAACCGTTTGAGAAAAACCATGTCTTTACATATGCATTTTAATTTAAAAAATGTCAACAAAAACTTGTCCCACAACACAAGTGTTTCTTAGGGTTGCCACCCTCTATAACTTGGACTATCTTGCACACATGGGCAATCTTAAGCCGTGGGAAAAGGAACATGTGCAACGTCTTACCAACAAATAAATTCACCAAACAATCCCGACAAACACATGTTCCTGTCGTTTCATCACACTGTAAACGATTGCTGAGATGACTTTACCCCAATTAACCACCTTGAGAACACAGTGCTACGCATAAATTTGACCCATCGTCATAAGCGTAGCAGCCAGAACTTATTTTGATCCTAATAACAAATGAAATAAGTAAATATATAAAGTTTAATTACTGACAAACTCAAATTGTGTATTAACCTAAATGAAACATATTTTGAAAAGCAGGTAATTTTTCACCTACTCTTAAACATTTTTAAAAGAGGAGGTTTTTGATTCCCGTATGTAATAATAATAGTAATAATAATAATAAACTTCATTGTTCATAGACCATATTACAAAATATGGCATCGGACTCGTCAAACAATACAAAATACTAAAGTACTAAACTAAAGGTACCTACACAAATGTAAACGAAACTAATTACAGACTAAAGGTACACAAATGTAAACAATAGCAACTACAAACATTCAGGTCACCATAGGTAATCATAGTTTCTGCAACTATATAGCTGAACAAATATAATAATCATATCTCAAAACTGTGTTTCAGGATATTCGCAAATATAAAACGAAGAGTATATTGCATTCGATCGGCACATGTCTAAAACCGGTAATATTGCTCGTAGAGAAAAAAATTTCATGTCACAGTGTTGGTGATCGAATTCTGAACAACTTCCAAAATGCCCGTCCGTTCGTTCGTCCGTCCGTCTGTCCGTCTGTCTGTCCGTCTGTCCGTTCGTTTGTCTGTCCGTCTGTCTGTCCGCCTGTGTGTCCGTCTGTCACGTTTCTTGTAAGCACGATAACTTAAGAACGAAAAGTCCGATTGTATTGAAATTTGGATAGTAAGTTAGTGTTAGCTAGAGGATGAACCCCATTGTTTTTTAACAAATCAATCGATCAATAAATAAAAAAGTAGTACTTAAATGTTTTAAATAAAAAAAATAATTTTCACATAACTTTTTTTTTATTTTGTAATTAAACTAAAAATATTTAAAACTAATATTATTTACAAAAAAACTGCGAAGAGAACCCTCCCAGCAAACATTTAAGTATTATTTGACGTCAAGACTACCTAAATTATGTATAATAAATTTAGTCGCAAAATTAGAATTAACCATATTTTGGTAAAATTTACGTTGACACTACATGGAATCGACATAAGTGGAGAATAAGACGACGTCGAAATTAAGTTATATCAACTAAAACAGGTAAAATTACATATAAATCTTACTTGTAGTCGCACAGTAGATTTGATTACTAATACCTGTTTAGGTAAATTTTACTTGAATTCAACGTCACTTTGACATCAAGTTGACTAGTTTTAGGTAGAATTTACGGACATATGTGAAATTGAAACATGACACAGATCTCGCTTATTGAAATCAATGCGCCGAAAATTTTTCTGTGAATAGTAACAGCTGTACTCCATAAAGTACTAATGCACCTCAAATATATTCATCTATAAGAAAATTTCTGTTACCAAATAAAAAAATTATTGTAATATTTTGAGCCGAAAGTATACCATACTTGTTAAATATGAGTTTACAGGTATAATTATGTATTTTCTTAAACTTTTCGTCAGTTTGTTTCCATATACACTCATTTTACAAACTACAATTTGAAATCATACTTCAACTGCGCTGAGAAAATATGGCGTCTTGTGCTAATTAGACCTCTAAGTTAAAATTACCTTGACAATCTACATATTTTATAGGTGGAAATTATCACAGGTCAAGTTACACTAAAATTTACGACATTTTGGTTAACTTTACCTATTGAAAGTATTATTAACTCTGTTGTTATATCAAATAATTACTTGTAGGTAAATATAACCTATTTATATTACCTTATTTTGAATATACTACCTATTGGTAAATTCTACTTATTATGTGTAAATTTTAACTCGACTAGTGTATTGTGTTGACGAGTGAGTTGTCATAATGGAGCCATATGATATTGCCTTGGTATTCGACAGCGCCCGAAAGTTCTGGAAGCTCGGCTGGCATTCGGCAATGCCCTTTTATTGAAATTCTATAGACAATTATTTCCACATACTAGAGTGCAAATATAGTCAAGATGTTCTCCTTTAAAAATACTTGGATGGAAAATCTGAATGCGGAAGTAGTGATTCCTTAAGCGGTGGTTTTTTACCTTTGTCATACTTCATTTGTATATTGGCACCATGAATTATCCAACCATGCTACGTTAATGGCCTCTTTTAATGACTGAAATAATTTTTAGAGAATAACTATACCACCTAAGTACCTAATGGTTCGAATAACCTAAATAATATGAATTCTACAAACAGGTTAGACGGGGGTTAGCTTCTGAATTACTATATTTTATAGTGAAGTTTACTTTGAGGTCGATTTGCCAGGTTACTGCGACAAAGTAGTTTAAAATGTATTTTTTTAGAGTAACTTTAAGGTCAGTTTAAGGGTAATTGACTTAATTGGTGAAATTAGGTAGATAATCTAGGTAGAATTTATCGATGTTGTCTACCTAATATTACTTCAAAGAAGAGTAATAAAAGTGACCAAATAAGTTGCTATTTAGGTATATATTACGTAGGATTTCCAACAAAATCTACCTAGAAAGATATTCGACTATTAGAAATATTTTTAGTCGCTAAAAAGGTAAATACTACCTAATTATATTACCTATTTCGACCTTATTGGAAATTTACCCTTGAGGTCAATTTTGGTAGATTTTTTTAGTAGTTTTCCACTTGCTGTTTTCGTTAAATTTACCTTCAAAGAAAATTGTGTATGAGGTAGATTGATTGGTATTATTTACGTAATCTTAAATCTAAGTTTTTATCGGAGGTCTATTTTTCCAGTCAATTTTACGTTATAGTTACTTTAGTAAGTAAATTTGTCTTGTCCCAAGTCGAATTGGAGTTAATTTTGACAAAAATGTTTGCTGGGCTATAGAATGTGCAACAATTATATAAAAAGTGCAGTAAATCGGCGAAGAGTATAACGGTTAGCTTGTTTAAAAGTAATTTTCTAACTTCCATTTTAAACGATCTTATACTATTCAATTATTGTATTGTTTGCGGCAGCTTGTTGTATACTGTGCGATTTGATACCTACATATCGTGGGTTTTTTTCGAAAATATTGATTATGGATAAAACATTTTTCCTTGTAGTTTCATAGGCATGGTTATCATATAAGAACTCATGTAA
Source organism: Stenurella melanura (assembly GCA_963583905.1). Classification (NCBI taxonomy): domain Eukaryota; kingdom Metazoa; phylum Arthropoda; class Insecta; order Coleoptera; family Cerambycidae; genus Stenurella; species Stenurella melanura. The sequence goes on along the minus strand of OY757314.1, from coordinate 58,222,726 downwards.
ATTCTGCTTAATAAATACGACAATGTCGTGAATAAATGTGCTCGATATTGTTTGTATATTCAGTTCGTTGAAAACATTTCTGCAAGATACAATCCGTCCTATTTATTCTTTTTATATTCCATTTTTTGGACTTTAAGTATTTTCTCTAAGAAATGAGATGAGCCCCAGAATACCATGTCGTATTTCACCCGGGAGTAAAATTGAGCATAATAATAGGAAAGGATAACTAATGTGCTAGTAAGTTTTCTTAATCTTAACTTGTTCAAGCGATTTACCATTAACTTTAAACTGCTTATGTTATAGTTTGATAATCTAGGTGTAAAACAGATGAATACAATGATGTATTTAAAAGTAATTTGTTTAAAAAAAAAAACAAGATGTAAAAGTATTAATTTTGTTTTGTGAAACCTCAATTAGACTACTCATATTCGGACTAGTACTCAAATATGAATCGTCATCCACAAACATTATCAAATTACCATGATCAAAAATGCCTGATGAATCGTTAATAAATAATAAAAAGATGTCCAAGGGTCCAAGAACGGAACCCTGTGGAACGCACAGGATACATTTAATATTTCTGATTTAATGTTATTTAGCTCAACAATTTGATTTCCGCCTGAAAGATATGACTGCGGCCAACTGCTAATTTTTCCTCTAAATCCATATTGTATTTTTGTTATTATGTTTGTTCAATCATCATTTTGAAATTGCTTAAGCGATTTCTATGGAAATATTTTACAAATTATAGGGTATGGGTCGACAGTAGTCCCTTATTAGATTCATCAAGCTTTGTTAATATAAAGTGCGCAAACATCTTAAAAATGTATTTTCTATTCGAGATTAGGGAAAATATGTCCGATAATAAAATTATGTTAAAATTCGCAGTAGGAGTAGCTGATACTGAATCTGTCAGAAGTTATAGGTTAATCACTGTGAATCCAGTAGGGCTGCTGTAATTGCATAAAGTGTGGCCTCTAAAAATTATGATGGAGAAATTTTGAAAAAAAATTGAATCACCTTTAAGAAACGGCCACCAAAAATTATAAAATAAATGTCACCGTCGTTCGGTTGATTGAACCTAATTCGATGTTCAGGTCTGTGTAAAAAGGAACAGATTGCAACATCGGACATATTTTTGTCAGTCAGACGGTAGCTCGGTGGGTTAACGTATTTAGCTTGCAAACTGACGCATCTGGCGAAGCGGGGCTAAACTCTACTTACTGCTAAATAATTTTTAATATAAATTTATTGTCAAAAAGTGGTTCGAATTCCACTATAAACTGTAGGGCGTTTACCGAACACAAAATTATTCTGGATTTTCAAGGAGTTACATCGCGTCGGCGACTTGAGAAGTGGTTAAGAAAACAAAATAAAACATTGTTCGTATCATTTTCTTAATATGCATCTTCATTGTGGCGCAAGAACGAGTAATGGTCATAATTTTGTTATATTTTTTGTATGTAAACGGACTATACGCAAATTATTCCGAATTATGGAACCCATCAAGAGGTTGGCGAATACTGCAAAGGCATTGAATTGAACTAAAGTTAGCGTTAAAAAGGAGATATGACACTGCGATTAATTTGTAAAGTTCCGAGGACATTTAATGTAGGAACTTACTTCCATAGATCTCTTTCTTTTTGACTAGGAAGTGGTTTCTAACAAAAACCTAATAGAGTGAGATCCCAGAGCCGCCAGACCTACGTCATTTTAGAAAAGCTAATATTTTGGTAATAAATGGTGTGATATGTAGCTAAGAACGCATGCCTAGATGTACAAAAAAACCTTAGTAACTTACGATAAAGTGATGGCTGGTTTTCATATATGTTTGACAGAAAACGGTTAGATACTAACATTCATTATTTCCAGGCACTTTCCGTGGGCCGTGACTTCTGCCAGACGCTCTAAAGCTCGAAAACACCCAACCTAACCTAACATAACTGTGGAATCATATCCACTACTAGCTATATAAAAAACGAAACTAAACAAAAAATGTATTATGTTAGGTTAGGTTGGGGTTTTTCGAGCGCCTGGCGAAAGTTAGGGCCCACGGAAAGTGTCTGGCAATAATTAATGTTGGTCTTTAACAGTTTTCTGTTGAACACATATGAAAACCAGCTATCATACTTTAACGCAGGTTAACAAGGTTTTTTGTACCTTTTGTACATGTTATCTGTAAAAGGGCCCCGCTTTCAATCTAGCAAAGATGCATACGTTCTTAACTACATATCACACTATTTATTGTTAAAATATTAGCTTTGCTAAAATGGCATAGGTCTGGCGGCTCTGGGATCTTGGTCTATAACAAAACTCAGTTGAATTATCAACTAGAATCGACATTAAAAGAATACTCTAGTTGTAACAGTGCGTCTTTCCTCTGATAAAACAACAGTTGTAGATTTCATGGTATTTACAAGGAAGACTCCAGAAGCAGAATGCATTACAATTACCCCTGCAATCAAATTCATTTTTCGTTTAGACATTGAAAAATGGCTGTTGTCATAAAGGATTCTTCGTGATTTATCTGGCTGGAGTAATCGAAAAGAACCAACCAACATGTTTTTAAATGAGCATATATTTTCCACATACTTTAGCAGAATTATCGCAAAGTCAAGTTGTTATTATTTCTTTTATTATTAGGTTGCCTATGGAATTCATATGATGTTCTGGCACATCTAATTTAATCTCCTGCAAATTGAAACAAATACCACCAAGCATTGGACATTTTGCAGAGTTTGATTTTCTAGGTGACTGAAATATAACCAGAAATATTGGAACAAGGCTTAATCTTTTGCTTGAAGACCTCTTATTCGATTTTGGCAAATAACCGCTTAGTAATATAACTGAAAAAAGACTCGGAGTATCATCAGAAAAAAGTTTGAATGTTTTAAAACCAGGGTCCTATATCTTCACAGCTTCACACAAAATGGAACTCTCTGCAATGTTCCAAATTAATGTCACTACAGCTTTCTATAGCGACATAGTTAGATCGCCTGCAGTATGGGTATATCAAAAATGGGAGAACTTTGATTTTACAATTAATGAAATAATCATCGGATCCTGAACCACCGGAACCCAAGTCCCGCAAGCGTGTGTCCTTCATTTCATTTCCACACCAATTTTGCTGGATGTGTCATCACAAGTGCACAAAATAAATATTTGCATAGTTAATAACTAATTGATTTTGCGCTGAAACAGGCAGTACTATATAAAAATTAAGCACACTTCTCTTAGAAATATAAATCAAAAGACAGTAGCTCAGTGCTTACATGTTAAGCTTGAAACCACGTGATCCCTTGTTCGAATTCTGATTAATGATTAAATGGCGCATTTAATGCATTACCGAAAGGGAGCAATTAGGTAGACCACGATTGAATTAGGTGTTTTCACTATATGCAAATTAGCTTTTTTGATATTGTCCAAATGAAGTAATTAATGTATTAAAGCATTTCCCTGTATTTAAAAAGCAATCCGTCGTCTATTGAATTAGTATTTCAACAAATAAATAACATAAAATTTGAATATTTGAACAGCTACGCGAAACATACCATTATTAGCGGTGACACTGGTGACGTCATCGCTTACATCAAACAGTAATATAGCATGCACGTAGTATATAAACATAGCATTTTAAAGGCTTTTTGTACGTTTTTACCTGTGATTGAATTCGAAATGGCTAATACAGGATTCGTAAGTTCTACTTCAGGAAATTTGCCGGCCGTAGATGTGTTCATCATCGCGGAACTTATGAAGAAAGATGAACGTTTCAACATAGCAGAAGTGAGGGGCTCTAAAGTTGCAACATAAGTACTAAACTTCTTTACTCTCTTTGTATTTATCTATTATAACTTTAACGTAGTGTATTGATTCCTATATTATGATTATTGTATATAGTTGCTCAATATAATATACATACAAGCTTGATATTATATAAACATAACCTATAAATGTTGCTCATAAACTTGTAATGTAAACAGGGTTAGATAGCTAGTTATTGATTATTTTAGATTAATACTCATGCACGATAATGAAGTTTTAAACTTACTTTGCTTACTCAACTTACTTTGACATGATCCTCATAGTAGAAAAATACTGATGCTGTTGTAGGTGCTAGTGGCTAGTGGCTAGTGGCTTTAAGTCAATTTGTTTTGCGTTGTTTTGGTTTTGTTACTGTCACGAAAACCTTTTCAGGTGCGTTCTTGCATGTATTTTTGCATCCTAGCACAAAACACCACTTATTTTCCATTATAAAACGTTAATGTTTTGCAAAATAATGCGTATATTTATAATACACAACCTATGTTTGTTTACCAGCAATGTAACCTCTGACGTCATCAGTGCGGGATATAGTGACGTACGGTTTTTCGCGATAAAATTTAAAAGGGCTTATTTTAAGGAATAAATCGATGCTTGGGAAAATTCAATTTCTTTTAACTATAATTAAGTATTATCTTTACAGTCAAAGAGATTATAAAAGTTGTGAAAACACCGAATTATGCAACACGGCTAATCGCTGTTATCTCTGCTGAGTTCAAGTCTCAGCTGCGGCAGCTGGCAGTGTCGCAGAGAATAGTTATTGTATAGGTGTCTATTGTGAATGTGTCCTTGTTGACTGGTGGAATAGCTGACTAAACTTCGTTTGTCTGTATCAATTAGACTAATTATAAAAAAGAATAAATAGTTTTACGGTGTTTTGAATTTTTTCCATTGTGGCAGCCAAACGAACTTGATCTGAATCACGTGACCAATTTTTTTAATAATCCTGTAGGTATGTAGAAACACCTAGAAAACAAACTGAAGTAACGCATAATTCCATACGTTTCATGAGTCAGCTCAGAAGGATGTTGCCATCTTCAGATGTTACCATTTAGCCCAATTCACCGATCTCATTTTATCACAAGTACGGATTAACAATACATAAGTGTAATAAGTTTTGAATGCTGTGTTGTCAGTGCACTAGATTCTCAAAGAACACAAACGTTTATTACATATCTGAAGGTTACAGATTACAGATTACAGATTACAGTTGGGTTGTTCAGGCGTTTGACCTCTCCTCACCTCGACCTATAAAGATCTTTTGTGATTACCCCATATCTATATGTTCCCATCCAATCCTAGGCTTCTAAAGAATCCTAGAATTTTCCTGGGGGCTAACTTTGACACTTCTGCAGGTGTCAGAATCACCTGTTCCAAGTGTTGTAGCCTTTGCCGGACTAGTACTTCGCATGTGCAAAGTATGTGTTCCGACGTTTCGGTTGTCTTTGTACAGAATCGACAATTTTCGTCCTCAGCCTTGCCCATTTTTTTAAGGTGGTATTTTAATGGGCAGTGACCCGTGAAAAGACCTGTTAGTAGTCTTAATTCCTTTTTGCTGAGTTCAAGTAGCTCTTTAGCTCTCTTTTGCGAATAAGTAATGAACTTTTTCGCTTGTTTTTGTCCTGGAGTTGAGTTCCAGTAGGAGGATTTTTGTTCATCCTCCCATGTTCTTACCTCCTCCGTCGTGTTACTTCTTGCTATCCCACAAAACGGTTCTGGTCCGATGAATGACGATTTGGCACCCTGTCTTGCAAGGTCGTCCGCAATCTCATTCCCTTCTATTCCTTCATGCCCTGGCACCCACATCAAGTTGACCTTGTTGTTTCTTGCCAGTTGCTTTATTGTTTGTAGACATTCCCAGGCAATTTGTGACTCAAAGGTGAATGAACTCAGAGCTTTGAGTGCTGCCTGGCTGTCTGAAACTATATAGATTCTTGATCCCCGTGTGCCTTTATTTATGCACTGTCGAGCACAAAGATCTATGGCATATATTTCTGCCTGAAAGATGGTGGGAGTGTGACCCAAGGCTATTGTCAGCCTGCAGTTTGGGCCGTATACACCGGCGCCCACTCCTTCATCCGTTTTGGATCCATCCGTGTACCAGATGAGTGATCCTTTTTCCCATTGTGGACCTCCAGAGCTCCATACCTGGCGGCTAGGAATTACCACTTCAAAGGTTCTCTCAAAGTCGAACCTTTTTGGTGTGGAGTCTGTGGGTTTGGTCATTGAGTCTAACTGGACTTCGTTTAGGACAGTCAGATGACCAACCAGATCCCCTGGTTTGAATTTCTTACTAGAGTGTATCCTGTAGGCGCCAAGAGCTGCCTCCCTTTTAACATGGATATGCAAGGGAGGCAGATCCAGTAGCGCCTCCATTGCTACTGTTGGACAGGTGCGTATTGCACCTGTGATTCCAAGACACGCTAACCGTTGCAATTTTTGCAACCTGTTTTGTGCTGTTTTTTCTTTTGTTTTTGTCCACCATACCATCGATGCGTAGGTGACAATAGGTCTAATCACCGTTAAATATGACCAGTAGATCATTTTCGGTTTTAGTCCCCAGGTTTTACCGAAGAGCCTATGGCATGTCCAAAATGCCATCGTTGCTCTTCCGATTACCCTTGTTAGGTGTGCGTTCCAAGTGAGTTTTTGATCTAGGATTACTCCTAGATATTTGACTTCACTGGAGAAGTTAATTAGTGTGCCATTCAACGTTGGAGGCTTTAGTGTAAGCTTCTTTCTTTTGGTGAATGGTACTATGACTGTTTTACATGGGTTGACATTTAGGCCCTCCTCCATGCACCAATTTTTGATAATATTGAGAGCAATTTGCAATAGGCCTGACATCATCCTATCATTTTTGCCTCTTATTATTATCACTAAGTCATCAGCATAGCCTTGGACATCAAATCCATGGTTGCTTAACCTTTTGAGAAGATTATCGACTACCAGAGACCATAGCAAGGGTGATAGGACCCCTCCCTGGGGGCATCCCTTGATGGCAGTTATTGTTACCGAATCACTTCCCATTTCAGTCGTTATTTTCCGACTGTTGAGCATGGAATAAATCCATCTTGTTGTTGAGGGCTCAAACCCTCTTTGACCTGCTGCCCTTTTTATTGATTCATATGAGGTGTTATCAAAGGCCCCCTCTATATCTATGAATGCACAAAGGGCTACTTCTTTTGCAATAAATGTCTTTTCAATCCTATTTAGAAGGCTATGTAAGGCATTCGTTGTGGATTTGCCAGCTTGATAGGCAAATTGGTTTTTGTGAAGCGGTGCCCTTGGTAGAACTTCGCTTCTTAGATGTTGATCTAAGATTTTCTCCATCGTTTTTAGGAGAAAGGAGGTTAGGCTTATGGGGCGATATGACTTAGGCTGATCGCTTGGTCGCTTTCCCGCCTTTGGTATAAACGCCACTTTTACCTCTCTCCAGGCTTGGGGAATATACCCTAAGTTGTAGCTGCTTCTAAAAATTTTTATCAGCATTGGTAGTATCTCTTCGATTCCCTTTTGTAGTAGGGCTGGAAAGATACCATCCCTTCCGGGTGTTTTGTAGGGCTTAAAAGTACTAATTGGCCATCTAACCTTATTAGGTGTAAATATTTTTCCTGAGAGACTTTTTTCCCGGTTTGTAGGATAGCGTACTTCCTTTCCAATCCGGTTGTTAACGTCTCCCTCTTCTGTAATTTTGCAGTCTGGAAAGTGAGTTTTTAGAAGTAACTCTATACTTTCTTTCCTGTTTTCCGTGTAGCTGCCGTCTGATCCTTGTAGCAGCCCTATTCCATTTGAGTGGTCTCTTGATAGGACTTTTTGGAGTCGGGTAGCTGGAGGCATTTCATTGATCCTCTCACAGAAACCCTTCCACGTCCTTCTCTTAGGCTTCCTCAATTCTTTGTTGTACTTTGTGAGTGCCTCTTTATATTCGCCCCACTCTCCGGTGCGTTTTGCTCTATTGAAGAGGCGTCTTATTTCAGTTTTAAGTTTACTGAGCTCCCTGTTCCACCAAGGCACATCTCTATTTGCAGCCTTTTGTTTGACGGGACAGCTTTTCTCATATGCGTTTGTTATGAGAGTTTGTAGTTGGATAGATGCAGTTTCTAGGTCCTCAATGGTCTCTATACTTCTGCCTAGGTCCTCAGCTTCCGACTTTAGGTGTTCACGATAAACATCCCAGTCGGTCAGTTTTGGTATCCTGTGTTCTTTGAGGCATGTAGCCGCCGCCTCCAAATCAAACCTAATGTGATTATGGTCCGATAGTGACGCTTCGTTTGATACATGCCAGTTTTTTATTTTGTTGCTTATGAATGGACTGGCCAAGGTCAAATCTAATACCTCTTGCCGTAATATATTCATAAATGTTGGTTTATTACCTTTATTGATAATGTCTATATTATTCGCAGCCAAATATTCAAATAGGTACTCACCTCTATTGTTGATGTCTGTGCTTCCCCATACAGTGTGGTGGGAATTTGCATCACATCCTATTATATAGTGCTTGTTTCTTCTTTTACAGTAGGTTATCAGTCTTGCGACTTCATCTGGAGGCGGATTGTCCATATCTCCAGGGAAATAAGCCGAGGCAATAATTACCTCTTGCTTACCCCTTTCGGTTGGCACCTCTGCAGCCACTGTAACCAAGTCCCTCGTTATGAACTCTGGAATAGAAACAAAGTTAATTCGTTTATTGAGCAGCATAGCTGCTCTTGGGTTGTCATGTTTATCTGAATAGATTAACTTACATGTGTTTGTTGGGATCCCTCTTACACGATTCCCATAAGTCCAAGGCTCTTGTATGAGCGCTACGTCCAGCCTCTCCCAGACAAACCTTCTGCTAAGCACATCCGAAGCAGCTTTTGCATGGTGTAGGTTTATCTGGATAAAGCCCAGATGCGGCGCCATTTTAGAGCCTTTTCTTCTGGTGGGAGCTCTTGTCTCCCTTGTGGGTGGAATGGATCTTCTTGGTCTCCTTCCTGTGGTGCGTTTTCGACTTCTTAGGTTCTTGCGAGCCTTTTGAAGCCTTTTCCGCTTTCTGTCCTTGTTTTGAGGTGGACGGCTTATCCGTTGGTAAGGGAGCCTTTACTGTGCAAGTACTAGATGTACTTGTGGAAGGCTGTGGGTCCCCTACTACTGAGATGGCCTTCTCCTTTCTGCAAGTTTTTGCCTCTTTTTGTGAACTACCCCTCGGTCTTAATTGAACCTGACCGAATTTGTAGTTCACTTTGAAGGCATTTTTCTTCAGACTCTCATGAGATTGGTGGTCTATTGAGAGTATGAGTTGAGTGACATTGTGTTCCGGTGCTCTTTTGAGCACTTTCCACTCTGTCACGTTCAGACCTTCATTTTGGGCACCTACGAAGCCCAAAATTCGCTCGTTCGAGTCATCTGAACTGTTTGGGAAATAGGCTACAAGGATTTGCGCACGAGGAATTTCAGTTTCCTCTACCGCTTTCAAAGTAGCCCCTTCCCAAGGTTGTAGGTCCTTTGTTGTGCCTTTTAACCACTCTGCAGTGGCTTTGTCGGCACAAGTCAGAACCAGCCAACCTGGCTTAAACGTAGAGCCAAGGAATTTTGGCTTGACAGCACCTCCCTTTTGCTCTACTATTTTGTTGAGGATAGCCTCCTGAACGGCCTTAAGTTGGTCCGTTTTCAGAAGGATATCTGGGAAGCTTGTAGCCAAGATGCCCACCTTGACACTTTCAGCAATTTGCTGAAGGTTACAAATGTTTTAAAAAATTCCTAAAGCGGCTAGTTAGCTGATTCATTTATGTCAACTCAAACATCGTAACATCTATATACAGACTTTTAGCTTATCAACCGTTGGGTTCCTCTGCAGGAAAGGGGAAACGCGCCTATATTTTTAAAAGATTGATATGACAATGTAATCAGACAAAGTTTAAAAATTAATTTAAATAATATTTTTGAAAATTTCGATTATTAATCTCCAAAAAATTCTAATGGGCTGAAATTTAAATATGGCACAAAATGCTGTCAAGTTAATATAAATTTTATCTCGCACATCTCTGACCATCGAAACTTGATTCAAATGTTAACCTTGTTTTGAAATTTACCATCACCTGTTACATTTAAAATATTATAGCTAACTTGTGAGGGATATAATGATCATGTGGAAACTTTAACTTAAAAACTAAATTCATTCAGTACGATAGCATTTAAAGGAACACTACTAATCAAGTGCTTTTTTAATATAAACAAATGACTCTTGTAGCATTGTTTTGTAAAATAATGAATCTGTAAGAAATTTAACTATCGTCTCTCAAAAATTTACGTTTATTTTACAAATGCATCTCAATCAGCCTAGTTAGTAATGAAGATGACGCTTCCGTGAGTCTTCGCACTGGCAGCGAATAGATAACATAGTCACCATGATTCACTTTATAGTGCAAAACTCGTTAATAATAATATTAGTCACTTCTGTATCCTTTAATCTTATTTTGTAAGAAGCAAATATTCCGAAAATTAAAATACACATTCATTTGTAAACTAAACATAATCTATTCAAGGTATTCCTTATTACTTATTACCACACAGGAGTGAGTAATCGTAAAAAAAAATCCGAATTTTTTTTTGTTGAAATAGAATGCCATAAAACGTTCAGATTTTAAATTTGAGCAAAAAAAATTTCTTTGTCTATCGGTCGGTCAGTCTGTAACTTTTTTATGGGCACGCCTTCTCAAGAACGGTTTAAGATATTGTCTTAAAAGGATCCAGCTCAATCCTTATGGGAAGTGTCCCTCAGTCAAATTAGCCGAATATGTTGTTCCCCTCGACCTCCGGATCAATAGTTCTTATGGGCACAAGGTCGAAAAATGGATAGTTTTCCAAACATCGGGGGTGCAAGGGGGGGGTGCTCGTTTCGTAAGGGAAGTGGCCCTCCGCCACGGCGAAATTCGATGGAATAGATATATGTTATTCCTCCCGAGCTCCTGATCAAAAGTTATCATGGGCACAAGGTCGAAACTGGGCAGGTTTCCTAATATCGGGGGTGCAAAGTCGATTTTACAACCCCCAGTATCTAAAAAACTGTCCATTTTCCGACCTCGCGTCCATGAGAACTTATGACCAGGAGCTCGAGAGAAATAACATATATCGATTCCATCGAATTTCGCCGAGGGCCACTTCCATTTTTCGACCTTGTGCCCATGAGAACTTTTGATCCGGAGGTCGAGAGGAACAACATATATCAATTCTAGACAATTTCACCAGGGGCCACTTCCCATAAGAAATGAGTGGGGTCCCTTGATACACATATGTATCATGACACGAGATTTGGAACTAGATTATATTCTGTGCTAATTCTGGTGAAGGGTTGGGGGATAAATAGTGGTAAATAAGGGAAAATAAGTAAAGCAAGCTGGTAAGAAATTTTGCATTTGGTGTACATACTAGAAGCCAAGACCTCAGATTTTTTTGTAATATTTTCCACTCCCCACTACCTCCACTCCATTAATAACGGGGTTGATAAAATAAAGTTGAGTATAAAATTCATAAATGACACATACAACTTATTTTTTTGCAATTTTAGATACATATGGAAAGACAGACGGACGGGCGGACATTTTGAAGGTTGTTCAGAATTCTATCTCCAACACATTGATATGAAGTTTTTTTCTCTACATGCAATATTACCGGTTTTAGAAATGTGCCAATCGAATGCAATATACTCTTTGTTTTATATTTGCGAAGAGTATTATACAATGAGCCGAACAATCCACGATGTTGTGATAATAAAAAAAGTATCTATACTCTATTTTGTCGTCTTAATAACTGGATTATTATATGTAAAATGGCCTTGGTCCTAAATTGGGTTATAACTGATACCTACTCAATTTTTTGGTGGGATAGAAACAATTTCTTTATCGGTTTTCCCGACTGAAAATGATACCTGATCCTCAGCCGAGAGCCCAGACTCGTACCGTTAGAAAAGAAGAGCACCAGGCGAGTCGATTTACAATCTTCTACCGGAGAGCGTCGGAGTCATTTGAAATTTTATTACCTACTATAAATGTGTACATTTGAATATTGTAAAATTTTATTACTTATCGTTTCTCTTTATCGCAACGTCTCCGCATTTTTATTAAAATCTATTTTATGATCTAGCTGGCTCCTGTGCGTGTGCCTAGTCTTCACCAAAGCAAAATGTTCTCATTTAATTTAAAATATTGAATGAGGGTAAATGAATTTTGTCTATGCTCGTTTTTCGATACGAAAGGCCAAGCACCTCGAAGCGCGGTTAACACTTGGATGGAGTCTAGGGGAAGACAGCATTCTCGCTCCACCTCCTAATGGCTTGTATATGAGTACATGCTTAGAAGATATACAACTTTAGGCGAGAGTTGCATAGTAGACATACCAGCCCTCGGAGGGGAAGTAATAGACCGAGCTCCTATAACAGAAAAAGGTACCCCATCGAGCACCTCAAATTTAAAAGGTGAGAATTATTGTAAAGCATGTAAATATTATGTTAGATTGGTCTGTCTGACAATTTTTGTTAACTAATGTGACAGACTTAATTTTTTATACAGCATTTTTTTTATGAAAGTACACTGCATAACACCTCCTTTATGTTAATTAATGTGACAGACTTAATTTTGAATATGCAGCATCAATGCATCAGGCTTAATCACTGGTATTGTTATTGAACCCAGTAAAACTATCCCTTTCAAAATATCCAATATACTTACTAAGAAATAAATTCAGACAAAAAATCAGCTTTGAAACATTAAAAAAGAATTATGATCATCTTTGGCATCATCTTTCATCGAAATCTAGGTAAAAAATTATTTCACTAAAAGTGACCAAAAAATTGAGTTAGAAAAAATTTTCATCTCGAGAACGACGGTCAATGAGACCGACAATTTTTTCGAAAGTACAACGAATTTAATTTTTCGAAAGTACCAGGAATTTGGTTTTTCGAAAGTACCACGAATTTGGTTTTTCCAAAGTACCACGAAGAGAATTGCACCAGGGCGGACACCTGCTCCGTCCGACAAATTTTTCGAAAGTACCAAGAATTTGGTGGTGCACAGGGCGAAATCCTCAGTCAGGATGTAGCGAATAGCTATTTTAAAAGTCAAAAAATAAGAAAAAATCAATCGGATGGTTTTTCCAATAAAAACAAAAATTTTCATTTAATAATCCTCAAAGCGGGAGACCATAATCCTTGTCCAAACCACAAGAACGTACATAAAATTAGTCAAAAAATTCAAAGTCGGAGAGTCGATTCCCACGAACCCAAAATACCTTTAATCTAGGCTCAGGCGGACATCGCCATAGTAGTCGCTCGAAGGCGAGTCGACGGAAAAAAAGTATATTTGGGTTCGATGCCATTAGTACGTTTATGCAAGCAGGAAAACCATCGAACTCATATAAATAGCTTCTTTAAGCATCCTGACAAGGATTTCAAGCATTTCGATAATTTCAGTGCAAAATTAAAAGTGAATAATTTTCAAAAAGTTACGCATACATTTTACAATCATAACTAACTGGGAGTCTGAATCTTTTTGCACAGTCGATTGTCATTGTTCTCTCAACGCTGAATGAGTTACGATCCTACGGGAGGTAACAGCTTGCCGAGTGGTGGTGCTCTCTGATGTTTGCCTTATATACATTAGTTAAGTGTTGAATATTTATATTTTTTACATTTTATGAAGTATTTCAATAAATGAAAATATATTTTGAATTCGATCTCTTATTGATCCACTAATTATAAGATTGGCGACCGACGTGCGATTCTGTGGCGTGAGTCGGATAACTACTTACTTACATTGTTGTACCTATCCGAATACTCATAGAATCCATCGACGGTCTTACTTATTAAGAAGTGTTTCTGAGAAAGTGCTAATTATAAGATATATTCATTAGAAGTGCACCGCCCGACATGAGATTCGACGGAGAAACCAGACTGTAGCAATCACAGTAAGTATAATTGTGTCTGTTTTCGTCTTGGGGAGTCTGAAGGGTAACTTGAATCCCCTTGTGAGTACACTTAATAGATATCGTAGCGGCGACACGACTTCGGCCTAAATTATATAGAATCCTTGTCGTGTCCATTAGACCCTACGATACTAGGTACATCTACAGTATCTCATAACACCTCCTTTAAAAAAACAACTGAAATATAAGATCTCCTCTGTGCATAAAAATTTGTCTGTCATTGAAAAAATGTGTTTCACCATGTTAGACTTAATTTTGAAGCGCTGTGACGACGTTTTTTTTTAATAAGCTTTTACAATGCGTCAAAACACTTTCATTTTTTTCTGTAATTAAGTTCGAGGTCTCTTTTATGCATAAGATTCGGGAAGTGTTATGAAGTGTACTTTCATCAAAAAAGAAAAAAATGCTCTATAAAAAATTAAGTCTGTCACATTACTTAACAAAAATTGTCAGACAAACCAATCTTTTTAAAAATGATTTATTTACCACAAATTGATAAAATTGGTGGTAAAAAAGGTGTTTTGAAATGCAAAATCTTTTTTTTTAGCTAAATTCAAAAATTCATGAAAAATAACAAATAACAATTTTTTTATGGTCTGGCGGGCGTAACATAATATTTACATGTTTTGCAATCATTTTCATCTTTTAAATTTGAAGTGTTCGATGGGGTACCTTTTTTGTCACGGGAGCTCGGTCTATAAAGCAGTCGGTCTCTTGTCTATTAAATTTTAGACAAGTAGAAATCCCTATTCTTCAATAGAGAAGCGGTTCGGCAAAATTTCCAGATTGGAGGTAGCTTGTCTCCTGGTGTCGATGATTGGCTATAGTAGCGGAAGTAAAACGACGTTGAATAATAAGTGAATAATAAAAAAATAACAATTTAAAATAAAATTATTTTCATTGATTAACTGTATCATGTAATAGAAGCACACATGCTTCAAAGATTTTATAAAGTCGTTTGTTTTGTTAATAAGAGGGTCGGCCATATTCGATCCGCCATTTTTTAAAATAATTATATATATTTAATTATACAGTGTGTCCAACTAAGTCGGCACCATATGGGAAACTTTTTTATTATTGGTTTTATGAAAAAAAGTTATTCTTGATGAAAAGTTTTGCATGGCCTAAAACCAAAAATGAAATAATCAGATATCAATTTCCTGCAGTCGTATACGAGGTTTGTCGAAAAATGTAAATTTTGCTCAAGAGTAAAGTACCTTTATTTATTAAAATATCGACAATCGTTATTAAGAAAAGTTGATCCTAATTGAAAACTACGGTCAGATGTCTAATATTATCCATCCACCATGAAAGAACAGATTTTGTTTATGAATGTTACTTATTAGTTAAGTTATCTTCTGTTTAACTTTTCATTTGTAAAATAAATTATTATGATATGCATGCATTAATTATTCAAATGCAATGGCAAATTGTTACATTACTTACTAGTGAACCGAAAGGTTATCATGTTTTTCAACACAATAAATGTTTTATGATTTGCAAAATTAAATTATGTATAATTTATACCCAAAAATTATTAAAGATCATTTTTTTATGGTAGATGGATAATATTGGATATCTGACCGTAGTTTTCCATTAGGATCAACTTTTCTTAATAACAATTGTCGATATTGTAATACATAAAGGTACTTTACTCTTGAGCAAAATTAACATTTTTCGACAAACCTCGTATACGACTGCAAAAAATTGATATCTGATTATTTCATTTTGGGTTTTAGGCCATGCAAAACTTTTCATCAAGAATAACTTTTTTTCATAAAACCAATAATAAAAAAGTTTCCCATATGGTGCCGACTTAGTTGGACACACTGTATATAATTAGCGACCTAGAAGACACATATACACTAATTGTCAGCAATATTATATGTCTAAAGAAGTGGACCCATTAAGGATTGTGACCTGTAGACAGAAATTGGCAAAGTACTCATTTAAACTACTTCGGGTATCAAGTACCAAAAATTTAGTTGGGGTACTTGTTGCATCAAGTATCAATTACTTTTCAAAAAGCAGAATGCTTCAAGTATCAAATACTTCGAGGTAGTACTTGTAATTTTTTTATTTTTAGCTAAACCAATCTTTATGTGTAAATGTTTCTGTACATGGACATATTTCTTTTACATTTAGGGTATTTAAATAATGATACAGTTTTTTGAATATGTTTTATTTATTTACTTAATGAGAACATTTTGCTCCTAAAAAAATCGGTAAAGGTATTTACACAGAACTTCCCTCGTTATTTGTGCATGGCGGTCACTCTGAAAAATTGTTAATTACGAAATGACATTGAGAATAATAATCGGAATATAGTTATTGCTATTATTACAAAGAAAACCGGATAACTTTTGATCAAAAAAATATACAGAGTGCTCATACAACAGCAAAAGTTCAATACTAAATAACAGGTGCTAAATATGGAAGGCTTGCGCAAATACCTTTACAAATGTTCACCATGACTGAATTATTTCTTGGGATGACCACCCTGTACATTTTTCAATAAAAGTGTAATATTATTGCCATCTGTCACATTTTCAGTCCCACATTCACGTAATGAAGTGGAAGTGGTGGTTAAGAAATTTCATTTTTTTTTGAAATTTTTCAAAAATGTTGGTAAAAAAATTTTCAGAATTTTTTTCTTCTGTATAGGTTTAGAATGTCATGAAACGTAGAAATTTTAAATTTGAGCGAAGAGGAAAATTTGCTTCTATTCTATAGTAGTGACAATGTTTACAAATTTAAAAATTATAATTTTTTTTAATGGGTTTAGAATGCCATGAAACGTGAACATTTTAAATTTGAGCAAATAAAAAAAAATTCCATCTATTTTAGTGAAGAATTTTTCAAAAATGTTGGTGAAAAAAATTTTCAATTTTTTTTTTCTGAAATAGGTTTAATATGTCATGGAACGTGAAAATTTTAAATTTGAGCAAAAAAAAATTCCGTCTATTCCAGTGTTAAATTTTTTTCTAAAATGTTAAAAAAATTTTGCAAATTTTTATTTTCCGAAATAGGTTTTGTATGTCATGAAACGTGGAAATTTTAAATTTGAGCAAAAAAAAAGGTTTTCGTCTATTCTGTAGTAGTGATAAATAAATTAAAAATGTTTTCAAATTTTTTTTTTATTTTTCAAAAACATTTTTAAATTTGTTTGTATAGTTTTAGAATGCCATGGAAACGTGGACATTTTAAATCTGAATAAAGGGAAAAAAATCCCATCTATTTTAGTGGTAATGTTTTTTCAAAAATGGTAAAAAAAATTTCAAATTTTTTTTTTTTTCAAATAGATTTAGAACGCTATAGAACGTGGAAATTTTTGAATTTGAAGAAAGAAAAAAATGTTTTCCATCTATTTTAGTGGTAAAATTTTTCAAAAATGTCGGCAAAAAAAAATTCATTTTTTTTTTTTTGAATAGGTTTAGAATGCCATGAAACGTGGAAATTTTAAAGCTGAACTGAGGAAAAAAATGTTTTAGTGGTAAAAATTTTTTCAAAAAATTTTCAAATTTTTTTTTTCTGAAATGGGTTTAGCGTGGAACGTGGAAATTTTAAATTTGATCAATTTTTTCACTATTTATTCCGCTTAGACTGTCCACCCTGTATATTTTCCAGTGAAAGTTTTACCATTTCTTCGCTGACAGTAGGGTCAACTACCTACCAAATTTGACTGTTCTCCGTCAAGTAGTTTTTTAGTTAATGCACCAACAGACAGACAGACATACAGACAGACTGACGGAATTGAAAAAACTATATTTTCGTAATCTACGTGATCTGACACGTCAGAATCCGAAAAAATCTCGGAGGGTGATTTTTTCTCGAATACAATACTTCCATTCGGTATGCGAGGGAAGTAAAAACATAACATTCCATCTTATTAACGTATTCTAAAATAACTAAGAAAATTTCTTGAATATTATAGTCTAGCAGATAGCTCGATATAAAGGGCCTGGGATATAACATGTTTACCATTGCTATTATGTTTTAGCAAATATTTTATCTTATGTGAGTCAGACTCCCCCCTGCCCGTTTTGGCGTTAGCCCCCCAGAAAACATTCAATTGTGGAACAGAGTATAACACTTTGGGACCTAGTGCCAGTTGAAGAGGGTATCTTGCCTATCCGCATTCGATATATACCAACATTTTTTCTGTGTACAATTGGCAGCACTGGCGACATCAATTAGGGCCAAAATAGGAACGTAGTAATAGTATAACAGTTTCTGACAAGGCGGAAAATTTTCATTGTCAAAGTTCATTGCTGGAAAATCATATGCCAACATTTTCTGCCTGCCTATTTTCCAGATTTTTGGTCAAAAATTGAACTTTTGGCCAGAAACGGGTCAAAACTGGTGCTTTTCAAAAAACGAATGGCACCTTCTCAAACTTGTAGGTTCTGCACCAAAGAATAATCTTTGTGAGTGCCAAAATTTTTTTCAGTGTAAGAAAACATTCAAATACTTTCATATAGTCGAGTCGCTGTATCGAAATTTATAAAAAACACCAAAAATGTTCAATACTTCACAGATTTTTTTGAAACTTTGGAAATATCTTCTTGGGTCCATAACTCGAAAAGTTAAGAGTTTTTTTTGTGGGTCGAACCTCCGACATTGTTAAAATAAACAAATTAAGTTAACAATTGAATAACTTCCTGAATAATTATTCAAAATGGCCGAAATTTTTTTAGGGGAGTTTTGGGGGTCGTTGATTACATATATAAATTTAAATACAAAAATCCACACGCATTTCCAAATAAACGATTATGTTTACGAGGTATAATATATTATCATAGGCATATATTTATGTGAATCTTATAGATACATCGTATGTAGGTATACACCAAAAATAGAATTCCACATATACCACATATTCTGGAAAATACATAAAAAAATGTTTTCGTTGGAAAAGTGAACCTAAATAATTAAAGAACTCGACGTGATTTTGAACTATAACAACAACAAATGATAAAAATCGGCTAGAAACTAAGAATACTCGAAGGTGCGTTCGATAGAAACATTTTATTTTTTATTTCACTCAAAAAATCGAATCCGTCTTCCGGAAATTAAAAAAAAACGGAGCGGTTTTCCAGCTGCACGCTGGTGGGATGGGTGCTTATGAGGGGTCGCATTTGAAAACAATTACACGTATTGGCTCCAAAAAAACAGTCGAAAAGTACGTTTATTGGCTTTATTTTGCATTTTATTTCATTAAAAAATTCGAAACCGGTTTCTAGATATTGAAAAAAAACGAACAGTTTTCCGACCTCGCGCCGGTGGGATAGGTGCTTTTGAGGGGTCACATTTGAAAACAGTTATAGATATCGACTTCAAACAAAAAACAGTCGAAAGGTACGTTTATTAGCTTAACTTTGCATTTTATTTCATTCAAAAATTCTGAGCCGTTTTCCAGAAATTCTAAAACAAACTGTTTTCCGACCATACGCTCACGGAGTAGATGCTTATTAGTAACGGCCTTTAAATACAATAACTGATTTGGACTCTACACCAATAATATTTGAAACTTACGTTAAGCATGGTCATATTTAACATTTTGTTATATTAGAAAATTCGGTTTCTCTGAGAGTTATCATTTTTTTAGAATGACAGATTTACAAAAAATATTTAAAATAATGGATGGTATTTCGGCACTTTTGAATCCGCCATTTCCAATTCTGACTTTTCCATACCGATACCATTGTAAATATTCACAAAGAATATTCCAAACAATTAGTATCACAACCGCCATCTTGATTTTGGACCCTGATATCAAATTTGTAGTCAGCGACCTCTGATACCCCAAAAAAAGTTTGAGCCATTTTCAGTTACTTTTCTGGCAGTTATTCAATTGTTAGTTAAAAATACACGAAATAATTAATAACATATGCGCCAGTTTGATTGCGCCATCTTGAATTTGAACTCTTTAATATCAAATTCGTAATCAGTAACCCCCAAAACCTCCCTAAATAAATTCAGCCATTTTGAATAATTATTCAGGAAGTTATTCAATTGTTAACTTAATTTGTTTATTTACCAATGTCGGAGGTTCGATCGACAAAAACAAACTCTTAACTTTTCGATTTATGGATCCAAAAAGATATTTCCAAAGTTTCAAAAAAATCGGTTAAAGTATTAAACATTTTCTGGGGTTTTTAAAAATTTCGATACAGCGACTCGACTAATATGTTAAACAGGATAATTTCTCGGTCATTATTTGCTAAATGTGTCATTTTTGTATCCTTTTTGGCATAATAATCGGTATTTGACGGTATTTGAATGTTTTAGGGTTCTGCGGGTGGTTTGGTGGGGGCCACATTGAGAAAAAAATGTTGGCACTCACAGAGACTATTCATTGGTACAGAAACTACAAGTTTGAGAACGTGCCAACATTTTATTTTTAAATCACCAGTATTGGCCCGGTTATGGCCAAGAGTCCAATTTTCCACCAAAAATCTGGAAAATGGGCAAGCAGAAAATGTTGGCATTTGGCTTTCCAGCAATGAGCATTGACAACGAAAATTTTCCGCCTGGTCAGAAAGTGTTATACTATACTATACTATACTATACTATACTGTCTAATGCAAACTAAAGGCAAATGCTCTTTTTAGCAATAACGAATATCACTCTCTGCAGGTTTCAACTGGATTGTAAACTTACTTGCAGTACCTAAGGTACATGAAGTAGTAAAAGTAAATTGTAAAATGCTTCAAGTACTGTAATTTCTTTTAACAAGTTAATACTATTATAAAATATCTGCAAGTATCAAGCACCAAGTACTCATTTCTGCGAGCATTTGAAGTAAAATACTTTAAGTTAAAAAAGCGATTGAAGTACAATTTATACTAGGTACTTTACTTAAAGTAGTACCCAGCTCTGCCTGCAGAACGGTCTTTGAGCATCTTTGCATGATTTTCAGGTTTATATCAGTTATTGCGAATATTTAAATTATTATACCTGAATCGTAACTAACGACCTCGAAAGCTCCTGTTTCAAATTTTTCTTAAATATAATATTGGTATTGTTGAGTTTCTTCATAAAATTTTAATTTGCACACTGTTTTAATGGGTAAGCTTTTAACCTGGTCCTTCTTAGAGTACGTTACAAACTGTTTCAATCAAATTCGTGATGTTCAAAGTATTTCCGCAATAACATTTTCATCCAAAATCATTGGAAATAAAATATTTAAAACATTTATATTTTTTTACCTACGCCAATGTCTACATCTGACGTAATACAGTGTAAAATATAAAAAGGACGAGGGATACCCTCATGTGTCAGGAAGAGATATTTGCAGAGGTTTACAAATTTTTAAAGTCGATATTCTTTACACGCTGAAATTTCAACATGAATGTGTAGGGCTATTGAAAAAACACCCTCAAGACACCTGCAAATGGGTCTAATATGAAAGCAAAGGGTCGCTAACAGAGATGGGGCACTGGTTTTGCTGTTGTGTTGGGTTGATGGGTACGGTATAGATGTAAATCTTCTTTTCTGGATATGGATTAGCAAGAAATAAGGTCGAATTTGGCTTGAATACGCTCATATTGTTCGATGCCAACAGGTGCTCCCCATACGCAAAAGAACAAAAATAGTTAGAACCACATGGGTTTTAATGCGAATAAGCTCGTAAATTTCAAATACGACTTACTGTAAATGAAACATGTGTATGTAGTCTTTGAAAAAAGCGTAACGATATTTACCCAAAGCGAATTACAGCAAGATGTTATTGCATATGTCTTGAAAATATGTAATCAGTCGTTGTTAGTACGAAAGAAATATCATTTAACAAATTAAATTTTGCAAAACCGTGAGTTATTTTTTATTCTGTATTGTAAATTCATTTACTGATATAATTCGTAGGTCCATTATTATATAGTAATAATAATAATAATCGTCTTTATTGATGCACTGCACATAATACTAAATTATAATAATATAACAAAACAAATAACAATACATCAAGGGCGAAGTTTAGCTACCTATCACTTAACCCATAACTTAAAACTAATAAAAAAAATCAGTAAAGGTATTTACACAGAACTTCCCTCGTTATTTGTGCATGGCGGTCACTCTAAAGAATTATTAATTACGAAATGACATTGAGAATAATAATTGGAATATAGTTATCACTATTATCACAAAGAAAATCTGATAACTTTTGGTCAAAATAATATACAGAATGGTCATCCAACTGCAAAAATTCAGTACTAAATAACAGGTGCCAAATATGGCCTTTATAAATATCCACCATGGTTGAATTATTTCTTGGGACGACCACCCTGTACATTTTCCAATAAAACTGTAAAAGGTGCGTATGCCAAATACTATTGCCATCTGTCACGTTTTCAGTTCAACATTCACGTAGTGGAGTGGAGTAAGAAATGTCATTTTTTTTAATAACTTTAGAATGTTATGAGACGTGGAAATTTAAAATTTGAGCAAACAAAAATTTCTTTCATATATTCTACTGGTAAAAAAAAATTTCGTCATCTATTCTATAGTAGTGGTAAAAATATTTTCTTGAAATAGGTTTAAAATATCATGAAACGTGAAAGTTTTTAATTTGAGTAAAAATAAATGTTTTCCGTCATCTATTTTGTATTTTGTAATGGGCAAAAATTTTAATTTTATTTTCAAGAGTTTTTGGAATAGGCTTAGAATGTCATGAAACGTGGAAATTCTAAAGTTGTGCGAAATAATCCTTTTCCCATCACTTCTATAGTAGCAAAAAAAAAGATTAGATTTTTTCACAAAAATTTTCAATTTTTTTAATAGGTTTGGAAACTTTAAATTTGAACAAAAAAATTTCATCTATTCTATAGTAGTGGTAAGAAAATCAGTAAAGGTATTTACACAGAATTTCCCTATTTAGTTGTGCATGGCGATCACTCTAAAAAATTATTAATTACGAAATGGCGCTGAGAATAATAATAATTCCACATTCACGTAGTGGAGTGGAAGCATAGTGGTGTTTAAAAAATTTCATTTTTTTTAAAATTTTTCAAAAATGTTTGTAAAAAAAATTTCATTTTTTTTCTTCTGAAATGGGTTTAGAATGCCATGAAACGTGGAAATTTTAAATTTGAGCAAAATGGAAAGTTTCCTTCTATTCTATAGTGGTATTTTTTTTTGAAATAAGGATTAGAATGCCATGAAACGTAAAAATTTTAAATGAACAAAGAAAAAACATTTTCCATCTATTTTAGTGCTAAAATTTTTTTCAAAAATGGTGAAAAAAAAAATTTCAATTTTTTTTTCTGAAATAGGTTTAGAATGTCATGAAACGTGAAAATTTTAAATTTGAGCAAAAAAAAATGTTTCCATCTATTCTACTAGTAAGTACCTACTTACGATTTTTTCCAAAATGGTAAAAAACTTTTGCAATTTTTTTTTTTCGAAATAGGTATGGAATGTCATGAAACGTGGAAATTTTAAATTTGAGCAAAAAAAAAAATTTTTGGTGGTAACACAGAACTTCCCTCTTTATTTGTGCATGGCGGTCACTCTAAAAAATTAATAATTACGAAGTGACATTGAAAATAATAATCGGAATATATTTATCACTATTATTACAAAGAACACCTGATAAGTTTTGGTCAAAAAAACATACAGAGTACTCATCCAACAGCAAAAGTTCAATACTAAATAACAGGTGCCAAATATGGAAGGCTTGGGCAAATACCTTTATAAATGTCCACCATGACTGAATTATTTCTTGGGAAGACCACCATGTACGTACATTTTTCAATAATAGTGTAATAGGTGCATATGCCTAATATTATTGCCATCTGTCACATTTTCAATTCCACATACACGTAATGGAGTGGAAGTATAGTGATGGTCAAAAAATTTCATTTTTTTTTCAATTTTTCAAAAATGTTTTTAAAAAAATTTAGGTTTAGAATGCCACGTGGAAATTTTAAATTTGAACAAAAAGGAAAGTTTCCTTCTATTCTACAGTGGTATTTTTTTTTAAACTGGTTTAGAATGCCATGAAACGTGAAAATGTTAAATTTGAGCAAAGAAAAAAAAATTCCATCTGTTTTAGTGGTAAAAAGTTTTTCAAAAATGTTGGTGAAAACAATTTTCAATTTTTCTTTCTCAAATAGGTTTAGAATGTCAGTCATGTCAAACGTGAAAATTTTAAATTTGAGGGAAAAAAGTTTCCATCTATTCCAGTGGTAAATTTCTTTCCAAAATGATTTTAAAAAATGTTGCAAATTTTCTTTTCCGAAATAGGTTTGGAATGTCATGAAACGTGGAAATTTTAAATTTGAGCGAAAAAAATTTTTTTCCATTTTTCATATACCCAGTGATAAAAATTTTTTGGAAAAAAATTTTTAATCAAAATAATTTTTAAATTTGTTTGAATCGTTTTAGAATGCCATGAAAACGTGAAAATTTTAAATTTGAACAAAGGAAAAAAATTCAGTCTGTATTAGTGGTCAAATTTTTTCAAACATAGTAAAAAAAAATTCTAAAAATTTTTTTTAAAATAGGTTTAGAACGCCATGAAACGTGGAAATTTCAAATTTAAACAAAGAAAAAATTTTTTCCATCTATTTTAGTGGTAAAAAATTTTTCAAAAATGTTGGTGTAAAAAAATTTCAATTTTTTTTTCTCTGAAATAGGTTTAGCGTGCCATGAAACGCGGAAATTTTAAATTTTAGCAAAAAAAATTTTTTTTCATTATTTATTCCCTTTAGACGATCCACCCTGTATATTTTCCAGTGAAAGTTCTACCATTTCTTCGCTGACAGTAAGGTCAACTACCTACCAAATTTGACTGCTCTCCGTCAAGTAGTTGTTTAGTAAATGCACCAACAAACAGACAGACAGACAGACTGACAGACTGACGAAATTGAAAAACCTATATTTTCGCAATCTCCGTGATCTGAAACGTCAGAATCCGAAAAAATCTCGGAGGGTGATTTTTTCTCGAATACAACACTTCCCTTCGGTATGCGAGGGAAGTAAAATATCTAAAACTCATATTATTTACAAATTATTTGCAAAAAAATGCGAAGGCTATCCTATAAAATGTACAACAATAATATAAAAAGTGTAGTAAATCGGCGAAGAACATAATGGTTAACAACATCCTCCACCAATCCTTCCTGTCAGAAACTTTTTATTTAAATAATTGCACACGTTTGCACCGTGGTTACAACCATGACCGTGGTTGTAACTACTGTAGTTGGTAAGGTAAGTGGTACATCATCCGGTGCTAGTATTACATTTAAGCGTTGTTGTCGGTATTATGGTTCCAATAAGTATTATATCATACTAAGGATATTATCAAAATATGGACTTCTCTTGAGTAAGTTTAACATCCTATATATGAACATTGGGTCTTGTCAGTGTGTAACATAAGCATATTTATCTGGAACCAGTTTTGAAAATCATCTATAATTTTATTAAGAATTTCATTCAGAATAATGGGATCAGTTGCTGATATCGTGACATAGATGTATCGTCAGCAAGCATAAGCAAACTTAATTTTAGAAAAGAATATTTTCCTTAATATGACCGGCGGCGGATCTACCCTCTCTTTTCCTTACATTTCGACCCAATATCGATCCCCGGCAATAGTTTGCTAGAGCTTTTACTCGTGACTGCTCATTTGGTGGACCGGCTATATTTCTCCATGATGACTGATGTAGGCGAAATGAGAAGGTTGCTCTTTAAAACGAAGTTACAAGGAGAACAAATTTTCTATAAAGTCAACCCGAAATAAAGAACCGCATCTGAATAGTGACGAAAATTCTTATATTCCACTTATATGCCTATACTACCAGAAACGCAAATAGGCGAAAATTTAGGGATAGCTCCGAAATTACCTCCTCTTCGGGGAAAGCTTGTTCGGAGTCGGGTTCTTTGCCTCTTTTTTCGTAATAGTTGCTTATCACTTTTGTGGAAAGGATTAACTATATTTTCATGTAGAACATATATTCATTCATGATAAAGAAACCACACGGTTATTATATAAATTACTTTCCCTAGCTCAAATTTAAAAAAATCGTCACATAGGGGCGATGGTTATCATTTCCGTGAGAGGGGGTGGGAGGTTTTATTAACCCCTACACTCGTCCTAAATCCTTTTCTGAAAATCTACAGTCAAAACGGCAAAAGAAAAACATTAATTTGCCTTCCCCTGGGAGGCTGGTTACTCTCTTCTTGGAGGTAGCTCTTGGTTAAGCTTCCTACTCTCTTACTTCCCCTTTCCCTGAAAAGCCAACGAGAACGGAGTTGATTGGCCAATTATGGATGATTTCCCCCTCCACTGATAAAATAAAGGGTACCATCATGTTGACCCTCGAAAACAGGGTGGGAAGGTAATTTCGTAAATAAGCTCAATTTATTCAAAATTAACATCGTAGGTGCATAATTTTCCGGTACTACTATTATTATCATACTTCAAATAATAGAAGCAATCATTGTTCACACACTAAAAGAAAATCTTCTGGTAAATGTTTTACAAATGGTTTATATCGGACAAAAATGTAAAAATGTGAGGGCAATGATGAATATTACGAGAATTTGTCCAGTTAGGTAGTACCTAATAGAAGCACATGATAACTCAAATGTCCAAAGTAAAAATATAGCTGAATGTATAGATTCATCTGAAACAAAGGCTGATAGGAGGACTTATTCATTTGGAAATGATGATGTCATCCTAAGTAGCATCGAGTCCTGAATGTCTAACAACCAATGGACATTAATATTGGTATATGCCTATAAATTCAAATAAAAAAATATAAACAAAAATACCCCAAACTTGTTTAATAGACACGGGATTGTATAATAAAACTCAGTACACTAGTATTAATTTAATCTTACTTGGGTAGCGGAGTACCGGGTATCAATATTATTTTGTGTTATCTTTATAGTACAGGCAAATTAGCCACTTAGGGTAACAAAAATCATTAAAAGGATCATCTCTGGGATTTAAGTAGGTAATAACCTGGAGAAAAAGATGATGCATTCTTTGTACTTACAAAGTCCGGGAAAATTCAAAAAAATTTGGAAAAACTTTATAATTTTCGGTTTTTTTGCTCTGCGGCCAAAATAATGAAAACAGAGAAAAAAGTTTTCAACAAAATTTATAACTTGTCTCATTCTCTACAAAAAAGATCTTTACAGATTTTTGTCTTACTTAAGTCGTTTAGAAGATACATCGAGTTTTCCACTTATACTTTTGAGCCGCTTCGAAACGCGCGAAAAATGAGAATTCTCCGGGAGTTTCGTACGACCGGGCTCATCGATCGATAATTATTACTATTGAGAGCCCCTAAAAAATGGAAATAACATAAAAATGTAGAGAAAAGTCTCAGCTTTAATGTGGAACTAATCACAAAATTCATAAAGAATTTTATCATAGAGAAAAAGTGTTAGAAGATGCCTTAGTAAAGGTTGTACAGTTGATCCACAGATTTATTCATATCTTTTCCGGGAGTCACCAGAATGATAATTCATTATTTTACTCCGATACGAATCTATAAAGGTAAAAGAAGTCACAGTCTTGTAGAGAATTGAAGGACCCTTAAAAAAGTATCGTTAAGCCTTTTACGATTTGAACTTTTTGAGGGGGTGACTATCTAGAGTAAACGAATGAAGATCTAGATCTACAAGCATTACGATAAAACGCGTCCCCATTGGAAACACGTTCGACGTACTTCACCAATTTTTCAGAACATAATTACCTCCAAAGATATGCAGGTTAGACACTTTTGATTGGGACACCTTATATTATTTTTCGAGTGAAAAGTATATGAGTACGTATTACACAATGGTTATGCACCAAATTTTCTAAATGATCTAAATATACTGAACAACGAAATCAGTTTTGGAGAAAATAACAGCGATCATGATTCTCAAATATAAGTATTTGAATGTGTTTACTTGGGGAAGTGTCAAGGTCTCCAACGAATTTAAAATTAACTTGTAATTATTACCTTAGTTTGCTTCATCATCTATTTTCTAATTATTTCCTTTTATCATCGCTAGATAAATAATATGCATAAATATGTTGATTTCTGTTCAAATCGTCCCAGTGAAAATAAAATAACCTTTACATTCTTAGAAACGATAATATTACGCATTACCTGTACAATAATTAGGCGAATGAGACTAAATACACGTAGACAACTATTAATTTAATGGAAATCAAGTCATTAATGAAAATCCATTTACTGCGTCGATTTCTATACGAGTAGTAATTTCTGCATTCTTTGTGTAATAACTGGAAAAATAGTTGTTTTCCTTTTTTTCTAAAGTTTTGTGTTTTGCTGTATACTTTACCATTTCACATATGTACTGTTTATACAGAGTGTCCGGAGAAATAGTTGTTTCCTTTTTTTTGTAAAGTTTTGTGTTTTGCTGTATACTTTACGATTTCACATAAGTATGTATTGTTTATACAGAGTGACCGGAGTTGAATATGCCAAATTTCATCCAGTAACATAACTTTTCAAAATAAGAAAAGCTTCTGTGAACGTGGATCGGGAAGTGCTTAGATTCCGGGTACAGGTTGCTCAAGTTGAAATCCTGAAAATGGTTTTTATGAATATCTTCGAAACGTCTAAAGTTGAGCAAATGATAATGTGTGCAGTTAGTTAACTTTTATATTTTCAAGGCAAAATGGCAACTATGTAAATCACTCAGAAGCTAATAAAGTGGGAGGCTAGGTATAACTTCCACCCTTGAATTGTTTAATCAAGTTTTGAACAGAACTTGAATTTTTAAAGTTTTGTTACTCAAAAAAACTCCCTTCCGTTTTTTCTCTTTGTGAAAAAAATTTATTTCAACTATTAATCAGTAACTATTATTACCAGCGTTCATCTTATATGAAATACTATCCTGTTGTTTTATCACTTTCTTTTGGTGGAAGTGTTCAATTTTAGAATAAAAAACCGCTGCCTCAGGAATCACTACTTCCACATCTAAATTTCCCTTCTAAGCTTCTTTAAACAAAAACATCTTGATTTGCACTCCTATAAGTGAAAATATTTGCTCATAGAATTTTAATACTTAATACAATATTTGAAATCGTCTGCCCCAAAAACGCATAAAACGATATGTCACTTTAATATCATTTGGATCAGCCGACAGACTGATGTCCGACCATCCAATTCACAGGCAGACCGACCGCTCTCCGACCATCCAACTGACTGGCCATCGACAGTACCTAATAATTGACGTTACCCCTATTTAACCCCCAACCGTTCAATGGAATAAGCTCGAAATGTAATCCTGATGTTATGATATATACGTGTACCAAATTTTAAGTTAATGTCTTATTTTTATTTTGTTAAGCCCTTTAATAATAGAGTAATGGTGGTAGCAGGGTGTGGCAGATGTAATTTAAAAAAATTAAGAGCTTGTCTTCTAGTGTATACGCCAAATTCCAAATTTCTAGACTCTTTACTAGCTTGCTGTACTTATTTATCCCAGTTTACCCCCCAACCCTTCATTGGCGTAAGCTTAACACATAATTTAGTTTTAGATCTCGTTATAATAGATACGTGTATAGTTCACTACACATATTTAAAGCACCCTACCCGCAACAGAGTCGAACTTAATATTGTCAGTGTATCATGAAATATCGAATTCGTCAATGTTAAACAAATATATAAGATATTATTCCTATCTTGACATAAGCAAAACAGAGAAATTCTTTTAAATTTATCACTGTAAATAACTATGTATATACCAAAGGTAATACTTCTAAATTTCTACTGTTATTTTGCATACAAATTTTAAATGCGTCTCTGTGTGATATCCCTTATGCCGAGGAGACAGTGATTTACTGTCTGCTTTTATGGCTTTCTTATGTGCCTTAAATACATATAGTGAACTATACCAAGCCTCAAGTCAATACCTTAAGCGGTTCCAGACTAAACGTGCGCAAAAACAAAGTTATAGATTTTTTATCAAATTTAAAATCTTCATGTTTTATGACATTCTCAACCTATTTGAACAAAATTTTGTTTTCGATTACTATACTTAATTCGACCCAATAACCCGGTCAAAATGGCTCAAAAAATAGGGATAAGTTTACAATAATTCGCATAAAGCTGAAAATTGGTGCGAATGTTGGGGACACCATTATAAATGAAATTGAAAATTCCCCATCAATCCCACATCTGCAAAAATATGTATTCAAGGTCAAATTTCGCAAATATGGGTTTTTGCATTTGTTTAGCCAAACGGTAAGTTTTAGCATAAAGATAGACCAGACAAAACTTGTAGATCATGCAATTATCTATAAAAATTGTTGTTACACTTTTTTCCCTAAGAATCGCCATTTCTGATATATAGCGATTCAAATAGTTGAAAGAGTTGTGTTTTCCATAATACGCACACGTTTCCACGCCACCTGTGAGGTAGTGTACTTGTTGCGTTTTTTAACATGGTTTCCACGATCTATTGTGGTCCTGTTTAATTAAATAATATTGTATTAAATAAAAAATGATACGATTGGAAATGTTGAAAGCGGTGTGAATTATGAGTAATTGGGAAAAATATTCGTCTGATTGATAATTATCTAATGGAACTTCCAGTGCAATGTCTTCTTCTTCCTACTGGATACAAATGAGTTATTCTAGGATCGATGCATCAGATGTCTCCTCGCTGATATCGTAACAATCCTCTTCTGATGGCGATTCAACATTGGAGCACGACTGACCTTGATAACTGGTACATGCTAATGAACAAAACAATCCAGCTTTTTTGCAGCCGCACTTAGGCACTTCAGCCCTTTTTGCAATTGCAAAAAATTGTATTGAGGAGTTTTTCCGGTGCAGGTGGAATTAAGGTCTGGATTGGTTCCAATGTATTGTCAATTAACTTCCAACCCCAGTCTTCTGGGTCCAGTTGATTACCAAGCCACACTTGAACTTGATAATATACCCTAAATACAAGTTGATGAGTAGAAGTAGAGGTTGGGGGAAGACAAGCTAATTGCACTCGTTTATTGTTCCTAGTATTTTTTACAAAAGATAAGTATCGAAACTTATCTAAGCTGGTAATTTTTTTGGAGCTCCATGTACAGAAAGAAGGAAGCGAATTCCGTTTGTGATTACAGCTTGTGGAGTAGAGTTACTCTCTTTAAAAACTTTAGCACAATTAACTAAATCTTGTTTTTCAAACAATTTGAAAACTGTTGTTTTACCCCTCCTGGAAATTGCTGATGCCGTATCGCAGCCAGTTATTGCGTGTAAAAATAGTATGTTGTTTTGGCATTTTGAAAAAGCAGATAAACTTTTGGATGAATATATTTCCGATCGCTGTTGAGCCTTCCCAGGTTTTAAAAAATAAATAATTTTTTCGGTTGGAATTTGAGCAGTAAGTAATACCAATAAATCAACACCTTCACCAACAACAATAGTTGTATTTGTTGAGTTGAATTGTTGTATTGCTGTTTCAATTATCAGGAGATCAGCGTCATTATCAGTTCGTTTAACAAAAATATTTTCAGTGGTAAATTTTTCTTTCAACGGGTCCAGTCTATGGTGATGTATACAGGGTGTCTCACCGGGAACTGAATCGATCGATATAGAGAAAAGCACTCATCAAAAATTTTTGAAAATTTAGATAGTTACTAATGTCGGTGTGGCCAATCCAACTAAAATAATTAGAAGCATGGGGTACTTCCGGTTATACTAGAAGTCGATACCAACTTGCTTATTTTAAATGGAACACCCTATATATTTTCAACTTTTCGAGATGACAATAAAATTCTGAGTTCAGGCATGTAGCACACCCTATATCTAAACCCAGTAGTTTCGAAGATATTTGACATTTTATAAGAAATTTGACAGGTGCAACGGTTTGCAAGAACCGTTATAACTTTTTCTGTGTAGAACATCCTCATTGGCTCTTTGGCACGGAGAAAGAACACAACTGAAATAAATTCAATGATATCATACCAAGTGTTCCGTTTTTCGGGTTACATTTTGTCAGCTTCAACCGGCGAAAACTTGTTTAGGTCAAATGGAACACCATGTATTTTTTACGTCAAGTTGTGTAAAACTGAATTCCCTTTTTTCTGATATTATTAAGGGGTTAAAGTTTTCAACTTTTTGAAATATTTGCGATTTTATTAGAAATTCATGAATTGTTGTAATCATTTCATCAAAATAGCCATGATTAGAAACAATCAGTCTTATGTCAAAAAATGCCGACACGTTTAAATTACAGCCACGAAGACTTTTTACTTTGTTTATTATTTATGGAGAATGTTAGGTAATATCAAGAACTTGCAGCACATTTGCTACTCGATATCCACAAAAACGGAAAATAACACTAACACTGTAACATGCGTATTAATCGAATTGAAGATATGGCATTAACTAAAATAGCAGAGATAGGATCAATTTAAAGCATGATTTCATTTTAATTTAATAATTGCTCAAAATTCCACCCTCGAACCTCGACACATTTTTCGCACCTTCGGATTAGTTCGTTATAGGTAGCACTTCTAATTGAATCCTGTGATATGTTTTGAAATGCATTTCTTACTCTCTGCATACAATATTCAATGGTTGTTAATGGGCTCTCATAAACTTTATTTTTAATAGTTTCCCAAATAAAATAATCCGGAACTGATAAGTCGGGCGAGCGAGGAGGCCATAAGAAAGGTCCATTATTGGCAATCCATTGGTCATAAAAAGTTTCTTGTAAATAGTTATTAATTAAATATGCGTTATGTGGGGGAGCACCGTCGTGCTGATATTTTGGGATTATTCCGTTAACGGGTTGGGGCTTAAATAGGGGTAAATAGGGGAAAATAAGTAAAGCAAGCTGGTAAGAGTACAGAAACTTGAAATTCGGTGTATGTACTAGAAGGCAAGGCCTCAAATTTTTGTATAATATTTTTCAACCCCTACTCCACAACTCCACTATTAAAGGGGTTGATAAAATTAAATTGAGATATTCACTTGAAATTTGGTACACGTATGTATTATAACGACATCTGGAACTAGATTATATTTGAGATGATTCCGTTGAAGGGTTGGGGGTTAAATAGGGGTAAAAGGGGGGAAATGAGTAAAGCAAACTGGTAAGAGTACAGAAACTTGAAATTCGGTGTATGTACTAGAAGCCAAGGCCTCAGATTTTTTTATATGTTGCAACGGTCCGTTGACGAAGGAACTTCGTCAACGTGGCTCTCACGAAATCCTGAAAAAAACTCCGGTAAAAACGGTTAGAAAACGTGGGGAAATGTTCTGAATTAAAGCGTAGACAATCATACATTAGTTGATATAAATTAGCATAAATTTGGCTATTTCACATAGCTGATATTTGGTATTTGATTATAGTATCACTAAAGGCGTATATAAACAACTCGACAAAGTGTACAAACATCTGGCAAAATACGATAACGTACGAAATAAAGTGTAAATAAAGAAGTCGGAGGATAGACCAGCAACCAAGGACCCGACTATTGCAGAGAGCTATCTACACTCAGTTTGAAATGAAGTACATTTGATCACAGTATTTTTTTTTTAATTTTTGGCAATATTCGTAGCAATAACGACATATCAGATTCTCAATCAGATATCCAAATTTCTCATTTGAAAACCCCCCTTAGTTGAAAGTAATCATAATTAATGTTCTTTGATATAATCTATAAGAAAGTGGAAAGTAAAAATTCTTTGTGAGGTATAAATTTACTAATCTCAATATAGATAGTTTAAATAATTCATTCTTCACAGTTATTGTCATAAAATTGAAGATCTTGGTTCAATAATCTCTATCTGAAAAAGGTAATAATTGAGTCCTTTGTGCGAAAATTGCATAATCCAATTTAACAAATCATAGTAAGCATAGAAAATATATTTCCATGGCATATGTATTGTACGCAGACTAAGTATAATAATTAGTAATGTATCGCTTTGAGTGTTGGCTTTTCAATTCGATTGATATTTTCTTAGAAATAACTGTGTATCAATAAAGATCTTCATGGGCTGTATTTAACAAATAGTTAACAGGAAACTGATAAATCCACCCTTAATGACATACTGATATTGAGACCTCGATGCTTGTTGTACATTTATTGACTTTAAATGCATTTATTAAAACCATATATTACTTGTTTACCCAAATTAAAGATTTAAGGAACATTTCTGAGAAACGGACCAGAAATGATCTGCATATTTAATAATTTAAACATAATAGAAACTAGTAAATACTCACTTATTTGTAGGATTTGTCATTAATTCCAAACGAAAGCTGAAATATCCAAAATGTAAAAAGGTACAGGTGGCAACTTGAGAGTTGAACAAAATTTGGTGTGACAGGAATATTACGAGGTGCACAAAGATCCATACTTGCTAATGCTCTAGATTCACCTATCCTTTTTTTCGCCTCTGAGAAATGGACTATTAAGGAGGCAGACACACGGCATATTCGTTTTCGAAATGTGGGTCTGGAGACGTTTGCAGCAAGTTCCCTGAATAGCCCATCGCATCAACAGCTCAATTATGCACGAAAAATGCCCTCTAAGCAAATTTTCACCATCGTATTTTCTCGAATCGTCTCATTTTTGGGCCATATCAGTCGGTGAGAGGACAATATGGAAGTAGATTATATTTTGAGATGATTCCGTTTAAGGGTTGGGGGTTAAATAGAGGTAAATATGGGGAAATGAATAAAGCAAGCTGGAAAGAGTGCAGAAACTTGAAATTCTCTGCATGTACTAGAAGCCATGGTCTCAGATTATTATAATATTTTTCAACCCCCACCACCTCTACTCCATTATTATAGGGATTGATAAAATAAAATTGAGATATTCACTTGAAATTTGGTACACTTATGTATTATAACGATATCTGGAACAAGATTCTGTTTTGAGATGATTCGGTTGGGGGTTATTTAGGGATAAATAAGGAAATATAAGTAAAGCAAGTTGGTAAAATTACAGAAACATGAAATTCGGTGTATGTACTAGAAGCCAAGGTCTCAGATTATTTATAATATTTTTCAACCCCCCACTCCCCTACTCCATTACTAAAGGGGTTGATAAAATAAAATTGAGATATTCACTTGAAATTTGGTATACTTATATATTATAACGACATCTGGAACTAGATTATATTTTGACATGATTCCGTTGAAGGGTTGGGGGTTAAATAGACGTAAATAGGGGAGAATAAGAAAAGCAACAGAAATTTGGGATTTGGTGTATATACTAGAAACCAAGGCCTCAGGTTTCCTTCTAATATTTTTCATACCCCACCACCTCCGCCCAATTGTTAATGGGATTGATAACGTAAAATTGATATATTCACTTGGAAGTTAGTACACGTATGTATTGTAATGACATCTGATTAAGATGATTCCATTGAAGGGGTGGGAGGTGGTAGTTTGTGAATAGGGGAAACAAGTAGGGTAAATTAGAATAGTATATGCTATAACAAGTTATGGAATGGCTCATATTCCACACGGGCGAAAAGTTTGTAAGCCGAGCCGAAGGCGAGGACTACGGTTCGCGAGTGTGGAATATGCAATTTCAAACGTGTTGTAGACTATACTTTCTCTAACAAGATTTTAAAATTATACAAATAAACTTTAAAACTGTTCAATGCGTCAAATGCGAAGCTACCTTTTATTCGACGTAACCATAGCAACCGAACCACTAACAGCTTCTGATTCGTCGAAAGTCGTGCGGTATTATACCATAACAGTGTGTTGGAATGATACTTGTTCCGACACAATTTTTAGTTGTGGAATTTGTAATTTCTGAAATGGTGTTAGAGAAACTTGGATGTGGAAGTAGTGATTCCTTAGGCTGCGGTTTTTTTGTA
Source organism: Stenurella melanura (assembly GCA_963583905.1). NCBI lineage: Eukaryota > Metazoa > Arthropoda > Insecta > Coleoptera > Cerambycidae > Stenurella > Stenurella melanura. The sequence goes on along the minus strand of OY757314.1, from coordinate 58,187,132 downwards.
CTTGTTAAATTTTACCTTCAATAAATGAAAATATATTTTGAATTCAATTCTTTATTAATTCACTAGATCTAAGACTTACGACCTGCGTGCGATTCTGTGGCGTGAATCGGATAATTGCTCCTCACGGATAGACACTGATCCCGTTGAGCGGGCGACAGTCCGATTACTCACAGAGTCTATCTAAGGACGTTATATTCTAGAAGTTTCTCAAGTGCTACTTTATAAGATCTGATCAGAGGTGCAACAATAATCGACAAGAGATGACGGAAGGCAGACTGTAGCAACTGCAGTAAGTATAATCTTCGTGTTCAACTTGGGGAGTCTTAAGAGTTATTCGAATACCCCTTAAAAGTGGATATACTAAGTTATCATTGCGAAGGCACAGCTGGCGTCTGTCAATTATAAATTTCTTGTCGTGTCTCTCAGAAGCGCGATACTGCGTTCATTTACAAGGCCATGCACCTAACAGACAGCCAGACATAAGCTTCGATTCCGGAATAATAAACTTTTTTTTAATATCTCAGACCCTGTGGTTTTTCTTTACTCAGGGTTCGTCTGTAAACTGCGAGGGCACTACTGCCTCCTGGGCTTATTGTACCCTTCTTGTCCTGATCCAGACCTAGATTAGTACTCCTATGCCAGGATCAAGCGATACAGGTCTAAAACTGGGTGAGTATTAGTGGATTTCGAGTCTGTTTTTGTTTGCTTGTACATAATTCGTCTGCAGGTCAGTGCCTTCTGTGAGCATTGTTTGCTGTTCCTTGTAAAGAATTATTCAGGTTGTTTTGGGCATGTTTTCCCATGTCAATTTACTGGAATGTTTCCAGTGGTTCTTATGTTTTTCCTTGACTCAGTTTTTGATTTCTTCACTAGCTGAGCTTTTAATAATAACCAGCTTGAGTTCTGAGTAAAATAATGTATTAGTTCCTCCTTGTTTAGCAATGTCATTTATTTTTAAATATTCCGGTACCTAGAGTAGTTTAAGCCCCGCTCACTCAGAATTCTGAGTTCTTCATGGCAGTTTCATGCCAGTCGAGATAACATCTTATTGAATGCTAGTGCCTTTAGTGAACCCTGACTGGCGAAATGGAGATCTGCTGGTTGAGGTATCGTCGATGTACATATTCAAGTATAGCTACAATTCTGTCTTAAATCTAATGGGGTTTTGTCCAAGAGAGAAGCCGGCAGCTTTTCACCATGTATTCCTGCTCCGGTTCCTGTGTTGGTCCTGGAGCCGTCAGAATACCAGGTTAGGCCTTTACGTTATGTGTCAAGAGCTCCTGTTGAGCTCTTAATACACACAGACTGTATATACGGAGGACAAGCACCTAAAACGTTATTGAGAAATGTTTAGAACTAATAAATGTTAAACAGAATTTACAAGAAAATTATGAGCATAGATTTGGGACTGAAACTGAATATAATAAATATGGTAATTCTTTGCTCATAAGCCAATCATGTTATTACAAAAATACAATCATTTTCTTTTTTAATTTTAGCACATTTTCAATTAGGTGCTAAAATCGGAGATGTTCTTCCGTGAAAAATGTGTACAATTTTTTCAGTGTCTGACACTATTTGCAGGATCTACTGCCGCACATATAGTGTTTGCTTTTCTTGGATGTCTTATATCTTCGTTAAATAAATAATTCGTAAGATTTTGTCAGTACCGACAGTGCTTATAGCAGAGAAGACGTAAGTTATGACCATGACCTACAGCAGCTGGTCAAGCAGGGAGTCAATTATACTGCAAAAATAATAGGATTTTATGAAGTGGCGCATAATTAATAGTTGACCGTCGTCGCGTCACCTGCAAACAAAACTATAAAAACAGTTTCCTAGAATGCAGATAGAAATCTTCTCGTGAACTGCTTGGAAGATAATTTGCCCTAAAAATATATAAGTGAAATCAGAACCGCCTTCCTTTTTTAGTAGGCTGAAAACTAAGAACTGCACGTTTCTTTTTATTATTTGCTTTGCAAATATATTAATATTAGATGTAGAGTGACCCAGAGGAAATGTTTCTTTGAAATTATTTTTAAAGAGAAATGTGAAAATTTCAAAGAACCCGTTTTGGTAGATGGTGTCCTCATTAATTCTGATTGTTCGTAGACTGGCAATACTCTCAATTCCAACCACCCCATCTCAAAAAAGAAAAACCGCTGCCTAAAGAATCACTACTTCCACATCCAGATTTTTCATTCAAGTCACTTTAAAGGAAACATCTTGACCAGATTTGCACTCTAGTACGTGGAAATTATTGGTCATAGAATTTTAATAATATTTGGGACAGATGTTTTAGAAAAGTTTGAGGAGTTGGTTTCCACTATATACGATAAAAATTATGTTTCTAGTTTACCCTACTTATTTTCCCCTATTCACAACCTGCCACCTTCCACCCCTTCAATGGAATCATCTCAATCTGATGTCATTAAAATACATAATAATTGTCCTAACTTTCAAGTGAATATCTCAATTCTATGTTATCAATCCCATTAATAATGGAGCGGAGATGGTGGGGTTTGAAAAATATTAGAAAGAAATCTGAGGCCTTGGTTTCTAGTATATACACCAAATCCCAAATTTCTGTACTCTTACCAGCTTCATTTATTTATTTTCCCCTATATACTCCCATTTAACCCCCAACACTTCAACGGAACCATCTCAAAATATAATCCAGTTCCAGATGTCGTTATAATATTTCAAGTTAATATCTCAATTTTATTTTATGAACCCCTTTAATAATGGAGTAAGGATACTTTTTTCCCTATTTACCTTTACTTACCCCCCACTCCTTCAACGCAATCATGTCAAAATATAATTTAGTCTCAGATATCGTTATAATACATACGTGTACCAAATTTCAAGTGAAAATCTAAATTTAATTTTATCAACTATTATTATATAAGAGAGTGGTGATGGTGGGGGATGGAAACTATTATAAAAAACCTGAGACCTTCGCTTCTAGTATATACACCAAGTCCAAAATTTCTGTAGTCTTACCAGCTTGCTTTACTTATCTTCCCCTATCTACCCCTATTTAACCTCCAACCCTTCAACGGAATCATCTCAAAATATAATCAAGTTCCAGATATTATAATACCTATGTGTACCAAATTTCAAGTGTATGTCTCAATTTTATTTCATCAACTTCTTTAATAATGGAGTAGGGGTACTGGGGAGTTGAAAAATATTATAAACAAATCTGAAGCCTTGGTTAATAGTATATATACCGAATTTCAAGTTTCTGTACTGTTACCAGCTTGCTTTACTTATTTTCCCCTATTTAACCTCCAACCCTTCAACGGAATCATGTCAAAATATAATCTAGTTCCGGATGTCGTTATGGTAAACACGTGTACCAAATTTCAACGAGCCTTACTACTCTTCGTTTTGTATTTGCGAAGAGTATATATAATAAGACCATTAAATAAATAAAAATAAATAAGTATTATTATTAAGATCAATAATGGTTGAAATAATGAGAGGAAATATAGAACTCATTTAACGTTCGTTATGGTTATATTCATTATGAAAATATAATTATTACACAATCACAAAGACACATTTATTCTTTTACGACTTCTCATGGAAAATCTATTAAATTTTATATATACTCTTCATTTAACTAAATGTTTGTACGTTTGTTCTAAAGTTGTATTTATTATTTTTAAAACAAAGAAAACCATAAATAATTTTGTATGCACTGTATTATACTATTTATTCACCTAGTGCATGATTCATTTGGCATAAAATATTTTTAAGATCATTAGTCACGCCCGCCTTTTGTTTGGGATAGTGTAACACCATACTAAAAAATATGATAGTATTGATAGCTGTATATTTATTTAACACTGGATATTTTATTTTGTGCAGTCAGCAATAACATTGAATTCGTTGAAATTTAATACAAAAACGTTGTGATTTGTTGTGAGTCAACTGAACAATTTAGTAATAAAGACAAGTTCGTTTCATCTTAAAAAATAAATTTCGCAAGGAAACTTTTTTGGCGCAGTAATTATTACAGAACTTTTTAATTCATGTATTTTGTGATAGCATTTTTCGAAGGGCAGACCCATTGCATTTCAAGGACGCCGTATATGCACACAGAACGTTGTCTGGTCACATAGAATATTAACGAGTAGAAGTTGTAAAAGTCTGGCATGGCAGACTGTGAATACCTATTTTACTAATATTTTGATGGAATAGGTACGACTTAAGTCACTTTTATGTGGTGCCACTGAGATTAAGTACAGAGCCAATATTTTTATTGTTATTGCTCAAATAGATATTTGTTGTAGGCAAAGCCCTACTGTGGCTATTACTTGTGAAAACAATTCGACCTCTCTGAGGAGGGTTGTTAAAAAATTTAGAAAAGAATAAACAATAATGAGAGAAATACAAGGTTTAATAAACGTCAAGCCATGTACAAAGTAGATATATGAATAATGTTATAGTATATATGATCTTAATAATTGGGACAGCATAAAAACGAAAACTCGGAGTAAAGTCGGCATCTCCTTTGGGACCTAGGCGGCGGCGGTAAAAATTATTTAAATACTAAATAATTATTTTTTAATTGTTAAAGAACGGGATTTCTATAATACCTTTATTCAATAAAAGTAGTTAATGAGAACATATGAAACTAATCAAGTAGTAAAAATAAACGCGAATCACCGAAACTTTAAACTCATTCACAATAATATACGAAATATTGCAAAAAACCTAGACGAATTCAAAATATTCATAGAGCAATTCGATTTTAAGTTCGACTGCCTGGTACTTACGGAAACGTGGTTTATACCTGATATTAAATTAGTTTATATAGATGGATATAAAGTAATATATAACGAAGGGAGCTTTAATCAAAATGATGGCACAGTAATCTATATTAGGCCAGAACTATATCGCTCCCATAATATTATAGAATTTAATGGTAGTTTTGTTATAAAATTAAATATTTCTGACAACAAAACATCCAGTACTATCAATGCGATGTACAGGTCACCATCTACGTGTGTATATCAGTTTAATAACGAATTGAAAAAATACTTAGAGGCAAATGTAAGTGACAACATAAATCATAATATTATAGTGGGAGATATGAACATCGATATTTTGGGAAATACTGACTACTCAAATGATTACATAAATATAATGTCTGAATATGGGTTCCTATCCACTATAAACCATTTTACAAAGTCACAGGCCAACTCAAATACTTGCATTGACCATATTTTTGTTAAAAGTAATAGTGAAATTGCAGAGATAGTATTACCACTAATTGTTCAAACTAGCATTTCAGACCATTATACAATAATATTGCAACTGGTTACCGACAAAGGAAATACACAAAGGTACCCTAAACACAACGATTACATTAAACAAATAAACAATAATAAATTGGTGGAAATTATGAGAAACATTAGCTGGGATTGCGTGTATGCTACAGAAGATCTTAATTCTGCAACAAATAAATTTATAAATATTGTAAAAGGAGAAGTCGAGCAGTGCACAAAATATATTAAAATTAATAACAAAGAAAAAAAACGCAAAAATTGGATTACTAAAGCTTTAATTAAATCTGTTAACAAAAAAAATAGTATGTACTTGCAGTCAAAAAGAAATCCTGATAATCTTATTTTAAGAAATGAATATACAAATTATAAAAACATGTTAAACAACTTAATTAAAAAAACTGAAAATGAATACTACAAAAAATGTATAAACGAAAATAAAGACCAATCGAAACATTTGTGGAAAACAGTAAATCAATTATGTAATAACAATACTAGAATAAATGATATACCCTGCATAAAAAAACAAAACGGGCAGGTAACTCACGACATAAACGAAATTGTAGAAGCTTTTAATAAAACGTATGTAACCGTGGGTAAAAAATTAGCAAGTAAAATAAAGAGGAAAAATAATTATATTATAAATAGAAATGTTTCGCTAAATTCCATTTTCTTAACACCAACGAATAGAAATGAGATTATAAGGACAATTCAAGAGTTGAAAAATAATAAATCGCCTGGTGTTGACTGCCTCAAGGCAGAAACATTAAAACTTATTGCACAGCAAATAGCAGATCCACTGTGTTTCCTAATAAATAAATCAATAGAAAGGGGCTACTATCCAACGGCCCTTAAAAAATCTATCGTTATTCCAATATATAAGCATGGTGATAAATTGGATGTAACAAACTATAGACCTGTATCGTTGATTACAAACTTTAGCAAAATTTCGAGAAAATTCTGAAATCAAGACTAACAAGTTTCTTTAAAAAATATGAATTACTATCCGATATGCAGTTCGGTTTCAAAGAAGGTAAATCCACTCAAGATGCGATCCAGTATTTAACAGCAAATATATACGAAGCTTTGGACGAAAGTAAGCCGTCACTTTGCATTTTTATAGACCTCGCTAAGGCCTTCGACACCGTTAGCCACCCTCTACTTATCCAGACACTAGAAGACATAGGTATACGGAATAATGCTCTCGACCTTTTTAAAAGTTACCTAAGTAAAAGAGAACAACACGTAAAAATAAACAATGTGTTAAGTGAACAGGAAGTTATTGAGTTTGGAGTGCCACAAGGAACGGTGTTGGGGCCAATTCTTTTTACATTATATATAGATGGCTTACTTTCAATTCAATGTAGTGGCAAAATAATAAGCTTTGCAGATGATACTGCTATATTTTATCGTGGTAATAACTGGAACGAGATAAAACAAACGTGGAAAGAGACATGTCTATTATCAAGGATTGGTTAGATTATAAACTACTATCCATAAACTTTGAGAAAACTTACTTTTTGCCGTTTTGTAGTTATAAGTCATCATTACCTAACTTCTCCCACATAACTGTGTAGGATGACTTCGACATACTATCTTCGAAACAAATTAAATACCTGGGCATTATTCTGGATAACCACCTAAGATGGGATTTGCATATTAATTACGTTATAAAAAAACTACGTTGCCTACTATATAAATTCAAACACCTACAAAATATTTTAGATATTAAACACAAAAAAATACTTTACCATAGTCTAGTCGAAAGTCATTTAACTTATGGAATTATAGGTTGGGGCGGAGTATCAACAACTTACTTGAGACATTTAGAAGTGATACAAAAGCAATTTCTCAAAATAATGTTTCTTAAAAATTCCAGATATTCGAGCGATCTATTGTATCATGAGTCCGAGGTATTGGACATTAGACAACTGTTTTTTATTTCCGTAAATACTAGGCAATATATAAATAAAAACAAATTACTTACCTACCAACATGCATATGCTACTAGACAACAAAATAAATTCATTAATCCGCTAATGTCAAAAATGGTAGGACAAAAATGCTATAAATACCTAGGGCCAAAGCTATTTAATACATTGCCCGATATTGTAAAAAATGAAAAGACTTTAACTTCATTTAAGAGAAAATTAAAAATTTACGTTAAAAATGTACCAAGAATAAATATACACAATTTAATTAATACGACAAATACCTGATTCCCTGTTTAAAAATAAAATAAAAACAAAATTTCGATTAAAAAAAAAAAATTAAATACTTGATTGTTTCATTACAAAATGTGTAGGAACCAACTTGCATACGGTATGTGTGGTGTGTGTGTGTGCGTGTGGGTGGAAATGTAACTATTGTTGGGGTGTATTATTATAGATGTTTTTAATTAAGTTACAAATTTTATTGTTATATTGCAAACAAGTTTTTACTTCTGCAAATTTATTGTTGTTTATTTACATGTATACATTGTATTATTTTATTGTAATTGGGTCTATGAATGAAAAATAAATAAACATTATTATATATTATTATTATTATTTGTTTATCACATTTGATAAGTCACATAAATGATATTTTAAGGCTACATCTAAAATCTAGTAACCTACCTCTTGTTCTATCTTCTAGAAGCAAAGTTATGTAATCTTAGGCGGGAGTTGAATAAATGGTATATAATCCTTCCGAAGGGGCGTAAAGCAGTGACTGTCTTGTTTATTAAATGTTAGGCCGTGATACTATGAACTTTGCAGTATCATGATGTTAGGCAGGTAGAAAATTTCTACTATTCTATAAAGGAGAGACTCGGCAAAATTTTAAAAGGGGAACTCGTTTCCTGGCATCGATAATTGGTCTCGTAGCGGAAATAGGTCGACGTTAAATAAACAAATTTCAAAAAACCTCTGTCTATGAACTTTAAATAAACAATATTTCATTCGTCACTATCTCAGTTTTCAGAACTTCAATCGGTATTTACACTAATAATAATTGGATTAATAGGTGGTAATATAGAATATTCATTTTCCTTTTTTATCACATGAGATACACACTTCCTCCATAAATCGCTTTTGCCTATTTCGTCTACTATTATCTTTATATTCTTTAAGACAGACTCACTTAATTGTGGGGATTGATTATATTGATATAGTCTTGTTTTTACATCGGCCCACACCATTTCAATGGGGTTGAAAACGCAATAATATGGAACAGGCGTAAAATAGCATAAAATGTTGCTTTCCAATCAGTTCTAATAAAGTATTTTCGTGTTTTTTTCTGGTATTTCCAAGCCTTTACCTTTCATAAATTCAATGATATCGCCTTTTCTTGTGTTGATGTTCGGAATTTTTGTGTGCCTCGAATAGTATGACGCATTGTCCATAACAATTAGAGAATTTGTTGGGATATTTAGTAACAGCTATTCCTTCGCCCACTTCTCAAATAATTCGGCTTCATATCCTCGTGGTAGTCGGCAGAGGATTGCTTGATATTTTTAGCAGATAACAACAACGCATTTGGAATAAGACCGTTTTTACTTCCAGCATGTAGAATTATAATTCTTTTTCCCCTAGAACATGGAGCACTTAAATTACACTTTTTGGTGTTATCTACCCAACCGTATTGAACTACATCATAGGTATCAAACCATGTTTAATCAAGATAAATTATGTCTCTATTTGCATCTCGGTATTTTTTTATTTTACGCAGGTATTCCTGTCGATGATCTACGATGCGTGCTGATTCCATAACTACCATTCGTTTGTCCAATTTTTTGCACCTAAAACAGCAATCGAGCAAAACGTTTCGCAAAGTATCTAATGAGATGTAGTAATAATCTTGATAGTGCGTAACTTATCCCTAATCATTTCTAATGTGGACACCTTCTGTTGATTGTAAAAGTCATACACAAATCGACGAATGACATCTTTGGACACGTTATCAAGTTTTTAAAGTTTTTGTCCAATTCTTTTCCGTTTAATAGAATGATCAACTACATCCCCGGCTCTAGTAACCCTATAAATTGTAGAACGGCTAAATTTGGTTAATTCACAAATCCTCTTCGCAATTTTATTATATTAAAAATCAATATTTTCGTCTTTTCATCATTTATTCTTAATGAGATATTTTTTCTGTGCAGCTTATTGGGGGAAAGGTTTTTAGTTGTCAAAATAAGTGTAGATAAAATTTTACGGAGTAACTAAGTTTTCCTTTTACTGTTTAAAAAAATATGTAGAAATATGGTAAAAAATCGAAGTATGACCTACTTCGATTTTCATTCGACTTTGAAATTTTGTACTTATCATCAGTTCTTTATTATGAACAATTTTTCTCCATAACATTTTGTAGTATCTCCTACATAAAGGGCACATGCTTAAGGTGATTTTCATATTTCCTAATTTTTAGAATACCCCCATATAGTTACCATAAGTTTGACAAATGTCTAAAGCTAAACACGAGTAAATATTCAAAATAACCCTTTGATTTTGAACGTGTAAGTCTTTCAATTTTCAAATTCCGCTTGTATAGGCTCTGTATCAAAATCGTCCGCTTTGTTGTCACTACTATCGAAAGGCCTCCCAAAATGCCATTTTAAACAATTAATTGCAAAAAATCACTCAAACGCAGTAATAAAACTAATAATTTGGTCAAATATTCACCAGGATTAAGTAATTTATAAAGCTGACTGTGCTGCAGTGCCTCGTACAGATCATACGAATCATACCATACAAATAGTTCATAGGTATTTTTTGTTTTATATTATGGGATGCAAAAACTCTGAACAAGGTTGGTGTTGACAAATCAAATTCGCTAAGCATCTAATCCCACCTACATTTCTATGTGACAGGCGGATCAAGTCCACGTGGACTGTAGACGAGGAGTGGTGAATATAAATCTGTAAAACTCTGTGCTCTCTCATTGAATGTGAAGCGAAATATTGACAATACCCCATAAGATCCTCTAGTTTCGTGCTGTTCCAATTGAGTTTGTAAATACTATACATTACAATACTGAATACGCATAGTAGGTATATCATACAGATGATAATTTTGTCATTTATAAATATTGTGGAAAATTATTATAACATTTGTTTTCCTTTTAGTTTAAAAAATATAAATACTAGTAAAAACAAAAAGCCACGATCTTCTGGTTAATATCTGTCGATAATAATTGGAATGTGACTTTGGAGTGTCGCTAGAATAAATTATGGAGCTACTCATACTAAATAACATTTCAATTGACCGATTGTCATTGCCCAGGTCCTCTTCATTTGAAAAAGCCCTCTTGCCGCCTCCCTTTATGATCCCCACTAATGAGGAAAGTTTTTGTATGAAATTGCTTTTCTAAATTTTTGTCTATGTTGCACAGTATTTCTGGAGAACTGGAGAACGCCGAAAACTGTTGTTTTAAGGTCATTTTCAACATCAACACGTGAACTGATTAATCCACACAATAAATAATTTTCTGTCCCTTAGGACCACATTACTTGATTTTAACTGGTTTCATACATTCTAATTATTTCGACAGTTGGTGTCACAGTTGGTTGGACAGTTGTGTTCTGTTTTGCTCTGTTCTGTTCTGTTCTATTCTATTAATTAATAGGTATTGATTTGAAAAGGTAATATATAGTAGAACAATAAATTACCTTGAAAGTCATGAACTTTTAAGTGATTACCAAAACGGTTTTCGGAAAAACAAATCAACAATTAGGGCAAAATACCAAATGATGTGCGAAATAATTGCTTCATTAAATAATAAAGAACATACGGTTGCTATAGGCCTGGACCTATCAAAAGCGTTTGATAGCGTGGACCATAATATATTAATAGATAAACTTGAAAGCTACGGGATCAGGGGTACTGCATTGAAATTATTTATATCTTATTTAAGTAACAGAATACAGTGTGTTGTAGAGAAAGATAGAGAGGGTGAACTATTGAAATCTGGGCCACTAACTAAAACTAAAGAGAGGTGTCCCGCAAGGGTCAGTACTTGGACCATTACTATATATTGTATATACTAATGATCTACCAATGTCAATTGGCGAACACACAGTGCAGTATGCAGATGATTGTTCTCTAATTATCAAATCACCTGACTATACAGACTTAGAAGCAAAGATATTTTTAGCATTAGATAAGCTAAAGGAATACTTCACACCGCTTAATCTTCAACTAAATATGGATAAGACTCAAGCCATATTATTTACAGGTAGTAACACAAACTATAAAAAAATATTTTCTGATGGAGACACAATTATCGAAACATTACCAAAAATAACATTTTTAGGCATTGAAATTGATCATAGACTTTACTGGAAATTAAATACTGATGAGTTGACAAGGAATATAGCTAGGTACTGCTATGCACTGAAAGTAATATCACAAAACATCAATAAAGAGGCTGCACTTCTAGCCGACTATGTTTATGTTGAGAGTAGACTCAGATATGGTATGGTTCTCTGGGGCAGCACGAGTAACATATATAAAATATTTTTACTGCAAAAAAAATGTCTACGAAACGTCTTTAATATCAAACAAACTGACAGCTGTAAGCCATTTTTAAAGAAAACAACATACTCACCTTAATTAGTCTCTTTATTTTTGAAAGTGTGATATTTGTAATCAGAAATATCTCTCTGTTTTCGGATTATGATAGAAATCACTCATATGACACCAGAAATAAAAAAGATCTACTAAATATCAAAACTAGCTATACCTATATCCAGAAAAACATACCTTTCTCATTAATTAAAGTATACAACAAACTTCCAGAAACAATTAAAAATCTCCCATTAAAAAAACTAAAAATAAAGTTGAAAGCTCTACTTATACAAAAAGCATATTACACAATGGATGAGTACTTCAATGATACACTCCAATAGAATTATTTTCCTTTTTTGTTTTTTTTTCCTTTTCTGTGTAACTTCATCTCCGGTGTTTTTGCTTATTCATAATTGTCTTAATTGTATTTTACACTATATGTTAGTATGTTACTAATCCAAATTGGATGTGATTTATTGTGTATTTTATATTGTATATGTTCTAGTTATATATTATATTCTGTATTTTTTGACATGTTCTACAACCTTTTGGTTTTGTTATTTTTTCAAGAACTAATAAAGACAAAACTAAACTAAACTATATTTGGTTCTAAACCATTCTTTATTACCTACGTGAACATAGTATTATGTCCTTATATCCAAAATTCCTACTTGTAGCAACTAATAGTAGGGGAGCACTGAACTAGGATTTTAGCCTCATCGTGGCATGAAGATTTCGATTATTTTTCAATAGTTTATCATCATTCCCTAAGAAAAAGTTACTACTACTGACATGCCTGATGTCGCCATCTTGGAAAACGCGAATGACGTTGTATTTTCCTTCCTGTTCGTTCTTTCGGAAAATTTATGAGAACTAAAGTTAACTTTTTTGCAGGATTGATATTGTAAAAGTTACAGCTGCTTGAAAAAATTGTATTTTTCTTATCAATTTTTCAACCACTAAATGAAACTTTTGGGTATAAAACTCTCAATAAAAATTACAGAAGATGTAATTACCCTTAGTTTAAATGTTGAACGAAGTTTCTGTGACTAATAATTTTAAAGCTGTGGACAGGGTGGACGCGCGAATTCGGCCCCGCAGATTCCATCGCCTGCGCGGACCTCGTATCGTGCTCCGCCTGGTCCATGTATGATTGCTCGTGGTAACGTGAACTCAGTTTCAACTCGAAAATTGACGGTTTTATTATTCTGTACTGAGATGTATTATTATACTACGAATGTAATTCTAACGAATTTTCAATATTCTACACATTTATGGTGTACTTAATATTATATATTGTATCATATTTTGTATATTTTATATTTATATATAATACATGTGTCATACATAGTATGTATGATTGTAGTTTCAAAACCCAACAAATTCTTTGAGGTCATATGTTGAAAAATCGCAGAGAACTGTACAGATACGTTCCCATTGATTTATTTATTAAATATTTCATAGTCATTTAAGGGTTACACTGATAAGTCAAGAAACAAATCTTTTGTAAAAACAGAATGGTATCTTCAAAATTTAAATAAACAAAATGGAGTTGTCACGTTTTGATATTGAACTGTGGATTTGTAGGGTTTTGCAACTCACTTGCATAGATTTTCGAGATATGAGATTTATTTAAAATCAAAAATAATCATACTAATCAGAATAAATGAAAAGTACATTAGAATACTTGAAAAATAGCACTAAGTTCTAAATTTATAAAAATCAACAGCAACAAAAAGTAGAAGTTACGAAAAAACTACTCAACTACTAAATCAAGAATCTCTTCGACTGGTTCGCATAAATTACTAATGTTTTCAGGTTCCTCTGTAGAAGCTTCATTTGAGACATAATGGTACTTTTCCAAGACATCAACGTATTACTCTAGATATTCTATCGCGTTCCATTTTCATCCCAGTGTTTCTCTAGTAATATTTTCACGTCGTTTAGCTTTAATTCATTTGGAATTACACCACTGAAAACTTGAACTTGCATGATGCTTCTTACTGACTTGCTTTTTTTTAACACCGACTTGTATTCTCCAAGATCTGACCTATAAAACTGTTCACCTCGAATTGTGACCATTTTATTTTTTCCACTTTTGAAGAAAAACCTTTTACTCATGTTGAATCGAAGTGCCATTGTGCAGGAGGTTTGATTGTATTTTGAGAGCCCTTCTTCCAGTCATAGACCTCCATATCAAGACCAAGAATGAAAAGAGTTCCATGGTCCTTAAATATTTCGGATTTTCTGGAGTTTGATTTCAATGCAGACTGGATTTGTTGACTATTGAAACTAATTCAATATTTCAATGGCAAATTTCATATGGATTTAGTGGATTTCGAATTTTGCGTGGAATGAAAGGGGCTGAAAGTGAATTTTCACCCCTTTCGCGACACTTTGGGACTTTGCTGCAAGGAAGAAAGTTGTTTATTTTATTTATTTATTTGTATACAGCCACCCAACAGGTAACCAATTACAGGGTGGGAACATTACAATAGAGAATACGAAAACAGTACAATAAACTAAAAACTAATTAAGCTAATTAAACTGTCACGACATAAAACATTGCAAGTATGTAAAAATATAATAAAATAGAGAAATAAAGATAATTATAGGAGAAGTACAAAAAGAGAACGTTATAAATCATAAATTAAGTTGTTTAATAGAATTAATACTACAGTTAAATATATCAATCTGATCTTGCAGTAGATTATAATTTTTACACATGAAATATAAAGTTGAACATTTTAGTAAGTTAGTTCGAGGGGTAGGAAGATAGAAAATATCACGATTTCGACTTGTTATACGAGGTATATGAAAATTTATTTGTTCTAAAATGAGAGGGCAATCAAACATGTTATACATGATTTTATTAAGAAAGACTATTGAATGTACTATTCTTCTATTTTCCAAGTTAGACATGTGAAATCTGTCCAGCATAATATTTTGCAAATAACCAATTATTGGGTAGGTCCCATCTTCAACAAAGCACAAATACTTAACAAAACAGCGCTGAACATTCTCAACATTATTTATGTAAATAGCATATCCTAGAGACCATATCAACGAGCAGTATTCCAATTTTGATCGTACAAATGAATAGTACAGCACCTTCATATTATCAGTGTTACTAAATCCTTTACAGTTTCTTATTATAAAACCTAAACTTTTTAAAGCTGACGCGTTGGTGAAAGTAATATGCTCCTTAAAACTAAAAATAACTCCGATCCTTTACTGTATCAGGTCTCTGCAATATTTTACCATTTATATGAGAGTTGTAATAGATGGAATGACGCATTTTAGAAAAGGCGAGTATGTTACACTTGGATATGTTAAGAGGCAAGCAATTGGATAGGCACCATTCATTAACGATCTTTAGGTTATTCTGAAGATTTTCACAGTCATTTTCGTTTTCTATTACGCAATATATTTTCAAGTCATCAGCATGTAAGAAGCTCTCTACATTGAGATTAGCTACAATATCGTTTATGAAAACAACAAACATAAGTGGGCCCAGTACAGAACCCTGGGGAACACCGAAAATGTCCAGAACGTCAAACGACCTGTGACCGCGGTATTCCACATAATGGCGCCTGTTTTTTAGATATGAAGAGAAGAAATCTAGTTGCATTACTGACAACGCAAACTTACTCAATTTCTCTAGGTATTAGAATACCGTGATCCAGGTGGTCGAACGCATTGGAGAAATCCGTATAAACGATGTCAATTTTCTTATACGCGTCCAGTTCCTTGGAAATGTATTGCGTGATACATGCGAGGTTGGTCTCAGTGGATCTACCGGGAGCAAAGCCATGTTGGTTAGATATAATTTGGCCATGTACGTGATTAGATAATGACGTATGCAAGGTAATCTCGAAAACTGTAGCGAAATTGCAGATAATTATAATCGGCCTATAATTTTCAGCTCCCCCCTTGTTGTTTTTTTTTAAAACCGGACATAGGCGAGAATATTTCCATACATCGGGTAATGTACACGTATTTAGTGACAAATTAAATATTGTTGTGAGAGGACCAGCAAAGATGGCAGCGCAGTCTTTGATAATAAAGGCAGGGATGTCATCTGGCCCTTTAATAAACTTAGGTCTGATTTTCTTCAACGCTTTAAGTATTTCTATGTCAGAGAAGGACGTTAATGGTAAATTTGTACTATTACCACTGGTGTCTTCGTAAGAATAATATTTTTCTTCGTTATGGTTAGGTTTCAAGTACGCAGTTTGAAAAAAAAGCAATAGCGTTGGCAATATCCTGGGGATTTGTGCGTTGAATATCATTATAAGTAATGTTATCAGGGATGGAGCTGCCTCCTCTTTTATTGTTAATGTAGGACCAGAATTTTTGGGAATCATTTTTTATGGTTTCTTGTATCTTCAGTAGATAACTTTCATGCAACTGTCTCAAATCATATTTTATCTTTTTCCTTATGTCACTAAAGTTTCTATAAATATCGTCAATCTTTGTTTGTATGTATTTTTTCCAGAGACTGCTTTTTTTCTCTATGTCTTGTATGATGTTGTTCGTGTACCACGGTGCATATTTAAATGGTCTGGGAACATACTTGGGAACAACTTTATAAAAAATTTCTGTCAATTTTGAGTAAAACTCAGAACACGCGATGTTAACATATTTTTGCTCATTTAGGAAAGACCAGTCTGTGTTGAATAAAATGTCGTATAGAAGAGGATAATCTGCCTTTTAGAAATTATACGTTTCTGTTGATTTACTCGGGAAATTTACAAACTGAGACGTATTTATTTCGATTGGAACTAAACACTTTTCATGAATTTAGGTATGCCACGATTACACGAAATTTTAGTTCATGGCTCCACTACTATAATATTATTTTCACCTTAAAATTCACGGAAATCTAAGATTTGTATACACACCGCAAACAACACGAGCTACCATTATTTCAACCTTAATAAACAAAGTGTCGAGTTTTGTAACTACTTTACATACAGTCATTTCCTGATTGCTATTGTCATTGTGAAACAAGTTAATTACACTTTTTATTTCTTTGTAAACATAATTCATCACTAACACCCACAATAAAAGGATCGGTCGAAGGCTATATAAGCCTCAATTTAAAAAATTGTAACTTATGTGTAATTCTAAACAAACCTATTTATGGAAATATATTCCCAATAGCTAATCGCAACAAAAATTAGGCTTTAACCTATAAAGTGTAATAAATCTCAACTCTGTAGTTTGTAGTACAGGCAATGAAGGCAAAATGTTGAAAAAACCTCGCAAAAATTAATATAAGAATCAGCTCTGGGATTTAAGTAGTTAATAACCTGTAGATGCATTCTTTGCGCTTCCAAGTTCCGGGAAAATTCAAAAAAATTTAGAAAAACTTTTTGATTTTTCGTTTTTTTTTTTGCTCTAACGGCTAAAATAATGAAAATACAGTTTTCAACAAAATTTGTAGCTCGTCTCTTTATCTACAAAATAGGTCTTTACAAATTTTTGACTTACTTAAGCCATTTAG